>CM049579.1:14322464-14936179 GCA_027123335.1 Amphiprion clarkii
GTGACCTCTGACACCACAGCAGGACTTTTATTTTTCCTTTTCAGTTTATTTTTGCTTTACTTTTTCAGGAAAGTAAATATGCTCAGAAGCTGGAAAAAAATCCATTATTTTACCAAAGAGAAAGCTCTTCAGTACCAAACTTTATGTAAAGACGGTACTACAGTTTACAGGCAACAGCTAACTGCTTGCCAACCCTTTAAGCTAAAACCAGTGAATTACTGTTCTATTAGGGCTGACCACAAATAGAACCCCAGTGCCAAGACTGGGATCAGACCGTTATTGGACAGAGGGGACAACCGAACCCATCACCTGAACTACAGCTGCCAGGACTTTAATCTGGTCTGAGGAAACAAATAGAGAGCACTGCACTGGGTCAAGAACAGAAGCACTGGTAGAATAAGAGCAAGACAATAAAAAAAAAAATCAGGAACAGTACAAGCATAGTTCAGCGTTTATCAATGTTTTAACATAGGGTTGTCATATTTAACCTCAAAATATCTACTTAATATTGGAGTGTTGACCAAGGACATGTGGAACAGACATTATTTTTATCATCTCGACTAATTTGGTCTATTTTGATAAGAATCAGAAATGACTCATGAAGATGGTGAGAATATGATAGATAATGTTAAGCTAATCATTATCTATTGATTTACTTCTATAACATCTTCCTGCCAGTTTTTCAGTAAATTTTCATTATCTGCTATACAGTCCTGGATTAAGGATATCATTAGGGATGGGATTCTATTTGTTTGTGACATATCACAAATACTTTTTAAATCAATGTCTTTACCATTTTTCCTGTATTGATTCACTGTCACTCCATTGCCATCAAACAATCATATATTATATGGGGCAGGACTCCCACCACGGTAATGTGGGAAATGAAGGAGAAACTTTAAACATGTTATCAAGGGTCGTATTTTTACCTAAACCATGCTGTATAGCTAGACCTTGACCATAAACAATCCTTCATTTACCAAGCTTTAAGCTCTGTCAAAGTGTCAACAAAAGCTTGATATTACCTCAACCTACACTAACACTCACCAACAGTGAGTAAAAATCAAAACTAAACACCAAGAGAAATGACAACTTAACAGTAAGAAAAATGGTTTCACATGGGATGCAAGCCCCAGTCTCCTGGAAGAGGCTCCTATTGCTAATTTATGCCTTCATCCTTCCGTCGTACCTGCTCATCCAAACTTTCTTTCAACTTTGAAGCCTTTCCTTCAACATCTCAGGTGAGAAATACATTTGAATTGCACAAATTAGAATGCAGTTCAGTTGTTTTGGGAAAAAAATTGTGGACAGAATTGCAACTACCACAGCTTGAGGCAGAAGCCATTGCAGAAGTACCTTACATTGCAATGCCATCAGCGGATCCAACAAAATCCCTTTAGGCAAGTATACTGGCTGTTGTCTATTACAGCACCTGGTACATTAGCACAAAGTGGCTAAAAGTAACAGTGGCCTGTATGTGGACCAGTTGGTGTTTCTAGCTGCTAGCATCCCATTTGGCAGGATGTGTTTCCAATGGCAATACTACTCACTCCTTATGAAAAAGGTGCCACCAACGAAGCTGCAATTCTGGACTTTAAATCAATTCGAATGCAAACCAGTGAGTGATGTGACACCAGCCTACATCCACTGTCAAGTCCACCTCTCTTTCCCTCCAAAGGACGCGAGGACAACTCGATTTAAATTTCCAACTCAAACTTTTATTTTCCTTCTAGTTGGTTGGTCATAGTATTTCAATAGGTTGTAAACCTTTGAAGACAGAGAAACAACGTTCATACCATCAAACACAGAACCAAAATGTTGACATATTAGTCACTTAACCATTTAAATCAACCAATCATACAGTGAGCAGTTAACATAAACTTGGCCATATCAAGAAACATTTCAAATCACCAAGAAAGCAAATAAACATTTCACCAACCATTGGCGTCTTTGGACTGAATCCATGAGTGGACTTGGATCTTCTTTGTTCTTTCCTCGTGTCTTTCTCTTCTGAAGATTGTTTGCCTGACTGACTGAGCTTCCCCCAGTCCTTCCCAGGTGCTCTGAATCAGTGCTCACTGGTCAGGTGTCAAGCACCAGGTGTCAGGTACCTCCTTGCTGCTACCAGTGCATTCTGGGAAGTGTAGTTTTTAGGTCCCATGTCCTGAGATTCAGCTCAACAGCCATCTTCATATATACTAATGCAGTGCCCAATGTCAGTATAAACAAAGGGAAACACAGAGCTTGCAGACTGAGATTTAATCTGAAATCTTGCATCTGATCTATTACATCATGCATCTGCTTTCCATGATTTTGCCTTGCGACACAGGCTCCACTGAGGAGCACAAAAATTAACCTCTAAAATTGACACAGCTCATTTTTATCTAGATTTAACTTCACGCTGCACTTTCTCTGGTCCCCAACAATACACCTGCCAAGGTTAAAGCACATCAGACGTACAGTTGTTTAGACAGACACACAGACAATGATTTCTTTAATCACAGCTAAGATTGTTTTGCTTTCCCTTCAAAAGTCAGCACTGTCACAAGCACGAACAAGATCTGCTTATCCCCTGCACAATTAATATGATATTAGATCCTTATGTTTTCCTTATACTATATTAGCATCAAATGATGTAATGCTTTATTAGAAAGACCCCAACAAATATGGAAACCCAAACTTAAGCATTATGATGCACTTAAACTTTTCCATTCACCACTGGATGATCCCTGACATTTAAGCTACTAGCTTACATCACAGAGCTGCTGAGTGAGAACTGTGAATTTAGCAAGGTGAGTCACACCTGCAGATGTACACTGACACGTAACACTGCAACATCCTGTTTTTGCACCACGTAATTCCTGCAGTTGTACTGGCGGCATCTCTGTAGCTCCTCTGTATCACCTGCAGCACTGCTGTTTGTACACAATGTGACAGACTATAGAGAACTCCATTAAGGCCCTGGCAGAGAGAGCGGCGATCTGCTGAAGCGTTGCCTTAGCGGGCGAGCTTTGCTGCAAAGTCACAGCATCCGCTTTCTCCACCAGAGAATCAGAGAGAAACACGTAGAGACAGGCAGCACAATTTGTTGCATTCGTCTTAATATCTGTCAGCATAGCTATATCTGTTCTGAGTTTGGCTGTGTTCCTCATCAAGCGTTGGCTGCGAGTTTCTGAGCATTCGGGGTTGCAGCAGCAAAGAAGAGGCGTACCAGAGTGCCTTTCAGAATGTGCCAGTTAACATCAGGGCCTATCTGTGTAGGGCACGGCCTGCTGGATCAGCAGTTTGCTCAAAGAAGACACGGAGAGAAAACTATTCTCATGTTATGAGGCTCACAAGATTCCACTTGAGGATCGGCTACACAGTGGAATCTTCTCTTATTATACTATCTGTTGTTTTTTTTCCCTGTGTTTTTTGCTCTAACCATGTCACATTTTCACAGTTTTTTTCTGCCACTGTACCATTTCCAAACCCTCCTTTAACATCCCCCGCTCTTGCCTGTATTGCTCATCATTTCGCTGAGTTTCTCCAGTGAAATCAGAAACCTCTCGCCGTTGCCAGAAAAGGAAAGAAAAAAAAGAGCAACATAGGATCCAATTCAGCGCAGCTTGTAATCACTCAGAGAGTTCACCTTGATGTAAATGTGCACCTAATCAATAGAAAACATTAAAGCAGTAACAATAGGCTTGGCGAACTGCCTGTTTAAAGGCACACAGAGGAATTTGGTTCATTTATTTAAGCGCTCCTTTGATGTCGGTTGTCCTACTTTTGGCGCTATAGAAAAAAGTTTATATTGTCTTTCTTCTTCCCTTTTCTACTATCTTTCAGTGTTTTTTTCCCCCATCTTCCTGGTATGCCATCTTTTTTGCACTAATTTGTTCGAGCTGGTATCTTTTCCGCAAGCGAGGGGCTGTCGGTGCATGTTTGACTTTGACTCACCTTTCTAATTCAACCCAGCTCCTTTGTGAAGTGCTCTCAGGGGTGTTTATTCGGCTTCTGAGACTGCAACACGGAGCTAAAGGGCAAAAGGACACCAGTCACTCCGGACCCATTCTGCTAATGAAGACAGATTAGTCAAGCAACAATGTCTACACACACAAACAGACACACACAGATAAAGATGGCCATCCCCTGTATAGACTGCTGGACACAAATTACAGTGCGAATTTTATGTTGACTGATAAAAATAATAAAAAATAATACAGCTGTGAAGATATGGAGCTACAATTTAAGAGACACAATGATGACAAGTGATGTATCGAATGATGATGCACTGATGCTTATGCAGTCATCTACCTTATAAAAGCAAATCTTTTTCTCCGTTTTCTTGATGATAACCTGTTTAATGGACTTTATGTGTATCTTCTCTGTTTGATCTGCATACACACAGGAAGGTAAGATGCTTATTGAGTATTTCAATGAGAATTACTTGCTGTAACTATGTCTCCCTCGAAAAAAAATTAAACATGGAGTAACAATGAGATATGTGTATAGATGAAAATTAAATTCTAAAGACATTTGTCTCAACACGGGGCAAAAAATTTCATAGCCTGTTTGAATTCAGAATGTATAGCTTCTTTAACTATAACTTCAGAAATCTGTGTGTGTGTGTGTGTGTGTGTGTGTGTGTGTGTGTGTGTGTGTGTGTGTGTGTGTGTGTGTGTGTGTGTGTGTGTGTGTGTGTGTGTGTGTGTGTGTGTGTCTGTTATTCACATTTCTCAACAACTGTACGTCCAATTTTCTTTAAACTTGCCGAGTGTATTACTGAGGAGAGCAGCATTGATTTTGAAGAAGACTGTATGAATGGTGGCCAAGCTTGTGGTCTCTTTTAAAGTCTCTTTACAGGCCTCAGCCTGGCATTTGACTGCTTCTATTATAGAAAGAATCTTTGTCTTAAACATCAGTGTTTAACCACTGGCAGCAGGCACTGTACTCATTCTTAAAATTCACAATCAGTCTGACCTTTGCAACTCTACTGACCTATCAGTAAGTGTGCAAAGCCATGCAAAACAGATAATGACAGCAGTGAAGCAATTGACAAGCAGTGGAAGTAATTTTGGTTCTTCAATATAGGTGACAAAAGACTATGGACGACTTGTTAGATAGCACAACTTTCAGGCGTATATTCGATATAGCTGAAAAATGAGTTGTCAACATTCCACTGGGTCAGTGGGTTACTGCTAGAAAACAACCTGAGCTACAATGCTAATGTTGTTCATACTAGATAATAGATAAATATATATACACATAGATTCTCTTTGGTCACTGCAGCCCATTGAAGCCACATAATTAAAATGAAAGTTCCTCAACGGTGCCAAAATAGTTCTCACAGCTTCATAGCATGATATACTCTGATTCTGTAATATTGGGCCCATATAGCACGTTCATTAGCCTTCTGAGTTGAATGTGTGTAGAGCATTTTTTACCTGCTGGTAAGTCGACTAACTTCCTGTTGGTTTACCACACACACAAAATCAAACATTCATGCAGCTTTTCTAGATTTTCCAAATGCTATTTAACCAAATTATCAAATTCTGACAACAATAACGACAATAAAAAAGGTGTTTTTGTTTGCAATGCACAATTTATTCACAGTGTCACAGCTACTCCTTCTTTAAAGATGGAGAAGGGGAAGGTCATATTGGTCTGAAGAAGACCATGGCTCCCAAAGTATGGGCTTCTGTAATACATCATATATCATCATATATCAGGACAGGAGGTCTATCAATGTATGACATTGATAAAATAGACATAAGTAGAACAAAACCTAAAGTTCAAAGGTTACATATATTTTTGGCAGGTTTCGTAATTATGATTTGAAGCACATTTTTAAAATGTATTTATTTTTCCTCATGTACACTTTTAAAATTGACAGATACAGTCTATCAGCAGGGTTATACAGCTTGCTTCAAATGAAGATAAAAGCAGCAGGGAAACAAAATACTACAATAATATAGATATAAAAAGGTTTATCCTCTTCTGATTGTTGGAATAACTTAAAGTAACATCGACAGTCACTTTCATTTGTACATGTTCATCTCATTAAATATTATGCCTAATACAGTGTTTTTGTAACAAACATGGTTGCTGCTTGCTGGTACTTCTCCAAGGGTAATTGGAGGTTAATTTCTCACTGCACAGGTCTGGAAATTCAGGAAGTGGGCTAATTAGTTTGCATGTTAAGGCACTGGTCAGGAGTAGATGGCTGTTTGAATTAGTTTGAATGAATTATGTGCCAGCTCCAATTTGTTCAAACCTAATTTTTTGAGGTGACAGCCCCTAAATAGTAGTACTAGGAGTAGTTACAGATTTGATTGCTCTTGTCATCCTTGGTGTCTTGATTGGATAGTCTATTTAGCATGTCTTTAAATTTACACAGTGCTTGTGTTGTGCTTATCTGTGTACCAGATGGTCATTTCAACCAGAGAGGGAACCCCCCCAAGGATTTGCAAGATAAATTGGAAGGATTACAATCTAATTAGTCATATAGTTAAGACAAAGGAGGAAAAAACATCACACTATCACAGTACAAATGAAAATGAAATGATCTATGATTAAACTATCCACAGTTCATACACATACACCTATCAGCCACAACATTAAAACCAGAGACAGGTCAATCCACAAAGGCTATAACAAACAACTAACAAGGCTTAAAGGGTTCACTACCAACATCCTACAGGACACCACAGAGGTCCAATGTCAAACCACCAACAAGTTAGAGCTGTGTTGTTGGAGCAAGGTGGACATAAGCAATATTAAGTATGTGATTTTATTTTGTACTTAAGCAACCTATGGGATCAGTCATAGACACCACTTGGCAAAATGTTCAAAGATAGAGATGTCCTGATCAAGTTTCTTTGGGCCTGATCTGATCAGATATTCAGTCCCAATACAATACCATTTTCTGAGATAATACAAAATTCAAGTTGTGTAGCTTAGCTGTGGTATCACAAGGTGGAGGCTTATACTATTTCATTTTAGAGTGACCAGTAGAGTCAAGCAGTTCTGGGTTGGCATGGGAAGACAATTGAAGAGGTTTACTGAGTAAAGGGGTACCACGACAAAGTCCCCTGTGCCGCTTAATGACCTCTGGTCAGTGCAGATGTGTGAAATCAAGCTTGGATCAGCTAGGACAATGCTTCTATATCCCAATGGCATATGTAACAGCCACTCTTTTCACCTGTAACATATGTTTGTGGCTTGAAACACCAATGCCAATACCCAGTATGTTCGAGTTGCATTGTAAAATCACTGATTATTAATTGACGATACTGCATTTAATAGGGAAATTAGTCATATTTATGACATTTGTGTGGAGATAATCAAAGCCAAAAAAGGATCGGGTTCAGGCTTGTGTTGATTTTGATCAATAAAATTTGGCCTCATCAGCGTTGACAATTTCTAGTCAAAGATGGAGGGAACAAGACCAAAATAGTGCATTGCATAACTATAAAATTACCAGGCCTTAACTAGGAATTTTCATTCAGTGGAATTTGATATACAGCAAGGTATAGTTTTTCCATTTCACTGTGCTACAGTGGTAAATAACAAATTGTTTATGTGATGTGCACAAATGTAAGACAAATGGAGTTATTAAACTCCTAAATGTTTGACAGTCATATAGAAATCATTTATTTTTGCTCTCAGCATGAAATAATAAAATGACAACACAGAAGACAATGTAAAGTCGCCTCCTGTCGTCTGCATGAGTGAGTAGTGACATCACTGTAATTCCCTGTGATAATTTTGTTTTTTTTCCCTGGGTGGGACATAAAAGCAGCCAACATTTCCCTTCTGAAGTGCTGTTGTATCACTGTGTTAACCAGAGCTCTCTTCCCTTCCCCTTTATTCCTCTGACCTCATTATCAAGCATCACAGTCTTAAGGGAAGATTGCCTCAAGCAATATTTGAAAAAAAAAAAAAGTGCTTTAATGTAGAAACCTGTGCTCATCCAAAAAGAATCACATACTTAATTTTTTCGAGCCAAGTTACTGATTATTTCCTAAGGATATGAGACAGCAACAACACAGAACAAAAAAAATAAATAAATAACAAAATCATAACTGGGACAAAAGAAAGCCTGAAAAGATACTTGTTCAGTTTATTCTGGTCTTTCTGTTAAGCCAACATGATTGAATATCTTTATGTTTGAGGCGGGCTGAATAATCGTGATTAATTATGCTTCAGAATACGCAGAATTATAACTCAGTTCTGCAGTTACTCTCAATTCCATAAAGCTTTTTAACCCCTTTAAGCTCCCTGTTTTGGCAGCAATCTCCTCCCATATCAAACCTTTTGTTTTCAGTGGCAACACTTAACAATGACAAACCATTGCACACCACCTGATGAGCAATAAACGGCATACACAGTAAGCAACTGGCTGTTAGACATTTAGCTAGAAAAGAGACATCGATGACCCCCTTTTCCTCTCATGGACATATTTGTTGTTTATCAAAGCGTATGACATGGAACAAAACTTGGAATGTCTTCAGAGACATGATGTCTGCAAATATTGCCCTTCCAGTCTAAGCATTCCAAAGGCTTGCTGTTGCTTCACCTTTGTGTTAATTTCACACTTAGCTTAACCTGATTGTTTGCTAAGCGACTATAACATACAATTTATTTAAGTGCCCTGATTATGTGAACAAGTCAATACAATGGAGAATGATGTATAGATCGATGGATATTTCTGACATGAAGGCATGCAGTAATGCCTGTTTTGATGTACTTGTGTGAGCAATTGAATTTCAAATATAAAACCAAAATGTAATGCAGGTAAGGAGAGGTTACCATGGGGACTGCAGCACTCGCAGTAACAGCCGAAGCACAGGTTGTGTGACATTTGGTGTCATGGGACCACCTCTGCTTCTGTGTTGCGTGACACGGAGAAACGCATCAGTGAACTCACTTTGACAGCATATGTACAAAAACATGGTCACCTGGCCAGATGTGATGTGTGTACAGAGATGCATTCGCTATATTCAGGGTTTTATACCAGATTTTTTTTCCTTTTAGCTTCATTACACTGCTGCTCTTTTCAAGATGGACTGTACATTTAGTTAAAGTATAAACTGTAAAACCATGTCTTTAAAATATGTGACAAAATGTCACCAAAACAGTGCAGTGGTACTCATTTGCATAGTTTTGCTAAATGTTGATGGGTAATGTTATGTACGACCTTTTCCTGAGCGTGCTGTGCTTTTTTAACTACCTTCAACCTGGTGGATTCCCTTTAATTATTATTGCTTTTAGGCTCTTAAATGGCTGTCAATGTAATGGCAGTGATTACAGGCACTCCGTGCAGAGACTGTTGAGAATAACCCATAAAATTAACTGTTTGACACTGATAAAGTCATAACAAGGCAAGGTGCAAGTTAAATATGTAATAGCAGCAAAATGATCTGCAAATGGCCTGTTAGGTTTAAGGTTCATCATGGTGGGAGCACACAAAAACTAGCACACAGCATAAAAATTGTGGTGATGGCAGAATCTTTTTTGCTATATCATAAAATGGGTGAATGTTTTTTATGTCAAGAATGACTCAAATGACTCTGTAATATCTAAGGTGTCATGCCTAGCGATTAAACCACGGGGCATTATTACTAAACTCTGCACTTTCCCTGAGTTCTGTGGACTGTTTAAGCATATTTTAACTCATTGTTTTGGTTTCAAAATAGACTACGGCACCAATTTCATGGTGCTGATGACATCATTTGCAACCAGAGTCTGTGCAGTAGGAATCAGGAGTGGAGATGTAATACTAAGGGCCAGGCAGGAGGCAGGGAAAGCTAAGAACACAAGCAATCAAGTCATCTTTTGTCAAGTTTACATCCATGTTTGTACATAAAATATATCTGGTGAAGACTTTTGTGCAAGTTCATTGAGAGAAACAGAAATTAGAGTCATAATTCTTGTACACGTTCACATGCTTGGACAATAAAGATCATTTTTACAGAACACAAAGTTGTAGCCATGACAGCAGACAATGCATGAATATGGATGTTGCTGCAAATAAGCTACACATTATAAAATGTGGATGGTTTACATGCTCCATCAACCTGGCAGCAGAAGAAGATCTATACAGTCACTACTGTTTCCCAAGATTAGTGTCATCAATTCAGAATCCTAGTAAATGTGAAATAATTGCATCTTCTGTTCCTGAGTTATGGTGTAAAAAAATGGCCAGAGCAGCGATTTTGCAGAACATTATATTGATGAAGTTAATTTGACCTCTTGGACATAAAATGTCATTATATCAAAATGTTATCATATTAGATGTTTCTGTGCAGTTTTGTGCTAATTAGTGTATGAATTCTTAAGTTATGACCAAAAATGCGCTTTGTGAGGTTACAGTGACCTTGATCTTAGACATCTGCTCACCTAAACCTAACGAGTTCATCACGGAGCCTAAGTAAATGTTAGTTGTTTAAGGTGTTATTGAGATAATGTGTTCACAAAATTAGAATGGACAGACAGAAATCAAAAGTCAGACAGCTAGAGCCCATGACAGTACAACACAGTTAAAACTGCGGGGACTCGGATGGACAGAAGGTAGGACATCAACATCAAGTTGATGCTGCAAAAATTCTGTTGCTAATAAAGTCACCAACAGAAGCAGGCGGCATCAATTGTCAAGATATTTTGGCTTCACTTGCAGCTATTTCTGAGCAAGCTTGTGACAAGCTGCACTGGGATGTCTTGTCTAGAAAGGCATAAGAACAGATGTAGGCCCCATATTGTATGATGCTAAAACTAAGATAGCCTGGACTAAATAAACGCCTGTGTCACAAAATGACCAAATAATTTTACGTCATGGAACTTTCCGCATAATCCCACCCCAACACGTCCTGCTAGTTTTATTCCCCCTCCCTGTTCTAGGGTTTTTTCATTCCTTCCCACTATCGCTCAGAAGGGATCAAAAGTGATCTTTGGATTGTTGGGTTTTGTGTTTATCATTTGTAAGGTCTGTACCTTACTATGCCAAGCACTTTGAGATGACATATGGTGATGGAAGCAGAGGATTCACTGTAGAAATCCTTGAAGGGAAAAGCCAAAAGGAAAAGAAAAAGTTCTTATTGCTGAAAAAATTAGAATTTATGTGTTGTTACTGCATAGACTCTAATTAATAGTATGTCATCAGCGTAAAGTGACACATCCCATTTCTGAGATATTTTGTCATCTTTGTTGTACAGAGGGAGGAAGTGCTAAGACTTCAATCTCTATATACAGTCTATGATTTGCCAGATGTTGCTGTTGTGTTTTCAGGTCGCTCTGTTGCCAGCAAGTGTCCAAAAAAATCCATTAATGCAGCTTTAAACAAGTGAAAAGTCACAAATAATCACAAATTTAAAAAAAATAACAGTGATATAGAAATTGTTCCCAAATAAGTAAAAATATTGTTGCATTTTTGTCTTTATTTATCCATCTGTTGCTTAACTTCATATAACATAATATATCATGTTTTGGAGCAACAATTTGCGGTTTTCAGTACATGTACAAATTATTTCCAACTAAACCTCCTTCATCATTATCATTCTATTTCTCTACTTGCACCATCAGTTCTTCTGTCACCCCCTTTGCTTCATCTGTCTCACTCACTCATGCAGGCCCTCAGGCTGGCCATTAGACATATGGTGATGTATGATGGGAACAAATGGGAAACCAGCTGAGAATGTACGAGGTGGGAGTGAGAAATGATGCAAGAGAGAAAGAAACAAAGAATAGAAAAAGAGGAGAGTGTGAACTCTATTTTTATTGAGGCTACTTGTGCTTGTGTATTTGTGTTATGTCATTTTTTACGTCAGTCAAAAGACCTCTCTGGCTTCATGAGATCCTTCCGTAAAATTACACATCATTCTGCATTTTACGCAACGTGTCATGATAAAATGAGGGATTGCCAGCAAAATAGCACTTGCAAGGCAAAAAGATGGCACAAAGGGAAACAAGCCCGGGCAGCTGACATATATAAATTGTTGCTTGATCTTTCCTGGACAGAAATAGTGCTATTATGGCATTTCAAGTCTGACAGCAAGGCAGTAATTTGACGCAAAGTACATGCTATTATTCTTCTGAAACTGCCACAGTAAGTATCATGGCCCTGTAGTGTGCTACAAGGACAGAGCGACAAGGATCAGACATGACAAGTGTACATAAAATATGTTTGAAGAGAAGAATGAATACAATGACAGTCTAGTGTTTTTGTTGTGTTTGTTTGTTTGTTTTTGCATCGATCCATCCTCCTGCGTCTGTATTGTTATTTTCCTCCAACCAGTGGAAGCTGGCATTCTGGTGTTCTGCTGAGCTGCACTCCAGTCACTGAGAGTCTCGGTTATGAGGCTTATCCAGGTTTTTCCGCTCATATTGGTGAAATGATGTTGCATTCTAAGATACCCCTGTATAAAAGATGAAAACTAGCATCCTGACTATTGATTAATGCATTCTATATGCACAGGTGTTGAAAGGGTGAGTCTGACATTCCTGCAATCTTGAACGAATGTCCTTGTGGCGGATTTATTCCATTCTATATCTAACCTGTTAGACTGGAATAGATTTCACTCATTTAAATCACCTAACATCTTCATTTTTCTTACTAAATCTGTTTCTTCATTGTTCCAAAAGTCATACATTTTGAGAGATGCCATTGTTTGTGTTGCTGCTTCATGACTTAATTGCACAAAAAACCTGCATATAATGTATGCATGCAGTATTATCCTAGTTTCTTGCAAAGTTTGCTAGCTAGCAAAATTGGGTTGTGTGCCGCTTTTCAAGACACTCAAATATGCTTTACAAAGTAGACAAGAACACAAAAAATAAATAACATCATATGGAGAAGGGAGCATATGGAAAAGGGATTATGAACTGAGGCAGTGTTGGAAAGATGTGTCTTTACAGATTTCTTGAATATGAATAAAATGTTAGGACTAATCCAGGTTTCTGAAACGAAGATAAGTTGTTTGCTTGAACAGACAGAAAAGCCAGATACTGACATTATTTTAAAAAAGACCCCCTACGATGGCTTAGAGTAGTTCGCATTGGTGACTTTTATTTACAAGCAAAGTCTGTATGGGTCTCACGAGAATGTGATATCTTCACATGACATCATACATTGTCTTTGATAATGTTGCCTAGCAACAGGGGTGCCAAAAACCCACTGAGGACCATAAAAAGATCTCAAAAGCGGTCACTTTATACTTCAGTACACTACAGAAAGAAATAGTGTATCATTTTATACTATAAACTATGTATTGGTGTAGCTTATTAATCTACAAAGATGTATATAACGTAGCTAATCCAGCTGCAATTTGCATAATTAGCACTTTATATTACACTGCAAATACATTTGTACTTTAACTTTAGTACAATTTCAAATGTAGGATTTTCACAGTCATTTTCTCTGTTATTGTTTTCACTCAGGTAAGAGAATGGTAGTTCTTCCACCACTAAACTGGTGCCATTTTCCAATAACCTAATACTGCAAACATCAGTGGATCAAAATTGTAAAAATACTTGTCATGGACACCGTTCAGTGTGGGGATCGTACTGCCAGTCTACTGCAGACAACGGTGTGAGGCTGCACCATGGAGCAGCCTGCCCTCCGCTCCAGTGAGCCTCCAGATAGAGGACCTGGACCCCCTTAGTTGCCTCCAGTCGAGCACCCACAGACCGTGGACTTCCATCCCGAACTGCTCTGACCAACTCTGCCCCCACTTCTAGGACCCAGAGTCATCCCTGCAGTTCATTATTGAAACAACTGAGAAGACCTGAAAAGACCTGTTTATTTTTGATCTGCTGTCCGCTCTGTGAATTCTGATTTGGGTTCAAATTTCCCTCAAACTGTGACAATACTCCATAAAAAATATGGAGAACAATGTTTTCAATCTTCTACATGTAGAAGTGTCAATAAGAAAAAGGCAAATGGGTATCTGAGGCATATTAAAAATGAGAGTTTTTAAAAGGTTGTAAGTTAATTCCATACCTGACATGAAGCACACATACATGAGCAGATATGTGAGCATCAGCTATTAGCCCTGCTAGCTGTTTGCCATTTCATAACATTGCAAAACACTTAAAATCATGTCCAAAATAATAAATATTCTGAATATATCTGTGTGTACTTGCCTGGATCATTACTATGACAGTTATGTCAAAATGACACCATGGTTTGAATAAACGTATCCAGTCCAGTCACAATGCATAAAAGCAACATCCTCTCCTCCCTATTGCACACATGCTAGCCGTACTTAACTATGGATGATGTACTACAGCAACAGAAATGGATGGCAGGAAGCCGTTTTGTGTGTCATCTTCTTCTTTGCTCGTAAAACATTACGCTACAAAGAATACAGTCGGCTATACGCCAGGGACAATCAGCACAGCAGGGGAGCCACAACAATAGAAAAGACGGAGACAGTGTGACGAAATGAGTCAAGACTTAGAGAAAATATCTTGGCGGGACACATCAATCTCGTCTTTGCTTTTGCTCGAACCGAAACGTTTTGATGTGGGAGTTGAGAAATGTTTGCTAAAAGAAGCGCTGAGATGAATCAAGCAGGGCTCAGAGCAAATTTCACTTTGTGATGTTCATTACTGGCGTCCTTATGCACAAAATAGTGGATGAATCTAAGTCCTCCGATGGAGTATTTCCGTTTTTACTAAGCAAAGGAGTTGTTCAGATTGACTTTGCACTGAAAATGTGGTGACTGGGAGTCTAATATGCAAGTCTGTTGGGTAGAGATAAATGAAATCTTTTTAATACCCTGTGAAGTTTTAAAAACAAAGACAATTTATTAGGAAAGCCAGTGATGGTGCCAACTATGTCTATAGCCATAGATGCTAAAGGAAGAAGCTAACACAGGAAAGCTAATGTGTTGTTATGTTTACTACCCACCTTCTGCCTGTAGGAACTATTATAATGGCATCGTATATAAATCATTTGTTGTGTGCATGAAAGTGTTTTGTCCTGGGTTACGTTTTTAGATTACAGTTCACTTCATAATCATTTATATCACTGATTTTCTTTAAAAATTCATGTGAAGTCCATGGGACCTTGCAAAACCCTAAAGCTTTAATCCAAATACTTGTTTTTGCTATGAATTTTTGCTATATCATCGTGACTTCAGACTAACCAATATGCAACATTCTGCACAGGCCGTCATCTCAAACAAGACTAACGATGTGATTTTGCTTCTCTTGGTCATGTGACATTGATGTGAAATGCCTATACCAAATTTCACGGTGGTTTAGTCAAAAGAATTTGAGACTTTTTACTCAAGACACCAAATATTCCCCTGCTGGTGGCACATTATGGCCAAGTGTCAGTTCGTTCAGCCTGTACAGAAGGTTGGACTCACCTGCAGATCCACCTGCTTACCAACACTGCCACTTCTAAAACCAAATATTAGCAAGACTATAAAAAAAATTTAATCTGTCTTCCTTGTTGTTTGATGTCTGCGTCTCCACATTAGCTGAACAAATGAAAAAAGACAAAGTCATCCCAGGACTGTGTGCTTTACTGGGACGACCTCAGGAAGTGGTGATGCAGCAGATTAGTATTTTTGTTTTGATGAACTGCCAAAGGGTGGCAACGTCTATCTCATCACTGCAGCCTGTTAAATTACAACATCTCTCCTTCTCCTTCTTTTTCTTCTCTTTCGTACTCCTCATATCCACAAAGGAATCTCAGCTCAGCCTGCTTCTCTTTGATCTCCTCTGAATAATAAATGTGGGAGGAAGCTTGGCGATGCAGCATACTCCTATACAGGCATCGCTGGAGTTAATATATTCTCTTAATCCTCCTAAATTCACCTAAATTGGCTGTCCTCTTTTTTTTTTTTTAATGAACTGCACCATCTGGGACGAGGTGTTGCATGGGAGTCTCTGGGGAAGTTATTTGTTGCCACAGGAAACCTCAGATTGACCCCAGTTAGATCTGCAGGAGAGGTCACCAACCAAACGGAGGCAGTGGATGTGGTCGAGGCCAGAATCGATAACCCTGAAATTACCTTACACCCAGACGTGCCCCAGGCAAGGATCATTTAACTCATGGTATCATGTATCTGTCAATTTGTCCATGCCACATACTGCAGACTTCCCAGGGAGTGGTCTAGCCGTCAGTATAAACCATAAGCACAGACTCACATTTCTGTACAGTGAGCTGGTTTACCTCTGAAGACAAAAGTGCTGCAAAAATGATATCACAACCAGCCATTAATTAATCTCCAAAGTGATTAATATTTTGTGTCTTCGTCTATAAATACTTTTTATACTCTCAGCACAGAACTGCTCATTACGATTCCAGTTTTCTCTCCCCACATCCCCTTGATTCACACCATTTATTCATACTCTGCAGATTTCCCCCCCACCCCCAAAGCAGGTTTCTATTACCTTGTTAACAAGATCAGTCTCCTGTTCCTCCCCTGTTAAATTAATTCCGGGCTGAGGTATTCTCCAAGTCAACTCAAAATATGGAAGTGTTATATTTCTAACCGTCGCCTCAGAGAATGGAATTTAACTGACAGTTAAATAGGTTTAGTGAGTTAGTACAGTAGACGATACCTTTCTGAAAGCTCAAATCCCTAACAGCAGTGTCACCGCAGGCTACAAGGGTTGATTAAGATATTTAGTGTGAGTTAACACATAGTTAATAAAATTTGCATAGTGTCTGCCAAGCTAACCCTGCTAATATGCTATAGTTGATAGACAAAAACTGGGGCACTGTTGAAATGCTACAAATGGAACTTTTAATCCATAATTTCTGTTAAATTCAAGAGTGTAGAGGGAGAAAGTAGTTGTACACACATCACATGCAAGGATATCAAAAATATATCAAAGAAGAATAAGGGAAATCGCCTACAGTTACTTCCCACCATAAAATTATTCATTGACTGAAAAAGTTTTGATTCCACTTGAATCTTGAGCTTGGATCAAACCTATATTTATACATCATGGTCTCTAATATGCTGGCAGGTGTATACAAGTGATATGTTTTTCCTCTATGCAGTTTTTTATGGAACTTAATAGTTTGTTTTTCAATATTTACTGTAATGGGCCAGTTAAGATGTTTAACCTCACCTGGCATCATGGAGCCTTGCAGCCAATAAATAATTTAGAGTGGAGTAATTGCGTGGTTCACAACACAAACAGAACTGGAGTTCCATACCAAACCAAAAGTTGCGCATTCAGCAGCTTAGAATGAAAACAGGTGCTGTTGGACTCACAGTGTCAGACTTGAGCTGGAGGTTATGACGATATGATTGGTTGCCAAAGCAACATTAATAAATATGTGGAATTTGAAAGTTGAAAGTAGGATTACCATGACCCAGATGACTGAGAATCTTCACAGACACAGAGTTCATATTGCGCCAATATTCCTCAGACACCAGTTCAAATTGATGTTGCTCTGGATTTGCGAACTTAACTTCAAAGGGTGACAGTATGTCAGGTTCTATAATTTTGGGCTTGTTCTGCCTCAAACAAGCCCAATTGAATAGATTACATTTTGGGGTTACAGATACAATTATACGTTCACTAAGCGAGCCTAGAAGAACTACTAATGAATGGGGCTTAGCTGACGCAGTCCAGGCTGATGTGACAGATAATGGTATATATATGATAGCAGCAAGACCCCATTAATGCTCATCTCTTCTCACAAACAGATACAATCAGTTGAAACAAGCTGGAACTCCATATTCTACACCTAGAGACTGTTAACACAGAATCCTGTCTTCTTTGGTACAGCTTACTGTGCTTAAGTGAGGAATGGTCCTTGAAAGGAGTTAAATGCGGCCGAAGCCCACTGGCTTCCTCATATCCAAATCACACCACGTTTGAGCTGTTGTGTGTCATTCATCATTGTGTGTGGGTGCATGTGACAGTTAGCCAAGTCTATACAGTGTTGAGTATGAAATCAATCGGCATTTTGTGGGACCTTTTTTCCCCCTACCTAATCCAAGTCTTAGTTGGTTGTGGGCAACATCATCACAATCATTGAATGCAAGATGTTTTCCAATTTAAAGGCAGGGTTCTACATTGCTGTTACTTCTCAAAGACATCAGAGTTTAATCCCTGACCTCGGCACCAGTAGTTAGGTCACTGATTAATTATTCAATAACACTATAATTCTATCAGTATGAAGCTTTCTTGGACCCTTTATAAGATCCTCCTGTGTTTTTTTTTTTTTTTTTTTTGTATCTGCTTTGACAGCACATCACCATGTGGCTATAATTCTTGCTGAAGTAATCAAGGTAACACAAGCTATTATTTACACAGTATTTTTCAGCAACAAGCTATAAAGGGACCAACCCACATATATAGTGTATGCCTCTGCCTTTGTGTGAAACATTGCAGTGGGCCCTGGGGAAATATTCAAGAGGAAAATGCTGTAGTTACAGTCTTTGTGTTTAAGAGCGCTTGTGTATTTTTGCATGTCTGTGTATGTGTGCGTGCTGTGGGGGTGGTTTCTGGTGGATGACTAATGACTTTGTGCGTGTGTGAAAACAGGTTGTTCGGTGGTTTGTGTGTTTGCACGTGGGCCTCGGAGAAAGAGATGGAGAGAGGTTTCCCTTATGTGCTCAGACTTATTTACCAGGAGATGGATGTGCTCATGTATGTTAATGCGCACTTGAACAGGTTTAAATGACCTGTTAAATCAGCGTGTTCACCAACAACAAGCAAGCAGAAAGAAGCAACAGTCACAGACCGGTTTGTCCACATTTGCTCACTTACATTCTCCGCCCAAACACCCTCAACCGGACTAATACTACAGCGCACAACCCGCATCCATACCTCCATGTGGTGCACAATACATTCATATTTGTCACTGTCAAATATGTAATTTCAGCTGCAGTCAGGGTAAATTGCCCAGCCTCTCACAGCACTTTATTAATGATTTACAAATCGCAGCGGAGCAGAAAATAGGTGTGTTCAGGCCGTGGCGTTTGTCATTTCTCAGCGCGGCTCTCTCACCCTGATCGATTCCTATGAAAAATGTGATACGTCAACGGCGTATTTGTGCGTACAGCATGTTTGGAAGAGTAAAAATGGTGTTAAATTTACACATGCATTGCTTTGCATGTGACTGCATGTGTACATTAGCCCTTTAAGTGCATTTAAACTGCTGTGATTCTGTGCAACATTTAGCAGAAACCTCACAGAGTTTAGCAGATGGAGAGTAAAGAGTGTCAAGAGATTCTGATTGGCTAGCAGATGTTAGCTGAAACGCATGCTGGCATGTGTTAAACACATAACGGCTGCTGGAATTCATTGTTGAAGCTATATTAAACTGCAAGTAACCATAGCAACAGTTTTCTCTCGCTTACTCTCACTGGATAAACAACCCTAACCAGAGCTAACTGACTGCAAAAAAAAAAAGCTTAAAAATAGATGTGGCTATGAAAACACCTCGAGTGTAGTCATGCACAATGAGGTGTTGCATTTCTACTCTTCATTTTCACAGAGGACTCATCTTTCATCTGACATGTATATTCAACAAAAAAGCATGCATGTAACTAAAGACATGCTTCCTAAATCCTTGTTATGATGCGTATATTTTCTCCCTACCAGTTGGTGATGGTAGTGGCAGTGCTCTCCCCATCTCTTCCCAGAGATAATCCCCTGCTGCACAGGAGATGGCAGGTGCTGCAAATCAGCAATCAGCTGATGTGGAGGGAGGAGGTGGGATCTGCTCATCACCTACACCCTGTGCAATAAGAAGAGACCCCACTCACCACTCGACGCCGGACCGTGAACAAACCGCAGTTGCTGACTCTTGTTTAGTTCTGCTCATTGTGTTTGCTCGTTTTGTTAACCGTTCGCTCTGTGCTCTGGACCATCTTCCACTGGCCACAGTCCACTACAGCCGCTTGAACCCTGGTTCTCTCCGGTCTCCAAACCACCACACCGTTCTGAATCCTGGCCGCCACGTGCCACATCCAGCCGTCTCCAGAGTTCTCCCACGTCATGCCGCCTGCACATATATAAATAATGATAAAAATAATATAAAGTATAATAAGAAAGGTCAAGTCAGAACCTGCAGAACCACATTTCTCTATTTCCTTAAAGGATCTACATTTCTGAACAATGTATTTGGGTATCACATAAAAAGAACCATCACTTGTCCATGCAAATGTACTCACAACCAAGCAAAGCTGGAAAGATTCATGGTCATTAAATATCCCCAGTACAAATGTAGCTGTGTCATTAAAGTATAAAGGAGTGAAGAATTTATCCTTGGGATAATCTTGGTTGTCCTTCAAACTCACCCAGGATCAGTCCTTCGCTTCACACACAGTACCAGCTGTCTTGGCTACATTTCGAAGCTATTGGTTGTGATATTTGGCAGCAGGTTGGTCACGCACACGGACATGCTGTTTGAGGCTGACAGACTGGGAAAAACAAATTGTCAGAGAAGCCTGTCAAGTCCATATGTGAGCTCCCTTGAACACCTGTAATATTTCCTTCAATTCAAGAGTTACAGAGTGCATTACATCATCTGTGCATCTGTATCTAATATATGTTTCAAATATATCTTAAACTTAAATAAAATAAAACCAAACTTTTGTTATACTGTAGATGTGAATTCCAGCTAGAGTTGGTGAAGATACTTCTTAAAATTAAAAATCATGTCACTGCTTATGTTCACATTCAGTTCAAGCAAGTCTACAGTTTCTGTGCAGCTCAGCACTCAAATATTTCTCAGTGAAACACGAAGAAAAAAAAGCGTCATGTTAGGCTGAAATACCCAGAGTGAAACTGGCTGCTGCCTACTTTATAATCTCACACATTTTCATACTTATCTCTTTCCTGCCACTGAATACCCAAACAAACTATTCCCTTCTAATCCACAGTGAAAACCTTCCGAGCACTCATTATTCCACTGCTTCAAGCATGGATGTGGGTTTGGAGCCAAAATACTTCATGACTAATGATTTACTAGGCCACATGTTATGCTTGAGGGAAATAATATTTTGGTTATTTTTCGTCTTTATGAGTAAATTCAATAGTCACACTGTGGTTGTTCTGTAACGTGAATATATCTGTAAAGTTATACACATGTTCCTGCATATATGCATACATATATGCATGCAAACATATATACCAGACAGACAGACAGACAGACAGACAGACAGCCAGACAGGTAGGCAGTTACGGTTTGTAACTGATTCGTAACCGTAACAGCGTGTGACACAGGCAGATAGATAGATAGATAGATAGATGGTTTAATGGATGTATAATGTATACTGTATTGTTCTTAAAGCTGCATCAATTGATTTTCTGGTCACTAGAACAAGCAGAAAATTCAATTTTACCATTTACTCGCAGTACAAATTTCTTTTGGATTTGTAAATCGTTACACTGTTATTTTGAATTTGTTTAAACCATTTATTGTTGTTACTATTAGTACTGTTAACAAAGAAATTATGAAGATCTTAATACATTTTAAAACTGCACTTATTGATATTTTGGCCGCTTCTATTGGCTGAAAACACAACAAGTGGTGATATATTGTCACCTCATAAGTTGCAAAGGCAAACAATGCAAATTTAAACTTCTAACCGTCAATGACCAACATGACCAAACATTCCAAATATTCCTTTTAGCTTAGTTTTGGGCTCCACCATGTCCTTCAGGCACTAACTTCTCCACTGTTTTCTTTAGCTAGTTGCTTGTTGAAAATAGCTGCTTGATGGGCAGAAAAGAAGTTGGTGATATTTGGAGAATTCAAGTTTATGGGCCATTAAACAAACAAAAAAAACAACACTTTTCACATTAGGTACACTCATTTGATCCAAAAACACATAAGCAGAGCAGCTTTAATGATGAAAATCATATTAATTAAGTTATTTCTATATGCCCTGCTGGGAGGAAGGAAATTATATTTCATTTTGGCGGTAGCCTCTATGGCTATTAAAAACAGAGCCATCATTTTAACTGACTCACTCCATTAATGCACTTTATTGTTAAGTGATACAGTGCCTTTTACCTTGAATTCCCAGGCCTATGCTGTGTGAGTAATGATGGACTGTTGTCTGCTGTCTCCCTCTCGGGGGAAACATCTTGGATAAACCTCCCACTGAACTCCATTAGTCGCAAAAGCTCTCTGCTTAGTTTCAAGTCAGTTATATATGGCATGGGGTAGATTTGTTTTATATTTATACTTAATCGATGAGTGTAGTTTTATGTGACATATCCTTTTTATCAAGCTTGGCCTCTCAAGTTAATTAAACTCTGGGATTGTTTGCCTGATGGTTGTCAGTGGAGTTCTGGCATTTAAGCAGAAATGTCAATCACTCAAGGAATCTACTGCAGGCTAAAGTTATCCAGGTATGATCAGAATGTCCAGCGGAGAGTAAGTTTTTCCTCATCCCCCAGCACATACCTTGAGAAAAATCCCAGAACACACATCTTACCAAAAGTTGATCGATATGTGGTCTTCTGGTATCAGTGATCATGGTACCCATAGCATTAAATACAATACAATACAATACAATAACTTTATTATTCCCCGAAGGGAAATTCAATTGTCTGGGTTCTCATCTGTTTACTTTAGAATTAAATTGTCTAATTGCTGATGGTAAGAAAGATTTTCTGAATCTTTCTGTCCTGCAGTGCAGGGTTAGGAGCCGTCCACCACTGATGTTTCGTTGTTCATTGAAGCAGATGTGAAGTGGATGATCCATATTTCTCAGAATGGCCTCCATCTTTCTAAGTACCTGTCTCTCCACCTCATCCTGCAATGAGTTCAATTTGATTCACAGAGCCAGCTTTTTTGATCAGTTTGTTCAGATGCCTTGCATCCTTGTTTTTTATACTGCCTCCCCAGCAGACTGCAGCATAAAACAAGACACTTGCTACCACAGACTGATAAAACATCTGCAGCATCTTACTGCAGATGTCTAATGATCGAAGTCTTCTGAGGCAAAAGAGTCAGCTCTGGCCCTTTTTGTACATTAAGTCTATGTTTTTAGACAAATCCAACTTATTATCAAGGTGGACACCTAAATATTTATATGACGTCACCACCTCGATGTCCATGCCACAAGTGTTCACTGGCTGAAGAGGGGGATCTGTGGAAATCGATGATCATTTCCTTTGTCGTTGAGGCATTGAGTAGCAGGCAGTTTTTGTGACTCCAGTCACTGAAGGCACTTATCAGATCCCTGTATTCAGCTTCATGTCCATTTCTGATACAGGCCACGATAGCAGTGTCATCAGAGTATTTCTGAATGTGACAGGACGCAGTGCTGTATTTGAAGTCTGATGTATACAGTGTGAACAGGAATGGAGCCAGGACTGTTCCTTGTGGAGCCCCAGTACTGCTCATTAATGTCCCAGAAACACAGTCCCCCAGCCTGACAAACTCTGGCCTTCCTGCCAGGTAATCTATGATCCAAGAAACACAGGAAGGATCCACTCCCATCTCTGTGAGCTTGTCTTTGAGTATGGTTGGTTGGATGCAGTTGAATGTGTTTGAAAAATCAAAGATGATTCTCACATAAACTCCAAGTTCCTCCATATAAGACAGGGCACGGTGAAGCATGAAGAGGATGGCATCATCCACTCCAATGTGCTCTTTGTATGCAAATTGCAGGGAATCGAGTTTGTCTTTGACCTCAAGCCTCGGTAGGCATAGAATCAAACGGTCCAGAGTTTTCATGATGTGTGAGGTAAGGGCAATAGGTCTGTAGTCATTTAGTTCAGCCGGACATTTGATTTTTGGTACCAGGATGTTTTCCATAGAGCAGGCAGACGCCCCAGCTGTAGACTCAGGTTGATGATCCTGTGGAGAGGTTGACACAGTTCTGCAGCACAGTCTTCAAGCAAATTTTTTGTTTAAATGGTATTAAAGCTACATTGCTGGCAGGTATACATGACCTCATACAACAGTTATGCATGCATAGCCTCATGGTACTAAAGATGAAACTACCTACTGTCACTGGTTTAAACAGACTCTTTCATGTCAAAGTGAAAACAGATTTCTACAAAGTAATGTCAATTAACTGAAAATATAAAATGTAAAATAAGTGATTACACAAATTTCTGTGAAGAACTTGATCAATGAGTTGGTGTATGCACAATTTCCCATCTCATCCCCAATACTCCTTTAGAGGAGTCATATGTGTCTTGGTGGCCTCCCTCAGTAGTCACTCAGCTTTCTATGCAGATTTTCACATGTATTTTATTCCTTCCATTTCTTTATGATGCAATTAACTGTATTTTCTTGTATATATCTCCTGACAAATGCTTTTAATTACCCTTTCACTGAGCTGTGGAGTGTTCTTTTGTCTTCATGGTATAGCTATAGCCAGGAGTGCTAATTCTCCAGTGAACAGACTGTCCAGATAAAGGGGCGTTTATGCCACAATCACTTGAGACACATTCACTGCACTCAGATGATCTCCATTTCACTAACTGTGTGACATTTAGCACCAATTGGAGGCACTTGTGTTGAAGTAGGGGAGTTACTTTAAAGGGGGAGACTACTTATTTTAAGATCTGTGTTTTTATTTAATTGAAATTACTTTCTAGAAATCTGTTTTCACTTTGACATGAAGAGTCTTTATTTGTAAATTCTGGTCATAGCAGGAATCATTTCACATTATAGTGATATTTCACAGTTTGCACTCAATTCTGCTGTGTGCTCTATTTGTGCACATCCCTGAACTTTAAAAACAGCTGTAAAGAACTTTATGCTTTAAAAAATTCTGCTCATTGTATAGCTTTACTGTGACATTTCGTATTGGTTTTTCATGCAAAATGAAGTACATTATTAAGTCTCTCAGTGGAGTGGCTTAAATATTCATCAGTGCAAATGCTTTCAGATGCCTCATGTTGATCCACAAACTTCACTCTACCCACTGGCAACAAATGAGAGAAACCCCTTCTAGCAGCGCCATGCACGACTTCACAATCTCCAAACAAATCCACCTGCACTTGCCTGTATTCAAACCCAATTTCAGGGGACATCATTCATAATTTATGATGCCGAATCAGGGCCATGGTCCCTCTGCAAACCGTGTCACATTTACATAGTCCCACTAGGACCCCGGTGGGCTGACACAAATCTTTCTAGCTGAAGCCAATACATTTAAAAAAAAACAACAAAAAAACAAAACGCAATTACTGCTCACCGATGGCGTTACCAACAAATACTGATTAGGAAAGTCATACAGTTAATTTTGTAAAAGAAACTGAGGAAGAAAGGATTGGAGAAAAAATAAAGAGAAGATAAAGCAGGAACTGAATTGGCCGTTGTAGTGAGGTTTTACTGCTGGTATTGTGTGGATTTATTTATCGGCCTGTTCCAGTAGCCTCCTTCCTCCGCTCGGCCCCCCTCCCCCCCTTCCTTCTCCTCCTCCTCCTCCTCTTCCTCCCTTTCTTTCTTCCACATCCATGCTTTATGTACACAATCAATTATTCAACATGCAGTTTTCACAAGCTGTACCTCCCACTCTGCCAACTGCACGCCTTGTTGTAGGCTCAGATAAACACAGCTTCTGTAGGCTGCAGACAGCAATAGAGCTATGGCCTTCTCCTCCTCCTACAGGACATTTGCCAAGGTTGTATATTGTCTGCAAGGCTGTTGTGGGCTTATTTATTGGAATACTCTTGTCCACTAACGCTTTAAGAGAAAGATCATCCGTGAAAATCTGTTATACTTCTGACAAATATTTAAAGAATCTGTTGATGGGCTTTGTTGTTGAATTTTTCTCTCTTCTAGCTTGCTTTGGCATTTTCTACAAGTACAAAAGAACTGTCAGTTTTAGTCAGACTTTTAATAAAATTGCATTGTGTGCATGAATGTATAAATACATGTATACATTACTAAGACATTGTGTTTCTAGATAATTAAATTATTTTGTTTCGTGGGATGGAGGGATTATTTTCATGTATAAAACTTATAAATGTGTTACTCTGATAGATGGAAATTAGGTTTTACTGGTTTAACCAAGGACCTGAGATTGACTTTTGTGTGAGTTTTGAAAGCTTGCTTAAGTTAATGCTAAGCTAATAAGCCAAGAGTACAACCAAACTATGGTTAAAGTAGTTTATATGTAGCTAGCGATTTAGACTTCTGGCAGTTAATCATATTATTTATCTACAGTGTACAGTGAACCTCCATGACAATACAAGACAGTCGAGACCTTGGTGGCTGGGATTGCTGACACTTCAATACTACATCTCCAACTAATCACAAATGGAATCACCAGCTTATATCAGCAGTGCCAATTTCCAAGATATTTCGCTTCACTTTTGTAAAGTAGGAAGACTTGTTGACGCACCATCCGTCTTTTTATATAGTCTATGGTTGGCATATTGATGCTAGTATTTTGCTCAAAGTTCCTCATCGAATTATAGAAATTATGTTAGGGTCGATCAGGAAATGTCAGGGTAATGTGTCTGTAGCTGTATGTTGACACTGTATCAGTACTTGATGGATGAATTTTCTTTTGGCTATTTCTTTTTCAGAGAGAGTTCCGACGTTAGTGTGAGCCACCTAACAACGTCCCCGGAGATACAAGGATTCATTGCCTTGCTCAAGAACTTAATGCTGTCTGAAGAGCTTTTCTCAGGACTTCACCCGGCTGCACTGCTGGGATATATTAATCAGACCTCTTGGCTGGAGCTGTCAGTTGTACAAAGGCTAATTTCAAATGGCGGAGATTAACAACACTAATACAGAGAAAACAACGGCACACACCATTGTCTGTTCTCACCTCTGTTTGCATCAATCTGCGATCCTGCACTCGGTTCTTTTCCAGTGAGTGGAAGCAAAAAGAGCTGCAGGAAGATGAAAGAGGGCAGAATGTGGGTAAAAATGGAATACGAGAGACATGCCTCAAATCCCTGAAATAGAAGGAGTGGAAATAATAATGATCATAGGCTCCTTCTGCCTCATCACACAATCTCCTATGGTGACGGCTAAAAATTTCAAGAGCAACAGCAGTTCTTTGTCACTCACTGCAACCGGTCGTGTTATTGTGTGTCTATTGTGTATGTGCTTGTGCGCTGTGGGACTTCCACTTCTCATGCACCACGATTTCTATTCTCTTAGGAGGCTGTTTATGAAATGATGAACACTAATCATATACAGAATGATACTGTATGACAACTTTTGCATCTGCAATGAGATCCTCTAAGGTTACAGTGCATCAGAGTCACACTAATGATAAAAAATTATCTGCCTCCATCGCAGATACTGCAGAGTAAACAGCAAGCTAATTAGACATTCAGGGCACAGTGGCCGCAGGCAGTTTTCTCTGTGAAACCTCCCATTACCGGCATCATTTCCACAGCCGTCAGTACAAACCATGATGCCTTTTTTCCCGACCAGCCAGAGCAGGCAGCGCTTGGCCTCGATTTGCTCATCAATACGGGAGTCTTAGTGTCCTGTCCGTGGTGGCTGTGGTGGTTTTTGTGTGTTAGAGGAGGTAAATGGGGAAGTGGGAAGCAAGTTGCAAGATGTGAGAATACACGGAATCAATAAAAAACAGTGTCGCAGGTACAGAATAAGTACAGGAATAAAATAAAATAAATGTTACAACTCACGTCAAAATCTAATCCAATCTAATAGAACTTACATTAACATTCAGCTAATTTACTGCATTTAACTACCATCCAGTAGACATCAACATAAATGTCAGCCCCATAATGGCACTGAAGAAAAAGTCAGAGGATAACCAAATTCACTAGGATGAGAACCAATCTAACTGTTAATAGTAATAGTTGTTGAAACATTAGACTAAAAGATAAAAATATCAACCACAAGGTGACCCTAGAAGAAAAAATTCAGGAGTCAACAAATTTCCTGGGTTTTGTTCACTGGCAAACACAAACGTCTGTATTTTTATGGCAGTTCATCCAGTACTTTTTGAGATATAGCGACCTTGACTAACTGCAACTAGTCAAAACAACTGGTTAGTGTTAGAAACAGTTCTAAAGTGGATTACGTGTTGGAAAAGTCAACTTGTGCCTTGTGGTGCTTCAAGGCAACATACACCCTTTCAGTTTTACCCAAGGCTATGTTAGTATTACATGCTGAAGTGACCCAAATCAGACTGATTTGTCTCCAAAAACACAGGCGTCAATAGAGAGAAAAGAAATTTGTTGGACGCTCAAGGAGATGCACCTTTTAAAGTCAAAATATGCAAAGCTTAATCCTTGTAAGCATGCTGTTGAAAATCCAGGTAAAACTGCACATCTGCATAGTTTCGGAGTTTCAGGAGACGGATACATGTCACTTACAAAAAGAAGGTTAATCATCAACACTGACTAAAGACTGGAATTGAGCATGAAACCCATGGTGTGGAACTTTTGTTTCCCCATTCTGGCAGAGAGAGTAGTAACAGAAACACTGTTGATGCATTCTTATGACATATGCCTTGCCATTGACGACTTTGTTCTTGTAGACTGTTATCTGTCTTCTCAATGCTAGATTTATTTTTCATTTAGTGCATCAGAAACTTCCATCAAACTCCTAGGTGCTACATCCTACTCTGTGCCCATTGGTTCGGTTGTTTCCTTCCGCAGCTCTGACAAACGAATAATTGCTACTTCAACTATTAACCATCAGTATTGGTGCGCCACTGCAATAATGTCACAACAGATAGCAGTTTAAAAACTCTGTACTGTGCTATGAAACACAGAAGGATTTACCTGTCATTGATAGGCTTTGTCAGCATTGTGCGAACTTCTTTGGCAAGAGCTTTCATATAACAAACGGTCATTTATATGTAAGTCACACACTCAGGCTTTAACTTCTGTAATATGAATGCAACTCAAGACACAGTCTCACCTCCCTATATGTTTTGGGGAAAAAAAAAAAGATGAACAGCTAACATTTTTAAGATAGGCTCACTCTACACATTTTTAACTGAAAAATGTTTTTTCCATGTTGTGTTAAGCGAAATATGTACAGACTTAAGTGTGCTCTTGCAAATTAAGAACAAATTGTTGTCAGGAGGCAACATCTAGTGTTTGGTTGTATATTACACTATCATCCACTGGTTGTTTACATTAGCTTGCCATTCTAAAACATGCTTCTGCTATATTTGCACCTTGCTAAGATAAGCTTACGATTTCGAACTGCTGCAAGAACTGGCACTTAAAATGGAGATTAGGGAGAACTAAAATCTTTTTGCTGCTAAAACGTCACATTGCATCGTGAAAGTGAAACATGGAATGATAGCCGCTGGTATCGACATTAAAACGATTTTAGTTCTATGAGTTCTGATTGATCCCTGAAGGAGATTTAGGCTTTAAAACAACTGAGACAGTTTGTTCTTCCCTAGAATATTACATAATAGATTATTAGAACAGTATTAACATGTTCCTAAGCTAAATTAACCTTTTTCACTCTGTTCTGTCCCCTCACCGAGACCAGGCTATATCTGTTGTTAAACAAAATCTGCCTCCATTTTTTTTGTAGATTTTTGACCATCGGACATCCACACAAGAGGTTGTCTATTGCGACTATGACTAAAATTAATGTAGTATTGTTGTGTTTCATTTCTAAGTGTATCTTATCCTCAGATCCCGAGGTTGTACATTTTGACTGTACAGTTGCGGAGCTGTTGCTGAATAAATTTGCTTTTTTAGATGCACATTGCAAAAAATAGCCTTGGGCTTAAAGAGTCAAGCCTAATACCCTTTTTGTCTGGTGATGGAGCAAAATGGACAACATTTGCCTTTGAATTGTAGTGTGCATGCAAAGTCACATAGAATAGCACGAGTTAAGAAGAGTACTCAAAATGATGAGTTTGAGACATTACTTGAATGAATACATTGTTTATTCCCAACTGAGGCTGTGTTCAGTTTGGCAGCAGTCCAGAATTGATCATTTCCAGGTCAGCCACCACTTGCATTGTTTGCTACTATACACAGAAAAGCCCTTTTTGGGATCATATCAGCAGCCTCTGGTGATATACCATTGACTAATCTATTCACATATTTCCTCTATAAGAAAAATGATTTCATAAGATTCTCTACATTAGCCTGGAGTGGCCCTACAGACTGTTCTACTCCACCTCCTACCCAGGCTTTTCATTTGCCTGCAACAGTATCTGCAGTATCCATACACTCCCTCTCTCTCTCTGCAGAGGGGTTTCCCAGCACAGGCATTCCCTCGCTCTCTTATCTCTCCTCTGCTGCTGATACAGCGTGACCAGGATTACGCTTTTAACCCAGTCCAAGATGGCTGCCTCCAGCTGCCAGCTCACTCTCCTCTCTTTCTCTTCTGCCCTCCCTCTCTTTTCTGTCTCTCTCTTCCTGTGCTGCGTCTGGAAAGGAATTAAAGGGAGAGAGCAAGACTTTAAAAAATACATGACCCTGGAGAAAAAAAATGACACACACCACACACCAGTCAGCGTTTCTCGACTGCAGCCATAAAACCCTGTGCAAAGAGATTTACTATCATCCGCTATGTGACAGCTGAACATGCTAATTAAGGCAGCCTTTCCATCTGTCACTTTAGATAAGCAAAAGTGCTGATCGTTGTTCGAGGCAAACTTTCAGATGGGAACCACGGCAAGGACACGCTGCTTTTAATACTAGGGCTGCTGTGGTGCACTGGTTGGTACAATCTCTCTGTAAAAAGGATGTGAGTAAAATAATACTGAATAAATAATATATTAATATAAAAATATATTTTAAAAATAATAAAAATCAAATATATATATATATATATATATATATATATATATATATATATATATATATATATATATATATATATATATATATATATATATATATACATACATATATATACAATGCTGCAGAATAGAAAGTCAAGAGGTCATTTGCAAGCAGGTTTGGTTTAAACCTACATCTACAGACCAGACATATTGTTCCTGCTCTGAGAGGTTAAAGGGAGTGCTGCCAAAGCTTGGTAAAATCAATAATTTACTGCAGTTCCTGTACATATAAAATGCCTTTTTTCATAATTTAGCATTTCCCTGACTGGGGTAACCCAGATTCTTCTCTGCTATTTTCAAGAGAGATGCGAAACAGGAGTCTATATTTTGCAGAGGAATCCAGAAGAAATGCCCTTTTCATTTTTTGCGTAGAGTATAATAGGTGACTTGTAGAGTGAGCCTTTGTAAGGCTTGCATGGGCAGAAAATGTTAAAAGTTAAATCATTACTACAAAAGATAAGCAACTGTGCCTGCATGCTATGAGGCATGTTTGCATCACAAAGGTAAATGTCACGATTAGTGGCTGAAGTATGATGTCTTTGGTCCAACATTGTAGATTGTCGAAGATTGTTTTGAATTTCATCTGACAAAAATTGTTAAATCTTGTTTTTTGTAATATTACCTTGCAACTGGGGCGATTTAAGTGGTATACACACTAGCAACGATGTGGTGACCAGAGATCACCAAAAGTTAATGAAATTCAATTCCATGCAGCAATGATTAGTGAAATAACCATTGGTGACCCAAAGTGGGCGATGCAATTGGGACAGCTGCCTATCAGAACACAGAATACCATTGACTGATGCATCATGTTGTTAGAAAAAGTATTTTCAAAGATCATTCTGCACACTCTGGACACAGAGTTAGCCGTTTTGCATGTGTCAGAGTTGTGGATTTAAGACTGACAAGAACCTCAGACAAATATTTTAGCCCTGACAAATCCAAGGACTTTCCTGTGTTCTATGCCTTCACTGGCTATGACAGTGTATCTGCATTTGCAACCAAGGCAAGTACACAGCATAAAATACCTGGAATACTGATCACATGGCAATCTCCATGCAGACACAGTACCAGCAAATCAGGAAAGCTAAGCAGAACAACAACCGCTTTACAAAACATAAGTCGCGGAAATGGCAAGGATGGAAATACAAGCTACACAGAACCAGAATGACTATACTGAACAGGCTCGGAAACTAGCAGGGGACTTAGCTGAGCAATGGGCAGAGATGGGGGGTGAGAGGTGGGTGGTGCAGCTGGACAGGTGCTGCCGAGGAATGGAGGAAGGCCAGTGATCCTTGTTGGCGCAGCGTTGGAATCCAGTGATTCCATCCCTAGAATTTGCAAGCGAGCAGGTAGGAGTCCGGTACTGGAAGAAAGGAGAATGCGGTAAGTACGACGCATAAGCAGAGAGCTAGGCTGACTGGCAAACAATACTGGCTGTGTATCGATAACGATCCGGCATCGAATGGTGGCAGTGTCCGGCTTTTATGGGTAGAAGAAGGTATTTAGAACCTCGCTCCCACCTGCTCTTTGCGCCACTTCGGCTGATAGCGATTGGCAGGACCTGTCCGCATGCCACACGCCAACACATGCCAACCGTGAAGCTTGTAATATACCCACTAAATCATTCTAATATTGTTTAATCTGTTACATAAGAACTTTTTCATCATATTTCGTGATTTGAAATAGAATGTTGTAGCAGTTTAGTGGAGGACTAACACCTTTGATGACCTTCCGTCCCATTCATGTCCAAAGACGTCATTCGGTTTTTGAAAACCAAGTGTTCTCTCTCATCTTCTTGCTCCTCTATTCACGCTAGTTTTTGCTGTAGCTGCACATACACGTATTGCAGTAACTAAGCATAGACATAGCACAAAAGCTTGCCCGTGTGCACCCACGCACGGACGAACAGATGGCATGTGAATGTGTGTTTGCATACTGTCGATGAATATCTGTGAGAATATGCATGGGTTACCATGGTGACACACCATCTTCAGTCCCCCCCCAACAAAGTCCTGATGTTGAGACATACAGTTAGATGAAGGGAATGTTCAGCTTACAGTGAAGATGGAGCACGCATGGAGGAAACAAAGGAGGAGAGACAGTGTATGGGAAGGAAAGAAAAAAGATGACAATAAAAAAAATAAAGGGAAGTTTAGCAGCCCACAACTACTACAGGGCCTAGATCATACCGTTTGACTAATGAACGCGATATATTTGTGCAAATGTATGACATAATGTCTCCTTTTTCGACATAATAATGACGATTTCTTAGACGTAATCATAAAACAACATCCATAATCAGCATTACTCAGCTTGATTTTTAGCAGGGGATCTATCATCTGTGAAGGATCCCTGTGTAAAAGTCATTTTCTCTAACCTGGTGTTTGTCAAAATTGAGATCAAAGGGGCTGCTGGAGAGTGAAGTTAAGCTGGCTGTTTATGGCATTAAAGACGAGCAGCTTTCTGCAAGTCAGAGCTTAACACAGCAGGTCTGCACTGACAGCTCTTGTCATTGTGGATCTTAGTGAAAAGCTGCGCATTTGTAAGCAGCAGGTTAAACTAAGGCAGGGATAATGGTACCGGTAAGCATCTACAAGTACAACAGCAGAAAAAAAAAAACGACACATTGAAGGAATAAAGAAGTGGCACTCTGCAGCATGGGAGATTGTTTGGCAATATATCTACGTTATATATAAGCTGCTACACTTTGTTAAAGGAGAAAACGGTGCCAGTAATTGTGGATTAAACCTGTCTGTTGTCTTGCTAAATTTTAGGACTTTCTCAAGAGTGGAAAAGTTGTTGGTATCATGAACAGATTATGTGCTACATCTGGACATCTGGACCACAGTCTCTGTAGGAGCGAAGGTAGCAGCAACATTGAAATGCAAAATGACTACAAAGAGACGCAAAACAATGACAAAGATCCACAAAATGACGTTCCGAGTTCATATCCTGGACGAGCTCCTAAATATGTTACATACATGTTAATTACAGAATGAGGGGAGTAACTAAAGATGTAATGGAAAACCGGAACCTGATTAAGTAACAAAAAGCAAATTATTTACAAATTAAAGCAAAACTGAGTCCAACTGAAAGCAAATTTTTTAGAAAACAATGAAGCCGATCGCAAGTCTGCAAAGCACACAGGCCATAGGTGCACCTGGCCACGCCTGCTGCTTTGCAGGGCAACACCTGAAAAGAGAAAATAAATAAGGACCACACAACCTACCTACATACAAATGCAGCAGTGAGGGCTGTAACACCACATGGAGATGTAAAATAACTCCAAGACTCTTCAACAAGAGAGACAAAAGTTGACAAATTGATCCGAATGGACAAAGATACTCTAAAACAACTATTGAAGGAACCCGAATGAGCGCACAGCGACTCAAAGCGCAAAACAATTTGTATAAATCTAAACACACTGAAGTCCTAGCATGTTTGGGTTGAGATTTAGTGGAAAGCAACTGAATTCTTTTGATCCTTGAAAACGTTAAATCTTGAACTGCAGATGGTAATCTTTGGCTTAAGATGACCTGGATGACTGAGAATCTACACAGACATTAGTTTACTGTCTATTCATGAGTGTAGAAGACTCCTTCAGCTGATGTTCCAAAGTCTTATAGCAAGAGAACGGAAAAAAATATCACAAATGAGGCAACTGCCAACACCATAGCAGATGTCAAAGGGGGCTGAGATAGAGGCATTAAACCGGATGGTGCCTGGAATGTCAGCGTGGAAGGACTGGAGGTTGTGGAGGACTTTTGGGGAGCAAACCTATCCATTCAAAAGAATTGCCACACAGATTTGTCTTCCATTAAGTCAATGACCAGTTGATTCAATGTTGAAAAGCAATAAAATAATGATGATTAAAAAAAACTTAAAAGAGGAAGTAAATACTTCTTATAGACATTATAGAAAACCACACATGAAATATCACCATGCATTAGGTAGCAGTCATTCAGAAAATCTTGCAGGTGGAAAGCTAGGACTGTCAGCAGTCCATTATCTCTCACAACATGTTGAAAAAACAACTATTTGACACTGTTGTGGGGCAGTTTGATAAATCGCGAGGTTAGCAGTTTGCCTGAGATGCAGCTACCGGAGAGAGCCAATATCTTTGATGATATTTATTTGCAAGTCAAATCATCTTAATGGCTTTTGTTCATTTATTTATCTGTGCTTTATATAATGGCAGAGTGACTTCTCTGATGTATTAGCCGGCGCTGAGTGGGCAGCTCAGATCCATTACCCATCTACTAATGCAGGTCTTTCTTTTTTTTTTTATGCAGTCATTTATCTCAGCCTTCTTCTTCCACTGTTTAACTCAACAGCATCCACGGCAAAACCGCCGCCAGCCTAGATGAGGAAAAGAGGGCATAGAGCAGATAATCTGACACAACAACAGAGGAGCACATTATGAGGAGCAGGGAGCCGTTTTATCAACTTTGCAATGTGCAAGCTGCGATTGTAACGCCAAATCAAATTCTCTCCTGTTATTTTGGAAGTCATTTACTAGTTAAAACAAACGCCATACTGGTAATTCTCATGTATAAATGTGCAAGAGCCCCGTGGCACTGCCAAATTTATCTGCAATTTGCAAATGTTCATTTGCAATGTAGTGTGCACAAATTGGTCTTGTGAAACATGGACCCGTTCCTCCAAAATAATTTGTAAACACTTAATATACATAGATCAGATGGTGTCAGTGTCGCGTTGCACATTTGACTTTCACTTGCAAATTGCAGATAAACAATGCTTTAGTTTGCAAATTGCAGCCGTTGCAAATATGGTGAAACATAAGATTTTAGAAATAACTCATTTGTGAGATAAAACAACCCATAACTCCAAAAACTTCCCAAAACCTTTGTTGTTATTACTGTTATTTAGAGTTATCATATTTAGGCTCATTTAGTTAAATGTAAAGGTCGCCATCATCCGGATGATATCTGTTTTGAAAAATAGGTTTACAAAAGTGCCTTCTTCTTACATTAGAGGTCTTGATAATTGCTAGCACAATTTGAGACATTTTTGAGTAGAAGGTACCAATGGAACATTGATTTCTATAGATTACACAAAATTAGGTCTTATGTGGTGCCTTAATGTTACTAGGTTGCAAGTTTTTTCAGTGTGTTTATGGCAAGTTTCTCAAAGTGTTGCATGTTTTGTTGCCAGGGAGGGGATAAATGCGATTTCTTATTACAGATGTAGATTTTAGTTGTAATTCCAGTTTCAGATGTCCACAGTTTTATTCAAAATAATCCTATATGTAATTTAACAGATCTATATTTTTCCTCAGTTCAAGACATTTAAACTGATGTTTCGGGAGGTAACTAGTCAATAATGGCATTGCTGATATCTCAAACTGGAATTCTGCCTCATCAAAATGTAATTACAGACATCTTGAAATCACATTGCAGATATGACAGAAGCTTTGGCAAGCGGAATGCAAAAGCACAGTGCTTTGCTTTTCCAACATGCTCTTGCTCTTTAACTGAGCACATTTACAAGCTGTTTTTCCTCCATACCCTGAGGGTGAAGTTTTAGTAAATTTTGACCACAAATATCCAAATGACCAAAGCTCTGGCTTTTTAGCAGTAAAATAGTTTGCTGTGCCAGTATGGAATACCTCCATGTACAAAAGTTTGAAATAGTCATAAGGCCATTTGAGAGATCTGCAACTTTAACTAATTCAAACTGAAGAACAGACATTTTTGTAGCTTTGATAAGTTGGTGTAGTTAGCTGTAGCTAGCCAGTCAAACAAAATGCTAATATATGTAATGTTTATTCTGGATAAATAGCTCAGCAACAAATACTAAAATGGCGTGCTGTGAAGATGTGGCTTCATGTACTGTCATAACTCAATTTGAGCACTAGTGCTGTTTTTTACAACAGGAAGTGAGAAAAGGCAAAGTCTTCATAAACTCAAAGCCAATGTGTTAAATGCATAAGCTTCTTTTTAGGAAATGACACACTTGTGAATTAAAGTGCTACCATTTTACATTGCAACATGAAGGTTCACCTGGTGTTTTCACATGCACACAATCCTTCAAGCATATATAAAAAAAATTAAAAAAAATCCACAGCAGCGACTTCAGTATCCTCAGTGGGACTTGATGAGGAAGACCGAAGAAAATTGCTTCTGCAGAAAGTGACTTTGATTGGCAGCTGCCTCTGAGCACCAGCACACATCGATTTAAAAAATATGAATACGCTTCTCCTTTCCATGCGCCGATCAGGAAAGCTCTCAATCAGAGCCACATCACACAGTACGCCTTTCACTCTTATTTTTCACATTTCTCATCTGGAAGTTTGCAGTCGCAGCTGATTGCACCTGATCCCCTAAAACAGACACATGAAGAGCTGAAAAGCCGATATGTTGCACTGGTGCCCAATAAAAAAAAATCAATATCAACATATCTGCACCATCCTCCTCCACTTTCGGTCATGAAGCAAACATTTATTCCACATTCACAAAGGGACTGCGAGTCATCTCTAATTTCAGATATTTCAACAACAAATTTGCCGACACAGTTTGAGCCTTTTTTTTGGCGTCCATGCTGGATATTTCCAATTATTTTCTGCTCAGTGTTTCACTTAATATTGCCACCACATGAAGGCAGTGATTAATGAGCCTGACTGAAATCTTTGAATACAATTTCTTTCTATCAATTTAATGTAAGTGCCTTCTTGTAATGTAGTCATTCTCTCACAAAAACATATAAGTAATTCAGTTGCAGCTGCTCGAAAACCAAAACAGTTTTTGTGAATTTACAAACCATCATGACAAATGTGAAGATGTTTCCTTTCTTAAAGAGTGATTTAACTTTTGAAGTCCCTTCTTTTATTTCACCATAAAATAACATTTTTAAAAAAAAAAAAAAATCCCAATTTGTGAGGTCACTGCATATTTATTTCTATGTAATTACTGTTTAAAAATTATTGCTAAACTATAATACACAATTCACAATTACACTATTAATAAACATGATGAAAGATCATTGTGTTTTATTCCAAATGGGCCCTTATTTTTGTAGTTTTGCCCACATTTCCTGTTGTAGTTATGATAACACTGCGCACTTCACTTCTGAGATCTGGGAAAATGGCAGCATCGCTAAAGTGAAGTCAGATGGGAACAGTGACATGAAAAGTTGCTGTGTAACTCCATATGGTGCATTCCCAGGTCAAGAATACCTGGAGGAGATGTCTTCATTTCTGGCATAAACATTCTTTTGGACTCACAAATGATCTGACGACAATGTGGTGGTGAAATGTCAATGTTAGCTGCAGTTATAGAGGTGCTGAATAGATCAGGTTGAGCTGTTTCCCACTGCTTTCAGTCATAATACTATTCTAATATAATTTCCTATGGGGTCTGTCTTCATGTTTAATGTACTGAAATGAAAGGGAATAAGTGCAGTTACAAAAATATTTCTTATACTAGACTATAGCTCTACTTATAGTGTGTCTTGTACTTACAGTGCTCCCAAACAAATCTTGAAATCACTACTATCCTTAATGCAAAGCTGGCGTTTGGGGCCCCTGAAGGACAAGGGTCTAGGAGTAGATGCTGTTTCGCCTGTTTGAGAATCAAGCCTTGATGTCCTGATATCGCAGCTGGACATCTTTTCGCAATTTTGCAGTCAACTAGATGCTCAGACCGTTATCAGGAACCCATCTTGAAAACAACTGGAGTTGCTCTTTAATATATTTTCCTTTGATTAATGATTTACAGCTGCAGAATCTACTGTACGTGGGGCTGACAAAAAGTTTTCAGTAAGCTTTAACCATCACACATGTGCAATGTGTGCAAGCAATTACTGTTACAAGCCAAGATGTCGCAAGATACCCTACTGTCAACTTTGGGTTCTGGGTAGACCAAATTTTTGTGACCACTGACTGATGGATGCACAGAGGAAAACATCATGTAGCTTGGATGTGTGTATTTGAAGTTGGGAACATCAATAGTGACTGGAGGTGGGTCTGCGGCTACCACTAAGAGAAGAAACAGCAGTTTTAACATTTTTGACTGGAGATTGCGCATCAGGATCACAGCAGAGACTTGCTTATCATTTTCTTCAATGTTCACGCGGTTGTGCACCAGGAATTAGTCTCCCCATTTCAGGCTGCCAAGAAAGATAACTGAATATACAAACTATCATCTTTAAATCTAAAAATACGCATTGTATTCAGATATTACATCTCAGAGTACCTGGGCTGGACTGTGAACACCACCCACATCATTAAAAAGGCCCAGCAGCGTCTCTTCTTTCTGAGAACTCTGAGGAGGAACAAACTCCCTTCACTTCTGCTGAAAACCTTCTACCATTGCGCAACAGAGAATGTCCTCACCTATGAGTGTGCCTGTCCGGTGTGGTGCACCCGCTGCACTGCATCTGAAAAGAAACAACTGCAGCGGATAATCAAGACGGCTCAGTGGATCATCGGCTCCCCACTTCCATGCTTAGAGGTTATCTATTCCAGCCGTCTCCTCCGACAGTCCAAAAAGATCCGGGATGACCCTGCCCGCGCTACAAGAGTCACCAAACGGAATTTCATTGTACCCCTTGCAACAACAATAAAGCTTCTTAATCTTAATCTTAATCATCAGTTTGTTCAGGCAAGTTATAATTCATATATACCTACTTCAGATTACCACAAAAGGAATAATTACATTTTCTTTATCTGATATCCCTGCTGACAACAGATGAATAAATTAAAAACGCCATGCATTCAAAGAGTAATTATTGGCAACTCTTCCTTTTGCCCTCATATATTTCTGTCCTGCTGATTTGTGTGGAACTTCAAAAAGAGTCTATCAGTGTTTCTTGCAGTGAAAGAGTTCTCTTCTCTGCTGTGCCTTTGAGCATTTCTCTTTGCTAAATGAATAAATCCTTCATGGTATGCTGCCTGTGATGAAAATAATAGTAATGAAATTGGCAGGATGGTGAGCATTGGCCACAGGTGTCCTCATGGTGCACGGTAAGATAAAATTCAGTGTGTTGGCTCCATTTCATTATGTAGCCCAAAGCTTTTGTTTTCATTGGTGTAGCTAAAACATCCTTCTTGACTTCAGCACAGGCGACAGAAAACTGAGCAGTAACAGTCCTCCAGAAGGCATTAAACAGACTCATAGTCTTATTGTTGGGCATGTGTGTGATCCAACAGCACTGTATTCATTAAAATTTCCCTGCATTCATTCTGCCCAAGATCTTGTGGTTTATAAAAGATGAGCACTTTGCTGCAGCCCCTCTGGAGGATAGGGATTAATCCTGCAGGTGTAATGACCTTTATTGTGTGTCGGACATCTGGTAAGTAATTCTTACGTAATGTGGAGTGATGAGCCCATGTCATTACAATAATTCCTTGTGGTCATTAGCAAAAAGGCAAAGCATCCTCCTTGGAGGTCACTCCCTACAATAAGAATGAATAGTGCGGGCCCGTCCTGGTGGGTCTTGCTAGTGGATGTGGCAAACCCAACATGAAGGGCAGAGAATTCTGATATATTTAAGTAGAAAATGAGAATTTTCCATAGCAGTCAGTAGTGGAGCCAGGCAGTTTTTATAGTGGTGGCCAGGCTAAGACCATGTCTCACATTGCAGTGGCAGAATGTCTCATTAGATCATTTCTGAGCAAATTACTGGATGCCAGATAGTCCTTCTTTGGAAAGGACATAAGACTGCCATGTAGAAGCACATGAGAGCTAATGTACAGTAAAATAAGCTGTTTTTTTAATATAACTTTCAGCAGATTTAAAGCTGGACTGCTTGCTGAAGTTAAACAAAAGCAATTTAAATCACAAAAGTACATGTAAGACCCTAACGTGACCTTGTTCTGCTCAGGACATCCTGACGTCCCTGTAGAGGCATCGTTCCGTGTCCATCCAGCTTTTTCTTTCTTACTGGCTGCAGGTTCTGGGTCAGTATTGCACTCTTCAGCAGTTTGTCGTTTTCAGAGCTCTTTAAAGTAGATTTCATTGATGCAGCCTTTAAGAGTTTGGACAAGACCATCAATTAAGTTTACTGCTAAACCTAAATCATACACACATTAACTAATGAAAACACGTACAGAGTTTTCATAAACTTAAAAAAAAGACATATCTTCATACTGTGTATTTTCAATGAAACCTTTTTTTAATTGCTACAAAATTAAAGTGGAGATTTTGTGGTTAGTCAGAACTTCTTGGCTGTGGGTGGTTGAATGATGTTCAAGTGCACAAGAACAATGGCAGTAGAGAGATGGTTCCGTCAAGAAGTTCTTCCAGAAAAATAGCGGTGACTAGATGTAACTCGGGTTCTACGAGTTCGTACATAGCCCTTTGACAGGCTTCAGTATTGGTTTTGTGGGGTGGAACTTCCCGGACATTTCAGGTCACCCCTTGACTCCACCCGTGACTACAGTGGGTTGGTTCTACAGTTCATTTTCTGATGATTACTGTATGTCAGCCAGTGAAGAATTTGATTCAAACAACTTTAAAGCACTTATGGGAAGATGTATGTTAAAGGATTTGTTGTATTTCTGCACTGCGACATTGCTACTTCTAGTTATAGTACCATCCAAAGGTTTGGGGTCCTTATTTTTTAAATAAAAGCAGTTGTTTTCAATAAAGATAACATTAAATTAATCAGAAATATGGTCTAGATATTGTTAATGTGGTATATGACTTATTTTAGCTGGAATACCTACATAGGGTTACAGAGTCCAATTTCCAGCAACCATCACTCTTGTGTTCTAATCGTACACTGTGCTAGCTAATCATGTTTAAATGCTAATTGATGATTAGAAAACCCTTGTGCAATTATGTTAGCACATGAATAAAATTGTGAGTTTTCATTGAAAACATGAAATGTCTGGGTGACCCCAAACTTTTGAAAAGTAGTGTAAGTATAAGATCCTAATACTTCTTCCATTACTATCAGACACATCTGATGTTTGTGAGCAATTTAATTTAATTAGCAATTTATTTAGTCTTTTGGTTTAATTAATCTCCCTGCTTTCTTGCACTTGTTAGAGAGTGAACAAATCATACCTTCAACATCTTATATTTAAGTGCATAAAGTCTGGTAACCACAGACAACAGTACAGAGGGTAATGAAAGCACCTGTATGGGAGGACTTTAATAGAAATGGCACTGCTGCTTCATGAAAACATTTATTCTTCTAAAAACATTGCATTTTGGCTGCAAAGTACAAACAGAAGAAATACTTAAAGTATAAAAGCCATGGTTTAGCCACAACAGTTTGCAGTGTGACATCTGTTCTGCCAGTGTTGTCTTCCAGAAATTACTATTAAGAAGGACACATTACCTACTTTTCTACCAACACAATAGGTTGTTTTTTTTCAGTGTATTCATTCATGGCATCTTTAGCAGGACTCCAACCCTTCTGAGCCACAACACTGGCAAACATGACAGCTAAAATGAGCAACCATGGGTGAATTACGCAAAAATGGACCCCACCGGTCCTTTCTGGAACAGAGACCACCAGAATTAAAGAAATGACGATACAGATTTAGGATATTTCATTTTCTCTCTGTAGTACTTTTGTTTCTTTTATGCTTTTTTTTCTTTAGTCTTGTACCATCGATGTCTGTCGAGTTCTCTTATATCTGGGAGAAATTGATAGGTGTTAAAAGATTAGAGTGACGAAAGTGTTCTTATTGTTCTTACCTTCCTATTTTCCCATACAAAATGTCTGCAAGAAAAGATTTAGAGTAAGATAACCCAACTAAGATACACTCATGAAGAAATTTCTCATTTTTAAATGCATCTTTTTCTTGCTTTGACACTTTATCTTCTCATTGCCCACTTTACTTGTATTCGTGAAGAGTATTTTCCCATATATCAGTTCCAGTAATCATAGAGAGAGGCCTACTATAGCAACATGTCTGCACACAGGAAAGTCCTTTTCTTTACATACTGTGCGCAGAGTTCAGCATGATCAATATCGCAATTTAGATCACAAACAAATCCAGTGGGTACTATTGGATTTACAAGTTGTGCTGTGACAGCCAAACTGCAGTATCATGACAATTTCACTAAGGAAATAAGAAGACAACTAATAGAGAATTTAACAGAGATGGATGAGCGCTGGAACTGCTGAGCTCCAGCATTCACGAGGAGACATCCTCCACTCCGTTCCAACAATGAAATCAAAGTCGAAAAGATAAATGAGGGAGAAAGTGCCATGGGAGAGTCAGCCATTGATCCAACAGAGAAACAAATCTGTCTTCCTTTCTGTCTGCAGGGATCAGAGTAATACAGTACAGATCACCTGCAGGTGACTATCTGTCGCAGTGTCAGGTTTCTGTAAACCTGCTGCCTTTTCATTTGTTCACGTCACTCTTTATATCTGTGCCAACTCGTGGACACTTCAGTGGTGATGAAAAATAGTTTTTTGGTTGTTTGGGCCAACTATATTCTTGATTAGTCTGACTCGCTGAATGTATACTGTGGGTAAAAGCCAGACAATAGTTATTTATGTTACAAGGCATTTTCCTGGCCTTCGGCCACGGTATGACACTGAGCCGTTGGAGCAGCTTGTTTCCCCCTCAGCCGTCCTCTGGACTGAGCATGTGGACCCCTGCTGCCCTCCAGAACGAGGGCGTGGACCTCCCCGTCTCCCGGACTGCCCCGATCGGCCGGCATGAGCCCCCGGGTCTGCTGCTCCCCTGGGGCCTGACTTCTTCCCTCCCTCACCTGTAGTGAGTTTTGGCCTGAGTGGCATTGTTGTTTATTTAATACAACCAGTTTAATTGAGATCCGTCTACCAGATGCTCTGTATGCTCTCACTCTTGGGTTCAAATTCCCCCCCTTAGCGTGACAATTTGCATGTTTTCCTATTATTTAAAAAAAAAATTTAAAAAGTTTTCCAAGCCAACCAAACCTGTTCTTCCCCAGCACTATTATGCTGGGGCACCATCTCTACATCCCGGGCTTAGGACCAACCAAGACAACTGTGATTGGTTTAAAAATATATAAAGCAACCCAGAGTGCTTTGTTCCCCTGTAGCAGAATGATACTGATGTGCAGTCAGATCGTTCTCCACAGTGCACAGTGAAAATAATTCTTGACTATTTTATTTCAAACTCAAATTTATAACAACCTTGATTTTCATTATACCAAGATCCATTTTGATAATATTCATGGCAAGTGTTTTTTGAGCTGTGTTTAGCCACTTGTTTGAATACCTTTGCACTTGACAGACTGCAAGAAAAAATAATCCTGTTACCTCCTGCACTGCCTGTAGGTATCAAGGTCCTGACACACTTGAACTTGTTTTATGGCACTTACCCAGGTTGTTTTCTCCTAGCTAGATCCTTGCTTGTGTTGTATCTGCTCATAGATGCACATCACTTTGAATAAAAGCATCGGTTAATTAAGTTGCAAAATTGTAGCCACAATGTATAATTGTCTTATTAAGATTGAAGAAGAAACACTGAATACGGAAATTGTATTAGCCACAGATTCATGGAGAAGCCAAAGCAAACACCTGCAAGTGTACAATGTGCTTATTACTGTGTCAAGCAAGCAGGTTGGTTGATCTGATACTTGTCAAAGGGCAACATTTTAAAAGAAAAACACACTAATGTTGTCCTTGCCATCTGTGCAACTATAAAAGAAAAATTCCTCGGCCCTCCGTATCCAAACTGAGCATATCCCAGCTACCTATGTTTTCTGTATTGCATGCCTTATGGGAAAAAAGAAGTTTGATTGCTGATTTCTAGTTTAAAAGAAAAACAAAAATGAACAGAGGACAGGGGTGTGAGTCTTCATTATTTTTGAAGAATCTAGTTAGGGCATGTGTACTGGTAGTATTTGAAATATATGCCAGGGGATTTTCACCATAATAATTCAGGAGACATGTTCTCTATGGGCTGTTTATATATAATTCTGGTAGTATGTAATCAGTCGATGTCAGTCACTCCAGTGCATTTTTAGATTCCAATTAAACTTGTTCTTTTCTGAAGTTGACAGTTTTACTTGCAGGACATCAAGGACTCAAGGAAGTCTGCAAACTAAGAAAGTCTGTCTTCCCATCTGTCTTCTTCTCTCCCAACATAAACCCATCCACACTCTCTTACTCACTAATTCTCTGTGTCTTTCTTGTTTTCCAGTGTCTCTGGATACACTAAGAAGCATGCATGTTAATATCAGTGGCTAGCCGAAAGGAATTCATCTATCAGGCTTCCCTCTGCTCTGCATCTGGGCAGACACGAATCCACTGCTGAAGCCAATAAAGCAATTGGTTCTGCTGCAGCCTGAGGACAGCAGTCAGAGGTATATCTGCTTCTAACAGGCGGCTGGACTGAGACTACAGGCCATTAACACTAGCAGCTCACACTGACAAATCACAATCAATTATATTTTAAAGTGAAACCTCATTCATCCAAACCTTGGACTTCAAAGCCTACTGTAATTCACAGTAAAGAAGCTCAGAGAGAGTCAGGATGCTCTTTACTCAAACCTGAAACTTTTAAATTAACAGTACTGCAAATTTAATTATAGTCCACTCACAGTGAAAAGTCAGCCTCAGACTTCCAAACCTAATACATTACCGAATATATAGAAGATTCAGACTAACAGCATCACCACAGTTCATTACCTGCTCAGAATCTAATTTATATCAATTTCATACATCTAAAAGTTTCTATTAATAGTAGCTTGCTTATCTAAGCAGGCATTAGAGTGAAATCTTGCGTTACTGATAAGCCAGCCAAGTAGAATAATACAGTCTTTACTTTGAACAGACTCTAATGAAGATGGACTACAGTCACACCAAATAGTGCAATATGTACGGTATGTACATATTGCACTATGTATGTCTATGTACGGTAATATGTTCTTTTAAAGTAAACAAAACAGTGAATCAGGACTTCAAATAATGTTTGCCTAGATGCATATCAGGACTCCTCATAAATAAGTGAATAATGGGCATTATCCCCTCAAAAATGCTCAATATCTGGGATATATTAAACACAAGGAAACCAATCAGCTGTCGAGTCAACATGGTGGATGTTGGATGGGAAGGTGTTAAGACTGAGCAACTTTGACAAAGTCTATATAGTTACATGTCAGAGCTTCTCTCGAGGATATTTTTATTTTACTGTTTATAAAAGTTGAGTCACATTATCATCACACATTGACAAATAAATCAGACACTTATTGGGTGATTGGACCAGTTTGAAAAGTTCACTATTCGTTCAGATTTAAGCTTTGTTAATTTTTACTTTACACAGTCCATTTAAGGTACTGTATAATCTCGCATGTATGACAAATATCTTATGCATGCAGTGGTTCTCCCTGTTACTGCTGGGATTATGTCTGAATGAATCCTGGAGACACAATTAATGTAAAAGTGAGCTTCATCTGAATGACTTCATGCTGTCACTTTAACAGGCTGATGAAACAGCAATGTTACATATCTCATGTCTAAAAAGAGCTATAGAAAATGAGTTTACTGGCATGTTTCAAGATTTTACGTTTGCCAAAGTCTCCAATGAGGCAAAGAGCAGGGTCTTAGAAAAGTATCTAGCTAACTAGAGGATAGAGTGATTGGGGAACGTCCGCAAGGTATGTAAGATGCTTCTACAGTGCTGTATTTAAGTCCAATGAGAAATAATAGAGTTGTGTTTATCATAAAAAGATTGAAGTCTTACTTTTAGGAGATGTTTCTGTGGTTATACGAGAAGGTATGAAACCTGGAAATAAGGGGAAACTTTTTTTTTTTCTGTATCCAACTACATCCTCAAAAGGAACTCTTTGTATTTGTGGCCACAAAAATTTATACGCAATGTCTCATCCAAGCAAATTGAGCTTTAGGGCTTGGCATAACCTCACCCTTGTACACAAGACCCAAGAGATTTCACAATGCCCCGAGGTTCCCATCCTGTCTTCTGTCCCCGCAACTGTATCTTTTTGGACAAACACTCTCTTTTTTTTTAGCATAAAAGATTGTATCTAAAGTCAAATTGAGTTGATAATAAAGGTGTAGAAAGGTGTTGTACAGGTTTTTGGTTTTGTATAGCTGCCCTGAGAATATTCCACACTGCATCATGCAGTGTTTGTAAACCACCCTGAATATATATTGTTTACAGCATATGAATATATCACAAGCTGCATTTCTATATCTAGGAGGCCATCTGAACAGCCCTCTTATCATCAAAGCCACCTGCCTGAAAACCTCTTCATCCAAGTACATAAATTGTTTATTGATATTCCTTGTGCTTTACATCAGTGTGTTCCATGAAATGTTTTGTCAAACAGAGGAGCCATATGATGTATTTATTCCGCTCGTTCACCATAATTATGTGATTTATATCCAGGCGGGGGGCTGCAGTACAGATCTGCATAATGTTCACAGGGACTATTTATGGGACATGTGTGCAGTGTAATACTGAAACAAAACGAGAATGTAAATGCTGAGCACAAGGCTGCCGCTGTCTTCTTTTAGTATTGAATATGTAATAGAGTCTTTAGAGCTCAGCTACACTACTACTTGCAATCATTGCTCACTTTGCTTACTTCAGAGAAGAATCGTTCCACATATGCAGCTTACTGATGGGGATGAATTCATCATTTTTCCGCTGAACGTCATCCCATCATTTTGCTAGTTTACAACAATGCATTCCTGGAGGTTGAGCACTTATAAGGAATTCAAACTTATCTGCCGTGTAGAATTAAGTGGTATCACAGTTACAACTTATAAAACGACTCATTAAAAAGATGCACCAGTTGATGCTATGTACCAATATCACAACTGCAATTTTAAATTGATTAACAAACATGACAGGTGAGGCTGATGATACCCCCCATATGGGACAGACCCAGATCTGGCATGATCAAAAATGCTCTCAGACTGCACCTTTAAAAAGATTAGCCATTCCTGATTTAAATTAAGTGCTTTCAATGCTCTGTGAGCAGACGTGTGGTCCTGATGGAGCACTCAGCTGCAATTGTGCCACAGTTAAAGTTCTCCCTCAGACATCCCAGGATGTTACAGTAGAGCTCAGCATGGACAATCTGACCCAGGGGAGCAAATTCATGGTGCACAACCCTGTGAATGTTGAAGAAAACGAGCATTGTGTTGGTGTGCTCCTGCCCTGATGTGACTTCTTCAGTCTTGGAGACTTGCAGCTGTAGATCCAACACCTGTCATCAGTAATGATGCCAGACATAGAGAAAGATGCAGATCTTCTGCAGGTCTATGGAGAAATTCTCAATATGTACGTGCAAGTGCTCACAAAAATGCATGCCACAAAGGTCCCAATGTTGATGCCATGACATCATGAGGGTTCCAGCTCAGTCATTTTGCATGTGCATGTCTGTGTTGTGCTTTGTACAACCACAACAGGAACAAATTTGAACTTTCTGATTGGACCTCATATTTTTATCCGAAGTAAAGCAGTTCAGCAGAAGTGCCTATGCTAAACCAATCACTTAGTTTTCATACTTGCATTCTTCACTCTTCTAAAATTGAAAGGAGCTGTTTGACAGAACTTTGAGAAAGCACAAATCTAACTTTTGTTAGGCTTGTCCAAGTAAACTCTTGAGTTCAACTTCAAAACTCATTATCACACACTGTACCCAGGTAGCCAAAGACATTCCAGATGTTGCGATTCTCCATTTTTGAAACATGGACCAGTCAGCACAAAAGTGAGATTTATGCTTGGCTCATTTCTTCCAAAAACTATTGTCCAGGAATTATGACAGTTTTAAGATTTCCTTCAATGTAGGGTATATTTCCAGACGAAGCAAATTAGTCACTAATGTATCGAAGACACAACGAATTCCTCTTAAATGTTCTCCTTTGCAAAAAGATACAAGTTTTAAAACTCTTGGGCTCCACATACATCTTTCACAGCAGACATTCTGACTTGTCCCCATAGGGAAAGTACATATATATATATATATATATATACATATATATATATATATATATATATATATATATATATATATATATATATATATATATATATATATATATATATATATATATATGTACAGACAGCACAAATATCATCACTGCATGACAACAAACAAGAGAAGATGTGAGAAGATGTGTTCTTAGGACTGGAGAAGCAACACATTAAAAGATGCATCAAGCGAAAACGGATCCAGGCTGATGAGGAGAAAGACAGTTTTCCTCCTCTCACTTTCCTCCCACACACATTCAGTCCATCATTATGAACAAAAAGAAACACTAACCAAGGCCTTGAATATTATTTCTCCCAAAAGAACATAATCAGTTATTCATTTGAGAGCTATATCTACGCCTGTGCAAATGCCCTTGTATGTTTAGAGCTTTCGGTAACCACTCAGATTGTACTTTTGCATAAACATTGCTCTATTAAACACTTCCAGAAGCTAAACTAATTCTCCACTTGCTGAAAGAGCTGAAGTCAGTGCTTTAGTTACTCCACAGAGAAATGGACAAAGACGGTTTGAGGCAGAGGTGAAAAGGAATGAAGGATCAGTGAAGTGAGCGAAGAAAAACAAATGAAAAGCAAGAAACTAAAAGAGACAGACAGTGATAGAAACAGTAAGGCAAAAATCTGTCTCCCCCATTAATTAGTTTCTTTGTGGAGACGAAAAGCAGTGAAGTGGATGACTAAGTCTGACCGAGGCTGTCAGGCAGTACTGAATCTTGTGATTCGTTGCTGTTCGGTGACAGAACCTTTGGCAGAGAAAACAAAAGGAGAAAATATAGTGGGGATCCAGAACATTTAGTTTTCATGCAGGAAAATCACAGCAGTCTTTTTTATCATACGTAGAAGACAGAGTCCAACACAAAACTCTCACTATTCACATGAAACAGTTTACAGATGATTGACAGAGGCTATTGGGTACTTCAAGCCCACTTACAGAATAAAAATGTTTCTGTCATGGTTCAGTAATTCTGGTAGTTTGAACCAAACAAAAAAACTACAGGAAACTTTTAAGGCTGGTCTGGTTTCCCTTTGTGATCACACAAATGATATCAATCTTTACTGAGTAACGGTATTGTTTCTGTGATAGTGTCAATAACGGTGACAAATTGATGATTTGTGAGTGATTTATTGTGTCCAAAACTGCATTTAAATAAATCTAAAACCATTTTTGTGTACGAATACATTGCACCTTAATTTAATATCAGTATTTTGAAGAAATGCAATAGTGTCAGTGGAATGCAAAAGTCCAACATCATTTTAAATGCTGAATTTGAGAATTTTGAATCTGGAGTTTGAGGATTTTAACATGTTGGAAAACACAAGATGCTCTGACATCACAAAATATTCCCAATTCTGCTCTATTTCTAGGTCAGCAATCAAACTAAAGCAGATTAGTGACGGTGACATGTTTGTTTAAAAAAAAAAGAAAAAAAAAGTCAGAAATCATCAAGTTGAAGCAGCCATAGTTACTGATTCTAACTATGGCTGTTCCTCACGTTTCCAGCAGAACATTGCTCATTAAGTAGAATTGTAATGGTGGGAAACATGGTATCGGAAATAAGTGAAAGTGTCAGAAGTCAAATTGTTATTCTGAGCAAAGAAAGGCTTTCTCACTGGAAGTTGAAGACTGAGGATTTTTAAGGGGGCAGTGCATGGCGCTCCAAAACACTCTGCAAGTAAATCAGCTGTGTCCAAAGCACAATGAGGCAGACTAAAAGTGACCACACCATCAGAAGATCAATACATCAAGCTTTGTTCACTGAGAGATAGTGAACAAAGCTTGCGCAGTGGTTTCAGAGGACAACTCGTGTCCCTAAATCACTTCTGAGAACTAGAAATAAGTCCAATGTCTTGGGGTGGGTTCAGAAATCCAGCATTTCAGTGGATGACTAGAAAAAGTGGTGTTCACTGATGAATCCAAATGAAAGATTAGTGGCAATAGCAGAGAGGTATGTGTTGGGATATCAGACTGAAAGATGGCGCTTGGAATATCGACGTTGCAACAGCCCCTGCCATCTGCTCTTCTGCCTGTCTGTGCCTCTCCCCTCTGGCTGCACTCTGTGCTGCTGGTAATCAGCGTTGATGCAGAGCAGCTGCTGGACCTCCACACCTGCAGCTCATCTGATCATCACCACTGCTAGAAAGACCAGCTCTGCACTCAACTCAGTGTCAGATCCTTCTGCCCGTTCTGCCACTGCATTCGGCTGACCACGGTGTGATCCTTATTCTTTGAACTGCTGCAGCAGCCCAAATTTCTCAGCCACGAGCAAAGCGCGCCAAACACACTGCAAGAGTGAACATAAGAGTCTTCATGCACTCACAGCATGCAAACGACTAAAGATCAAGTTAATTAATTTTAGTTTGGATGACATTGTAACCTCCACAATTGAAAAATGCTAAGTGTTAGCACCATGTTGTGTGGCTAATGTTTCCATTCACTTTGAACAATGCTAGAGGTTATGCTAAAGGGGTGGAAACTTGAGGAATGATTTAAAAATAATGAAGAATTCATAACCCATTTCGCATTTCAGTGCAACCATAACTCAACAGGTGTTTAGATCTGTTTGTTTCTCTCCTGCTCTCTTTGCTCTCATACACTATATTCTAATCCAGATGAACTGCCAATAAAGCTGTTCTAATTTACATGTTTTTCTGTTACTGTTGTCAAACAAACAAAACAGTTATGAAATATGACGACAAACGCAGCCCATTAAGACTACATGCTAGCCACCAGTCACTCCAGAGCCATTACAGTAATTCACTGCTTCTGCAATGGTGGGATGAAAGCATGAAGTGAACTTCTACAGTGGTTAGACTTTTGCAAGTTGTAAGAAAGTTTGAGATTGAAGTCAGTCACAGAATGTAAATCATCAAGCTCCTTTGCTGTTTTTTCCTTCTAAGTATTCCAGTTCACAGTAGCTCGCAAAGCCACATCTTGCATTCTATGAATCGTTATTCAACAGCTACACTTGAGCAGTAGAGATAGTGTCAGCCGTCAGTGAGCTAAATCTCAAAGAATAAATCATGTCTAGTTTGTAGCCTTCATTATCAGCAACTTCTTTTCCTTATATCCTCCCCAAAGCCTCAACTGTGCCTCAGGAATGCATAGACCAGGAGTAGATACAGTCCAAGGGTGCTTATTTTTAACCATCACAGTGAGAAGACTTCAGTCCCTTGATAACTTTTACATGTTTAATTTATATACAGAGAACGATAGAGGTTATGATTAAGAATCAAATAAAAAACAAATACAAAACTGGTAAATAGTGTAAATATTTTCAAGACAGTATTTAGTGGACACACTTTGGAAGCAGTTACAGCCCTCAGTTCTTCTATTTTTGTTACATTTTGCTTTGGAAAGTTACTTCACACTTAGTCAGTTTGGGTTTAAAATGAGACCTGATCTTGATTTGAGTCACTCAGGTCTTTTTTTTCCGCTTGAGCTGACAAGTATAACTGCTCAAAGTGCTTTGAGGCACCTTAGACTTGAATTTTAGACAATTAACTTATTTTATGAAGCTATGCGCATTTTGTTACTAATTTTGAGGTTGGAGAAATTGGTGGAGTTGAGATTATAATATAGACATACTAAAATAGATAATGAACATTTTTGCCATTTATTTTCAAAAAATGTAAACATTCCAGGGGTCTAATTGGTCATAATTCTTGTATCAGATACCACAGTTACATAGAAACATGCCACACTAACACATTAAATCATGCTCACCACCCTCTCCATTTTTTCTCACACATCGAAGCATCACTTAGTTATGTACAGTATTCCTGTGTGCCTCTCACACAGAAGTACTCTCATCAAGTACTTTTGAGTCCTTAAAAGGACGCAGGCTCTGATTTCCTCCCATTAAAGGGGGAGTTAAGTGTGAGGAAATACCTTCAAGTGAGGACACTATGAGAATTAATTTGCCTTCTTTGGAATTCATTATGTGATATTCTGAAGACATGTGAGGCTCGTGATTTGGTGAGATGTTCTCATGAAAAGACAGTTTAGGAGATTTTTTTTTTTTTTGAGTGGATTTACAGTAATATACTTTTTCATTTAGTAAGTAAGGTAAATTCAAACCGAGAAAGGGTCAGGCTTCAAGGTAGAAACTGTGTCATTCAAAGGAAAAATAAATAAATTTAAACCAGAGATGGAAAGGAGGACAACAATAAACAGTCGATTAAAGAAGAAAAAAATACAAGGCAACATGATATGTCAGATATTCAGACTGTCAGGACTGAAACATCTACAGATGCAGACATCCCACTTTGGTGTTACTAAATACTTCGATAATTACAACAATCAATGTTAAATTAGTTATTAATCAAATATTATTAATTAATTAAAGCACAATATTTCTGCACTGGTGATTTGATAAGAAAATATAAGGTATGAGTGGAAGTTCAGCCCTCTTACTTCCAAGCTGTATTTCTCTTAAGTGCTGCCTGTGTTTAATACTGTTAACTAAGTTTGTTTAAATCATAGACTGTACTGGATGTCTGTATATGTGCTGTCACTTAATTCATGATTTAAAAGAAAAATGTCATTTTCAGAAGATTTTAAAAGTGTTAAAATGTTAATTCATAAATGTTAAAAATGATTTGTTTGTTGTGAAAAGGGAATATGTGTCACGGCCCCCTCCCTGATCCCTGCATCTGCCCCTACCTGACCTCCAATGACACAGGCACTGCAAATTCATAATATCATAAATCAAAGTACTGTATATCTTTGTAGATTCTCAGTCGTCCAGGTCATGGTAATCCTAGGAGATTCAGAAAAAAGCGAAAACCTCAAAGACTTCTCTTAGAGGTTTTTGAAGATGTTTTGCCTTTCATCTAAGAGGCTTCTTCTGCTCTGCAGAACAGAAGAGAAGTCCAGTTGCTTTTTTTCTTAAATCATCACTGTAATAATGTCTTATTTGGAAGACTTGGTTCCTTTGAGGAATTACTCACTGTAATGACAGCGCTCATCTTCTTGTCTGCAAATGTTCCACCAGAACAAATCCACCATCAGTTTTGAGGGGACACCACCCCTGTACCCTGGGCTTAGATGACCATGATTGGTTCAAAGAAATACAAAGGAGCATTTTTTTTCGATCCATTATGCAAAGAATGGTCTGGATAATATACAAGATGAGTCTGTTTCACATCTGTCTGTAAATACCAGACTTAACCACTGTCAGCAAGCTCTGCACTACTAAATATATAAATGAGCCAATAATCTGTCATTTAGAACAAATGGAACTAGACCAGTAAGCATCATTAGCAGCTTATATGTCTACAATTAGAGTGGTAGGGTTTGTTTGTAGAGTAAATCATCTGAATGGATACATTGTGCACTGTAATGCATTCATTAGTGTCATTTGAATGTACAGAGCATTTGCAATAAAAGAGCCATTTCAGCCTCACAGGCTTTGATGATTATAATATAACTCAGAAATATTTGACGTAATTGATGTGAGGTGATCCCACGGACAAAACCTTACTCCAAGCTGAGCTCAAAAATAGCAGCTACAATATTTGTTTGGTTATTTATTGCGGCTTACATTCATTTTATTGTTTACTATACAATCAAATTAGTCTCTTCTGCTGACATATTTTCCAGCTCATATCAATTTCAGCAAAATAATATCACATTTTAGAATGCAAGGAACACCAATCCTTGAAATACATTATTGCAGAGTGAAGCCAAACAATACATGAGTGAACACAGAATTTTACTTCTTTTGTCAGACTACCAGAACAATACAAGGTACAATGGGCAGTTTCATCAAAATGTGCTTTTGTTGAATTGATAAATTCCTTTTCCAATGAAAAATCATGTTTTTTTTTCTTGCCTTTCAAATTTGCATTATTAGTTTCCAATGAGACTGTTGAAATTGTCAACTAAGGTAAAAAACAAGAAATTGACTTTTCAGTTGAGATTAATTTGTCAAACTTCATGTCAAAGTCACTTAATCGACCTGTCCATCCACCCCATCCACCTCCCTCCTACATGATGCTACATTTGCTGTTATTTCGAACAAGCCCTCCAACTTAAACCATAAAATACAGTTTGGGCCTGCCAGAACTACACATGAAAACATTTTCTGATCCGTCACCTCTACTGACAGGGTGCCTTGTCAACAATAAAACTGTGTTGCAATATTATGTGGTTTCACAAAGAATCTTAGCTACCATGCTAATGTTGCTGGCAGCTACCGAGACAGAGACTCTGTTTTTGCTCAGCCAACATCTTCATATTTAAGGCCAGTTTATTCTTGTGCAGTAAAATTATTGATGTTTTGTGTTTTCAAGGTTTTAATCTAAACATATATAGGGTCACTATCAACTCAAGGAATGTAATAAATGACTTTTGGATGAAAGTTATAGAGAACATTGTTGTAGCAAGTAGTTTTACCAAACGTGAAGCCAGGATTGATGCAGGAATCGGACAGAAACTCCTATCAACATAGTTAGATAGTATCATAGACTATAGTACACTCAACAAAGGTTAGAAGCAATATATAAGTATAATTATGGCTTAACAAATCTCAAATCTCTGCTGTATATGACCTCAGGCATGTAGAAGTGTCAAAAAAAATTAACCATATATTTACTGGTGTTTGGCACAGTCCAAAATTTAATTAAGGTTAGGGCACCGTCATGGCTAAAAATTGCCATAAAATGACAGCTTAGTTAAAGCTTGGGTTCCTTTGTTGTCATGGTAACAATAATGAAGCAGTTTAGGGTACGAAGCCAGTCATGTTTGAATATTTTCCTGTATCAGCGTCTCATGTTCCCGATTCTGACTCTCAGTAAAAATGTCACCTGACTTCCTACTTTTCTCCTCGTAGACAATAGCCTTGAGACAAAGCTGACTGAGGGTTATTAACCAAAGTTTATGATGGCAGACAGACACACCAACAGACAGGCAGGCAGGCAGGCAGGCAGGCAGACTTGTTGGAAAAACGCACTGGAAAGTCAAGGGCTTATCAGCTGTTAGTGTGCTGCTGGAGGACAGCTGGCCCACAGTGGAATTCACTGTAAAGCAGAGCATTGCAGGGCAGCCTCAATGCATTTCAATCAGCTCTGACTTCAGTGTGAGTGTGTGTGAATGTAGCGTTTGTAGGCATGTGTGAATTTCAAACTGCGTTAGTGTGTGTGTGTACCCACATCTCAGCATCTATGTATTTGTGTGCCTCTCTCTGAGTGCTGCACAAAAGCACGCGACCCTGACTTCCCACAGCTCTTGTCTGCCACCTCAGCTCACTCCTTTGGTAGAAATAAACACTGCTTTTGAAGAGTGTGACAGTGTGTGTGTGCATGCACACATCTGAGCCGAGCTTTTTTTTTTTTGTGCAGATATTCATAGAATTTGCAATGCTAGAATGCTATACTTCAGTTCTGAAGGCACTTCAGTTTAGAAAATTGAGGGAGTACAGAAGAGCTGCTGCAGTGTTGATGAAGCTGTTTCTTTTACTTGCAGTTTACTTTGCTGTTGCCAAACTAATCAAGTACAAAATGAGCTTCTAATTCAAAGAGAGCCATCTGTATTTCCTTGCAGGGGACAGTACATTTCCCTGACTCCTCTCTCTGCAATGTGGCTGCAACATATTTTCCAAATTTAAAATTTCTTTCTTTTTAATTGCAAACATTTATTATGTGTCTACACAACCCTAAACTGCAATATCATTTGAGGCAAAGCAATTGTCCTCCTTGTAAGGTGCTACTATGACATCATTGAATGATTTTTATTGAATGATTTTCTACATTGTAGATTAATACTGATTTATACTGAAGACATCAAAACTATAAAACAATACATATGGAAATTTTGCCGTTTCATGAAAGCTTGTAACATATTTGAATGACGATCTAGAGCAGAAAGGTCAGCATATGTATTTCCTAGGTGGTTTCTTTTAAGGAATCCATCCTTGAACCTCTGACAGAACCACGACCGGCCAGTGTAAAGCAGTTCATAGCTATTAATGTCATGTCAAAAACTACTACATTTAGACATGTAATTATGTAATTGCACAAGTTTCCTGACTTCATCTCCATCCAGATAGACATGTTCATGGAAAGTCAGTAGAAGTCTGGAACTTGAAGGGAACAGACACCTCGTATTCATCATCATTTCTCCCTGTTGAGGGCATTGCTGGAAGATGTGTGGTAAACACATCCACTGTACAGTTAAGCAATATTAGAGAAAAGGTGACTGCAGTCATGTTGCTCTGCATGGTGTTTTTGGTTTCCTTTTTCTCCTAAAAAACCATTGTAAGTGTGAAAAGTCAACCCCCACCCCCATCATGCTTTTGAAAAATGTAATAGTTTGGGCTAAAATAGACCTATCTGGGATAAAATATGTTTCCCTCATAACGTAGTTAAAAATGCAGTTTAGCTGTATAGAAATGGAGTTTTTGGGAGACAGAATTTGTCTTTAGGTCATTAACTTTTGGCATCTGAAAGTTTCAATGACTGAATGGCCTTGTGAGGATGTTCTCTGTGTGCTGTATCTTAGCACAACAAAATATTAATGCATCAATACCCATGGCAATAAATGCTCTATTAACCCCTATAAATCTAGTCACATATACTCTTCCATTCTAAATAACCCGTCTTACATTTTGGCTAATGCTGAGATCATATGATATTTACAGTCCTTTATCAATAGAGATGCTGTAACGGTTTCAAAGCAGCACAAGGAGATAGTAAAATATCTGGCATTTAATTACAAAAACTGAGAGAAAATATTGTAAACTGAGAACTCATTTAATCAAGACTGTCACTAATATCTCCTAGCATTGTGGCTTTATTAGATTAAAGTATGCTTTTACAATATGATTTTATACAATCCAGCAATAACATATTACTTCAATGGTCTGCAAAGAACATAATCAGTCACAAAATATTGTTTCAGCACTGAGATTTATGATGTGAGCAGTGTGCACAGATGGGCTTATTAAGGGGTTAATTGCTTTGTCACCTCCCTCTGCTGTGTTTTCCATTTTTAAACAACCTTTGAGAGGAAAATTAACATTTCAGGGAAAAACAAATAATCAGCTTCATATAACAACAAATTACTCTATCATCAGTCTCTTGTTGGACAAACCTAAACATAATTTATCAGCGTTTGCTTTGTCCAAATGGATTGGCAGGGCTGGAGAGCGGCATGAAGGTTAGAGAAGTGCTAATGTGACCAGAATATTGATGTTCTGAATGCTTGGATCATCTCTATGTGAATCCACAGACCGAGACACGCCCATGCACGGCTCTATCTGTGGGAGTGTGTGAGCTGAGCTTTAAAGCCTAGCTCCAGGGACCTCTTGGTGCAAGTGATGTTTGGGATTTGAGAGAAAAAGTGAAGCAGGAACAGAGTACAAGCAGGAACAGCACATCAAAACAGGCCCCACGTGTGAAGCTCTAAAACATCACAGGCTGGGAAATCTTTTCATTACGGAGACGTTTACCTTCTTAGACGCTCACTCGAACTGACGCAAAGAAGACATCAGTCCCCTCAAAGTAGTTTTAGGGCCTTTTCACACCTAAATCTTCGAACCGTTGTACATCATACACATTTGATCCAGTTAGTTTTGGTTCCACATTGCAATTATGCAAGGTTGGGTTGACACTTTGATCATGAGGAGTACATATTTGAAGGTTGGTTAAGTTCAGGCATCATTACTTGGTTAGGTATAAGAAAGTATCATGGTTTGAGTTAAAATATGGCATTTTCACTAATTGTTTGAAGCCTTTCCTCCATTTTCTGGGCCCCATCTAATTTAAGAGTGATTGGCCTAAAAGTAGAAACTAGAAGATAGTCAAAATATGGCAAATGATTCATTAGAAGCATACTTGTGATAGAAAACATTTGTAATTTATCAGTAAAAAATACATTTCCCCCAAACCATAACTGAGAATGCCGTTTAGCTGTGTAAAAATGTCATTTTGTGGAGACTGGGTTGCTAGGTTATATTAGTGTAAGATATATTAGTGTGCTTTGTGGGATAAACTGTACTCTGATGAAATAATAAGGACTGCTGCATAAAATATATAGCTGCAATATGACAGTAGGAATGAGAAGCACGGGCAGAAAAAAAACAAAAAAGCATGACTACATTTGTTTTCTGTGGCAGTGAGCCCATCGGGAAAAAAAAGTCCACATAAAATAAGTTCAGTGTGACAAAGTCCTAAGTGACTTGGTTCAGTGGTGATACAAGAATCCAGTTATCATTTCAAAGCTCTGAAATGCTCTCTCCACTGAAGAGCAGCAGGTCATTCAGGAGGTGAATCACTCACTGTTTACTGTCTGGGTTTGGCTTGAGAAGAGACGCTGAACAGTTGGATAATATTCCTACAGTTTTCCAACATTAAATCTAGAAGGTCATTTACATAGAATGCCTTCATTCCTTCCTCATTTTTTTTGATTCTCTTTAGTGAAATCAACAAAAAATACTTTGTCAAACAATTTGTCTTTTTCTTGGTCAACAGTGACTTGCCTTGACATCTACAGGCTCCCATTCTGTGCTTAGATTTTCTGTGGATTGCTGTTTGACCCACCTACTGAAAACTGACTGCTGACAGTACTGCTGCTGTTCAGGTGCTCCCTATAACAGCTTGCTTGTGGGATGGAGCAGTATCTTGGCCCAAGAGCGAGAACACTGTCACTCTCATAAGCTTCTCCAGGCAAAATCATGCCACTCTGTTCCGGCTACAGTGTCAGCAACAAATCACCAGCCTTGTTGCAAATCAGGGATATGGATGTCCTCAGGATAGATGACCCAGGGAGTAATTATGGATAATAGAAAAGTAAGTAAGATAAGGAAATGAGAGCTGGGGAAAAAAATGTGTCTTTTTTTTTTCAATTACCGAGGAATATTTAAGAGCACAACGGGAAAAAGATGGAGAGAAGAGACAGACACGAGAGGACATTATGTAGCTGAAATGCCAAGCATATGGGAAGATGCAATCTCCTGGAGCAATTCAATTTTGTCCTTGACTTAGCAGCAGCAGCACATGAAGGCTGCAGAGTGGCTGCATTAACATATGCTCAACTTTAATGAGAGAAGGACAGATGGTGGGCCATCGTTTGGGGTTTTAATCCCAACTGTAGCTGTAACTGGCACCTGTGACTTTGCAGCTGAGAAGGAACACTGGCCAGAGAGGGATGGAGGGGAGAATGTAGAAATAGTGAGGGACGAGTGGTTGCGGGGAAGAAACCCTCCGCAGGAAAGTTACAAGAAGTGGCAAACATGAAGATTACACAGTTGGATTAAATGGTCTATAATATTACAGTGGAACACGGTGAATATTCATATCCAATTTCAACGTTCTGATGATGTTTAGGTCCTGAGATGTGTGCGAAGAACTTATGTTAGTCTTTATCTTGTTTTATTATTTTTAGACCTCATGTTTCAAAATTTGGGCCAGTAGAGCTGAAAGCTTCAGGATTTCATTAAACTTCTAAAAAAAAAATCCTTGTTGTACATTTAAGAAAGATGGTTTAAAAAAAAGAATGAATAATGAATGATTAATTTCTTTATTTTCACTCTGTATGGGCTGTTTTAGATTTCAAAATAGATAAATATGTCTTTCAACAATATTATTCTTATCACTTAGGAAGAATATGGCTGTATAAGTACACATGTAACAAACCAAAGACTTTTATATTTTCTATTAACTGGTGCATTGTCCACCTACAGGTAGTCAAAGTTCTGCTGAGGAATTCCCCCCAAAACACCCCAAAAGTGAAACCACCCTTCATCCAAAAGTCTTTAAACTTGACACTGCACTTCCTTAGATGCCCAACAATACAACCACCAAGTTCAAAATAAACTGGATGTACATACACAGAGAAAAGCAAGGAACAGACAGACACACAGACAGGAAATCTTTTATTTATAGTTGGATAAAATAGACCTATTTTGATATTAAAAGCCTTTGTTTACACGGTGGCTCAGCAAAATTTTAGCTCAATAATGCATGTAGCAGCCTCACTGAAAAATTACTGCAATGAATAGGCTATTAATTTTGTTTTAATGTCCTCGTTTAGATCTTTAGGCAATCTTTTGACAATGACAAGCGTATACTTTGTAGAACAAGCACTGAATAATTTTAAAGATAGGCGTATTGAATATTCTTTATGACTATGAAAGCTGTACTTGGATACAATGACCAGACTACAGTTTCTGACGATGGAAAAGGTGAACAGATAATGCATTTCCGAACATTTAAAACTTGACATGGGAATCCACGTATGGAAATTATTAGATTTGGTGTGGTGGTCTTTTGCGATATCAAATGGTATCTATCTGGTTTTTAATGATTGTTTTAGTTTGTTTGTCTCTTTGTATATCATATGACTAAAACTCTTGTTAAATTGAGGCCAACGCTCCATAGAGCTGAGGCAAGCTGATTCTACTGGTGACCCTTTGCACATTACACATTCATTTGATCAGTGATTGGGTATAAAAAAGTTCATTAGGGCAGCTTTAATTAATCAAATGAAATGCTCATTTCTTATGTCTATGTGTCTAACTTTTAATTGTACACTATAGCGCATGGTGTTTAGTTAAGTCAAGCAACCGAGCTGCGCATTTTTTAAAGAGGTGGGCTGTTTACTCTTTAAGGACTGTGATGTAATTGATAAGAAATGGCTTGATTGTTGTAATGTGATTGAATGTTGCAGTACTTCATGAATGTACCCTGCTGACGCCAATGTGCAGGTAAATATATGAGCAAATTGTGTATTCTAGCCTTTTAACCATCCTATTTTCATTTTGTAAATAATCTAAAAAGACACTTTTTATTTAAACTCCAAAGCAAATCAAACAATCCAATAACAAAGTCTGCATTCATGCATCATACACTCTGTTGTAAATACAAAGAACTGCCTTTCAATGCAGGCTACAACCTGAGCTTTTAGCATGTATAGGAGTGTCAACTCATATTACAAATGGACTCTCAGAGTGCCCTTTTCAGGACAACTCTATATTGGTCTTTAGACCGGAGTGGTTGCTTATATGAATCACAGCGGCCGGGCCTCATCTGAAGGTCAGTCATACAGCAGCTGGATCAGACACGAGGTCCACACAACACAGAGCCTTATCATTATTCACTGCCAAGCCACCGACAGAGCAGTGATGCTAAAACCCCAACATTTATTATGGCTGCCCTTGACGCTCCGCACGGCCGCTATAAAGTCATTGGGCATAATAAAAATGACACCCAGGAACAACAGACATCTGCAACTTTCTGGGCTCGGTGCACAGGAGCATATATGCATTTACATTTAGGACATCTGGGTGACTCTTAATGCAGAGAAGCACTTAAATAATGAGGAAGAGGCCGGTTTTGATCAAGGACGTGGAGGCAGCGAACAGAAACAAACCTTCAACCCTCCAGTTCCTGCCTGACATGCCGGCCACCGGGCTGTAGCCGGCAAACCAATGAGCACAAGAGCACACACATGTAGCAAATTACCTCCCTCTAATGTCCTCTTCATCCACTTACTGTAACACTGTTTGTAATGAGCAATGAGCCCAATTGCTTTGGTTAAAAAAAATTCTTAAGAAAGATTAAGCGAAAAAAAAAATCTATCAGGATTCCACTGAGTAGAAGTAATCAAAGCCTTCGCCAAGAGCTCTGATTCGTTTCATAGAGTGGAACTACAGCAGCAGTGTTTTCTCTTTCATTGAAGAAAATGTTAGATGAGATCAATTTTGGAACATTCGGCAACAGTAATCTGGAGTCTATGAAGATATCAGTCGTGGCATTTAATTTGCCTCACTGGAGTGTCCTCCATTCTTTGAAAATTGCATCGCACGACAGATGTGCAATAAAAATGTTGAGTGCCAGTGCATACAGTGCCATCATCTTAGCGAGGTGGAAAATAAATCGGATTTTCATTGTGGGGACCTTATAGTTTGCCTCCTATCATCCTGTCTTACTTGTGATTTTAGTGTAAGCTCTCTTATTTTCCCCAAATGTTAACATAGAGTTCTTGTTTTCTAACCATAATAATGCTCTAATTTAATCCCACAGTTCCAAAACATGGAATGCAGGTATATTGGTGACTCTAAATGAGCAGTCAAGATGATCCAAGCTTCGCAAGAGGTGGGTCTACCGCTACCACTGACAGAAGAACCTATAGTTTTCAGAGTGGAAGAACCTACAGTCAACAGGTCCGCTGATAAAGACCCCAAAAATTGTCAACAGCTCACATCTAAACGACTTCACACTCGATATTACACCTCCTTTAGTGTTCTCCAAGTTACAGCAATATCCTTATATCTCTTATTCCCATTCAAAGAACTACAATGTGAGCATTTGAACAATAAAAATGTAACGTTCTGCTCAGCATCTGCCTGTATTCACTATGAAGTTACTCTCAGAAAAACCTATGTCTCACTATACCCAGCGAGGCTGTGAGCGTCACGACGAGCCAAGTGTGTATTTCATACTTCATATGACTGAGTTGCACCATCCTCTGGTATCCACTCCCACTTGGCATTGCTATCTGTAGGAATATTAGCAAAATTAACTGTCATAGTCAGTGGTTAAACTCTGACAACATTCTATACATTACACCGTTTACATTTTATGCATCCGCCTTTCCATCCCATCTACAATCTTGCTCATGATGTCACTGCAGTGCCTGTTGTCCGTGATTCAGTCTGGTGTTTACAGGCAGATGTGGTGGAAACACAGTTATACACAATGACAGTTTGCAGAAAGAGACTATATTACTGTTCAGCCTCAGACTAACGCTGCTTTCCAACCACAAATCAGACAAAACCAAATTATTACATTAACAAAAGAGGACAAATCCAACCAAAACTCAATCAAACCTCTATTGCTATCTGGCTCTAAACCATAAATATATATTGGCGGAATATGCCCTTACTGTCAGAGGCACAAAGAAGAGACCACAGTCTAGCCATAAAGGAACGGTGACAGAAGAAGGCCTCGCTACTGGCCCAGAAACTGGTGATCACTGCATGACAGGTAAGGCTGAGACACGTCCTTTTAAAATACGCCAAATATAACCGTATATGAATGGAACAATTTAAGAAATTTGATCTGTTAATCCCAAACTTCAGAGCTAGATGACAATGAAAGTAGCACATTTAATATGGAGAGGGACATGCAGCAAGAGGGACGCATGATTACATTGAATTAGGCTACGCATAAGACCCAAACACACATTCATACTTGTTTTTTGGCCATTTTTCTGTATGAATTGTATATATACAATTTTTAATGTTCTCACCTAATTTTTGAATTCTACCATCCTTCATTCTCTGGCTCTAATTTTCGCCAGACATTCATGCAAATAAAGCAGTTTAAATTGAATGGAACTCCTTCTAGAATCTTTGCCATCATGCATTTGCCTTTGATGATGTTGCCTGACAAAAGCGGCGCAACTCACAAGCTGCCAAAGGCCAGTCTGAGGGGCCCAAAAATGCCTCCAGATTTATCAAAATGATTTATCCGGCCTGCTTCAAACTGGTCACTGCACTTCCTTAGATCGCCAACATCACATCCACCAAGTTTAGAGCAGATTGGATGTATAATTGTTGAGATATGTGAAGAACAGACACACACACTGACATAGGGATTTCTTTAATAGTTAGATGCCCTCACTGTGGGCAGTTAAATCCAACTGACTCCATTAGTGACACTATTCACATTATACAATGGCTATACCCGGTGTTTGTAGGAAAAATACTTACTTTTGCAGATTTGCTTGAAAATTAGAGGCTTTCTTCTAGGAATTTTCAAGAAACTACCGCACTCTGTCTAACTACCAATAATACTTTTAGTAGCAATGTTTCATTATCAGGCCTTCATCAGGCAAATGGTTTGGCAAAAAAGGATAAATCACATTAAATAAGGAGCTCTAGCTGTAACTCAATTACCAATGAACATACTCCACATACCCAAGTTCAGCATGGATTACACAATTACCAAATTCATTTTCAATGACCATGAATATATCACAAAAAATATTGACATACATGGGTAACATGGGCCTGCCAAGGACTGAAACTGCATTTTCAAGAAAAACTATAACTTATAGGTTGCATAAGTAGAATAATTGGCAGTTACGATATAGAAAATCTCCCCAAAATCAGTTTTAACAGATAATGCTAAATACAGCAAAGAGGAAAAGTAAACAGCAATTATGAGTCATTGCAATTATAAGCTAGGGAAAGGATCTCCCTAGTGCTGTTGGAAACTTTTGGATGCACTTGTCTCTCTCCTACGCACCTGCCTCATAAAATAGATGTGCAAAGAGGTCCACATACTTTCCTCTACAGCAATCTGACAGTCAAAAGCCACTATTTACACAGCGGCTCTGATTAAATGCGCTCTCCCACTCAGCACCTGGATCTGCTAATTTTGTCAGGTTAATTATAATAGCCATGGTGACTGCTCAAAGTGCGTCTCATTTGTGTGGCATATGGCTTTTTGACAATAACATATCATAACGGAGGGTGAAACTAGAGAAGTTCTTCAGACAAAACACAATTAAAAGTGTATTAAAAGTGTCCCATTTGGTTAGTGACACTACAAGACACAGTCATCTATGGCATAAGCTTATTCTTGGGTAACAGGATTAATTTTTAAAATTATTGTCGACAGTCACTTCCTGTCACTGTAGCACAATATCACCTGGACAATCCCCTTGAAACCAGGTCAACAAAATCACAGCTCCTGTAGTATTATTATTATTATTATTATTATTATTGTTACATGATGTGAAAACAATAATAAAGCCCAACTAGCTCTGCTGCATTAATCTTTACTATTCTATGAAAGTTAAAAAGGCAACTACCAGGAGGCAGGTGATGACAGATTCACTGTCAGACAGGGTTTTTTGTTGTTGTTGCTGTTCTTTTTTCCAGTTTTCAGCATACTAAACTCTACTTCCCAGTATATTAGATGTGTGTTGTAGATCAGGCCTACATTTACTGCAACTTCTATCCCCAGAAAGCATCCGAAACTCATTAAATCTGTCTTCACAAAACTGGGGCAGGCACACATGACAACAGTTACAAGCACATCTGTGCCAACTGAAAGGTAAGTGTGATTCCTGAGGGCTCCATAAAGGTAGCACCAACAAAGACACAGAGCCCTCTTCTCTCCTAACTTTTCACAGGCTATATTTAATGCAACACTTCTGCAGCTCTGGAGAGTGATATACAGGCAGATTCAGTTGCTGAGCAGGTCGCTAGTAAAATTACGTTGCTTGCAAAAGTATTGATTTTTTTTTGTTTCTGCAGCCTTTGGTCCCTCAAGACCCCTTGTTCTAAAAATCAGGGCAGCGGAACAAAAACCTATAGAAAGCGAAACGCCACAGTCCTGCAGGAAAACACGCACAATAATAAAAGGTAGCAAACAAACCGAAAGCAACACTTCCACGTAGCACAAGGGCACTGAACGTGCTCAAGCTGCAAAGATTTTCATTTCTGGTGACTGGGAAATGGCTTCTTTGGTTCTCCTCAGCTGCGTTGTGACAAAGCGGTTTCTATTTCCTGCTGTGATAATGTAGGAGCCCTTGTAATGATACGGAGCAGAAAAGGAGACCCCAATGTGAGCAGAGGGAAGCCCACGTATCATAGCTCAGCTGCTATCTTCACATCCATTCATGAGCCATCAGTCCCCAGTAAAAATAAATTGCTGCACTTCACAGTTCAGTGGAGGGAAACAGGCCTTTTGTGTGAAACAAAAAAATCGGCTGTGACCTAGAGTGATGCTGCATGCACTGGAAGGAGGGCAAACCCATGCATGAACACATATACATATATATGTGTATATATATATATATATATATATATATGACACATCAGAGATGCAATAGTTTAAGGACAATTAGAAAGCTGAAAATCTGATATTTCTTTCCGTTTTTACTGTTTCTGGCTGACATAAATAGTGTCCTTTTCACATTTTTGAGAAAATAATAATGCCTGTGGAGCCCACTTTTGGAGTTTGGAGGCTTCAGATAGCTCTCATTTACTCTGAGAAATCTGTACTGTAAATATCCTAAAACCAATTTTAAAGGAAAAAAAAATACTCAAACATAAACAGCAAGGTATAGAGACCTGTGTCAGCCATGCCTGCACATCTGTACTGACCCTGCCAAATGGCCCATGGTCAAACCGAACTGCTGAGCCCTGATGTGTGTGTGTGTCTGTGTGCATGTGTGCAGGTAAAGTTTATGTGCAACCGTGTGTGTTCCTTTGGGTCTGAATATGTCTGTGTTTGAATCAGTGTTCTCAGCGAACGTGGATCATTATCATCAGCATTTTCATCCACGGACTCATTATCACTCTCATTATCGACAGATGGAAAATATCCTTCCAAAAAAGAAAGCGTGAAGCATAAAATTAGAATGTATCATATCGGCCTCTTTGCCCACTGACACACACACCAAGACGTTACTCTGCTGACTGACCCGACCTCCTGACCGTCCTCACCATAAGAAGAAGTGACCCTCACTACTTGATCAGTTTCCTGACATTTACTCTTTCTATTAGTGGATAGCCAAGAATAAACACTGAATATGATAAAAGTTATGCCTCACAACACATCTGTACTAACTGCACAGTGTTGCCCTGAGGCTACAAATTAAAAAAACCACACAATTTTAGTAAAAAAAAAAGCACAAAAGATCTTTAAACAATCGAAAATCTTTTCTCACATACTAATGCAGAGATTTTTTCAAGAGTTATTTCAGTTTAAACGCGTAAAGGTGGCATTTATCTTAGCGAACACTGGCGTTGTGTCCTTTGCAGCTCTTTGCTTCATGGAACGTCAGACAAAAGGTTTAAATCCACTTATTATTATCATTAATGGGGTAGTATGAGTTCCAGAAACACAGTTTGGCCTTTTCTCAATATGCGTACTTGTCTGTACTTGCATTCTCGCGTACTCGCAAAACGTTATCAGTCGGAGACCAAGTACTGTTTCAATTCAAAGTTTGCACCTGGCTGAGAACGGAAGTAATACCCGGATGTGTTCTCGCTCCGCCCACATTATCAAGATTGCATCAGACCAGACTTGTGTGGATTTGGGGCAGCCAAATAACCCATAATGCATTTCACGCCGACCAACGGTCAAAGACCGAGGAGGAAACTTTCAGAGGTAACAAGTTTTTTGGGGGGAATGCTACTGTTATTGTTACACAAAATGTAGTTTTCAGATTATTTCAGGTGAGTAAGTAGTTGTGTAAATGTCAAATATGTGGTCAGTTTATCAAGATAAAGCCTGATTAAAAATTTGCTCCAACAGTTTCGGAGATGTGAGTGTCCAGGTTAGACGGCTATGACTGGACGGTCAGCACTCAGTGTGGCTGCTGAGAGCAGCCTTATGTCGGCAAGACTTTTTGAAATCTGCTGCTGGCTCTCACGGTTCTATAGCGGTTAAACGCGGAAATAAGTAGTTTTACGTTTATCGAATGGTCACACTTTGGCCTCATGGTGTATTTTTTTATTGTTCAAAGAAAAATGGGCTTGAAAGAAGCTAAAGTTAATGTTTATAACATAATATTGTTTATGTTTTACTCGATTGCGCACTGTGTACTTCTGAATTATTGTCTTGTCTTCACTACTTATTATTAATTGATTTATTTTTAAGACCAGGCTTAAAACCTTCATTTTTGACAAATCTTATATTGGGGCTGACATGGGTGACCCTGAGGGGGTTAGCTGGAGTCTTCATTTGCACAACTGTCTTCCCCTTTCGACGTCCCTTAGTTCTGCCCCTCGTTATGCCGCTATAGGCCTAGGCTGCTGTGATAGATGATACATACAAAGTACAAGCTAACATTGAAATTGATTCATAAGTGCACTGTTATGATGTACAGCTCTGACATTAAATATACTACATATATAGCTGGTAGCAAAATTCAAACAGTATGTAGATGAGCATATTAAGAAAAGTAAGGGCGATGCAGAACAGACTGGTGCAAATGGGCAGCTGGAAGCAGTGGGCTGGAGGAAAGTCAGCAGCAGCATCCCACAGTGGACATGATGCAGATTAGGCCAGTTGGTGGGACAACAGCCACAGATCTGAAGCATCGAGCTCTTGGACCAGGGACACTCGGAGAAAGGACACAGGGAGAAACAGAGTGAGTGTAATGCAATAACGGTATATATAGTAAATACAAAGATAGTTAGAGAAGGGCTCAGTGCATCAAGAGAGTTCCCCCAGCAGCCTAGGCCTATAGCAGCATAACTAGGGGCAGAACTAAGGAATGTCAAAAGTCAGTTGTGCAAATGAAGACTCCAACTGAGACCCTTGTTCCCCACCAGCCTCTTCTCCCATTCCTCCCCCTCTCCACCTCTTTACCTCTACCTCTCTACCTCTTCTGTCCATCTCAACCCACCAGCCAGCAGGCAGATGGGTCCCCCCACATAAAGAGCCGTGTTCTGCTCAAGGTGTCTTCCCTGTTAAAAAGGATGTTTTTCTTGCCACTGTCGCCTTGGGGCTTGCTCTGGGGGTTCAGGCATATGCGTTCTGTAAAGCGTCTTGAGACAATTTGACCTATAATTGGCGCTATATAAATAAAATTGAATTGAACTGAATTACCTGTAGTACGACTTTGTTCTATTCTTATGACTGTTACTGTGCATTAAAAATAACATTTAAGCAATATTTTATTCCAGGGACATCTGAGGAAACTCATATTCTCACTGACTGCGGGGAAACTCCACAGACAGAACATCAGCAGCTCCATCTTCAGCATCTGGACCAGCATGATGCTGTTAAAGGAAACTAAAGGAGACAAAATGCTGAAATGTATTTAAGCATTTTGCAATTAAATATTATTCAACCGTGTTCAAAAAATGAATTGAATTGTTAAAACCAGAATTAAATGTTTGTCTAACATCAGACCTGTTTGATCAGATGCTGCTGATGTTTGAAACGGTTTCTGTTTTATTACCTGACAAGCAGAGGAAGAGCTCACCTGTATTCAGGTTCTGAGTAAAGTAGTTGGCATGAAATATTCTCTCATTAATTACAAATGATGTTCAGTACATACAGAAGTCCTGGTTTTGGCATTATCTGCTTACATTTGCATTTGAATTTTAGGACAGGTTAAATGCATTTTATCTGTACACTCACTAAACAGTAAGGGGCCCAACATGCAGGGACCTAAAGACAATTTTTGATCTTAAAGAAAAATTTTTGTGTAATTTTTTGTTCATGAATGTGATTTTATCTTGTCAGATAAAATCAAACATTAGCTAAATGTATGTTCACTCTCAGCCCTGTGATTGGTGAGCTGGTTATAAATGGGATTTAGGGGCATCAAATTACTGAACTCAATGTTGTGTATTTCAATCAGTCAAATATGAGCTTAAATTGAATCGTATTGATGATATGGATAAATTTAAGCTCCACAGAGTGTTGAGTTGTGCAGCAGAAGCTTTTTACTGAAGCACAAATATAGAGATGAAAGACGCCTAATAAAATATTGAACTGGTATTAGAGCAGCACTCAGTGGTTTTGTTTTGAAGACTCACAAATTTAAATATAGACTAAGACAAGTTTTCAAAGTGAGAAACAAATGGTGTTTCTTCTTACTTTGCTTTGCAAAGACACAGAAAACCTAATTTAAACTATAAATCAAGATTCCTTCATTTCTGTAAGTGCTCCACGTATATGGATTTATCATGCAATCCTGCTAATCAGTCACATGAAAGCCAAAACCAAGACTATGTTTACATCTAATTATGTGCTGTCAAAGCATCAGTCTGCAGTATGCAAGATAAGCCATGGGCGCTTTGCAGAGAGGATTGCATCCAGTGTAAGAGTAAATTCAGTTCAATTCAAACACAAAAGTAGAATAGAATAGAGTATGCTTTATTGTCGTACAATGTATAACGAGATTGGAGAGCTTCTCCTTTTCACTGCAAAGGAATCTTAAAGAGTGCAAAACAGTTTATTTACAAATATACAGTATAAATAACAGAGTGAATGAGGCAATGGTGTATATTGCACATTTCACATTGTATTGTTGGCTGGGTGCAAGACATGAGACACGTAAGTCACAGGCTTTACAACATTTAATAGCATAGCAATGGTTGCTAGGGCAGACAGTTTACTGTTCAATGCTGTGGCAGGGCATGCGTCCATATAGCCCTTCTCTGGTGAAGCGCTAGGTTTTGTTTCCATGACAACAGTATCTTGACAACATATAAGAACTGTAATTGCTGTTGTATGATAGACTAAATTCGACCCTCACAGTGATCATTTCTGTGTGACAGAGTCATGGAAAAAAATGATTAGACCGCCACTGTTTTCTTCAAAGTTTTGTTCATTTTAATGCCTGGTACAACTAAAGGTACATTTGTTTGGTCAGATATAATGATAACAACAAAAACAGCTCATAAGAGTTTGATGTAAGAGCTGATATCTAGCCATTTTCCATGGTTTTCTTGATGATAACCAAAATCACTTAAGTTCTTATATCAATAGCTATGGCATTGTACTGCCAAAAACAGTGCTTTTAGGCATTCCATGTTTTCTTCCTGGCCTGGCCCACCCCTTTTTTCTGTCTTCTTCCCTCTCTTTCTAGTCTTCCTTTCCTCTCCTCTCCTCTGCATCCGTGGCTGTCGGCACCTCCCCCTCTTGCTGCGCTCCTGGCAACCAGCGTGGATGGAGATCGGCTGCTGCATCAGCACACCTGGAGGGAATCACCGGCTTCGTCCCCCCAGTCTGCATCAGATCATAGCTTCAGCTTCAGCGTTAAGCTGTCTGTCGGTCAGGCTCAGGTTGCACATTTGTATTGATTCTCTGGTTGCTCTAGGTTTCAATGCCTGTTTGCTCGACTCACAGTTCTGTCCTCCTCTGCTGTGCCGCCGCATTCCCCAAGAAGCCCTATCCGGTGGACTGCTGGGGGAGGTGGGCCAGGCGGCCAGGTGGACCCTTGTGTTCCACCTGGCCGTACCTGCCGGGCATTTGGAACCCCTCCACCTGCCTCTGTCTGCAGTCTGTCTGCCCTCAATTTGGGTTCAGACCCATCTAAACTGTGACAAAACATCAGTAAAGCTACTTCTGTTAAATCCCAAAAAATTGTACATTGACAACATTTGTCCTCTTCACTGCCTATTTTGGCCCTTTGCTATGTTTGTTGAAGCTTTGCAACCGCTAACTGTCAGTCAGGTGACCATTTGATAAGCGGTCCACTTATCAAAACATTACTCCAGCTATTAGTGAAGCTGCACACAAACAATGTAAAATTAATGACTGAAAAATTGTAAATATTTTAAAGCCACAGTATGTTAAATGTATTAAGGCGAGAGAAGAACATTCTCATTTTTTGGTAATCTCACACGCAGCAGCAACGCTTTTATCTCCATTACACCAACACTGAATGTTTCTCAGCAGCTGTCAGTGAAATGACGTGGAGGGGAAACACCTCCTCCTCCTGTTCGAGGATCTGTGGGAGTCTTGGGTCCTGTTCCCTTTCCCATTCTCTCTCTGTGGGTTCCTCTGTGCGACAGACTGTTGCTGGACCATTACCCAAATCCATCTGCTCAACATAGCACGTCAGGCCTTGCAGACAGCGGGCGCCTGCATCTGAAAGCAGCACGTTTTTAAAGCCTTCGCTGCAGGGCAGAAGGGGCTTATGTACGCCACCGGAGAGAGGCAGCAGGGTTCATGTGGCTGAGGAAGGAGATAGCGTGGACGGAGAGTCTGACAAACACTATGACACAATGTACGGCTAATTCCACAAACTGCTGTCTTAGTTTTATGTATCCTTTTCCATTTTTTGAAACTCTCCAGAAACTGAAACAACACGCCCCGTCAAATCTGCACCTTCATGATGTCTTCAAAGCATTGCGGTCTATATTTAGAGAGACCAAAGCCGCCAAATGCGCAAACAGACACCGTTGAAATGACAGCGACGTCAGCGCGAGAGCAAAGCGCTCCTTCTATTTGCCCGTACAAATGATCCTCATTAAGTCATACAGGGAAGAAAGCAAACGAGAGTGTAAGACGGGACAAGAAAAAGAAAAGGCACGTCAAGATAATCTGATGAAAGTAAGCTGGCGACTTTAATCGCAATTTGTTTGATGGAAAGGAATTATAGCAAGTTGACAGTGCAATCAAAGCACGGCGCAATCGATGGAGAATGCGGCTATTACTGTGTGTGCTGAACCAAGCAAAATTGGTTATTTCAGTGGCACCATTTCTGAGGCAGGTGAAGGAAGTGCAATGCACATTATTAAAATGAAAACTCACTGTCTGCTCAGGTTTCCTCTTCAGCGGCAATAAAATAAGGTTTGATTTCTGACTAAATCAGGACTTAAGCACACTCATGAGTGTTCAATTTTAACCTATTTTGCACTTACAGTGTTACGGGGTAGTCAGAGAACCCAGGTGCAGACATGGAAAACTGACAGACAAGTGGATATAGAAGAAGACTTTATTTAAAGAGACAAAAATTAAGCAATACAGAACGTGGGAAGCTGAAATGAGGAGGAAACTAAACTAAAACCAACTTGGAACTAAACTCTACAAACCTACAGTGAAACTAACCACTAAACCCAAAATTGAACATTACAAAAAGCTAAGGCATGACAAATTAACTGGGGTGACTACATGGGGTGCTTACAAAAATGGGACGGCAGGCTTGGGAAAAACAGTCCGTGTGGGACTATGGCAGGCAAGGAACAAAGAATAGGAACTGGTGGGAATCTGGAGGGAGCGCTGAGTCCACAAGGGGCAGAAGCAGACTGGAGGAATGCAGGGATCAGTGAGAGAACAGAGCCCATGGTCCAGCAGGGAGTGAGTGAATGAACTGAGTTTATATATCTAGAGGTGTGATTGGGAACAGGTGAGTGGAGTGAGCTGATTGCCACAGCTGACATTCATCCCAGTGATCAACTGAGCGGTTGAAGAGTACGTATTTCTTTGACTGACTGCAGCCCTGATTTTTATTTTTTTTTACAATGAACTACATAGTCAATAAAATATGGAAGTTATAGTGATGAACCCACAGCGACTTGTTTCAGCATTCGCTCGTTTTTTAGGACATTTTGGCTTTTCAGAAGGGGTAGATCGCAAGTGTTGCTGTTAAAAAAAAGCAAAAAACAACTGCACTTCAAGGGTCCTGCTATTGTTTACTATTGCATGGTTTACTGAACTCTAAAAAGTAACTGAACAGACCTATTCCCACCACTTAACTAAATACATGGTTGCAAGTTAGAGAAGTAAATCTACTTCACTGATTTAGATGAAATTTTGAAGCTGCCAACATTTGTTTTGAAGGATTAGGTTGATCTAATAATGTTGGTAATTCCATCAACTTCATATAGTGCGTAATTTAAAATTACATTTCTGCACTAATAGATTTACTGCTAACTTTAATTTGAGCTGACTCAATGAAATTGGCTGGATAATTCAATTTTTCTCCACGTTGAATTCCGAATTTCAAGTCCCCTCAACTCTCTTGACATTCCTGGAATATATATATATATATATATATATATATATATATATATATATATATATATATATATATATATATTTCTTGTGTCCTTTTATTCTTTTATCCTTATTGTTTCGGTCTGGAACAGGTGCACAATGCATTTCACTGCACATTATACTACGTATAGTCGTGTTCGTGATAAATAAAGGTCTTGAATCTTGAATCGTGTTATGACACCTCTGCATTGCTTTCACCTGTGACTATATTGTGCTCCACTGAAAGAGTCAATAAAGTGCAGCATTACCAGCTATAGAGCTCAGTAGACACCACAACAAAATTAAAAGGAGATATATATATTGGACTTAGACTTGTAAAATTGCGAGAAAACAACTCCAAACAGGTAACAGTTAATGTTGCTCCATAACTTTTTGATAACAATTTTGCCCTATCAACTAGTCATTTCACAAATTATTTCTGAATAATTTAATGCTATTTTCATTGAAAAAAAATCCTTTTATTTCAACAATAAGGACATTTCTAAGTGCCCTCAAACTTTTGAACAGTAGTGTATTTGCCTTTTCTGTCAACATGCAGCATAATGTGAGCTCTTCTGTCATTCTAACAGCACATGTTAATTCAGTAACTCTGCTAGTGATGCTGTCTTATTTCAGCACTATTGATTTATTCTGTGTGTCCACTGTGAAGGCCTGATTCACACAGTTGAGGCTGAGATGTGTCTGCTGCTTGAACTCTGGGAAGCACTGGTGTGGGTTCTCGTCTGACTTGCAGTTATAATTGGTGATTTCTGTGGCTGGGAACTAATGAACTTCTCCTGTGGAGCAGAGGGAACTCTAGCTCTTCCTTTCCTGGGGCGGTTCTCATGAGAGCCAGTTTCATCACAGTGTTTGATGGTTTTTGAACTTGCAGAAATTTTTCTTGAAATTTTTCAGACCAACTGAGCTCCATATCTTAAAGACAGACTGTTGTTTCTCATCATTTGGCTAACATTTGTAACATAATATGGAAATCAACAGTATCCTAATAGCGCTATTTGCTGTATACCAACACTACTTCTTCTGTTAACTGAAAAGTATAGCAGGCAGAGGATGTGCAACACTGTCAGTGAGGACAAAAGTGGCTATTTTGAGGACTCTGAAATGTAAAACATTTACATTTTAAAACATCACCCTCTACTTTATCTCATTATTGTGCTTTTACTTGAATTCAAATAGATACAGCGGCTTAAAAGATCTTCTATCAACATACTTTTTGAGGGCACTCTGTTTCCATGTACTCATTTAAACCAGTGGAAATTGTGAAAATTAAAGCCCTATAGTCACACCTCATGATGTGTTGAAAAATCCTCAGCCTCTCTTTCCTCTGTCACATGTCACATTTCCATGGATGGGTTTGGTTGCCCCATGCCACTCATCCTTCTGGATCACTGGGGTTGGGAGCCTAGATGGATGCTTTCCACTGGAACAGAGTGACAGTCATTTCAAGCAGGTGACCTAAAGGTTAAGCTGCATGAATGGGGCACGCCCAAACAGGAGGCGAACGAAGCGAAGGACGAAGGACTTGAAGCTCCTGATGCATTGGCAGGTCTGGAGTATGAATATGAGCCTTCCTTTGACAAGCAGATAACTCACCAGGGGAAGTGATGGGGGGGGGGCAGCTGAGGAGGAACAGCAAGGCCACATGAAGGAGAAATGTCATTCATACGCCTCCCCTGTAATATGCCCATTAGGCCTTAGAGCAGCTATCCCTCATTGCATGTCCATTGATTTAGCCATTTAGAGAAAGCCGGCCCCCAGCTTGTCTGTCACCATCCTTAGCACCAAGATTAGACTGATAGGTGATATATTAGAGATTTTTGGGTGTCATTCTTGCTGTATTACTGTTTGGATGAGATTTGCCGGCACTGGCTGTGCTTCCCCTCACCTTGGGTTTAACAGGAAGGACAAAGAGGGAGTGGGAGTTTCACAGCCTGGTGTTGGCAATCCCCCGACTGTTTGCTTAGCAGGATGCATAGATGGGGAATGGACCATCCAGGATGTCCTGTTACAGAAGACTGAACATGGCAAAAGGTGCAATAATGAGGCTGCACTCCCTCAAACTGTAGAGCTCCATGAGAGAGAAAAGCATTGATGAAACACCCCAATGGTTAAATATGGAAGCTTTAGACTTTAGAGGAAGCAATGTGAGGTTATTGTTTCTGCTTTAAAAGCACAGTTGTCAGTTGTGCACAAAGTATGTACAGAGATGCAGAAAAACATAGCTAAAGCTTAAGTGGATAGAGTAACAGAATCTATGTGCATATGTTGTATGACTACAGCTTAGGTGACTTCTGCATTGCCTCCTTTGGGGCAATAGAATAATGAGGATTTCGAGAATTACGCTGAAATTGTGTTTTGTCCCAACCGGACTATCTAGCCAATGTGGAGGTACCTGATGGCATGCAAATATCAGTTTCAGTTGGCAACAATAATCTCATGAGATCCAGATAGCTGTAGTTGCTTTCCACCGACTGCACCGCCTTCGCCCATGATGGGAAACATCTAGTTCTACCTCATCTAACAGTTAATTTGTGTAGATCTTTGCCCAACAGTATAATGTTTAATACAGTTAATTTTCTTTTTAGTTAAATTTGAGATATTAAGATTTTATTTCTACTATATTGAAGATTTAAGACCAATTTATGCTTTCCATGAGCACGTCTACAAGGGTAGACATGACACAAACTGCGTCATCAACACAAATCCGCAAGGATCTACACAAACTCCCCCCAAATTTGTGACCATGAGGACTATCTGCAAGCATGCCAACTTGGCAAGTCCAGTGAAAATGAATGGTGCTCAAAGGAGATTCTCACTCACCCATACTTTTATCATTCTTAATTAAAAGAGCTGCAATCCAAGTAGTCCCAGGTGGACATGGTTTACAATTCTACAGGTTTACAGTTTCATTTAGCAGACACTTTTATCCAAAGTGACGTACATCTGAGAGGAGATACAACACAAGCAAGGATCTAGTCAGGAGAAAACATCCTAGATAAGTGCTATAAAACAAGTTCAAGTGTGATAATAGGGCCATTGTGTCTACAGGCAGTGCGACGTAATACGAATATTTATTTTTGTAATATTATTATTGTTTTGCAGTCTATCAAGTGCAAAGGTGTTCAATGAAGAGCTGTTTTTTTAGTCTTTTCTTAAAGACTGACAGAGACTCTGATGATTGAACAGAGTTTGGTAACTCGCTTCACCACCAGGGAACCACAGAGAAGAAGAGTCTAGCTATAGATCGGCCCTGTTGTGGTGGTTGTATCAGGTGCTGAGTGTAGTGAGCGTGAGGGAGTGTAGACCTGAATGAGAGAGTTCAGGTAGGAGGAAGCTGTTTTAATTATAGTTTTGAGTGCAAATGTCAGAGTTTTTAATTCTATGCGGGCAACAACTGGAAGCCAGTGAAGCGATCCGAACAGTGGGGCGAAATGAGCTGTTTTTGGCTGGTTGAAAACCAGATGTGCTGCTGCATTCTGGATCATGTGCAGAGGTTTGACCGTGCATGCGGGGAGGCCTGCCAGTAAGGAGCTGCAGTAGTCGATGCGTAATATTACGAGAGCTTGGAGCAAGAGTTGTGATGCATGTTCAGACAGGAAGGGTCTGATCTTAGATAGCATGAACTGGCCTCTTATTGTGTTAAGAGAACAATACATGTGTGGTTGATGATGCCATTTATCAGTTAGAGAGGCTGAAAACATTCAGATTACAGATCATAAATTCCACACTAGATATAGCTCTAGACTATTGTATCTTAACATCGAACTGATAACGCTAAAATTCCTGGTAAGGGATGTGAGGATTCTTAAAATAGCACCTGTACTGATGTGAAGCTCTGACATTCTGAATTATCTGACACATCAGTAATGAAAGCTGTTGTCTTGTATTTCTCTCTACTGTATTTGAACAGCCATTAGTCTATTTATTCAGTTTGAGAGGGAGATGTCTGCTCAGCTGGAGTTTGACACAAACTGATATGATGATGAAGATTCAGATAAAATGAAGGTTGAACCATGAACAGAACAGGCTTCCTTGTTAGAATTTAAATTATTGATGACTGTACAGAGGGATATCAGTCTGATGAGATAGTATTAAATCAGAATCACATCTAACAGGATGTGTTTCTGTGACTTTTTGCACAATTTGACTGCTGCTGGAAGCTGTTTACCTTGACCCCTGACTTTTATCAGAGCTAGAAACTGTAAGGACAGAACGAAGTTTGACCATCTGTGAATGTCTTACAGTGCCGTGCAAAAGTATTTGGGAAATCATCTATTTTTGCATGTTTGTCACACTTTAATGTTTCAGATCATCAAACTCGTATTTGTATTTTTTGAGTATTATACTGAGATAACCCACAAAACACACAATCCCAAAGATGTGTTTAATAAACAATTATTGACAACCTACACTAGTTTTCAAAAGTTTGGGGTCACCCAGATAATTTCATGTTTTGCATGAAAACTCACACTTTTATTGATGTGCTAACATAATTGCACAAGGGTTTTCTAATCATCAATTAGCCTTTCAACACCATTAGCTACCACAATGTAGCATTAGAACACAGGAGTGATGGTTGCTGGAAATGTTCCTCTGTACCTCTATGTAGATATTCCATTAAAAATCAGCTGTTTCCAGCTAGAATAGTCATTTACCACATTAACAATATCTAGACTGTATTTCTGATTTATTTAATGTTAGCTTCATTGAAAAACCCTGCTTTATTTCAAAAATAAAGACATTTCTAAGTGGCCCAAAACTTTTGAATGGTAGTGTACGCCACCCTTGGAAAAAATAATTGCCCCCCTGACATTATTAACTGGCTGGCCCATGTGTTGTTCTTTTGCACTGCACGTAACTTATGGCTCCAAAAAAACAAACACACAATAAAAAAACATGCTTAAAATCATGATATTTCATCAAAATACCTTTATGCAAGTCTTGTTGTAAAATTCACCAAAAATGAACTGTCGACTCTAAACAAATTCCATAAAAAAATGTTTAAAATAATAAAAATAACATAAAAACTGCACTCTGCAGTGCAACTGAAAAGCCATGACTGACTCAGCCGTGACCAACAGTCACATGGCAAAAATTCAAAGATTTTTGGGTTAACTGCAGGCTGTGCTCACACGGAGTAGAGAGGAGACACCACAAGTGCTTGAGAGGGAAATAAAACATACTTGATCAATAAAATAAATGCAGCCTGGCTCAAAAATGGTTTACAGAGGAGCAAGCTGCCAGTAAGTAGTTGGCAGATAAATCCAGCATAGTGAAATATCTTTCCAGAGTTGAGTTTAATGGCGATATTGTAGAGGTTGCAGAAATATCAATAGGCCCAGCCAAATAGCTTATCTATAGCATGTGGAGTCCCATTTTTATCCTAATATTTTCCACAATGTTGGGCTTGTCAGTTCAGAGGCTGACTGGCTGGTGCAAAGAGAACAACCTGGTCCTGAACACAAAGAAAACAGAAGAGATGATTATTGACTTGAGGAGGAATCAGAATGAATGTCAGCCTCTGGAGGTAAACGGGGAGGCGGTGGAGAGGGTGACAAACTTTAAGTTTCTTGGCATACGTCTATCAGATGACTTAGCATGGACTCAAAATACAAACTGCCTTGTCAAAAAAGCACAGCAATGACTTAATTTCTTAAGATCCCTCAGAAAAACCAACCTAGCTCAACACAGGTTACTGTCCTTCTATCACTGTGCTGTTGAAAGTGTCTTAACATATGGCATCCTGGTGTGGTATGGCAGCAGCCTGTCAGCTGACAAAAAGGCCCTGCAGAGGGTGATAAAAGCGACACAGAATATAACCAACTCAGCCCTCCCCTCTCTTGAGAACTTGTATACATCCCGCTGCCTCCAGAAGGCAACCAACATCATTAAGGACTCATCCCATCCTGCTCACCATCTTTTTGAACTGCTGCCCTCAGGCAGCCGCTACAGGCAAATTAAAACTTTAAAATTTTGTGTGTATCATCTATAATATCATGCATGTACGAGTTGTGTGGTATATGTTCCTTGATCCCCACCCCCTTCTTCTCCCGTCCCTCTCCCTCCAACACCCCCTCTAACTCTTATGTCCCTCTCAACCCACCAGCCAGCAGCAGATGGGTCCCCCCATATGAGTTGGGTTCTGCTCAAGGTTTCTTCCCGTTAAAAATTAGTTCTTTCTTGCCACTGTGGCTTTAGGGCTTGCTCTGGGGGTTTGGGCATATGGGTTCTGTAAAGCCTCTTGAGACAATTTAAAATATAATTGGTGCTATATAAATAAAAGTGAATTGAATTGAAATGAATGGAAAACTACAACCTCTCATGCACTGAACAGTTTTTATTCCAGAGATGTTGATAAATTAAATGGACTCAAGAAAACTATCATTTGACCAGTCACACTGTGCAGTAATCTCATGGATACACATGGTATTTATATTTTAATTCAGGAAATCGTTACCAAAATTATTTTATGTGTACATAAGCATATGTGTATTCTCTCTCACACAGTGAGTGGGAGTGAGTAGGAAGTATGGACTTATTATTTGTTGCTTTATTTATATGTGTATATATAGAGAGATTTTTTTGCGATTCGTTTTACTAGTGTTTGAATTTTGTTGTATTATACAATGACAATAAAGGAATCTGAATCTGAATCCATGGTTGTGCTGCTTCCATAGAGTTGCAGGACTTCTTATAGTAGTGAAAAATAAACCCAAAGTTAGTGAAAATGTGACAAAACATTGAAACAGCCTGCACTTGCTTGAGTTCAGAAGTTAAAGTAGAAACAGGGTGAAACTGAAGAAGTCATTGGACACCTCCACTCTGTTTTGACAACCTCTGTAAGTCAAAAATAGATTGTTAATGAACCAACCTACTCTGCGATATCTCTCAAACAAGCCAAAGCAAGAATTTATGACTAGGACCGAAACTATTTTGTAGTCTCATCCTGGTATATGTCACTATAGTGGCAGGTGAAGGAGTCATCTATGAAAAAAGGGGAAAGGTTGTTAACATGTTTGTTTTTATATCTAATCAGGAAAAGTGACTCAACAGTGATTTTTATTAATGACAACTAAGGTCACAACCCACCTGTGTGTCACTGCGCTCCCGACTACAAACCTCTCGTCGAGCTGACAAACTGCTTTTATCTGGGGATTTATGTGTCCTGCCACATCAGATACGACACCTGAGCACATTTCCAAAACTATTAATTGGATGGAAATGTTGTACGGCAGATATCGGTGATAATGAGATGTCTCGTTAGGCTGTAGTGGCTGAGGGATGTGATGTGATAATTCCCTGCTGGGTTTGAAAATTAAAAAAAGGACAGAAACGGTAAAGCAAAGTTTTGTTTTCTCGTGACAGTACTTCATAGTGTTAGCACATGTGTGTGGTGAAGTGGAAACTTCTTAAATTGAAACACGGAGACTCCATTCAGCACTCTGCTGAATTTACTTAACATTTAGTGCTGCACTTTCAGAGGAAGACGCTAACATGACCTTTGGAACATGTACCTTTCACAGGACTAACTACTTCCTGTTTACTTCAAAAAATAAAAGCATATGAAATACATGCACCTCCTGTCATTGCATTTACATGAACTCACCAAAATAAAATCATCTCTCCCTCACTGCATCCAACACATGAATGAATAAATCCTCTAACAGCACAAATTCATGAATCTTAGCATTCAAACTAAACAATTCACAACAGTATGTCACCAAAGTGTACGAGCAAATGAAGCGTGTTGCTGCAGTGAAAGTAGATCTCTTGCTTTCATTATCACTCCTTCCCTCAGTGAAGCAATCAACAGGTAGCATCCGAGCTAACAGAGTCACAGCTAATTTGAGCTTCATTTGAGGTGCTGCCTCAGTGCTAATGATCAGAGAGCCGGAGCTGCATTATTCAAATGTGGCCTCGGCACACAGATGTCAGCATGCAGGTGAGGAAGCACACACACACAGACACACACAGCCTGACAATGTCATCAAAAATTACTAGCTCCTTAAAAAGGAGGAAAGGCGGCTCTATCAGCACCAATTAGCACATACAGCCCCTCCGTGATTGGTTAGAATCGTTACTTTATTGTTGATCGTCATGTTGTTTTGCTCTGCTGCATCCAAACAAGCTTTTTTTTCGCTAATTATGGATAAAGCTACCTTGGAAGTTAAACAATCTTATGTTTCATATTCTTTAATATTAATGTGTATCGACAAAGAGATCCAGATTTGAGATCCAAACGGAAGATTATGATCACATTATATCAATTAATGATAAAGCATTGACAGAGGTTGTAACATCATCAAGAGGGTGATCAATAAATTCTGTTAGTTACTGTCTCACTAGGACACTGTTGGTATATGCAAGGCTCATCAGCCTTTGGCAGTATTCGGGGTGACAGTACGTCACTTCCGCTTGTAGTCCTTCCATTAATCTTGTAGTTCTTAATTGTTATTCGAGTTGTGTGTAACTAAAGACCTTAGACTTTTATTCGTGTTTGTCGTTTCTCATACCCTGCGCCTGAGCCTCCTTGAGAACCGTAACAGTTGCAATGCTGGTGAAATATATGGAGGCACACTGGATTTCAGACAGAGTTAATGTGAAGATATTCAGTTACCATTATGTTTAACAAAATACATACAATAGCCACAACACTACAACAACTAACAGGCGAAGTGAGTAACATTTATCATCTCACTGACATGCAATGCTCTGCCTCATGGATGTTATTTTGGCATGCATTACCCACCAACCCTGCTGCCGAATGAACAAACTCTACTACACCAATGGTACCCTCCAAGTGCAGTGGCCTCAATCAGCACTTGATTCCCAGAGGCTCCACCTTGCAATGAACAGTATCCACTGCCAAGACACCAGAGGACATCATTGGCACCCACAAAGGTACCATGACCATGAAGTGCTGGGCCAGAGCTGCTTCGGTGGTACAAAGAGGACCTACACAATATCAGGCATTTGGTTTAACTGTTGTGGCAGATCCATATTTCTTTTATTTTCCTTGACTCTGCCTGTAAAAACAATAATAATGGCTAAATATAAGGTCTTATATTTTATACCTATCTACATATATTTATACTGTACTGTATTGTATCATTGTATTGTGTTCTTGCACATTATGTGTGACAGAGTGTTTTTTATTACTCTGCCAAGGAAAGCAGCAGAGGTTTGTCTGTCTGTCTGTCTTTCTGTGAGCAACATTACTCAAAAACGGACTGACGGATTTGGATGAAATTCTCAGGGAAGGTCAGAAATGACACAAGGACCAAGTGATTAGATTTTGGCAGTGATGCGGCTTATAGTCTGGATCCATGGATTTGTTAAAGATTTCTGTATTATTGCGAGATAGCGGCACAGTGTCACTGTAACTATGACAAGTGAACATTACGTCAGCTGCCTGCTGACGATCACACGATTGCGATTCTACTCGAATCGAACGCTGAGGATCTTTCTTTTTTAAAGATTTCATCCATCGGAAATCATACAGAAAGCAGCCTTGGCAGAGTACTGCACTCTCTGAGTGCTTTTCTTGTTTTTGTCATATTTTATTGTATGATATGCTACATATTCTGAAGTTGCACCTGTACTCTTCTGTAACACTATAGCCGAAGACTGACTTCCCTTTGGGACATTAAAGTATATCTTATTTAATGTATGTAAATATTAATGTATCTAGTCGGATCTGATTTGGAGCCACATAACTCCCTGCTATATTGATGCTTGCCTACTCATACTTGTCTTTTCAGTGTATGTTAAATAAATGATGAAAAGTTGGCCAAAATCTGGTTACATTTAAAATCCAGAGCATGTTTTTGAGGATGTGAATCATAAAAAAATAAATGTAAATTTAAGTTAGTTAAAATAGGAATCAAAATGTTACTTCCAATATTTGCTTAAACCAAACGAATGTCACAAGATATTAGCTGTGATCACAAACATGTGAACATAAATAAACTATATCCACATATAACTTTTCACTTGGAAAATAGGTCACATCACAGCAGAGAAGGATGCCACAGAAACTGCTTTTTCACTGAATTTAAGCTCATAGGCGAGGAGCTCTTAAGGCAAGCATTCATCTACAGTCCCTCGAAAAGTTTCCTCTAGTTGACGTTTTCTTGTTTTCTTTGTCCTCATTTCCATCTTCCAATGTGTCACTATGTTGCTCTCTGTATATTTTTTGTGTTTTTGTAATCGGTTCATCTTTATTCTCCTGCCTGCTTCCTTCTCTTTTCAAGTCCCATCGCTTTCTCTTTCCAGATAGATCTCAGTTTCATCTCCACTGAGCTCCTTCCTCGTGTATCAGTTTAGGATGTTGAAACAAAAAGAAAGCCTTGAAAACTGAACAGAATAATAAAAAATACATTTTCCACCAGTGTTTTTGCTCCCTACAGCAGATGTTACACTTTAAACATATTTCACAACAGCTGCAGGTCACACTTGTTATGTATCTGACCTCATACCTTTGAACATTTATTACTGAACTGGAAGGCCAAAAGTAATGGCATTTTTTCAGTATTCTGACCACTAAAGGCAAAACTCAGCTCCACTGAACTGATGCAGAAATCTCATGGACAGATATTTCAAAACTTTGACAAATACAGTGAAAAGAACTGAACCTTTAGTTGAGTTCACATTTAGAACTTTGTAGTTAGCCCTACAAACATAAGGGCCTGTGAAGCATAGTGCAAATAGCGCTGAGAACACTGTTATGTCTTCCTCTCGATTTATCAAGTTTTTGTGCACATCACTGAAGACAGAGGAGCAGCAAATGGTGTAATAAATATAACACAGCAAGGCAAGAGGAAGAAAGTCAAATTCGCAGCAGGAGCTGACAGATTTCTAGTGCAGACTATTACACAAGCTGATGTTTTGGCAACACGGCTTTTTTAAGAGCTTAAAAAGAAACACAATAACATGTTGTCCATCACTTCCAGGGCCCGCTGATGTGCCGAATAATCCATTTAGAAGCACGCTGCATATCACTTACTCTCATGTGCTGCTGCTACTGTAATGTGCATAAAGCCATACAACGGATAGTAAACGATGGGCTACTACATAAAAACACAAGGATTGTAGTGGCTAAAAACAACCACACACACAAAAAAAGAATAATAGTCTACAGCCATAATAATGGTTTCACTATTTCACAGCTGTGCTTGAAATGAATACTAATGCCATTATGCTAATATGCTCACAATGACTATGCTAACATGCTGACGCTTTGCAGGTAAACTTCACCTTGTGCAATGATCTTAGTGTGTTAGCATGCTACTAATTGCTAATCAGCACCAACTCAAAGTATATCCATGGCTGAGTGGACCACGATATGTTGTCTATGTAATAACCCAAAGTGATGTTTTTGTTGCAGTTTAACAAAGAATACATAAATGTGGGTATTAGATTTTATGCTAGTCCAGCCAATAGTTGAGCTAACAATCTTGTCGTGACACTTGATGAAGTCTTGAATGGATCTTATTTATCTTTCTTGGTGATTATACTTTACTTTTGTAGATTTTGTCAACTTGAAATTACATGGTATGCCTTTAACTTTGGCGAAAGTGCAAAAAGTGGGTTTACTGCTTCTTTAGCATGTGTGTCTGACATTAAAAAGTCCATGTTTCTTCACATTTTTTTTGCTCTACCTCAATCACTGTGTTCTTTCGCTAGTATTACCGAGTTAAAAAAAAACAACAAAAAACACAAAAACAAACTAACCACAAACAATGAAAGAACGGCAAGTCAAATGTTTTACAATTTATGTTTGGGGAAACGCAAATACTTGTTGGAAAAACTGTGAAGTTCAAGTTAAACTTTCTTAAGTTGTATCAATGCAAACTATCCATTTGAGAAGAATACAATGCTTTAAGTTGATCTAACCTATACCAGTGGCATTAATAATACTTGGTAATTTCTCTGGAAGCAGTTCATTTATCTTGGTCGAACAATTCTCTTTTTCCATTGTGGATGAAAAGTCAGGAGATCACTAAAAGTCAGTTGAATTTATCCTCAGAATGATGGGCTCTGTGGTGGGGCAGATGGCAGGGCTCTACGGCCTTGTCTCTTCCCCATCACCCTCTTGCTTGCCTCCCCAGCTCACTAATTTCTTTTTAAATCACCACACACATTACTACCTTGGTAGTCTGACGGCTCGTGAACTTGCCAGGGGGTGGGCGGTTTGTGCTGGTGGCGGGTGGGTTCGGTGCGGGTGGTCACGCGTGCCATGGCCGCCTGTCGTTCTTGTGACTTGGTGCTGTGCTCTCCCTTGGTTTCTCCGTCGCTCGTTCAAGTGGCCCCGTGGCTCTCCGGCGCGCCCTGGGCACCTACGCCCGGGGAGGTCCCCTGTTTGGTTTGGCCCCACTTGCGTGATTGCTGTTCGGGCTTCGGGCCCTCACACTTTGCAAGTTTGATCAGTCTCCCAGCTACTGCCAGTCCCATATCACTACTGAATGACACGCCAAATGTGCAGAGAATCTCCTCCAAATCTCTACCCTAAACTCATTCTCTTTTGCACTAGTACCTCTTCTCCTATTCTATCTATTCTATTTAATACAATCCAAACATCCCACAATTAAGGTGCTCATACCGTTTTGTTAATTATTAATTATTTGAATCTCTTTTCATTTGCTGGTTTGGTTTTCTTCCTTTTCATTTACTTATTTAGTTATTTTTATTGATGACATTAGTAGTTTGGAATAACAAACCACCTTACAATCTTACTTGCAATAGCACCGCCTTTTAATTTCAATATCCCTTTTCGTCCTGTTACGTCCTGTCCATCTTTGTATTCCCCCACACATCACTGAGTGTAACAACAGCTGCCCTCCCTGGCTAAAAAAGGGATTCTAATAAGAATGTCGCTACGTCAGGGAGGCCGTGAGGCCACGCCACTAAATATTAAAATATTTGTCTGCAAGACAAAATTTGCATTGAAACACAACAATGTTACTCCCCCTTTGTGATTAACAATGAGAACAAATGCAACAAAAAACAAAAAAAAAAAAAAGAATTTATCCTCAGGGGACCATCAATGAACAGGAGCTTTTATTAGTCCATACAGTAGCATAAACCAGACTAAGAGGCCTTCTTGCGGTAAACAAAATTTATCATTATCTGTCTAAAAGGCAAACTAGCTGACTTTATGTTAAGATAATAACACTGTACCATATATGCATATTTTAGCATAAGTTAGCTAGCTCAGATTCTTTCCCACCATCTCCCAAGCATCCTTTGTGGTAGGTGAATTGACAGTGTATCAATGATCCAGAATGCTCACTTTATTCTTGGTATGTTTGGGGTTTTTCTGCTCATATGAATCAGGGGATGGTACATGCCAATTAACTTCATAACTTGGTATAAAACTTGAATGAACTTGTTCAGATTCTGTTAAGGCTGTCTTTCACCTCCACTTCCCACCTCTGCCTGTTAACTGTGGTAAGGAACAGCACATAGTTTCTTAAAAAAAAATGAGCACACAGCAAGATCAAGGCCAAGGAGCAGCTCCGGTGTCAGAGGCATTCCTCGTCAAATGAACAAAATAACAACAGCTGGAAAAACAAAGCACCTATTTACATGCAAGCCTGCTTCCAAGATATTAAGTAACACTAATTAAATCAATCACCACCAATCCTGTTGATTGAATCAATGGCTGAGCTGTGAAGGAGAATAATTAGATCAGTTTCTTGGGTAGCATTAATGTTCCTTAGAGACCCTGTCGACAGCAAAGACGCTTACCTTACCACTGTGTTGTTTTCTCCTTTTTTTAAAGTTCAGCTCATGAATATGTCAGCGACTTGCACTGGCTTTCCACAGAATCAAAGAAAAAGCAGAAACAACAAGGTGTAAGACTGGGGGAAAACATTGTTTTCCTTCTGGCTGCATTGATGCCAACTTTTTAAAAAGGTTTATTCAACAAAGAGCAAATCCTATTCAGAGTCGGATCATTGTTACTTTTGTGTTAGCAAAATTTCAAAATTTTTAAACTGGATTTGTCAAATGTAGTCATTTAGGTACATTTCTCAAGTTTAATCTAATAAAATTCCTCATATAATAATGCAATTTTGATGTAACAGAAGACTGCTTTCAAGTGTTTCGGGTTGTGGTGAAAGTGTTGCAGGTCACTTTTGACATTATCAGGGTAAAGCAGTGGGGCAATCGTCCCCCCTGCTACCCCTTCATGCACACCACTGTATTACACAGGGGGCCTGAACTCCCCTGTGCACCCGAGCAGCTACTTTGTCTCTGTGTAGTAATCCTTTCCCTTCTTTTTTTTTCTGTTTTAATTGTGTTGGTGCTCAGAGACATGGAGAAAGTAGATCATGTCAGGCCGGATTAGCATGATTCATTTGAAATTTTGATTCAGCTAATTAAATGCTCGAGCATCTTTTCTTTCTCATAAAGTGATAGAGAATGGGGTGGGAAGGGACGGCTTCTATCATCATTTCACCTGGGAACCGGTGAAGTTGAGCAGTGGGATGGAGGAGGGTATAAAGAGGAAAGGCTGAGGACAGGAGAGGAGACAGAAGCCAAACGTGTTCTGCATAAATAAATACATCACAACCGTTCTCTTTGTTTTTTTTGTGTTGTACAGCATACCATATATCTTGTCACTGGAAGTAGTTTGCACTGTTCAAGCATACAAACGTTACCTTACTAAAGGTATTTCTTTCAAAAGCTTTATGTGGTGAAAAACTGAAATTTGTGTTTCTTGTGCCTTAACTTCTCATTTTGTAAAGATGTTATTAATTTTTGCTGTTTTTTTTTTTATTTTATTATTTGGAAATACCAGAATTTGCACATTATTTTACATTTTTGTCTGTCTGATCACATCGTTTCTAAAAAATTAAATCGGACACTACAATCAAACAGTTACTCAGTACTTGAGTAGTCTTTTCACCAAATACTTTTTTACTCTTACTTCAGTAATTTTTTGGATGGCTACTTTTTACTTCTACTTGAGTGATATTATTTCGAAGTAACATTACTCTTACTTGAATACAATTTTTTGGGTACTCTACCCACCTCTGGACATAAGTCACCTCTTCTAGTCTATTTTCCAGGTGATTCATGGGACGCTGAGATCCGTTTGGAGGTCAGGATCGGGGATCACGTCTCCCTGCTGAGGATTCCGAAAGAAGGACAGTGTCTATTATTGGCCAACCCAGATGTCTGGAAACAGAGCAAAACAACCTAAATCTGGACCAGCAGACGTCCGGAGGGGGGAGTTCGTCTAGACTGTCTGTAGCGCTGCACCGCCTCTGGTCACTGTCCTTCACAAAACCTTTCACCTTCAGCTCTGACGTACGTTCATAAGTGACAGCTGTCGCCACGTCAAACATGCTCTCCGTGGCCTCAGGATCAGTCAGAGAAATGTGTAAATTAGACGCTGATTTGAAGCGACGGCTTAAAGATATGTCTCCTTTTGTTCTCGAACAGCCACAGAGGTCAGAGCAGAAGGTCAGCTCAGGCCTGCTGGAGATCCCTCGTGTAGCTGAAGGACGTTTTCGTGGACTCGTTCTGAACAGCGGCCTTCATTTTAAAGACAGCTGCTGCTTCGCTGTCAGCAGCTGCTTAGCAGGTTCACAGACATTCTGCAGGGAAAAAGAAGAAACCCTCACAGGGAATTCTGATCCTTGTAATTTTCACGTTTATTCTGTGTAATTTGTACTTGTGTCACTGCTAGAGCACTAACACGGAGCGCTTAAGTGATGGCACGAACATGCATTTTTACATGACGCCTGAGTGATTTGCACAAGCAGAAACCAGTAATTTCACAGTAAAGTGAGTGTGCTATTCAGGCCAAGTAACTTCTCCTATGTTGTAACCTGGAGGCAGCCTGTGCATCATGACATCTGTCCTTCCTCCCAAATCCTTGTAATGTGTTCAATAATTCTCATTCGTTTCAAGTTGAAACCTTTTAGTACAAATTTACTCTGTTGTCGATGCCTATTTAGCTGCATTTTTGTGTAAATGCTGTTATACTGCATTACCGTTGCACATTGTCAACATGCTCAAGCGCTTTTTCCTTTCATTTATTTGAATAATTTTCTTAAAATTTCAACCTAGAAGTCGTCTGTTTTCTTGGATTTGGCATCACCGTGGGGCATATCACATGTTTTTTCAGACAAAGCTCATGAAGAGATGACACAAGTTGGAAGAGTCATGTATAGATATAGCATATATATTTATGGATAGGCAACTAATTAAAATGCCAGATGGCAGAATCGACATCAGAATGATCAGTGGTTTAGTCATCTAAATGTTCAATACTGACGGGTCATTTTCTGTCTGACGAGTGAGATTTAAAGGAGATCCATAGATTCTCTTAATAAGACATGAGCTGCCTGGAAAACATGATTTATGAAATATTATATGGTCTCTAAAATACTGACAATGTGCTATTTTTTAGATTTATCTGTATCCTTACGATCGTGGATTATGTATGACACTGTGCTACTATTGATTACTATTGATGTGTGATTCATGCATATGAGGGTCATACATCAGTAATTTCCTTGCCAGGCATACATATTGTTATTGCCAACACTGTCAAAGCACGGCAGCACAATATGATGCTCACTTTGACTCAAAGACCAGAAAAACAAGCACGATCTTACCACCAGCACCCATAAAACAAAACAGGAAAAGAACAAACTTTCACCAGCATTCATTTCTTTGTTATGTAGTCAGCATACAAATATGTCCACAAGGACTTTTATGAAATTTGGAATCTACCGAAACATTTGAAGCAAATCGACTGAAGAACAACCAGAAAGTGTTCTGTACTTTTATTGTGAGCACTAGTTGGGATAATGATAAATAAAAGATAAATCAAACAATCAGTTTAAAAATGTTGAATCTTTAAATTGTTATCAGAGAAGCATTCATGTTTTGGTGTATTCAGGGCTTGGTCACAGTGGAGTAACAAATCAGCATCAATGCACCAATACAGAACAGTCAAAGTCCATCACAGTGCATTGTAATGTTCAGCTTTCTATTCAGTGTTCTGTGTTCCTCCTGCCTCTCTTCTGTCCACCACCACTCTCATTGCTACACAGGCTGACTAAAACATAGATTAACCAGCAGCTCACTCAGTCTCACAGTATTACAATCAGACAACGTGATGTCACTACTGAATAAAAGAAGGGAAAGCATGCAGCTTTGAAACAACCAGCAATAGCACAATGCACTGCAGAGTAGATAGTGAAATACAGTAGTTAATAGGCAAACAGCACTAGATTTTTTAGCAGATGAAATCTGGTGCTGCAGCACCGCAACAGATGGAAACACAACAAACATTTTTCACTTTACACATTGTCCAGATGACACACTGTTGCTAGCTTTAGCACTGGTGGGTATCTTCGACGTTGCACTACTGCTACACCTTGACGGAAAGGGCTGAACAATTCAGAAAAAAATATCAAATTTTAATTCTTGTTACAAGACATTGCAATTGTGATTTGAGCTGCGTAAGTATAAAGTAACTTTTAGTCGTTGAAATTTGCTAATTGTATTGTTTCAAACTGTGATTTTGATTTGAAATGGATTGATTGTTCAGGCCTAACTTATGCTGGTATTTTATTCTCTTTTTCAAAAAATACACACACACACACACACACACACACACACACACACACACACACACACACACACACACACACACACACACACACACACATATATGAGGCACTCCACTGTTTCAGCTGCTTCTTTCAATTGTCTTTTCTGAAAGCTGCTTTTGTGTTTGTCCTATGTTACTGTCTTGCTCTTTCCTGCATGTCCTCACCATAACCTAGCATTTTACATAGATACATTTTAGAACTTCAACTTGTTCATTAGTCCTTGTTGTAACTTAATTCTGTACTAATGAAACTATGTGCTTGTACATGTAAAATGATTGCATTGTTTTTCATTTGATGAATGAATGACTCTATGTGACACCATGAAGCAGATGAAACACTTACTGACTGCTATAAAAGTCGAGTTTCATTGAGTATACTGTGAACTTTGTGCTATTAATAACTAAGATCTTTTGATGTCATAGTGACAGTTAAATTCAATTATAGACAAGGGCCCATCAGTGCAGTACCCAACACAGCTTTATTGCTTGCATATATTGTTTTTATACCTTTTCCTGAAACTATTTTCACATTTTAATGGGTCCTAATGAGGAAAGCTATGTTTAAAGTATATGGGACAAATGACTAAAACGATGGTCATCTGCATTTCACTCAAATTTCAGTCTGACAATCCGCAAACCTGAATCTCCTCAGTTCTACACTGATGCCAGAAACAGTATTTGACTAAAGTGCAGTACTAAGGAAGCGAAGAGCTTTATAAATGCTTATATTATCAACGGGAGTGCCAATCCGTAGATGGGTGTCAACTGGAGGTCACAACCACTCATTTGACCTCTGAACTCAATCCTGCCCCGTGCTCTTCCCCAGAGAATCGACTGAGCCGGTCGAACCGTGTGTATGTTTCTCCTGTCAATGAATTACTAGACAATTCCCCGTTCCTGTATTCACGACTCACTGCACCAGTGGATTTTAACTGAACACTACATCACTCACATTGTCCAGCTCCCCTGAGAGTGTCAGCTGTGGCCGAAGGAATGATTTAGAGGGTTTGAGGATGAGGCAGCTCGTGACATCCGTGAGGTGGCTCGATACTACGAGAAAATGTCCTTCGAAATCCTCTTTGATATATGGGAATTTTGCCGTTTATTTTTTTGTTTATTTCAAGTCTAGTGTATTTGTATGTTTTATTGTCCATCACAGTAGCATTGACTTCACCGTTTAATATATATAGTAGAAAAATATAGTGCGTCTTTTCAGAATGTTTGTCATCTATTTATGTGCATACTATGGGCACAATAATCTGCCACTCAGTCCCTGTCAAGAAAGTGTTTAGGGGATATTTCTTTCAGCCAAAGTCTAAAAAACTGGATTTTAACGTAAGTTTATTTTATCTATCAGATGTGTTAAAGTTTAATGGACTGGTAGCACACAGAATATTTAGTGCCATTTCAGACCACAAACCCAAAACAATGAGCCAAAAAGATCCTAAAAAGCTCTGAAGAAATTAAGTTAACTGCAGAGTTGGGTGATAATTCTGTCTAGAACTGCCACAATAAGCAACTCCTTTCATATTACATGACAGGTCACTGGATCCATTGAGGTTTTCATTCATTTGCTTTCTATTTTGTCAGTCAATACAATGCTTATTATGCAAGGCTCACTGAAGGTCCAGCACTACCTTGGACAACAAAAAAAAAACATTGCACTTCAATGTTGACCCAATGTTTGGTAGCTGATAATTCAAGGGCCAGGAAACATTTATGCATGTCAACAAAAACCAGCCTTCAGGTGACCTCTCCTCACCTGATCGCTAATCAACTTCAGATGACCTTGCCTCCCCCGTAACCCTCGGATGCTGTCACGCTCCATTCGCCAGCTGACCAAACATGAAATGATTATTGGGTTCCAAACGGCGAGATGTGATATGCTGCTGAGTCTCCGTGTTGGCAAGCCGGTTTGGTTATTGGCATAAATCAGGTGAAGGGAGTGGAGCGGAAGGGGACTATTATCCAGATGCCGTCTATTTTTAGACAGCGAGAGAGATGCATGAGGAGATGAGGTAAGATGGAGATTTATTTCGACAGAATAAAAGGAGAAAGATTAATACAGAGGGAAGTTCAGATTAGAAAGAAGGAAATGAAGGAAAGAAGGTAAAGGTAAGGTAAAAGAGAAGAAAAGGAAGGCATGTAGGGGGTTCGAAAGCGTAACGGCCATTTGCACAGCTCATTGGTCAGGAAGAACAACCTTGGAAACCTTGGCGCAGGCCAGGAAAAGTTACCCATATATCTGGCACTCTACAAGCTGCATTAGTTACCTTATCCAGCTGTATTACCTGCCTGTCATCGACATGCATTTGCAGTCCTGTCGACCCGCATCATCAACCTGAGACACATGCCTTGATTTATACTGCTGTAGCAGGTGGAAGCCAAAGAAGAGCCTTCACTCATGGGCAAGGACAGTCTCATGCTGTAACACTGTTTTTCCCGTCGTAACACTCTACAACTTTCTTGATATGATTGTTATATATGAGATTCCCTTAAACTGATCACAATCGCAGCGTTGTTGCACATTTTCTCACCTGCCTCTTCTTTGCATAATTTATATTCATAATAGTCATTGAGAGGGTGGGTCATGCAAACATCATTTCCATTGTGAATATCTAAGAAAATTATTCATGACAAAACCACAAAATATTGCATAAACTTTGCAAATGACCTAAACGTTTTAACAGTGTTCTGTGTTAGCTTTTGGTCAGACTTTAAGCCAAAAGCTTGGAATAATATATCTAAAATCTGCGCTGCTTGTCCAGACAGAATGTCCTGGTGACATTTCTTGAATCACTGCAACATGGTAGTGCATACAACGATAGCGTGACCCATGATCAGAATGCCCACAGAGTAATTTTATATTCATAATGTAGGCTGAATTACTTTTTCTGAGGGACTGTTAATAGAGTATATAAGGCCATGAAATAAAATAAGCACATCTCATTTAAATTGTGTCTGAACACTTGACCTTCTTTGCAATGTCTAATACAAAATGATAAACTCCAATAACTAACACATAAAACTGACATTTTATGAACTAGAGCTGTGCCCTTCATCAGTGGTAGAGCTCTCATATCTTTTTATCATGAGATGAACAACACTGACTCCATCCACCGGGAGCTAAAGGCCAGGCTGTGAACCCCCCAAAACAGCTAGCATTTATCCGATTTGATTCAAACTCAACACTGCACCTCCTTGCATCCCTGGTGATACACCCACCAAGTAAGAAGCAGATCGGATGTACAGTTGTTGAGAAAATTGAAGAACAGACGGACACACACACACAGATAGATTTCTGAGTTAGTTGAAATTGAAATGAAACAGCAATCTGTGGCAATTGCTTCTACTGATATTTCTGTTGACCAAGTTCATGATTTTTTCCTCGTGGTTGTGCTCAAATATGCTATCTTTTTCTGCAGACACTGAGATTCAAATATTTGCTTTTCAAAATATGTGAAAAAAGCCAACAGTTCTGATAGTATATGCTTATTTTTCAGATTAATGTAGTTGCCATGAATGCCTAAACTAGCTATTTCTGCGATGTAATAAGGTTGTAGCAGTTATCAAACAAAACAAGAATTGTGCATATTTGCTCTTAATAAACTCAATCAAATGCATTAACTATAGTGAATTTTATTCTTTAACAGTGAGAAATGGTGGTTTGCAGCTAATTTGCAGTCTGTTGGTAATATTGTTACTGACTTCTTCAAGACAAACAGTACTGATTTGGTTGCCTGTTTTCTAACCAATATGACGTCGGTGTCATATAAGAACCTCAATAGAAGATACTGGAATCTCCTTTAAAATGTACTGAAACTATGTAATTACATTCAAACTGATTGGTGAAGTCTCCCTGTAAGTTTCCACACTTTTAAAAAGTTACTGCAGCACCAATACGGTCCAATTCCTCCCAGTGAATTTGACCTTTATATAATGAGATTTTCCTTCATGCAACACAGAGCTATGCCATCAGTCAAGTTTTGCTTAACTCGGCTGTCTGGCACACCATCAGGTGCTATAATAGAGCAGGTGCTGGTGTCTCAGAGCTGTGGTTGTGTTTTAAACAGGGTATTTCCTCAAGGCTCCCCTCTTCGCTTCTCTCTCTCTGAGCAGCTGGATGTCTTCATGCCCGCCTGATTAAAATAGAAATGCTGCAGTCATATTTTCAGTGTTATTTATTTATAAAGCTTAGGGGAGGTTTTAGTGGCTTTCACATGAGGCATTTAAACACGGTGTAGGAAATATTAAGTGCACATTCATCAGTGAGGCACTGACAGGTAAAGAGAAGTCAATATCTTCCATCATTGACTGCAAATATTAAATTCCACCAACAGTAATAGAACAAAGGGGATGTAAATAAAGACATGGAGGCAATTTGCCTGAAAACATATCATTTTTTGGTGCACAAAAGGATCAGATATAAAGATGTGGTGAATGTTAGCTAGTAGCAGGATTCTATTGACCAATATAAGGATGCCAGCTGTCAGCTGCAGTGATTCCCACCAAACAAACAACTATGTCAGATGCTATTGTCTCCAAGCACAAAGCCTTACATGGAATGCTACTGTGGCTAAATTACATTATTCCTACAAGTCATGTGAGGACGCAAGCTGAGATTTTCAAGTCATGACAGTCGGTCAACAGCTTTACATACTGTATAGAAAATGGTCTTGAAAAGTATTAAAGGACAATCTGGAAAGTTTTCAGAATACTCAAGGAGGAAATGAAAAATCCTGTGGGGAAAACACAGATCATCATCAGTTTCTATGGGTTGTATACATAAATCAAGCAAGTATACTGGGCATGACCTCCCTTTTCTCTAAATACAATCTCAGCTCTTGATGTTTTTAAGATTTCACACAATTTTTGAGTTAACTCCATGTTGATATGGATACACACAATCTACATGTTATGACCACAAGTAATTGTGTGCCGTCTTGTGCGTTGGATGGATTCCTTCTTGGCCTTTGTATGAGGAGATTACATGTGTAGGCTCAGCTGTGGCTGGTTTCAGAGCCTCTCTGGAACCCCAGCTGCCAGCCATCTCCACTGATGACTCCAGAGTAGACGACCTGCACTCCAGCCTTGTTCTCCCCACCTCACGACCTTCCTGATTGGGCCATCATCCAGTTCTCTTCCACCTTCAACCAACCGGACACGGCCATCACCACGCCTTAGGAGTATATATCTGCAACCAACGTCTCAGTCTGGGTGGCTGGTAATTGTGACCAGTTTGCCCTGGTGTCTCTGTAAATATTGTATTGTTAGTGTTCCTGTGTGGTCCACAAGTTACTTGTGGTTGGTGCTATGGACAATTTAGAGCTTCTGTTGACGACTGCTAACTTGGTGTGGAGCCTACAGATTCAGTGGAGACTGAGGCTCCAGTTAGCAGTCTGCCAACTTAGTAAAGAAGCTATTTAGTATCTTGAGACTTGATGTATTGTGTGCACCATGTGTGTTCAAAGGCACCAGTTTTGTTTAGTTCATTTTTATGCACTGTTGTATTAGTTTTTGTGGTAGTGGGTGTTGCTAATGTACTTATGTTTGATAGGGAGTTTGGTTACTCTGTTAGCCTTTGCGTTATATTCTGTTCTTTGATGTGGCAGCACTCACCAGTCTTGTATTTGTTATCACTTTTATGTTCAACTGGCCACTGAGCAATAAATTAATTTACCTGAACCAATAACAACTGGTTCTTTTGTTGCATCCAGCCAGCCCTAGGGGTTAGATCATAACACTACTGCTTGCAAGTCTGCTAAATAAGAGCGGTCAAATTGAAGCATAAAACTCTTCATTTTAAGTGTTTACAGGACTCACCAGAATGAAAAACACCTGCAAGAGGGCAATACGGAAGCTCCTCCGTGTGCCTTTTCAGAACAGCTATCTGCACAAGGAGTGTTCTCAGACTGATATTGAATTTGAAGCAGTTGCCAATTTGAAGCAATATAGGTCTTGCAGAAGTGCAAGGATTAGAGATCAGGATGGACAGAAAGATGAAGAATAATGCACATACTGGCTGGAGCGAAACATGTACTGTAAATGTAGTCATAGGAGGTGACCTTCATAGAAAGTTTTGTGATTTGGTGACTCTTAACCCCAAAGTAGATGGAGTGGACACCAAGGTATTTGGGACAATGATGTTTTTTTTTCATGTGCTACCCAGTGTGGAGAGATTTTCCATCAAAAAAGAGCAGTCTGGAGAATCAGAAGGAAAGGTCTCTGATGGCTCAGAGGCTCATTGTTGAGCATGTCGGATTTAAAAAATGACTTCTTTCAGCTGTAAGGAGCCAGGGAAAAAGTAGGATGACTGCCATGAAGAAGACAAAAGAATGAAAGAGCAGCAAGCCATTGACTGGAAGAGAAAGGTTTACACGGATGATGGTGGATGATTTTAAAAAGCAGATGGAGTGAATGGGAGCTGACATTTGCTCCTTTGAAAAACTAGAAAATAAAAGAATGATGGAAATGGAAGCTACGAGCAATCTGACCATCATCGCCAATTCCATCATTTCTTGTGGTAAACTGCAAAAGGGAAAGAAGCATCCTTGCTGAAGATGGAAAAATAGATAAAGTGGGTTGGTTTTGGGGGGTTCAAACAGGGAAAGTTCTTTTCTGTTAATGCCCCATTAGCTTAATTGTAAACAGGCATTCCGAATTAAGGTTTACATGGACCGCACGTTTATTCCCCTTCCTTAATTCCGCTTTATCGCTTGGGCGTTGGAAAGGATTCTGATTAGACAGGGAGTGGACGAGACGTATCCCTGTTTACCAGAAGAAAACAAACTCCATTTGCCGCGGCATTTCTTTCCCCCAACAACATGGAGGAAGAACTAATAAACACGCTTTTCGCTTTGCTTTTTATTGTCGTTTTGAAAAAGCAACTCGACAATGGCGTACTACTTCTGTTGCGTCACTTGAGAAGAGAGATAGAATACCAGAGAAGGGAGGCAGTAAGGTCACAGAATGTGTACGTCGCTACGTCATCGCTACATGAGGAGGCGAGCATGCGCAGAATGACCGGAAATAACTAAAGCGGAATTAACTGTATACATGAATAGAACGTACACAGGAATTAGTTTATTCGGAATTAACATCGGAATAAACCAGGTAGTTTATTCGGAATTAAGTTTATTCGGAATTAACTTTTTAATTCAGAATTAAGTGTTCACAAGGAGATTTTAAAGCGGAATTAACTTTGATTCTGCAGACAAAGCAGGAAGTAAAGCTGCAATAAACTGGCAACTGTGTGAGCTGTGAGTTAATAGACTTATTAATATCACTGCCTCATATAAGACAAGATCTGAAGAAAGCTTTAATTATGTATAAGATGCTTGGATGAAGGTTTCTTATTAAATATTCAGTTAACTTATTATGGGACATGAGTGCATAACTGAATCACAGCTGCAGTGTCTTTATACTACTCAAAAAAAGAAAAAAATTATCAAGTGATAAAAATAAAACTGTTTTCATGGAGATGTGGAGAATGAATTCAGTAATCTCACATTCAGTGTCATATTCCAATAGTGTGCGAGTTTTATTCATTCTGCTGCTCGGTGGTGATAAGTGGTTTTGAGAGGAAGTAAAGAACAAATATGAAAACATCACTCCAACTGATGAGTATGCTTCCTGCAAATTTGACAAAGTCAAGAAGTGCAAGGCTTTAGTGCTTTGTCAGTGTCTGTTTTAGGATCATATTGATATATAAAGTCCTATAGAACAATGAAGTGGCTTGAAATTGCAGCTTTGAAACCTCCTCGGAGACCTTCTCATAGTATTATCCGCACACAAAGCTCTGTGGGATGTTCAAAGAATTGTAACACTATTTTCCAGTTCCAACTGACTGGTCACTAGGCGTTGTTTTAATAGATATTGATCTGTTATCTCGAACATAACCTGCTCCGGAGCAGGTTCAGCATAAGTTACCATGGCGATGTACCCTGGTAAGAAGGCAGCCACCATTGAGTTACAGAATAACCAGGAATAAACCTGGAAATACCTCAAATCCTTCTTTGTAGTACAAGCTTCTGCATCTGCATTTCTACGGCTGTCTGTCTTGCTTGCGTACCACTGTGTTCTGGGACTTTCTACCTGACAAAAGTGAGAGTGAAATACAGCTATTTATTACATTTGATAAATGCCGACGGGCAACTGTGTTTATAAACTCAGCTCAGAAAAGATAACAGTGTCGTGTGCAAACATTTGTTCACAAAATGGTTTTCTTGCAGCAGCTTCTGTGGAGATCAGTCCTGACAATATGTGGGCAGGAGGGAACTTCTCACAGGCAAACAAATTTAAAACTAGACAGCAGTGACTTTAGGATTCACTGTGTGGACTTTTGTCTTAATATAAGAGGTACATGGACAGTGGAAGCAGTTGTGAGGAAACCTAGGGCATCCCTTATTTACTTTAGTGTGGCAAAAAATGCATTTTTGACATGCACTTACCTTTTTGGGTAATTATGCAGGGTGTCTCTAAAGTCTAGACACATAGCAAATCTCATTAACTATAATTTTTTTTGCTTCAACAGATTAAATATGGCTTTGTTTAAGAAGAAAGAGTTGAACTAGTACTTCTCAATGGACATGAAGGATGGACATATCAAAAGATAGCAGATGAATTTAATTTCATTTTTTAAAAATCTGTATTTTTGCCTATGTGTGCAGACTTTAAGGACACCCTGTAATGCTTCATTTTATTCTCAGCTGGAAAAGCAGTAAGTGTTCTTTTATGTACTTCTCAATGACTTAATAATAATAATAATAATAATAATAATAATAATAATAATAATAATAATAATAATAATAATAACTTGATTCATATAGCACCTTTTAAAAAAACAGAGCTTACACAGTGTCAAAAAAGAAGGATACCTAGGAAGACAGTTGAAGAATAGAAAGTCAGTCCAAAAAGACCAGGGAGGCAAAAGTGGAGAAAATAGAGGTAAATAGAGTAAATCAATACAACAACACCTGACAAAAATCATAAAAGCACCAAAAAAAATCTATATTCAATTAAGGAAAAGGAACAAGTGAAGACAAGATGAATAATAATAGTAATAAATAAAATAAATACGTAAATAATAAAAGAAGAATAAGGTGAACAATAAAATCAGAATTGCACTGTTCCAGCTCCAGTTGAAGTTAGTGTTTGCTGCATTTATATTATCCTCCTCTTATTTCTGCCTCTGCATCCTACAAAGTACGTTTTGACTCGAGCAAAATTGTGTTCAGTTATGCATTTGATGATTGCTATTGGACTAGCATAATGTAACGTAGCATAAACAGCCTCTTTCCTGCCTCTATTTTGCCATTTGTTAAGTTGCCTCATGCACCACATGTTCTGGCATAAATAAAACATGCTGCCATGTCAGCTTGTGCTTCCTAAAACTTTGTTTCCCCTGAAAATAGAAGAATGCCGGCACAATGGAGGAATTTAGTGGAGGATGAAAAATAACTTAAGAGATGCAAAACGACAGATGCAGATTCGCTGACAAACTTCTCGATTGGTGAAGTGCTGTCAGCCTGGATAGAAAACACAACGGTTCTTTGGTTCAGAGACACTGAAGAATATTTAATCCTGTGCAGTGTGTAGCCCTAGGAAATGCGTTGCATCGTGATGTTCTGTGTCAAGGTGCAGCACATTGTATATGGAGCGCTTCCCTCTGTTTCTGTGCAGGTCTTATGTTTTATTCACTTCCCATTAGAGGCAGGCAGCTGCAGCGACCGTGCATGAAGCTACACAGCACCTGATGTGTTCAGCTTGGGGAAATCCCTCAGTGGCCGGCCTTTTCTGATATCATAGCACCGCCTCATATTGTTTGGCTGTATTCCATTATAATTTCAGACTTACTTGGAGACCCACCATCAGAGTTGTGACTCCTCATTAGCAGTAATAATATCCAGCTGGACCCTCTCGATGCTGCCTACCAATGAGTTGGTGGCCAGTCGACTTGGAGAAAAGGTGCCGCTGCTTTTGACTTGATGTCAGACACCAGAATGGAGGTCATAAAAAAGCCTGAGAGTAAAGAAAAAGTAAAATGCAGAGGCCACCAATAATCAGCCTTTATGACTTAAAAAATAAGGGCTGTTACACAGTATTGCACAACAAAAATATAGTGTAATGAAAAGACATAAGGGTCACACAATCAAGCAAAATAACAGATGTAGGGGAGCAGGCATTGAAGCGAACAGTGAATCTGACCTTCAGGAGCTAAATCAGCTTAAAATTGATTTGAACAAGTGGATGCACAGAACATGAAAGCACAATAGCAGCTGATTGTGTTCCACAAGTGCAATGAAACCTCATGTAGAGCCGCTGCAAAGCCACAAAAAGCACCTCCAATCAGACAATCTTCAGTTAAGCCTGTGGATTAGATAATGTGATTTTTTTTATATATATACAGAATGCTGTGTGACAATGGCAAAAGAAAGCCATGAAATACAAATTACAAAAAAATAGCAAATTAGCTGACAAAGTAGTCTTATGGTGATTTTAACCATTTGTTAGACAGATTCTTACAGTATTGACATATAACCTCTACATACAGTAAAATAGCAGCAGAGATAAAGTACAATATATTATTTTAGCTCAAAGAAATTAGGTTCATGTTGTTGTAATTTGCCACAGAAATCAAATTTTCTGTTAAAGTGGCTCTGATTTAACTTCTAAAGATGTTCTTTTTTTTTCCATGTCAAAAACACCTTCCAACCTTTAAATGACTCAGATGTAACTGTATTGCCCACTACTAGCTGCAACTTGAGCACACCAGCTCATCTATGACTGCTCAAATACTAGAAACCTACTGTACTACACAATGGCAAGCTGTAATCAGAGTAATTCATTCCTATATGTTCAAATTTGAAACTATAACCATACTGAAAGCTCAACCCTGAAAGTTCACGGGATTGGCTCCTTCTTTAGTTTGTTACATATGAAACTCAGGAAGTCTCAATCCATGGTTTTAGAAACATGGGGTTGACACTCATGATATACCTTCCAGAGTACAAAACCACACGTTAACAAGGTCAAAAAACACTTGGTTTTCAGCAGGAGGTCCCTAAGGATAAAAAAGAATAGGTTCACCATTAGCTGCAGCTTGAGCACACCAGCTCTCCTCTGACTCTGCTCAAACCCTGTAAAATAGTGCTACATTACACAATGGTAAGTTGTACTATTAAAGGAATTCAGAAGGAGAACCTTCTGAAGGAGAATAATGATACAGAAATCTCCACCTTCCGAGTTCACAAGATTGGTTCCTTCTGTAGGTTTGTTATTTATGGAACCCTAAAAGTCTGAATCCTTTTTTTTGAGAGCCTTAGTTTTGCTAGTGTTACAATAACTGTTCCCTCCATGCTTTTATTTTGAAGGCGTATATTAACGTTATGGGCTTTTATTTTGTCACCATTGTCTGCCCCCCTCCCTCCAAGCGGGAGTGAGGGGAGCAGCCATTTTGTTTGTCTAGTTATTATTACCTGGTAGCCTGACCCTTAGTTTAATCTTGTCTATTGTTTTGGCTAATTCTTAGTTCGATGTAGAATCTTGAGTTTCTTAGCTAGACTTTGGTTAGGTTTCACACTTAGTTCTGTTCCTTCATTATTGTCATAAAACTCCTTGTTTAAGTTGCCTGCTCTATGTGCCTGTATGCCTGCATTCTGGTTTCACCCCCCGAATCGTAACACCTTGTGGGTCTTGCGTAAATGATAACATCAGGGCTCCTGCACCAGTGTTGACTCATCCCTCATGAATATGCATGCTTCATGGTTGCCTGTGTGTTTGTGCTGATCAAGGCATTTACAGTAGGGTCTCTGGTGTCAAGGTTGTCGGCATTGTGCTGGCCAGATGTACAGAGGCACACACTGAGTTTGTTACTGGCTGCTTTGGCAGCAGAGCATGAGAGGATGAATGAGGTAAGCACATAAGAGGAGGTATACACAGGAAAAGAAGAACATAGCATCTTGAGTTTTAATATTTCAACAGAACAAACATCACAGAGCGAATACATTCTATTGCCAGTGTGAAAATGTAATTCACAGAACTGCATGTTGAAGTTAATGAATTGTTGGAATGTCTGATTTGCTTGTGTCACCATACTGTCGAATGAATTTGCTACAAACTTTTGAAATGTTGGTGAAATATGAATAAGGAGCATTTCAGATGAGTTGAAGTCAAGAAATCTGTCTCTTGGATGTCAAAACGGTTCACATGCATGAGGAAAAATGGAAGAGAATTTCAGGATTGCAGTTGTTTTAGAAATTCAGCTGAAGTTTTATTTTAGACTTTTTTTTAAGCCATCATACATGTAGGTTAGAACTTGGATAAATTCATTAGATGTAAACATATAAACTTGCCCGACACTCTCAGTCAGAACTGTACTTGTCTCATTTTAATTATCTCCAGTTAGCATGCTAACATGCAAAACTAAGAAGCTGAAAATAAATGAAAAATAGACCCTGACATATTTTCCATCAATCTGCCTATTGTGGCTATATGGGTCAAGCTAACTTTGCCTGCTTCAGTGCTCTAGATTTGGGGAAACGACAAAAAAAGCCTATGAACAGTGTTTATTGGAGTGACTATCATGGGCTCCTTGCAACTTTAAAAATAGATTATTTTTCTATTAATCATTTAAAATTAACTGCCTGCAGACTTCATTAGAGATCTACTTCCTGGCGAACCTAACCCACCATCACATTCACCTGTGCAAGTTGGTTTGTTTACATGCGTGAGGCTGACTGTCACCACAGTCATACTGTCATCTGAGAAAACTCAGCAATTTGATGTAATGGCAGATTTCACCCTGGACCATGATGAGGACGACAAGTCATTATAGTTTGATGGTAGGCTTGACCTAGATCGTTCTCAGTGGATAAAGCCAGAGGCAGGAAAAGAACAACAGGATGATCTGAGAGACAGTATGTCGGTGAAACTGGTGTTGTTTCCGAGCTCACTGCTCTACTGCTAAAGGCGAAAACAATGGCTGCAAAGAGTGGTACCTGGTGATGTTAGATTTTCTAAATCTTTGTAAATGTGTTCATGCAACTAATGAATCTGCCGTTACACCATCTCCTTTGCGAGTAAATTCACTTTTTCTTTAAAATAAAAGTCATGCAAAGAGAGAACATGAAAGGATCTCACTTAACTTGACATTTTGTATAGACATGGTTACAGTTTTTTGTGTTTTTTTGGCAGTTACAGCATTTAAAGAACAATCTTGGTTTACTTCTTCCTGGTTTTTCTAATGTAGCAAATTATAAGGTTTATGCTAACTTTGCATTTAGCAACTTTATTGAGTGTGTGAATAGCATTTATTCGGGCGACTCGCTTGAGCTTATTGTAGCCATTATATATATCTCTGAGTGTTTGCAGCTTTCTGGTTTGTAGCTTTCTAGGCCTTTATTGTAGTAGACAGTGGAGAGGAGACAGGAAATGTGTGGAGAAGAGTTGGGGAAGGACATGCAGCAAAGGGCCGTGAGCCGGAATCAAACCATAGCTGCTGCGTCGGGGATCATAGCCTGTTTATGGGTCGCCCGCTCAACCAGTTGAGCTGTCCCGATGCCCGGCTTTCTGGAGTTTTAAGAGTTGTTCTTGGATTTTTGTTTGTAACAAAACATACCATAGTAAATTCAGTTCCCCCCTGAGGTCACAATTATGTCACTGAAGCTTTGTATCATGCACCTCTGTCTGCTGATTGTGATCTTGAGGTAAAGTTAAGTAAATAGTGAGGAGAAATGATGTCAGTTAACGTACTAATCAAGATAAAACCCGACCAAGTTAATTTGGACCACTGACAGTTCCACTAAATTTGTATTTTGTATAAGATTGTGGCATTCACAAAACTGCTGATAAAAACAGGATCAGTCAGAATCAGTTTTGCAAATTTTGGCTTCTGTGTTAAATAGAGGAAATCAACAATGGTTTTGTGGCAGTTTTGCCCAGAAACCCTCTGTTATTAATCAGTGCAGTGTTTTCTGTGCTAATCATTATTTGTACAAAGTTGAAACTCGATGATTTGAGCGTTGTTTCTGTTGTCGCTGCTGCGTGCAAAATTAATTCCACAGGGTATTTTTATCCAACTTAATTCTGTATTTGATTCGAAGCTGTGTCTGCCACATGCTTTCCAGAATTAATGTCCAAAACCTTTTTCTTTTTTTTTTTAAAGTGTCATGCAATGAAACTGAGGCATCAATCAGCTAATTATGCCAAATTTGTGATTTGCAATTTGGCTTTTCAAATTCAATTCATTCTAATCAAACAGCTTCGAAGACAGAGCACATGAGCCACTTTAGGTTTTGTTTATATGCAGATGGAACACTTCTGGCTCCTCTTCTGTCCGGGACATTTGGGAAATATAATCAGAGACAGTTGCATACACTTTATGAAGCAGAGAGACACCCACACACAGCCTCTAAGGATGGCAGGAAACCTGAAGAATCATGTCTGAGTTGCAAACCAATCGATTACTGTGTCCTCTTCACTTTTCCTCGCGGGACTCAGGGGCCTGATGGCAACGGGGAACCCTGTAGGAGTCAATAAGCTTGAATATCTGACACACGCTGCTGACGACCACAATAACAAGGCCGGATAGCATGACTGAGTATCTTTGTATATGTGTGTGCGAGGGAGAGATGGATGGAAATAATATTCAAGGAGTCAAGTCCCTGCCAGAGACCTGCAATAAGTCGGGGCCAGACCAACATGGATGCTCCGGCTAATCTGAACACCCAGTTAGACCAATATTAGCTTAGTCAAATGGTACTCAAATGACTCCATTTCTATCAAATGTCAGCCCCGTTTCCTTCTGCTCACTGTTTTTCTCTCCCATTTACTCTCTAAGTGACTGCACCGCCGCAAAATGAACGCTCTTCTGCAGACATAAAGAGTGAGTTCATCTGCCGCACTGATGTGCACATACTGCACTACGGGGCTTAATGGATGCTCCAGGAAGGACATGCATTATGCATACTGTATCGTGATGAGGTTTGTGTGAGGACCATGTGACCAGAGAGGTTTTCTGCAGCGACAGTATATCTGAATGTAGAAAAATTTAATAGATGTGAGGCGCAGTTCTGCACTGGATTGTGAAAATTGAGTGCTTTATGATGTAGCCTGTCAATAAAACGCTTATTGGTTCTTACTGGTACTTAATTGTGTCTATAGTCCATATTTTGAGCTTTAATAGTGCACTTAAATGTAAGTAACAGTCATAATTACCATAAATTCTCATCTAAGAAATAGTTTTCAAATAGTCCTGAAATAATAGACAAGGCCAGTATGGATAAATAAATGCTGCTGGTAATAAAGACTGGTTCAGAAACATTGAGGATGAGGGTGAAATTACCTGTAGACATGTCCAGAGCCATGTTAAAGTCAAACATCTGCAGCTACCACCTTCCAGATGCTAGTTCTGCCAATGACTGTATGGCTTTTATCGGAATGTAACAGCATCACATGATAACATAGATTTGCAGCGAACCTTATGCATCTGTCACAAGTCAAGTAAAGCCGACACATTATCAGAAGGTGACAGTGTCATATATTTGCTTTTGATGCTCTTATCAGAATGTAGTTGTATAAACTCTGATGACATTCACGAATCTTGGTTTGACTTCTTAGTGGTTCAATCCCCCTACCTCCACACATCAAAGTGTCCTTGGGCAAGACACTGAACCCTAAGTTGCTCCTGATGGCAGGGAAGCATCTTGCATGGCAGCTTTGTCACCACTGGTATGTGAATGGGTGAATGAGAAACACAATGTAAAGTGCTTTGAGCACCACTAAGGGAGAAGAGTGCTACATAAGTCCAGACCATTATTTTCTTTGAGAGATTCATTTACAAACTATAGTAATTCAGGGGCTGAATTCAAAGACCAAATGTGACAGTGGCATGATAAAGACTGTCCCATTTTGATAACCGTTTCAAATTCAGTCTAGAAATCCAGCCTTCTTCTCTGGGTCCACAAAAGATCGACCCCTTTGGCTGGAACTCTGGAAGATTTGTTTGGCGTTGATGATGGTTGGATTTTTTACAATGTAACGGTTTCCTCAGGGGCAGTTTGGTGTCTAAGTAAGTATAAATGTTTGGTTTCAACTACCAAGAATTGCTAATTATACCAATGTTAGAACATCACAGTCTAACCAATACATTTTTAACTGTCCACAGTCCTGCGTCAGTCTGAGAAACATCATGCGCAAGTAATGAGGCATTTTCATTTCTTCCAGTAGAGGATAAAATAAACGGGAAAAAGTGTCTTCTTGTAGAAGCAACAACATTCAGGGCTTCTGTCAACTTCAACAGTTCAGGTTGCTCAATGAAAAGGTCACAAATAGGAAACTGTGCATACACCAGACTGTCTCATTTATCAGTGGAATGTACAGAACCATTGGGGAAGTGTCATGTTTGACAACTGCCAAAGAGGGGAAATTAAAATAAAGGTCTACAAGCGCAATAAAGGTCTGGTTATATCATTTAGTTTCCCCAAATAACAAACATTGCACTATGAAGAGAAAATGCAATGCTGTGGAGTGGATTGTGCTCTTTTAGGGCCTCATTGATTAATTTTTACCATAGAAAATTTTGATTCACACTTGAGGCACTTTTGTGGCTTGGATTGGAATGAAACTCCTTAAATCATGAGTCCAGATGAGAAGTTAATTTAGGACTCCAAAGTTGCATTTTGGCAAGAAACATTTACATTGTACAAGCCAGTGTTTTCTTATTTCTTTGAAACAAAATCTACTTTTTCTACTAATTCAAACTTTGCACATCAGTGACAGTTGCTTACTCTGAGGACAGAAATATGATGCAGCATGTATTAACCCACAAACACAGTAAGTGGGAACCAGTCGATACGTGTAAAACCGAGACATGTATAGTTTTTATGATTTCATTTCGCAGTTTTGAGCTGATCAACTGACCTTGTTGCAGGATTAATTGTCCTCTGTCATGTGGACCATAGTGATTGTCTTTCTGTAGTGTTTATATGCATCGCTATGAAAGAACTATACTGTTACTCAAGGAGTGAAAGGTATACTGTTAAAAAAGCAGTGTAATATATAGATGCAAGAGGGCCAAAAATAGTGTATCTTTAATCAGAAATCTAACATATGCATCTGTTGATAATCATTCTGTCATTTTCCTCACACAGCCATGTTTCCTACACTATAAACCTCAAGCTGCACCTATCACATTTCTTGCAGCACTTTGATATTTTATTTATGTTTTCACTGGTTTTATGCTGTTCGCTCCCTGCTATTTCTCACTAACTTCCATTCATGACTCAGCATCATTCAGCCAGGAATTTAAGGGCAAAAAAAGCCACCTCTACCTGCTGCCCGACAAGTAGGCGATGATGGCTTTTCTATTGTAGTTTGTCGTGCCTGTGATTGAGTGGAGTGCGCCATTAAGATTGGGGATTTCTGCTGATTTATTCCTCACCACTCGGTGTCCTTGAAAACATCTGTCAGTGCTGCCAGGGATGGATCGGCTCCCAGAGAAAACACAGCGTAGGATGATGAGGTCCACATTGGATTCTGGGGCAATTACAGCCACTGAAAAGAAAAGAGAAGAGAGGCTGTAACTTGCAGCTGGAAGGTTGCCAGTTTTAATCCCATCTGAAATAAGTGAAAGTGAATTGAAGGCTCATTTGGCTGTTTACAGTTAAAGGTGCCCTGGAGCAGGCCAATTAACCCCCGGCTGCTCCAATGGGCCCATGCAGTGTCACCTGGACCACAACCTTTAAAACGGACACTTTGGTTTTGGAGTAATCTTTGCATTTACTGTAACTAGCAGCCATAGTGGATGCTAATTAAAGGTCTCATATTGTGCCCCTTATAAGCAAAGTACTGAAAGTCTCATGTCTCTGAATTTGTGTTTTCGGCTCAAAATACTGCAAAAATTATTGTAGCGGAAGCATTATTATCAAAAATATAACTAATACACTAAATCATTTTCTCAGATGCTGGGAATGCACGAAGACTCTTGTGTTCACTTCTGCGGCTAACAGTAGAACATTTGGGGAGCTTTGCTCATGGCCAAGATGTTTTATATTTAGCACAATTCTTGAAAGTGAATAAACAAGGCAGCTACCCATTCTGAATGGTTCACCTCAGAGGCAGCAATTAGTTAGGGGTGGGATTTTGTACATTTTTAAGTTGGTGATTATTGAATCGTCAGTTTCTATGTAGAAATTGGATAACATTCTCAGCGAGGCTGAGACTAAAAAAAGTCAAAGGACAAATGTCAAAAAAAGACATTGAAATGATGGATAGCAGAGAGTCAAAGACCACTATTTGATGCAAAACCACTACAGAATATTCAAAAACAACTGCATAAAAATAATAAAAATTAACACAAATAGACAAAATGATCTCAAAGGCTGACAGGACCACCACAAAAACCAAACACTGAAAGGTACAAACGGGCCAGACAGAGATGCAACCAGACCACAGAAGGGCTAATGCAAAAATGAATGCCAAATGCTATAAATGTAAAGACTCCTGAAATGCAAAATGACCACACAAAATAGCAAATAAGCAGAAAAAAAATTGGCGTAAAACAAACACCGGGTTTCTTGCAACATGTCTGCAAAAAGAGACAAAGTGACCTCAACGAAATGCAAAACAACCGCCAAGAGATGCAAACTATATCAGCATTGTTTGTCGTTATTTTGTCTTTTCAGTCTTGGGGTCTTGTGTAATCAATCTGTTTATAGGGAACATCATAAAATTTCATTTATTGCTCATGTATTTGTCAGGATATTTTGACTACAGTCTAGGGTGGTGAAATGACTTGAACAGCCATCCTGCTGCTAACATGGCTAAAAAATACCTATTACCCCATCTTAAAATCCAACATCTAGAACCGCCAAATGCAGATGAAGACATTAAGAGCTTGACTTAGAGAATGTTTCATTCTTGGTAAGTACAAAAACAGACAAATTAGCTGTCTCGAGTCTACAGATGGTCACCTCTCTATGTGAGCCTGCATGTTGACGTTGTATTGTCGACTGTGTACTGTGTGAGCACATCTGAGCAACCACCCACCGTGAAAGCAGCAATTTTTGGACTTTTTCCCAGCTACAGTGTCATAATCAATTACTCGAGATGCGAATGCTTGTCACGCAGAGTCAAATTGCTGCTGACACATTGACAGCTTAGCAACCGGCACCAACAACAATTTTATCACATACCTGCCCCTCCCAATTACTCATTTTAAGGAGCAGCTCCCTCCCTGCAATCGCAAGGTGGTGAGAAAGTACGTCGTCATTTGAACTCATTGTAATCACGGTGGTCCCAGCTGATCTGGGTTTGACACCTTCCATCTCCCCTAATCCAACGCAATCTTACCTCCATGTTCACTTAAGCAAATGTGTCGTTACATTTTATGCCTCAGCATTTCCACACATAAGTCAATTGAACACACAAAAATTGGGTCATCTTAGGAGCTTTTGGTAGGCTTTAATAAAGTAATAAATCATAATTTTTGTCAAGGCAATGTAACTGACAGTGTCATCTATCAATGCACAAAGTTCAACCATAGAACAAGGTGTGTATGAGACCGTCAGTGTTTCACACTGTGCTGTGAACAGCTGCAATGAAAGGAGGCTGTCTTGTTCAATTGGCTGCTGGAGCTGAGAAGGAAGAAAGTTGCTAATAATAACACACATTTACACAAGTGCAAGGTACAGTAGCAGCCAAAATTCAGACACATCTGCTCGTTCCAGATTTTCTTTTCTTATTTTTTATTACGCAGGACAATACTGAAAATATCAAAGCTTTGAAATAACACATAGTGGTGTTATGTAGTAAGCAAAAATCCAAAACAAAGCAAAATATGTATCAATGTTAAATGTCTTACAGCCTTGATAAAAAAAACTTTTACACATTTTCACAGTATTAACCAGCTCAACAGTCCAATGTCTTTTCGTTTACTACATCCCTATATGTAGTTTCACATTAGACAGTACTATTAGAGTGGTTTGCAGTCGAATGTGAAGCGGCTGGGATGCGAGTCAGCACCTCCAAGTCCGAGGCCATGGTTGCTTCCCCAAGCAAAGGAGTTCAAGTATCTCAGGATCTTGCTAACAACTGATGAGAAAATGGAGCGAGAGATGGACAGGAGGCTTGGTGCGGTATCAGCGGTAATGCATGCTTTGTGCCAGATCATCATAGTGAAGAGGGAGCTGAGCCATGAGGTGAACCTCTTGATTTACCAGTCCATCTGCATTCCAACCCTCACCTATGGTCATGAACTGTAGGTAATGACCAAAATAATGAGATGGTGGGTACAGTGGCCAAAATGTGCTTCCTCCACAGGGTTTTGATCACTCCTTTGGCTTGTACTTGCCAGTAACAACTCTTGGTTGTTTAGTAAGAGCATCTAATGGAGCCTGTAGATGTCATCTCATTGGTAGGTGTGTTAGGGTTTGACATGGGGAAAACCCAAAGTGAGAGCTCACAGAGAGGTGGCGGAGGCAGATCAAAATTAAACAGATTTACGAAGAAAACAAACCAGGACTAACATAAAACAGTGTTAGGGAATCAAGCTGTGACTAACTCACTAAGAAGGGAATGGGGGAAGGCAGGCTCTCAGGAACCGGCAGTCGGGGTGGCACATGTCAGTGCTGACGGTGATCGGCGGCGGCCAGAGGGGAGAGCCGGGGGGTTGCAGTCAGTCCTCGTCAGGGGGAGGCAAGCATTGGCCCTGACAAGATGTCCATAGGATCTGTCAAGGGGGGAGGGAGTAAGACTTCACACCTAGGGCATGGTAGAGGTGTGAAAACTAATTAGCATCGGGCCTGCCTGTCTAGCGTTTCTCAGGACACCCATTGGATGAAACAAGGCATGGCAACAAAAAAAAAAACTGTGTCATGATTGGTTGATAGATCTGTTGCTACTGGTCGTGTCATGTCAGCAGTGATGCCCCACCATAACTCCATTTCATCTGGAGCAAGTACTGTCTTCCTGGCATCCAGCAGCTGTGAGCACAATCAATACAGGAAATCAATACCACTCAATCAATACATTCATTAATATAACAGAAAAATAATGTCATAGCGACCAGCAATAGTGTTCTAACCACATCCGCTGGAGAAGCTGTTTAATTTGGCTTCCATGGCGGCCATCCTCTCCTGCAACCTCTGCTCTCTCACCTCCGACACTGCTCCAGCTTCTGCTCCAGCTTCTGCTCCAGCTGTGCTATCTGGCCAGGCAGCTCACTGATAATGCTCAAAACTCAACAATTTCTTCTCAGTGTCTGTCACATGACTGACTGGAACCAGTCGGTCATGTCCAGGCTGTCCCAGCCAAGGAGTTTGTGGTGAGTCAAACTGGAGATACCGGGCAGCTATTGTAGAAACTCACGTGACAAAGACAATTTGTTTGTCCGTTCGCATATCACACAGTTCTCACGAGACTTTGTGATGACGTCAGTGACGCAGCATTTCTGAGTCAATATTAACACGCCGACTTCTCCAGGTGAACAGATTTTCTCCATGCCTGCAAAATGAACTTCTTTGATCAAAAGAAGAAAAGAACTCGCCCCTTAAAGTGGTGCCACTGTCTCCATTCCAGCATATTGTCATGGATGAGCTTGATGTACACCACCAGTCAAAAGTTTGGCACACCTTCTTATTCAGTGTTTTTTATTTAATTATTTTCTATATTGTAGATTAATACTGAAGACATCAAAACTATAAAACAATACATATGGATTTATGTTGTAAACAAAAAGGTGTTAGTAATCAGTATTAATCTACAGTATATAAAATAATACAAATAAATAAAAACCATTGAATGAGAAGGTGTGTTCAAATTTTTGACTGGTAGTGTGCATGCAATGTTGACAATGTATCATCAGATGTACCCTTAAAACTGTCACTACAGCTGACCATTTTGCCATTTCATGCAAACTTGTAACAAATTCAAATGACGGATCTAGAGCAGAAAGGTCAGCATTATGTATTTCCTAGGTGGTGTGTTTTAAGGAACCCATCCTTGAACCTCTGACAGAACCACGACCAGCCATTATGAAGCAGTTCATAGCTATTAATGTCAGGTCAGCGAGTATTCCATTTAGACATGTAACTGCAGGAGCTTCCTGGCTTCCTGACATTTTTATGGAGAGTCAGTAGAAGTTTGGAACTTGAAGGGAACAGACACCTTATGCCCATCATCATTTCTTCCTGTTGAGCGCATTGCTCTAAGATGTGTGGTAAACACATCCACTGTACAGTTAAGCAACATAAGAGAAAAGGTGACTGTAGTCATGTTGCTCTGCATGATGTTTGAGATTTAGGATATTGACAGTGTTGAAAAGGGCCTGTGATGCGCTTTGATTTTACTTTTAGAAAAGCTGTATGAACCCTGATTAAAATGAAGGGTAAACTTTATAATTTTGTTTGTGTCCCTTTTCTCTTAAAAAAAAAAACAATGCAAGTGTGAAACATCAATCGCCCACCCACCCCACCTTACACCCACCAACCCCCTACCACCCCACCACAGACACACACACACACACACAGAGAGAGAGAGACACACACCACTCTGATTTGCATTTGTATAGCTTGAAGCATTTTCATTGACACTGGAAAGGTTCCGATATGGGGCTGGGAGATCAGCCTTCCACGTCAATTCCTGGAAATTCCAAGCAATTCTCCGTAGTTTTCTGTGCTGCCTGCGAACTTCCATTTACTGCCATTAACTTGAAATTCCACGGCAATTTACCGTGCCATTTACTGATGAAAATCCCTCCTTTCATGCAGTGCATGACTACTCAGAAGAAGACTGAAATAGTAAAAAGTGGGGGTGCAACATAAACCCAGAGAGTGGATAAATTATCTAAGAGATGTCCAGTGTTAAGAAAATGACTTAAGGAAAACATTGCAAGGGAAGGCAATTGTGTCATTTTTACACAAACATAAAAATAACATGCTAATTTGTGAGCTTTAGATGTTTTAATGGCTGAATTTTGTTACTTTTGAACTGTTTTCTGCTGTTTCAGTAATTGGCTTCTTGCAGAGCTTCATATTTTCAGCACAGACATGAGTAAAATTGATCTTCTCATCTAATTCTTCAAGAAAGTGAATACGTATTTTTTATAGAATGTCTAACCGTTCATTTAAACAATTTCTACACTCAGTGCTGGAGACAAAGCCATCCTTTATTTAACACAACCCCTGCACAGCCTTGTGAGCTCAGTATTCCTGCTGTTAATTGCTAATACAGCTTGTTGGTGCTTCTTGTGTTTCTTCAGTTTGTTTTGTACAAGTGGAAATTTTCTTTGCCAACTTCTTCTTCACACTTGAAAGTAGTTAACTCAGTGCTCTGCAATGCATTTAAATTGTAGGAGAAATGAAAGTAGCATATTCCACTCGGTGTGGAACCTCTGAATGAACTTTGACCAGGACGCTGCCCTCCACCATCTGGATCCCACTCAGAATGCAGCCACTAGTGTTTGCTAAAATATTCTCTCCAAAGTGTGTGTGCAGATTTATGTATCTGCCTCTGTTTTCCTCTGAAGAACAGAAATCTGCTCATTTTGGGTTTGTGATCAGTAGTGAGAATGATTACCGATTTTGTTCTTTGTTACAGGTCTTTTTTCTCTCTCTTTCATTTAATTTCTCCCTTCTTTGCCAATTATAACAACAGCTGACTCCGACTCCCCTCCTACTCAATTTTTTTTTCTCCGCAGGTGTCTGCAAAGCCCAGGTCACAGGTGCAGACTGGTGACATTGCATCTTGAGTTTTACTCTGCCAAGGAACGCGGCAGGGTTATGTGACAATCGGCGTACGTTTGTGAATGCGTCTGTCTGTCTGTCAGTGTACAACATTACCCAAAAACAGACTAATGGATTTGGATGAAATTTCTAGAGGAAGTCAGAAATGACAGAAGGACCATCTCATTAAATTTTCGCAGTGATGCAACTTAGAATCTGGATCCGTGGCTTTGTAAAGGATTTCCCAGTTGCGAGACATAGCTGCTGGCACAGCATCGCTGTAACCATGATAACAAGTGAGTACTGTGTCAGTTACCTGCTGACGATCACATGATTGCAATTCTACTACAAAATGACCGTGATTTTTCCGTTGGAAATCATACAAAGAACAACTGATTTAACTGTGGGGACAGCGGTGTAGTCTAGTTTATTCTAGGTGGTATACTCATAAACCAAAGCCACTTTGTGTACTTTTCATTGCTTTTGTCCACTGACTAACTGGACCAACTGAGGTTGTTGACTTGTGCCCCTCTTCTTCTAAGCCAGAGGTATTCATCTAAAATTCAAAGAGGTCCAGTCAAAGAAAATGTATGAAAGCAAAGGTCCGGAACATCATAATGTTTAATATGAGTTAGTCTGATATATGTTGACCTAGTAGTCTGCATGTAATCAATGACTGACCATCAAATCAAATAAATTCAGTAGATTCAAAAACATTTTGACAACATTTATTAATAAATAACTTTTGATATAACTGTCCATCTTAAAATAAAGTGCAGAACTAGAAAAAATGACTGAACAACCTGAACCAACATATATACATCTTTAACAATACCTAAATCTCAAAATTTAAACAATTGAACACTTACATTTTTCCTGTCTTCTATCACTCCCTTTATATCCCCTGCTGCTTAATGGGAGAAGTGAGCTGCAGCTTGTCCTGCTAGTATTTTGGCTCGTGGCCTGAATGGTGTCAGGATGGACACATTTAGAGCTCATTGGTGAGTCTGGAACCATATTTAGTTTTGATTATGTTCATAGTTGAGAAAGCTGCAGTTTTATGTTGAGCCAAACCTGGTCAGCATGTGACCAGTCTGTCCTCTTCCCGTCTGTCCCTCACCTCTGAACTGTTCTCTGAATGCACAAAGCTGCGATGTTTCGCGGCTGCAATGCAGAGACCAATTCATTGGCTGAGTAGCGTCACGTTGGATGGCTGAACTCGTAAGTAATTGGTCTGTGTGTTCCTGAGCTGATAACAACACTGTAAACACTGGAAAAGCAACGCCGGGAAAATGGAAGCAACATGACAAATTTAGACCCGTTTAGACGGCGTCTGGGTCCGGATCCGGTCCACAGTCCACCATTTAGTGACTCCTGTTCTAAAGCCAAGCATCCACTAGATGCGTCTTTCCTTGGCAAATACTACAGCAACAAGACAGCTGTACATCCTCGCTTCTCAGGATGCATTCTATGAATTCAGACATCCGTTAAGATGACGCATTGACACATATTTCCGGGTCACAGGCAGGAGAAGGTAGCACAAAGTAGATGAGGGGGCTAAAAATAGAGAAAAGAGAGGAGCTCAGAGTTGTAGAGTCTCAGAGTCAGTCTAGAGAGGAGGTTGGGGTGGATGGAGGGGTTGACAGCAGTTAGGCTATCATTGGAGACTGCTGTTTGTGTCCCTAAAGAGCAATCTCTGTGTCAAATTTGAAAATTTATCAGAAAATTTATCAGTTTTTTTTAACCTCTATCTTCACTCACACCTTCTACATTTCGAGCACACCAGCTCACCTTTGTCTCTCCTCAGACACTGTACAAGTATTCTACATTACAAAATGGCAGGTTGTAATATTGGAATAATTATCTATGCATGTTCAAACCAGAAACTGCAAAAAATCAGAAGAATGACTACAGAAGGCTTCATCCTGCGTGCTACATATGAAACTCTGGATATCTGAATCAATGTTTTGGTGATGGTCATTAGTACACTGCAGTTTTAAGGTGGAAATGCTCAGTCCTGGCATTAATTTGACCTTATTACTGGAAAGGATAAACCTCCCCAAATTGTTCTTGGACTTATGTAGAAATAAACATTTTTTTTAAAGCTCCTATGGGTAATATTCAGAGGGTGAGGACAAACAACCTCTAATTTGAGGGTGACCTGATAGCCGAGTGGTTAGGTAGATTCCCACATGGGTGCTGTAGCCTTGAGCAGCGAGTCTCAGCTGGATTCCCGGCTAGCCAGATCATTTGCTGCATGTCATTGCCCTTCTTGCTTTTCTCACCATTTCCTGTCTCTCTCCTCACATCACCCTCAACTAAGATAGTCTGAAGTACCAAAAGTGATCAAAGATAGTCTAAAGTATCAATATATGGCTGTCTAGGTTATAAGGTTATGGACACTCTGTCCCTTTTTGGAAGCCACTACCTCGTTTTTGAATATTTGAATATATGAAAAAAAAATCCCTCTTAAACTTTATATATCTGCCATTAAGAGATAAAAAAAAAATGGGCAGTTTCATCACCACAGCACTCACAATGCAGCATTTGTTGGCAAGGACCTAATAAAAGGTGCTGTCATGTACAATTATATTAGCTTTGTTTTCATCACTTAGCTTGCCTTTATTTCATCACTCTTCCTATATTGGTCTCTGTCTATTATCACACAGGCAATCATAGATGCCCTTCCTCCACTACAGCATGGTGCCACTCACTGCTGCCAAAGCTGCCTCTGTCCAAACAGAGAGGCCAACGTATGAGCAGCACCGTATTGATTCTCATCAAGCCTCTGTCTTTGCACAGAGCTTTAATGGAAAACGAGCCCAACTTTGGCCAGAGTTCACATGAAAGAAGCTTTGGGGAAGTTGTAAACATCAACCTCGGCATCTTGAATTCTTAATATACTAATTGGATTATTATTTATTGTTGGGGGGGAAAAGTCCCTCAACTTCTGCAACTTCTTAAAATGTAATTAAAAGATGCGAAAAATAGATCATGAAGTATAATTAAAATAAAACAGTCGGTGGCCTCATTTCACAGCTCTACCTAGAGTTTCTACCACTGTTTCTCTGTTCATTTTCATGCATTCCCAGACGCTATATGCCCTACTTAACACCACTGGTGAAGAGCCTCATTAGTGAAATTAGACATGATTAGTTCCCCATCCAGTCCTTTCATCAAAGCAGCCTTCCCTCAGTTTGGTCAAATTTCATCTCCACTCCACAGAAAAGTTTCTGACAATTTCAACATCTGTGCAGCTTTGCAATCAGGGCGGCCTCCTCCTGCAGCGACGCAACGGGAATGAGGCGGAAAAGAGCAACGGAAAGCAAAAGCAGAGAAAGTAGGATGATGCAGGAAAGCAGACAGACATGCAGCGAGAGAGATGTTATTCCCAGACCAAGCATTTGAAAAGCTCTGATGAAATGATTGCTGACATACAAGTAGAACTTATCTGGAAAGGTTATTGATTTTACAGCTGGTGTCAAACATCAGGAAAATCAAATCGCTCCGTGATCCAACGAAACAGCTGTGAAAAGCTGCCGAGTCGCATCACAATAACAAAAGAAGAAGTGTTTTCTTATAGAGGAATCGAGGCAAGGAGGAAACAATTATCAGAGGAATAAAGTATCAAAGAATATGATACATCCTCTGCTCTCTGTTAAGAAACAAGCAACCCAAATGAGAAATTTTCATACTTTATACTTCTACTATACTAATGACAACACCTTCCATCTGTGTGCTACCATTGCTAGGCTTTGACTACATGCTATTTGTGTCTGATAAGTGTCAAATTAGGTGATTATAGAGTCCTCTTCTTGGCATTACAGGTCATAGCTTGCCCTTTGTCATGAGCTGTTTGATGTCCAGGAACCAACAACCAGATAAGCCATAAAATAAAAATAATAAAACTGTAGACCAAGTCAAGGTCCACACCTGGAAGGCTGTTGTCTGTCCTTTACCCTTTATTCATCTTTCACTTCACAGTTTTGTTTCCAGAAGAAAGCTTTGGGCTCTGATTGGTCAACTTATAGTTACGTTGCAGAAGCTGATTTAAAATAATCAGAAATGCAAGTTGAAACAAGTTTTTGTTGCTGCTAAGTACAGTGTGAAGTAAATAATGAAGTTTATAAAAGGACTGAACCAGACTCAGAACAATTTAGGAACGACAGATGACCACAGTGAGATGGGACTCAGATTTTAACTGTATATATTGAACAGCAATAAGTAGGTGGGACACAAAGCATGTGCAAACACAAAGCAAAGCTTACCCTGATATCAAAATACGAACAAACAAAAAAGTACAATAATAAAAGTAAACTGTGCGCATATACAAAATAAACCAAACGACCAATTACCTCTGTAAGGTTTAGCTTAACACCATAGCAAGACCCACACTATGCCAATGGTTCCTTTATGTTGTACTTAGTAACAGCAGCGCCTTTAGCTCAATGCAGTGATGATAAATATCCTACAATACCAATTACTGATTAGCACCATCTTTAAGCTATAGCTTACGTGATGGGAACACTTAATGTCACTAGGTTAAAAATGGACCTAGCATAGTTTAATAAAGCATGGCACAATAATAAGTACAGTTTGGTAGAAAACCACCCAAGACAGGAGGATGTTTACATCCAGTTAAGTCAGATCAAGCCTTCTGTTCTGGGTAAAGTTAACAGCATTGTCTCAGCACTTTATTGAGCCACACTGGGTCAGTTTTTCAGGATTTTGTAGTCTATGAGTAAAGTTTAAAGGATCAAAGCTAATTCATCATAATAATAACATAAATATCTGTACCAGATTTACCGCCAAACCTGTCAACACATTTTGGTGTGGACCAAAATGGTGGACTAATGAAACTACCTATCAAAGGGAAAAGCCACATCCAAGACTGGATTTCTTTTTCTGGAGTCCCTTAGGTAAAACTGTACTATTAGACATCTGTTGTCATTATGCAATAAAAAATAAATAAAAATCCAGTTAGAATTAATAATATGCACCATGTGAGCACAGGGTTCCTCTAAAGGAGAGAACTACAGGATGAGTAAAGACTGCATAGACTTCAGCTTTTGATATTTTAATTGAGTGGTTCAAGTTTTGTAATTAATCGAATTCCCAAAAGCCAACAGAGGCCTAGAAGCTCCTGCCCTTCAGGTGTCATAGCTTCACAATCCTCCACAGCTGTGTGTAAAACCTTTTGTCCCACCTCTGGGTGGAAAAAGCTGAATAGGTGTTTTAGCAAGACGATTCTTAACAATGACAAAGCCTAAGGTTGCATTTTTTTTATTATTATTATTAAACTTTAGGCCCTAAATGCATCTTCATCAGCAAGAATGAACAAAAAGTGAGAAAAGAGAATATTCATAAAACCACTTAACAAGACAGCCATGACTTGTTTCTGTAATTTGTACTGAAATGAGTTTTGAACAATTAGGAGAATGGCTTTCACATTTATTTCTGAGGGCATATCAGATCCAAGTGGGCATACAAACTGCAGCAGCAGCAGAAATAGCATGTACAGTATGAGTCTGAGGCAGAAATCACTTCCTTCCATTTGTTCAAATTTACTCCCACAGTTTTCCTCTGAGGAGTTCTGATGCTAACAGTAGGGCGACTGTGTGACTCCTGAGCCATAAAAATGACAGTAGTAGACTAACCTTGATACTCAGACCCGTGCATTTGTTAAATCGAATTAAATCATATTATTTTATGTGCACAAACACGATCTGTCCATCTCTCACCATGACCCATCGACAGGGAATGAAAAACCAAGGCTATACAATCTAACAAATAAAGTAGGCTACACTAGGCATAGAAACTAGATATAAAATATGCTTTAGATATTAAGAATATATGTTATTGTGAGGATATGTGTTACATTTAATGTGTACAGTTATGGATGTTAACCAACTTCACATTTTACACTTTTAATCAATGATGATACAGTGGTTATTATCGATTTTGTCCCGACATCACCGGGTTATCCGATGTCGCTAGGTGGCACTGTGGGTCCATGCAAGTAATGTGATTACTTCAATAAAACCTTAACTTTGTCCCCATATCACCTACAGATGTGAATTTTGGATAGGTGATAAAGGAACTCCTTTTTGTGACTTTGGTATGCATAAAAACACAAAACAGATATCCGAAAACAGTTATTGAGTCCATGTATATTTCAGTGTAGAAATGTGAGTCTTACTCCAGACCCTCATCTGGAATGCAGAAAGTTTTATGGTTATCATCAGTTGCCCTCATTGCAGAGGGGTCCTAGTGTCAGTGTTCATATGGGTGTTACATGAACAGAGAAGGGAGTAGGAAAATTCACAGCTCCGTGAGAGTCACTGTGTCTTTTAAGTTGTGGTCCTTCAAAGTGTTTATGTCCCGTATGAAGCTTCATCCTCATGCTAACATGAAATTAATGTAGCACCATTTGCTCCAGAGGATTGCAGATCTTGAGGTTGGTCACAGCAGTCCTGCTGTAATTCACCTCTGACTCTAATGTAGTTTCTTCCTGAGAACAGGAGGGTTTCCTGTTCTGTGCAATGTCCAAGATGGCAGTTTTATGTGGGCTGTAGGTCCACAACCTTAACGAAAAGTGTTTGTTTCCTGGTTTGACATCTTCCTTGGCATTCCAAAGAAAGCCAAGCTGTGTCCTCTTACAACCTCCTGCTCCAAACTTGGGCTCATTTTTCCCATTTTACATGTGCACCATGTTGACTACACATTTGACTCAATTTAGTAAACTAATTTATTAATTAGAGATCTTCAAATTGTTTCCTGAAATAAATATCACTTTCATCACAATATACTTAGGGCTTCATATTTCCATTCTCAGGTGATGATCCCCTTTTAATCACATGGAACATCAAGGACTTTCTCATTAAAAATCACGTCTGCCAACTTTAACAAGAATTCAATATAAGATATATGGAAGCCTAACAAATCTAGTAACGTGTTGATCAGACTAATTAAAGACTTAAGCATGTTCTTTTACTTTACACACAATACCGCCACATGAGGTCCCACCTTGATGTATGCGAGTTTTGGTTTTACATGACCAGCAGGAGCAGTTAATGACTCGCTGCCTTATGAAAGCCCTGTTTAGTTAGAGACCTCATGAATTACTAAACATGAACCCTCAGACAAAATCAATAGACCTTCCCCACACCACGGCCCTCCCCTACCTGCTCACATCTCCTCAGTCTGAGCCCTAAATGGATCCAGATAGAGGGAGCATTTCTGTTGGTGATGGATTGTCTAGACAATGTCTCAGCAGATAAATAAGCAAAAATTAAATCAGCATGCATTGCGTAATCTCCAGTGCGTAATGTCCATTTGTTCCAATCACAAGAAGCTCCCACAATGACATCATAATGCATGATGTCCACCAGCTATTATGCAATATAGTACACCGACACTGAATACCTCCCTATTGTCCAGAGTGTGATTACATTTATTACCACTTACCTTCCTCAAGCCTTTTTAATTGCAACACCAAATGGCACTCATTTGATAGTTTATTAAATATCCACATATGCTTGCTATGCTGAAATGACCAACTCTAATGATGAGGTATGCTTTTATGATCTGTGATGAACTTACGTGGTAATCAACATAGATAGAAAATACTAATTTTAAAAGACCGAGCATTTTCTCACCTCACTTTCTATATGTTTTCCTAACTTACTGAGATGTCGCTGCAGGTATTGTGAAAGCAACATTTGGGGGCCAGTCTTGCTCCACCTCAAGTCCGGATATTCCCTACTTCAAATTTGATGTACCACAGCGGTGACCAATGGTCTATAGTTACCAGTGTCTGCTTGTACTAGTGTAGCTGAAGATGAATTCGTCTCCACATTGGACCATGCCAATAGTTGGATGGGTGGACTGAGGAGGGTTAGCAAATGACTGAGATGGAGATCAACCATCTTGGGGAGATGAAATAGTGGACAAGTAGTTGGTTTGCCATTTGTAGGGGGTGTGTAGTGCTGGGTTTATGCACAGTTGGTCGGTGGTTATCACTGACACCTCAGCTACTGGATTCCCGGTTTGCATCCTAGCCTGGACCTGGGATCTTGCTGTGTGGAGTTTACATGTTCTCCCTGTGCATGTGTGGGTTTTCTCTGGGTTCTTCGTCTTCCTCCCACAGCCCAAAAACATGCTCAGGTTGATTGATGATTCTGTACTGTAGGTAAGTGTGAATGGGGGAGTGATTGTTTGTCTCCATGTGTAGTCCTGCGATAGACTGGCGACCTGTCTAAGGTGTACCCTGCATTCGCCCTAAGTCAGCTGGGATGGATTCCAGCCCCCCACAACCCAAATAAGGATTAAACGGTGTATAGATGATGGATGGATGGATGGATGGATGGATGGATGGATGGATGGATGGATGGATGGATGGATGGATGGATGGATGGATGGATGGATGGATGGATGGATGGTGTTGGGTTTATGTACAGCTGACCAATGTTGGTGTTGTGTTTTGTCTTATTTGTCTTTAATGTAAGATCTTCACTTTCCCTTCTATTTTTATGAGTGTAAATGGCACCAGCATTGAGATAACCATCTTGTTATCTTTCCTGTCTTATTGTTGGATGCGATACTTGATCACCAACTTAAAAGTCATCATCATGGCTCATCTCCTCCCTCTTCTGCTTCACTTTTTGCCCTCACTTTTTCCAAGTTTTCCTGCAGTAGTGGCAGGGCCTGAACATCAGGACACAACAATTTTCAACCAACTGGGGACCGGGACAATTCCCAGTGGGCTGGTCTGATGTTTGGGCCGCGAGGGCCGGTGTTCACTTTTTTTGTTTGTTTGTTTGTTTGTTGGGCCGGTGTTCATAATACACTGAATTACAAGGTTTTACAGAACAGTGCGCTATTGTAGACTGAACATGTAAGCTTATCATTACATGATTTTAATAATAACAGATCGTGAGCTAAAGTGGGCCGGTCTGAGGCATGAAACTCCAGGGCGGAAAATGAGTCCCACTCCGGCCCTGGGTCTGTCTTAGGTTTTTGATCTGACAGAAAACTTTGAAATATGAATATTAAGCCTATGAGAATTAGGACACAAATTGCATGAGAAACTGTTCTTTCCTGAATAATCAGCTTCTGTCCTTGATCTCTCAGAAACCTTTGAGGTGCACCAAACTTATAGAACAATTCCAAATGCATTTAACAGACTGCTCTTGCTGAAACAATCTCATCATATCCTGCACTAAAGTTCTCAATCACTTAAGGAAATATTCCTTTTTCTTACATATGGCACTAACGCACAAGCATCACTGTCATCATATGTGTGCTGTTAACTTATATATCCTATGTGCTGATGTCTTTCCATAGACTTAAATGCACATCACTTTAGTCACTGTTACTATTGAAACGCTAGCCAGCTTAGCAGTCTTTATGACCAAAGTGTCCCAACAATGAATCCTCTTGTTTTGTTCTTGCCATGTTAATGCAAAATCAGAATCATCAGGGTTTGCTCAGCATTTTTATACCTTAGCATGACTGGGTGTTAATTGCTAAATTGTACCATCAAGCCCACCTGGATGGAAGCATCTGCATTTATTCTGTCCCTTCAGGCATTTATTAAGGATGTCTGTAATTGTGTGGCAAAGGTAAATCCCTATGCTCAGAGATTACAAGTTTAAATGAAGCCCTGCCATTCATGTATGTGTTTCTTCAGGCCATCCCAGACCAGTAGTATCTTAATGCAATGCAATCCACTGTTTTTTCCATGCCACACTAGCCCCATGCTCACTGACATGGAAGACCAGGTTTGTCTCCTCTGGAGATGTTCACCTGCTGTTGTCTGCCTCACATATAGTGAAGCAACCATCTGATGGGCCCGGGTTATTAGTAAATCTACATAAATAAAATATAATTTGAAGTGACAAAGCCTACCACTAACCCCAAGAGTGTAATTTTCATGTCTGTTCTCTGAGAGCCCAAAGGATTGGCATTATGCCTCAGGATAGCTTCTATCCTCTTCACCAGTTTTGGGTGCATTTCAAAAACCTATTTATCTCTGACTACTTTAATTATCCAACCCTATTTGAATATTATCGTATGTTAATCTAAACGTATCTGTATGTAAAGCTTTAACAGGCTTATTCTATATCAATATATATATACACTGTTCTCCCCTCTACTGTAATTAAACTTACACAAGATACAGCATACTCACAAGTCTTCCACATAGCACTAATGTTTAACTATGTAAATCAGTTATTTGTCTTTGAGGCTTGCTATTAAGTAGTGGCATCGGGATTTGTGACTCATCAGTTGACACTGGTGTAATTCCTCAATCAACAGGTGTTAGATAGCTGACAGAAAGTATAAGATTTATACAAGTAAAGCAGGGAATTTGTCGAGCACAAGGAAGGCGACTCCAAAAGATTTATATCTATGAAAACAGCTGTTTTCCAAGTGCTGTAAGAAAATCTTCAGGGCCAAAATGATAAGAATTGAGAGTAAAAACAGCAGTTCAAATGTGTTTAATAGCAACCTATCAATCAACCGGTTGAACAAGAAACACATGAAGACTTGCAGAACTTGCAACAGCTATATTTTACCAAGAGACTTGCCAGCGATAAGCCAGCTAAGCTGAACTGTGCTTACCGGGCTGTAGTCTGACTTCGCTGGTTATTGATTGTGGGTTTAAAACTGTCATTGGTTGTGCACTTTCCATTATCTGTGTGTTACCATTTTCGAAATCCCCTTCACGATGGGAAACAACTACAACTCCTGAGCAGCAACCTACCATGCTGAAAATTTTCTGCTTTTTCTTTCTTTTTTTTCCTTTTTTTCCTTCCTGAAGATTTTTGGTGAATGGCCTAAATTAGGGCATTGTTCAACTCCCTGCATGCAAATGTATTACTGAAACAAACAAACAAAAAATTATTCTCCTGGCCCTGTTTTGAATAAACACAGTCAAAACATTGTGTTTGTAGCTTCGGACAAGACCACTGTGATTGATTTAAAAAACAGAAAAATGGCAAAGCTTAATAATGAGGTGCAGTCAGACCATTCTACACAGTGCTGTGTCAGTGCTATTGAATGGTCTGGCTATTCAGGTCCAATTGAGTCCAAACACTCCACTGAGAAGCTAGTGCTAATGCTCTGTGGGCAGTTCATCATGTTAGCCGCCTTCTCCAATGGTATCTCCACAAAACTAGCAGAACAGTGGATGGTGACTGCAACTTTAGTAGGTACCACCAGTGACCACCAGTTTAACTGAAACACTACAGTATTTCCAACAATATACTTTGACATAAAAAAACATGGATATATAACTGTTTTCAATAATATAGAGGCAGTCGAGGATTCCAGAGAGACGCTAAGATTGAAAAACGAAAATTTACAAGAAAAAACTGAGCAAAAATGGGAAAGACAGAAGGTTGGGAATGTTTGAGACTTTAATTTCTGCCTTCACTACCCATGAATGCTGTATACTGTCAGCCATGACAGATAGACCTCTCTTTTCAAAAGCTTATTCAAAGCTACAGTAAGTCATCTCCCCCACCATCACAGGCTGCCATTCAAATGTACAAAAGAGAATATCCAAAAAGGTGCCAGAATGCACAATGAAGTCACTTAGTTGATGTTTGGAAAAAAAGACTTAGCAGTCAGTAGCTTTCTGTCACATTTTGACATCAGTTACTGCATGTCTTCTCCATATTTTGCTGCACTGCTGTGAAATTCCCATATAAAATGTGCTTGTTTTGGTCAGTTTGGCATTTTAGACAGTTTGGTGTGAAGAAAAGCTTAAATGCAAAGCAAGTCCAGACACTGACAGCACTGCACAGATATCAGAGTCTGAAAGCAAATCATGCATACAGTATGAATCTGTGGCATTCTATGAAAGCATCATTGCTCTGGATTTAGCGTTTAGCTTGTGAATTTTGACATACAACTAGTCTGTAATGTCCAACTTTTCTCAAAAACCCTGCAATTTTCATTATTGTCACTACCACAGCATTATAATTTTAGCTGTCTTCTCTTTATTTCTGAATGCATGTGTGGAGGAATTTACCCCCTCACTCTGGCAGCCACAGGAGAAGAACCAAGTGAAGGAGCGTCTGACAAACATTTTCAATTTCTAAATGCAAATCACGTCCCAACTCCTCTCTGTCCTCGCTTATCTCGGGATTTTCCTTCTCTCTCTCTCTCTCTCTCTCTCTCTCTCTCTCTCTCTCTCTCTCTCTCCTCTCTCTCTCTCTCTCTCTCTCTCTCTTTCTGTGTGTGTGTGTGTGCCACTGTGCATATGTCGCAGTCCACTTTTTCTTTTCATTAAACTGGTGTCTGTCATGCTTGTGTGCACAGTCACACACGTGCAAGTCTGCACACCAACCTGTGTGACCTGCCTGTTATTGCTATCCCTGCAGCTAAAGAGGAGATGGGATCTGCACTGCTGATGAGTATAATGATTTAATCCGGAGCCGACACCAGCTCAGCGTTCCGGCTCGCACACACACGCACACACACTGTGGCTTTGACATTATGATGAATTAGAGCAATGTGGCAACACAAACAGGCACATTCGGATACCCACGTGTATTCATACTCACATACCCATTTACTCAGTCATATACCACATGCACAGGCTTACAGACACAACTACATATGCATTGTATTAATATGTGGGTATGTGAGGGCAGCTACAGCTAGTTGTTGCAGCAAGTTTCTCCTACATGTGCGCCAAGCTTTTGGTATTGTTAGTGTTGAATATTGTTTGTTAAAAGGAGACCAGTGGGAGTCTTTATCACCAAATCTATCTTTTCCCCACAGTAGGTTGTAATAAGCTGTGTTTAGATACTTAAATTCAATGGTTAAAAGGTGTCATTTTTGCAGGTGCTATATTGAAAGATGTTCCCAAAATTAATGTAAAATGTTTTTGTAAGCATGTGTGAGTAATTCGTGACTTCACCACATTAAGTGTGACTTTGCTAGCTTGACTTCACAGAAAATCTTTGTGGTGTCTCTGCCAACTAAGAGTCAGCTGAATTATTTCTTTTTGTGTTGTAGCATTGTCTGGAACTTTTTACAACAAAGTTGGCTATAAGAGACGTAATATGAATCTATGTTAACAGGGGCATGTACTGCTTTGTTTACATGTAAATATACTGTCCGCTGTGTCTTGACCCCATACAATTTCTGGAACTTATTACCATGAAGTTGGCTGTGCTTTGTGGAAACAAGGTGATAAACTGGGCAAAGCCTAATTTTTACTGCTTTACTTAAATTAAAGTGTATTAATCACAGCAGAAAGCGACCGGACCAGCTTCCTCCATAGGTGCTTGCAAAAATGTTAGATCCTCAAAGCTTTCGTCTTTTGCCATTGACAACTCATAGACCTAGCTGGTGTAAAATGCTAGCTGGTGAGCTAATTGCTAACATGCTAGTACGACTGAGTTGCAGTGGCTGCCATAACTTTGGTCTGCTTTCCTCTCTGCTCTAAGAAAACTTATTAACTTATTGTCCTGCTAGCAGTTTATTTAAAAATAAAAAAAACAAGTTCTAACTCATAACTGTTGACAAAATACTCTACTTTCGTGGAGTAGTTTATAGGCCAACAGAGGAGGTTAAACAATTGTGAATGATGCATAATGACTAACAAGCTAGTAAAATTTCCACCATTATGGGTTGTCAAAGGTCAGTTCTGTGAATTGATCAGACATCAGATATTATGGGGTCTTTAAGCTTTGAGAGCAAAAATTTCAATTTGTAAAGTAAATAGCAACTAAAAGTTTCCCTTTGATAAGTAGTGGAGAAGAACAGAAAGTGCCATGCAAAGAGGTGATGTACAAGAACCTCAAATGTATACATAAGTACTTGAGTGGATGCATTCAGTTACATTTCACCACTGTGATCTGGGGTTAAACACATGGTGTCAAGGTTCGGCCCCCTTCCAAACATGAGCACATGAAGCATGCAGACCCTTTGACCTTCATCTCTCACAGCTGTGTTGTGGCATTTTATGATTGAACGAATGATAAAATTAGACAAATGGGATGTGTGAATCTAATTTAGGAGCTAACAAAGATAAGATCGGAAGACCTAATGTCTCAAGGGAAGTTATGAATACGCTGAATAATTCTGTGGAAAGCGGCAACTCAACTGAAGCCTATGGAGCCCATATAAGGCATAAGACAGGAAGTTCATGCCCCTCTTCATCTGCACTCATGAGCTGAAATCTAGGGCACGATGAGTCACGCAGAAATAATGCCAACCTAGCAGGAATAAAAAAGAGGAGGTGGTCTAACTTTTGGTAAGATTGCATCATATACATTCTGATTCGGTCTTAAAATGATGTGTTGTGACTTCCAGAATGGAAGAGGAGTGTTTAAGAGAAGATATATAAGACGATGTTATGCTTTATGTAGTCAGTTAAATCTTGAGATTTTGCTCATGTTTGTTCTTACAGCCTCTGTACTGAATAAACATTATTTACATCAGACTCTGAAGACTGCTTGAAGATTCTTTTTGAAAACTTTTTGAAGACTCCAAGTTTTGACCCAGAATTGATTTTTTGACTATGTGTTTGGCAAAGCTGTCTGACCATCACTGGCCCTTAGCAGCTGCTGCAATCTTGACAGTCAGGCTTGCTCCAGACTTAATATCTTCTAGATTAAAAAAATAAATATTAGCAAAGGCTGGTGAGCTTGCTAACTATATCAACTACTTCTTCCCCATTCATTGGTTGTCTACAACATCTCCAAACCTGGTCACTGCTGAACAACTGTTTAATGCAGTATTTCCTGTACTTCGTGAGAACAGAGCCCATCTTCATTTGGAGCTATCGTAAATCTTGATGAGTAACTAGACATTAAAGTGGGCATGCCCTGTGAACAAAATGAGATTTTTGCAAATATGCAAATCTGAGGTGAAGAGAAGCCGAAAACAGCGTTAGATCTTTGTACTGTGCACTTTCCTTTTGTATTTTTTAATGAATATTTTTCCAGGAAACCCCTCCAGATGAGGCACAATCTATTCTTTATTAAGTGTCTTCCTGACTTAGCCATAGATTTATGCTGCTGCGAGCCCAGCAAAAGTTATCCACTCTGCGATCGCGCAGTCTTCCTCTTCCTCCTCCTTCTCCTCCTCCACATCCTCTCCTTGGACCCCCCTGAGACAATCAAATGACCTTCACCCAGGCAGATTGTTTCAGCTCCATAATCAACACTGGCCACAATGAGTCACCTTCAGCACGATGACGAAGGAGGGGAAAGGGGCGGAGGGCTGTTTAATGACACAGGGAGAAAGGGATGTCAAAAGAGAGGGGGAGGGATGACGGGTATATGGGATGAAAGGAGAAGGAAAGAAAAGGAGGGAAAAAATACAGCTCTCTCCATTAATGCGGCTGCATTATTCACCATCAGAGAGGGAGAAAATTCCTGCCAAGGAAAACCCCTAGTCAGTTAATTAGCAGCTTCCCAAATGTGGAAGATGGAGGTGTAAGGATGAAGAAGAGGAAGGCTGGTGAGGCCTGAAAGGAAGAAGGAAGAAATAAGAAAAACTGAGATGATGGAGGGGCCTAATATTTTATTGTCAGGAAATTAGTAAATAAATATTGTATTATTCTCCCTTTTTCAACTGGGAACAGGCGTTACCAACAATGACTCAACTGTATGTTAAAGTGTAACAGACAGCAGCAGCAAACAGCCAACCTGCTGTAGAATCACTTCTTCCAGAGCTCAATAATGTGGGATTGTTGTGATTTTAAGGGAGTCTGGTTCTGTAACTGCAACATTGCTTTACTAACAGCCAGTTTTAGTGACTATTCCTGTTATTTAATGCTGCTTTTTCACTAGAAATGTCTATCTTGTGGATTTGCAAACTTGCTAACGATTGCATTTCCACAAATGTGTAAACAAACTCTTGCTCAGACTGAACCCCAAAACAAGGTTTAAAATACATGTAATCTTTTTTTTAAAAGACTTACAACAATAACATAATTTATTAGTCAGCAACTGTAAAAACAGAAAGAAGTGGATTTTCAAGTTTCCAACTGTCATTGCACTAATCTTCTGTATTCCGTCGGAAAACATATTTCAGTAAAAAAATTGCTAAAAATAAACCATATGCCCCAGATTCTCTAAAATGTAAAAAATCAGTGCTCCTTGGAGCAGCTCTAAAGCTCATATGGCTGCAACCATGGTGCTACTCTGTCGGAGCGACTCCTGGCAATACTCAGTGTATGCAAATGGATTAGTGTGTGTGTGTGTGTGTTTTTCAGTGTTTTTTTTTTTTGTATGTTCTGCATTTTTTCCCCGACTTTCTTGTCCTCCCAAAATGTTCAGTGAAACAGTGTTATACCTGGCCTGTGCCCTGCTCCCGATCACCTGTTTATGGCAAGTAAATGGACTCCACTGAAAACTAGCGCAGTCGTTCACCACCACTGGAGTAGAGGACGAATGTCTCACACTTTCAGGTACTGTCACCAAACAACTGGACTCTGCACAGCTCCACACCAGGATTTTATTCATGGACTTCTCCTCTGCTTTTAATACTGTACACACAGACACCCTACTGCACCGCCTCTCACACCTTCAGGTCCACCCCATGTGTAGATGTGGTCTCGCATAGGAGCCATAAAAGAATATATGTATCAAAATTGTTGCAGAAATTAGCCTCATACAGCAGAACCAAAAATAGATATATATGTGGCAAATGTGTCAGCTGCAACACACCCAATGGTAGAAAGCACACTTTATGATAAAAATTGCACTTGTTAATTTAGGGGCACCATCCTCAGCTTATCTGAAGAAATTGTCAATTTAGACGAAGTCTCAAAGAGACTTTGATGAAAAAGGATTTGATCAGTCTCATTATGAAAGTCGTAAACTCTGATTTCATTGACCTCCAGTTCCCAAAACAAAGAAATGAAACGGTAGAACCGCTGATAATTATAGACAAACATTTATTAACTAATTCTACAAATAAACAATAAACAAAAATGACATGACAACGACAGTGAATGAATGAATAAATGCAGATAAACTAATGAGCTGTGATCATCGCTGGAAACAGTTGGTAGAAAAGGTGATGAATTTAGAATTTGGAATTGGAAAACAAATTATAATATGTAATTCACCCATTTAGCAGAAGGAAAGTGACATTTGCGTAGCCTTTGTAGTAGTGAGAGAGAAGCCACTGCAGGATGTGGAGCTGTGATGATCTGCTGGATGAGTTGGTTCAGGAACGCAGAGACAAGAAGGCAATTTGAAGGCTTGAATTTTTTAAAAAGCCCAAGTTGCATTCTTCAAAAAAAGTCTAGTTCCTAAAGAAAGAAAATACAAAACTATGTCAAAGCCAAGTTTTTCAAATGCCAAGTCTTTCCTCTATATAGAAAATTCTGGAGCCAAATTAAAATCAGCTTCTAACCACTCATGGATGTGTTCCTCCCAAGGGGTGGTGTTGAGCTTCACTGTCCAGGAGAGATCAGAGGCCAAATACTTTTAAAACTTACTCTTAGTTCATTTCTTAAATGTAGAAATCAAATTGTTCAACATTTATGGTGATCACAGATCTGAAATAACACCGAATAAATGATTAAAATGACACCAAACACAACACGTTTATCGCATATGGTTCCTGAGATGATAATAAAATGTGTAAACATATGAATAAACTTACAAATTTTAGACTTTAGGCTTTAAATGTCTGGGAACAGAGATGAACAGCAGCCTGTCGTTTGCGAATCATGCTGATTCAGCGTACAAAAACGCACAGCAGCTCCTTCACCTGCTGAGGCAACTGAAGACTTTTAATGTCAGCAGAGGCATTTTAACCCCAGCTTACACCTCACTCATTGAATCCATCCTCACATTCAACATTTCATCCTGGTACGGTTCCCTCTCCGCTAAGCACAGAAAAAACTCTCCCGTATTGTGAATTAGGCCAGCAAATCTCATGTCTTCAAACTGTCTAAATGCTCTGTGATCTGGATAGAAACCCTGATCACAGAGGACCCCTCTCACCCTCTCCATCACTCCTTCCAGTTACTTCCATCAGGCAGATGCTACAAAGTCTATCTATCTATCTATCTATCTATCTATCTATCTATCTATCTATCTATCTATCTATCTATCTATCTATCTATCTATCTATCTATCTATCTATCTATCTATCTATCTATCTATCTATCTATCTATCTATCTATCTATCTATCTATCTATCCAAAATTCGAGAATAGTTTTTGGTTTTTCTGAACTCGACTGAACCGCAGACTGTTCTGGTTCAAGGTGCCCTAAAATTTCCTACACTGGAAAACTGTCCAATAGTCATATGCGTTTTTTTTGTTTGTTTGTTTTTTTGTGCATAATTGATATGTTTTCACTACTCTGCCCTGGACTGCTCTCTCCATCACTTTAATATATAAAGAGACAGACAATCCTTACAGAGTAAGCTACAATTATCTGCCTGTTTGGCTTTTGAAAATAGATTATTCATTTTTGATTACTATTAGTACTTAATGGATAAAGCTGGTCTTCCGACTCTAGTTATTGCCATCAGATTCCATCAAAACAGAGCCTAAAGTCTGACACTTCGTCTCTTAATACTTTCTGACTTCTCTAATTATTCTGACTCATCTAATTAGTCTTTGGCACTCAGCTCCAAACCCAGCGGTTCCCGCTGACTAAAGAACAGAGTTCTGTTTTGTTTTTTAAAAAAAAAAAAAAAACAAGGCTGAGTGATTTACTCAATAAGATGGGCACTGTAGTGTCTTGAAAATGACACTCAAACAGGAAGAACTAATGCATTTATTGGAGACCACTTTCCCTGAAATCTGGTGCTTTAAGAAACACTAACAGCAGCAGTGGAGTAGCTTTGATTTGTTTTAACTGAGGCTTTCCCTGCTTGGTTAATGGTCGATGGCAGTGCTTCATGCTGATGTCTAGTTATTTTGGTGTGGGGGTTGAAGAGAAGTGATGCTGCAGGGAATTATAAAGGTATAACTCAAAGGGAAAGCCAAATAGACGAATACATCAGGTGTAGGTGTGGAAAAAACATGTAGAACACTGATGGAAGACACAGAAGGAAGATGGAGGATGGTTGTACAGAAAATCCCCTTCAGAATGGATGGGCTATATATTTGCAGAAACGCTGCGTCAGCACGGCGGTGAATCAAGTGCTGATGATAAATGAGGTTGAGAAACGCTGCTCTGACGTCATTTAACGAGGGGCTATATTTTTTAAAGACTAATTTATGGTGCATTCCAGAGGTAGCTAGAAACAAACTGGTAGATACAGCGAAGTGGTGGCAGATAAGACTTAAATCCTTCTGGTTCGGTCTTTATCATCCACATAGTCATTTAAAAAAAATGCCTGAAGTTTTAACATGGAGGTATAGCATGTTTTACCTTCATTTCAGCCTCGACAGATTTTAACATCCAACTTCTATCCTATAAATACAGAAGTCTGAGGCTTTTATGCACAGTTTAGGTCTCGGTCTCATGAGCAACATTATTTCATTTATATTCTTAAAAACTAGACAAAAATGATAGGAAATCTGACCAGGCCCTTCAAAATGTTACAGCTACAGAGTCGAAGTGCTTAATTTGGTTTGAGGAGTCTCATTGGACCGCAGTTGGTATTCAGCATCAACAGTATGAATCAATGGTCCATCTGTGGAGATATGGTGTGAAGGAGCCTTTTTGCTTTTGGCACAGTTCTGGTCCTTTAATACAATATATTGGGTTATAATTTCAAGGACCTGAGCATTGTTGCTGACCATGTGCATCCCTTTATGCCATATGTTAACGATCTTTAATGGTTAATTCCAGTATGATAATACTCCATGTCACAAATGCTCTCAAGCTGGTTTCATGATCATGATAATGAGTTCAGTGGACTTAAGTCGTCCTCAGTCACCACATCTGGATCCAGTAGAACATCTTTGGGATTTGGTAGAAGGAGAGATTTGCAGCTGGCACATTTGTAAATGAATTAAAAAAAAAGACTCATTTGGGACAATAAAGTGACCAATCCTGTCTCCACAAAATGGCATTTTAAGTTACATTTGAGGGGAAAATCATTTTGTTTAGAAAGAAACATTAACTGTCACAGTTGACATCATAGGAAAAATGACCACAAAGTCTGAATTAGGAGGTATGAGGGGAGCATGACTGCATAAATGAGAGCCTGGACATTCACCCTGAAGACCAAGATTTGCATCCCATGATGGATCAACACTTTTAGACCTGAGTTTCACTTTCTGTCATTGTCTGCTTTCAGTTCTCGCTGGGTTTCTGGTAGGTTTAGGGAATTATCACGCTTTTAGACACTTTTATGTGTTAGAAACTTGGTAAACATTATAGTTTGGGTTAAATACAACCTTTTTACCACATGTTTAAACCTTCTTCTCCATGCTCTGTGTTACCAAAGTGTCCTGTGTTGGTTGACCTTGACTATGGCAGTATGACTAAACTCAGGACTTCAGTGACAGCTGTATTATTGTCATTTTAGTGGCATTTCACTCATTTCTAGATGTGATGTTGCTGCTGAGGTTGTTTGAAATGCACCTGTTTATTATCTCGAAGCCTGATATTGAGCACTGTCACTACACAACCATAATCTAATTTTGATTGAATTATGATGTGGCCCTCAAGACAGGCTCCCTGTTTATTTTCAACTACACACCTCAAGACATTCAATATATTTACGTTAGACTATAATCAAACTATGAACTCAAAAACTGTTTGTCTCCAATTCTTGTGTCCAGTTCTTTATATGCTTTCAGTTTTACCTTACTAAGAACATTGCCTTTGACAAATCAACTGGAAATTTAAAACCTCATTTATATGACCATTCTACTAGTTTCTTAACTGCATCCTGCAGTTTCAGTCCTCTCATCCAAATTGCACCATCAACAGCAAAAAGCAAAAAAAAAAAAACCCATCCCATTCTCTGTTCTCCCATAAATACACAATGTATCATTATAGAGAACAGCTACGAGGAATTCTTCTTTCAACAACCTCTTCTCAATAATTGTTCCCTATCCTGACCCAAGGACTTAAAAAGTCCTTGATTTGTCTACTGTATCTACCTGAACCTTCATATCTGATTCACAAAGTTGTTAATAATGCTTATTTAAACGTCTCTTAACTTCTCTACATCAAAAAAAAACCAAAGCTGTTCATCTGCAGATCCTTTCATTCATCATTTTCTTATATTTTGCAGGTATTATATAGTAAAGCAGTTGATCTATGTTATTTGGTTTGTGCAATCTTTTCCTGGACCTACAGCAGCCTCCTTCTGGCTCTGAGTCAATTTCCCTCGCAAACTGTATTATCTACTTCTGGTGACATACCTTTGAATGATTCACTGCGATCTTTCATCAATATGTTGCAAATCTCGTCCCTGCTTGGTGCAGATGTCTTGGTATTGTTGGTTCAGTTCTACAGAGTAAATGTCATGTGTAGAAGGCATCTTGGTGGAGCTGTAATAGCTCTTTATTCTCCACTATTGTAGTTTCCCTTCCTCTTTTTTTCTCCTCTTCACTAATATTGTCAAAACTGTGGTTTTTATGGACAGTTTGTTCCGTTATGTCTGCTTCCTACTCATCTTACTGCTGTTGTTTCACCTTCATTTCAGATCAGATCCCAAGGCTCTCTTTTGACCCTCACATTCCTTTCATGATCCTCCAAATTTCATCAGTTTCTTTCTTCCTTCGCGCTGAGTTACACAACTTCCTCCAAAAGCCTGGATTTATTATAATTCTCCTTCCATTTGCTTGCAATCTTTCGTGTTTAATAAGATTCTCAAAACTGTGGTTCCTTGTTAACGTTCTAAAAGTTTTAATTTGAGACTCAATTGCTTTCTTACATTCCTTTGTCCGTTATGTTGCAATCTTCTTATTGAGCTTGAGTCTACAGTCTTCTGAAGGACTATAACAGCTTTACAATCTTAATTAACATGTATATTTTTTGCATTTCTTTTTCCCTCATGTACCGAAAATTCTCCCCATCAGCACCAGTAAAGTACCAGTTCTTTCATCCTCCTGTACCATATTCTCCTTAACTCAGACCTACTACAATTACTTTCAGCCATTCCTCTAACTACTTCCCATGAGCAAACATCAGCCAGTGACACTAGTGTAAGATCAATGGCCAATTATCTGCCTGTCCTAATTGAAAGTTCCTTCTTTTGGCCAAATTTTAGTTCTAATATTCCAATGGTTTCTTTCCCCAAAACTCTATATTGTGTTATTTGTTTCCACTGCCCTCTCCTCCTTCTCTGTGGATACTATTACAGCCTTTATAGGCATTTGTTTTTAAACTTTCCATTGCAGAATAACCAGAATGTGTTATCAACTGCCTCCCATCTCCCTCAAGTCTTTTATTGATTTGCTCCCAGGATACATCTTTTATACTTGAAACGTTCTCTGGTCCTTTCGCATGTTGTGATCTACTCAGACACACGAGACAGGCAGTTGAAATGAAAAGTAACTTTAAAAGAACATAACAAAGACCAGCAGGGCAATGAACAAATGGCAATTAGAAATCAAGGACTATAAGTTCATAACTGAATAAAACATATCCAAAAAAACAGATTTATTTATTTATTTTTTTTTAAAGAAACTCAAAGACACAGAGTTGAACAATGGCACAAACAAAACACTGGTGAACAGGCATGTAAGCAGGAGGTAGAGAGAAGAAACTGACAAGTTGAAGAAGGAACGACAAGACTAAATGAACACAGAGAAGCGGATTGGCAGACAACACACAGGTGAGCACACGATCACACATGCAGTAAAGAAGAAATCACAAGAGACACACTAGGAAGGGGATATTTTCATAATAAAACAAAACTGTGCAAAGTACAACAAAAAACAGATTTAATGTTTATTGTATTAAACTTTATCCCTTTTTTTTTTACAGCGTTTATTATAGTGTTGGACCATTGTTTCTAAATGGGACTCCTGAGACTTCACTTTTTAGAATGAGGTGCAAAAGAATTATATGCATATAAACATTTGTACATAACAGAAACTAGTTAAGAAAACAATCTCTGGAAATGTAGTCACCTGGACTCGAGATTTTAAGTTCTGAAAATGATTGTTTTTCTAAAAATATTTCCTAGAATTAAATGGAATTCTTTTTTAATGAGTTATTAGCAGATTTTACTGTACAAAGGATAAAGCACCCACAAAGTGAAGATGGGTTTTCTTGTATTTTATAACTAGAAAGAGAACTTAAGTTAACAGAACTTCCTTCCCTTCGAGAAATCAAAGAATAAAAGTCCAAGTTGTCAGGATTATAATGAAATGACAGCTCAGCTTAACTTGCTGATGTAATTGCAATTTTTACTTTAAATGTTAATCATTAATGCATTTTTTACCAAATGACCAATGTTGTTGTTCTGTGTTGAGGACAGTCTGGTCAATAGTAAAAGCACTAATCGCAACCATCATGTATCAGTAGACTTCTGCTGAAAACACATTTTCAAAATATAAATGATAGTAAATGAGTGGCTGCAATTTGTCAATTACATTCAGTATTTTCCATTAAGATAATATCATTCACATTTCTCCTAATTTCTCTCTTTCAGAAATGTGAAAAAAAACAAAACTCATCTCATTACTGAAATCCTCATCAATACTGCTGCTGTGGAGGAGTCAGACTGTATGATAATCACAGCTAATGATACGAAGGCAGCAGAGCCAAACTTGTGGCGATGCGGTCGCCTGGAGGATAAAGCTCATGAATTATGGCTGTAGTTTAACACCCTGCACTCACTGGGGAACTGTGGGCTAGCGAGTTATATGACTATTACTCCCTCTGTACCACTTATGAGGCTTTGACAAAGCCGCTGAACCCTTTAACTGCTCCAGTGGATTTGCCCAGTAGCTGATAATAAAGCTGTGGCTGCACTGGGAAGTCTCCAGGTAGGAAATCAGAGGGGAAACCAGGGGGTGCATTGAAACTGAAAAAAAAGTTCAGAAACTCCCTATCCCCTATTGATTAAGCAAGCAAATAAAAAAAAAAACTGACAGACAGGAGTGCGGCGTAAAACGGTTGGATTCACTGACAACTGCTTTGGAGGTGATTCATGGTACAGTTGCATGCAAAACCACTGAATTCACCTCAAAATGTATACATACAGGTGTATGGCATTTGAGTTGTACTGCAGTTATCTGTGTTTACCTAGCATTGTTTATAGAGGGTTGAATAATTTTGCAATGTGCTTTTTGAAAAAAAAGTTGAAATTTTGAATGGGTTATGAATTAAATCTTGATTGTTGATTTGGTATCATATTTCAATAAACTACCTGTTCACCTCTTGTATTGTAATGTTGCTTATTTTGTCAGAATGTCAAAAATGTAAGAGGGGTTGAATAATTTTGCATGCAATTGCATGTCAGCAAAAATGCGAAGAAGAGCGGTGACAACTTTTCCATTAAGGGACTGCCAGCAGAAGTGTTCATAACCTACACAGAACAGATGGAGAGGACATCCAGCGTTCGGGGGGAGTGACACAGAGTGATGTTTTATCAAAATACTCTCTGCTCGTACTGTATCTGCTACCTGCTCCCATAAGGACATTGCTCGTTCTCCCTGCAGGTACAGTGATGTGATGTTCAGAGGCCAAAAGCATGCCAACTCCGCTCAGGGTTTTCCTTCATCCCCCCACCACACTAACATCTACCTCCTACTTTTTTTTTCTACTCCTTTGCTCTGCTGTTCTGTCTCCGTGGAATAAAAGCTCTTTTCATATGGTTGAGTTGTGGAAGAAAACCCAGAAGGATATCTCTCTCTCCAGTCCTCTCTCTCTCTCCTTCTCAATTTTAAATCCAGTCCTCTGGGGGATTGTTATATTCTGCATCTACAGATTCATAAAACATGCTCGGCATCGTCCTGAGGTGTAAGCATTGCTGCATTTTCCTATGTTTCCTACATAAATTATTAACGCTCTGCATTTGTGTTCTCAGAGTTCTTTAAAAATCACAAGGGAAGGAAAAAGTAAAGGAAGAAAGGGGACACATACTGCACATTTAGAAGACATATGCCGCATCAAAGAAGGACAACAATGTAAAAAATTCTCTTATGTATACATATATATATATATATATATATATATATATATATATATATATATATATATATATATATATATATATATATATATATATATATATATATATATATATACTGCAGCAAAACAACTAGTCACCAAGCTAATGACTCTGTGACAAAGAAATTTAGAACTTTGCTTTGTTTTTAAGTGGCATGAGGGTTGTCGTAAACATATGATTCATTGTTCTACCAATTGTTCTCCTAATTTGATTGATTTAGGTTTGTTAATTCATGAAGTTGGTCGAGTTCCCACGCCCATGACTGCGAGCTAGAGAGTGCAGTACTCTCCCTCCCTTCCTGAGTCTGATCACCAGGTGCAGGTGCAGCTGGAGCAGGAGGCGGCAGGTGTTCTACATCAGCAATCAGCTGATCTGGAGTGAGCAGGTGGGAGTGGTTCAATCATCTACTCCCTGGGAAATAAAAGCAGACCTCGCTCACCACTTGACCCTGAACTGTGGACAAGTAACAGTTAATTTGTTCTCTGTTCAGTATAGCTCCCTGTGGTAATGCAATTTTGCTAACTCTCAGTCTGTGCTCACTGCTAGCCTGTACTCCTGCCTGCTCGTGCCCTCCTCTGATCCACCAACCTCAGGCCTTAGCTGTCTGTTGCCGCTCCATTCCGTTCCCTGGATCCTTCCTCTGTCTCTGGCCGCCATGTGCTTCCTCACGCCATCTCCTGCTTCACTCTATGCCATGCCACCATGTACCTCATGCACCCGCCAAAGACTTCCCCTACTCGGTTCCCCATCAGTTAAGTTCCGAATTCCTGAACCAGGCTGGTAGCTTATTTGTGTTGATAGATTTGGTTGTGAGTTTTTGCTTCTATACACTTCGTAGTGTAGTTTAGTGTTACGCCGTTCAGTGCGGCTTTCTGATTTATATTGTTTATTCTGCTTAGTACTGTCGTTGATCTGTATTGTTTCTCTGCCAGGGTATTCCTAGGTGTGTCTAGCCACCCTGCTTAGTGGAGCCTCTTGAGTAATAGTTTTCTGCTTAGCATAGATTTCTCCTGTGATTTCTTGTATTTTCTTGCTGTCCAGCCTGGGTTTTACCCTCCGTGGGTTAGTCATTTTGCTCCGGGTTAATTTCAGTATTGGTGTAACTTTTCCACCTTCCTGCCTAGTCTGTGTTCGGTTTGACAGTCCATCACTTCATTTGTAGTCCTCGTGTTAGTCCTGTTTCATGTTTCATTGTGTGTTGTAAATAAAGACCTTAACTTTTATTTGAGTGTCATTTCTCCTGCCTCCTCAAGAACCTACTTACATTTGATGGGAATTGCTTGTAATGCTTTACTACTGAATACAATATCAGCTTAAGGTAATACAGAGCTGGAGTCCGGACACTCGCCTCACATAAAAACTGTCTCTGTCAAGCTCAAAAAGAAACCAATACAGCACTTTATCTATGTAACACTCTAGTGCACCCTCTCTTCATATGGTCAGGGATGCAAATTTACATAGACTGCAAGAGTCTGCATTCAAAATGTCGGGCAAAGAATAACTATAGGCAGTCGGTGAACTGAGGGGGTAGATTGGCGCATGCTGACCCCCTTGTTAACAGAATGACTAAAATATGTTCCCCTTGTTAACATGCCATCTTCCCTGTCCATCCCCTAGTAGCAGAGAGTGCAGGAGCAAAGGGGATGTTTACTGGAATAAGTAAAATTTGCATGACTCGTGCATCCTTTATCCAGTGTTGCCAACTCTGACACTTTTGCTGTTGTGCAACTACTAGCTTTCAGGTTCCATCTCACAATGCCCAAACCAAGCAAATCTCAAATCCTTTATCATGGAAAAACATTTAACGCCTTAAATCCTGCGTTTACCTGCGTACAGGACAAAGTCTGAACATGAGCTTTTATCAATTCAGTAGCAACACATTCTCAAGACCTAACAAAACACCACGAAAGACACCTTTTGTATGCGTTTCACTCACAAAGGCACACACCCAGACCTATCAAAATCGAACCATCTTTCATGTATGTTCAGTTTTGACTAGTTTACTTTGATTTCACATCTATTAGAAATTGAAATGTCCATAAAAATACAACTTCACTGTGATGCAGACAGAGAGTCTGTAGCAGGTCAGATTAGAGGTAATCAATGATATTGAATGCAATCCACATTTAGACAAAATGTTAACAAGAGCTGGAATTCAGTTTGTTGCTTCCACGTGTTTGTAGGAGTCTTTCCTCTAAATGTATGAAATACCTGCAGCATCACACAGCAGCATTATCCAAATGAGCATCTCCAAAGCACGTGTTGCACACATTTGCCATGTGAAACAGTTTGAGTTTCATCAATTTATGATCGCTGACAATATGGTGGCACAACTGATAAATGATATTGTGTATTTTTCTTTACCTCAAACCAGTGAGGTGTGACGCCAAGAGATACGCTTTATTGGTTACAGTTTGTTAGCCTAATGGCAGCCGTCTACGGATGCAGTCCTGAGCTAAACCACAGCTACCAGGACGTTTTTGTTTTACTGATTTAAAAGGTCTGATCCATTTACTAAAGTTGATTACAGTACATATGGATGTATTCCAATAAGTTGCATTGCATTTGTAATAACAGTATCTACGAAATTAAAGTAACCAAGTAGGCTAGCCTGTATCAGTAATATTAGAAACAACGGGTTTGGTCTGATTATTATTAGCTAGTTATTTAGGTTATTGTTTTATGTGACTTTATGGATGAACTTCCTCCCTTTAACAGCTCCAGCATCTGTTCTTCCAGGGTATTTTAAAGGGTTGGATACTCAAATTCAATTATTCTCCTTTAGCCATTCTTTGGTAGAGCAACTTTTATGCTTAGAGTCATTGTTTTGTCACATGACCCGCTTTTTCTTGAGACTCAGTTTATGGTCAGATATCTTCATATTTTCCTTTGACTCAAGGCAAAAAAGATCTTTGCACATCTATTTCACAAGACGTGAGTCAGAGAGGGACGAGCATATCAAAACGTTTTAAAGAGACTAACGTGCAGTAAATAACATACAAAAATACAACTATAGGTTTCAATGCTCGACCTTCCTCTGGCAAATGATTCCCAGATTCTTCTTCAGTACTGGTCAGTGACTTGAAGTTGAGTGTAATTTTCTAATCTGAGAGTCAGAGGTGAAGGATTTAAATGTGTTTGTGTAAAAGTCAGTCACACATGTCAGAAAGTTTACCAAATAAGATGCTGATGCCACATAGAGCTTTTTGTTTTAGACTATAGATGATTAGTTTAAGAAATCAGGGTAAGATGGCCAGTTAATGACACCCGATTTAGGTAAAGTGGGCTTACTATGAACAGTAGAGGACTCATTAGAGTCTAGTCTGTAGGGAACACTGGAGTACAAGTAGAATCAATCAGTGATATCCACGACTGAACCCTCATTAAGCAAACACTGCAGATTTTTTCCCCCTGCTAAGTCATATTAATAGGCAGATGAAAAACCTTTGTCTTGTTAAGATTTCTTGAAGAATGAATAGTCAAAGAGGCTGTTAAATTTAGCTAAAACTGGATGATGAAGTCTTTCTCTGAAGATTAATGGTCATTAGAGGAGAAGCTGGAATGAATCAGAAATATGGATTCAGTGACAAAAGGTCTGCGTTTTTGTTCTTCACATAATTGGGTGGAGTGTGTGCCTGTGTGCTTTTCCGGAGGTATTAACCGTGTCCATCAGCCAGTAACGAAATGACACCACCTGCTATGTGCACCACACAGAGCCGCATGATACGGATTCAGCACTTTTAGATGTGTTGTCATGCAGGAGAGAGGAGCCATTTATTAACTGTCACTATTTCCTCTGTTATTGATAGAACAGAGACGGGAATAGCATCATAAAGCCCCATCTGGATGCCCAAAATATCTGCAAATGGTGACACTTCTGTGATGTTCCTTGTGCTGACTGAGCTATTTTCAGGCAGGCAGGTGTGTTTTCTTTGAATACAGACCCAGAAGTTTTTATACATCAAATACTAACTTAACTTTATTAGCTGACATTCAGGATTAAACAAGGGAAAAGTAACTGCAATATAACTTTCTGTACTGCTAGAATTAAATACAATAGATCTTTGGTTTCATAGTTAAACAACAACAAATGGCAGTTTAGCGGCTCTTCCAGTCAGTAGCATACGAGAAAAGAGCAGAGTCATTACAGAAAAAGCATTTGCACTGTATAAAGAACAACACAGTACTGTATATAATACAAGAGCAGACAGTTTCATATGAGGTAGTATGTATAAATAGCGAATGGCGGGAATGGCAGGTAAGCCGGAGACGGTTGGCTGGAGTCAGAGAGAGAGTGATAATAAGAAGGTCAAAGGATGGAGGTGGAGTGAAGTGGATCTAGAGTGAGAGAAGGATCTAAAGGTTGAATGAGGATGAGGATGTAGCTTAGGGTGGAGGAATAAAGGGTGTGACAATCAGAGACCTCCAGAAACTGTGCGTCTTTGTCTTCCGAAAGAGCTTCAAGTGACAAGGTGGAAATGGATTCTTCTGATGTCATTATGAGTGTAAAGAGTAAACAGTTGAGGATTTTCAAGGTGTGATTTGATATTCCATGACTGCCGTAGTAGTAGTAGTGGCTCTAACTCAGATGGAATTCAAATCTGGCAAAATCTTTGGCCTGTCCAACATTTGGTGATATTGTGAAAGTAGAAGTGAGTGATGACTAAAAAGGTAGGATTGTTCTCCTGCAGAGAAGCTTGTTGAGTGTACCCCAATCATGATTCTCACAACCTTTATCCTCCACCTTAAGTTACGTCTTCATCCCTGTTCAATCTTCAGACCACTCTCTTGCTCATCCCCTATCATTCCACCCTTCAACCACTTTATGACTCTGTCACTCCAGTTTGCATAGTTTTGCATTTATGGCGAAACTCAAGTATTAACTTAAACAGAAGAGGAATATGTTGGGTTTTAATTGAAAACTAATCAAGGGACAATGAAAAGCCAAACCGCAACTCACCCCAAAAACTTTGCGAAACTTTTGTCAAACGTCTAAACTAGCTGTCGTTGAACTAAAATGGGGACAGACTCAGCAACTGCACAGATTATTTCTCACCTCAAATGCTTTCAGAAATACTTTTCGCTGAAGTGTTTTCCAATAAAACAGAAAGTTTGCGGCTGAGCTGCCATGTTTGTCCAACACATCTACCAGACTGAAGCTGCAAGTGCTGTCATGTGACCACATAGTGGCCCCACTAGTGACCACCCACCAAGTGGGTGATGTTCAGATGCGGCACGTTTACATGCGGGAAAAACGGATCCAGTGGACACATACTATTACTCCAGACACTTGACTGTCTATTCACTACATTCAAAACCTTCTCACAGGCTTCCCTTTCAATCAGATCAATGCAAAAATGGTGGTAAGCCCAAGTTCAAGTACTCTTGGAGTAAAAGAATGCAACAGCTGTTTTACAGTTTGCAGTTGGTTCTCCACCACAGTGTGCAATAAAGCTTAAGGTATTTTGTGTTCATAGAAGTTTCTTTTATGGGGAGTTCCTGCTTACAGGCTGTCGAGTTTTCTGAAGTGGGAAAGAGCTGTCTGTTACACTATAAGACAATTCTCAGTTGTCAGACTTAATTTTAATCAATACAGCTGTCCATCAGTGGGATCATGACTCATTCATGCATGACTGCAGCCCAGTCAAAAAATAAATAAATAATAAATAATAAATTGAGCTCTCTGCTGTCTCTAAAGTTAGTAATGCTGGAGACTACACTTTGTATTAAAGCCATCACCTGGCTGTTTCCAGTGCTGCACATCACATAGAGACATCGATGCCATCCTCTGTTTACTCTTACGGCGCGGCCCGAAGCAATTTCCTTCTGCGTCTGTTATTGGATCTTTTCTACAGCGGCTCATTACTGTCACATTGGGAGAGTTTTTACAGTATGTGAAATAACTCAGCTCCAATCTACCTATCAACCAGCAAAGGGCATGTGCTTAAAAAGAAGTTCGTCACGGCTTAGTGGGCTTCAAGATGGCCGTGCACCGTCGACAGTACAAATTACAAAACAGTGGGGACGTTTGAGCCATTAGGTTATACAACGGCCTCCGATGCTTTCGGCTCCTAGATTTATAATTGTGTGTTTGCGGAGTCTGGTCTCCACGGCCCTGCTTCACTGGAACCCATCGATTGTTGTGAGAACTCAGACCTTAGAAAGTGCTGTAGAGTGTGCAAAGGCTTGAACTTCACTCTCACTAATAGACAGATTACACAATATACACTGTAAATACACTGTAAAAATGTGAAAATTTTCTACAATTGTTTCTTTTGTAGCAGTTTGCTGTTTGCACATTGTCTCACTTTAGTTCAATAACGGATATCTAGGAAAATCTTTACAAATAATAATACAATCATATTAATTGTAAGAAAAAGGGCCAAAAATAATGTCCACACAACAAAATCTGTATTTCAGTAAAATAGTAATTCATTCTTTTACAACACATGACTCTAAATTACACATTTTTTACTAACTTAAAATTATTTGCATTATTTAAAAAAAAAAAACTCACCACGTATTTGTCATTATTTGAAAGTTAAATTATGTATACTAAGGACTGAAAAATGATATTTGTAAACCGGTATTTTTTGGAAGATCCCTGGTTCACGTCCCAGCTCGGACCTGGGATCTTTCTGCATGGAGTTTGCATGTTCTCCCTGTGCATGCGTTGGTTTTCTCCGGGTACTCCGGCTTCCTCCCACGGTCCAAAAATATGCTGAGGTTAATTGACTATTCTAAATTGCCCGTAGGTGTGAATGTGAGAGTGCTTGTTTGTCTATATATGTAGCCCTGCGACAGACTGGCGACCTGTCTAGGGTGTCCCCTGCCTTCGCCCGAGTCAGCTGGGATAGGCTCCAGCCCCCCCCGCGACCCTAGTGAGGATTAAGCGGTGTATAGATAATGGATGGATGGATGGTATTTTTTGGTAAGTTGCTCGTGTTTTGTTAAATTACAGATAATAAAATCACAGCAAAAATATATCAATTTAAATGTTTTCTGTAGGGCTGCACAGCGGGTCGGTGATCAGCACCGTCGCCTTGCAGCATGGAGTTTGCATGTTCTCCCTGTGCATGCCTGGGTTATTCACCACGTACTCTGGATTCCTCCCACAGTCCAAAAGCATACTGAGGTGAATTGGTGATTCTAAATTGTCCGTAGGTGTGAATGTGGGTGTGATTGCTTGTCTCTATATGTAGCCCTGTGATAAACTGGCGACCTGTCCAGGGTGTCTCCTGCCTTCACCCTAAGTCAGCTGGGATCGGCTCCAGCCCCCACATGACCCTAATGAGGATTAAGTGGTGTATAGATAATGGATAGATGGATGGAGATAATGAATGTTTGCTGTAAATAATCTGGCAAAACTGGTAAATAACGTCCATGTCAAAAATCAGCATTTTTACTAATGGCATTTAGTTGTTTGAAACGCTAAAAAAAAGTAGGTGGTGGAGGTGCTGATGAATAGCTCTGATTAGCAGTGAGGACGACACCAGTGTCTTTGGAGGACCCTGCAGATACGGGACATCGCCAGCATTTGGGAAACAAGCACTCAGGCAGAAAATCACTTTCATAAAGTGACTCAGACCCAACACACACACACACACATGCACACACGCACGCACACAGAGCAACATGTACAGAAGAAAACCTCATTTGAATATCTGAAGTCAGCACAGATAAAGACAATAATATACACATTTAAAGACAGAAAAAGCTTGCACTTCTCTGTACCTTTGTTTGAAAATCAGCCTGTAATTCTGCAGTGAATTTGTGTAAAAGCTTTAACGGCAGCCTTGGAAGAGGGATGTACTTTATGAGGCTTTTAAACTGCAATAATTGATCATTTTTGAGCAACGGCAGCTAATGTTGTGAACATAACATTGTCACATCGTCACCTTTTATACAAAAACAACAAATCTATCAATAAACAGTTGTTTATTGATACATTCAGCATTCATGGAGCAACACTATCATTCATAAGTAGCCGTGGTTCCTGCAGCCTGATAGATTCAAGTCCACTATAGGACTGTGGCTAATGGAACTATCTGGGCCATTAGCTTCTATAATTCAATTCATTCTCTCATTCATTTCTTCCTTTGCCTGTCTAAAAAATAAAGCATGTTTTTGAGGTTAACTTTCCGTTTTCTTTGACAAAATGTACAGCCGCACTTGCTGTAAGAAATTAAATTCTTGGTGCACAAAGGATAACCACAGATGCCTTGAAAAGAATTCCAAGCACAGAATTATAATGTTCTTTGATTCATATCTTTAAAATTCACCAGTGCTTTCATGTAAGGTTTATTTAGACTCCTTCTTCCACAGCAGCCAGTCCTCTCTCTCCTGCACATACTACAGTCAAGTTTTAGCCAGTCACGACATGCCAAACCATAAATGTCTTACAAAGTTCTAAAAAGCCTGTTCAAAACAATAAAATGAATTAACAACAATATTACAATATTTTTCCAAAAGAATTACTGCCCTTGTGTCAACATCTGAAGTGAGAAAATGACATGCTACTGGAAAAGGCTCCTTTCCAGTGCTTACTTCTGGAACAGAACCCAAAAGTTATCTGGCTTCACCGTGGCTCACTAGAATAGAATAGTCACTTTATTGTCAACAAGAACATACACTAGTTGGTGCACATCATGACTGAAATGTCGATTCAAAAAGCTCGCCATTGGACTGTTAAACGAAACAAAAAAATATTCTAAATAAAAAACAATTCCAATGTATACATGTAAAAAACTACATATATACACATATTTATTCTGTAGTGAAGATGTGGCAGCAGTATTGGACGTAACATTGAAATGTAGCAGCGGTTATATTTCACAGTGACTACTGGTGCCCCTGCAGAGAAGGATTATTTTAATTCAAGAGTCTAATGGCTTGGGGGATGAAACTAGTACAGAACCTGGCTGTTCTCGCTCTGATGCTGCAGAACCTCCTCCCAGAGGGGAGCAGGGAGAACAGTCCATGGTGGGGGTGAGTGGAGTCTTTGATGATGTTGCGGGCTCTGCTGAGACAGCACTTGTTACAACATCCTGGATAGATGGAAGAGTTGTATTGTTATGTGTACAGCCTGTTATGAGCTAAGAAAGGACTGGCAGAATGGCAGCTTTTTTTGAAGTGAATGTCATGGACAGTTATTATGGACATGTATGAGTAGTTGCCCTGCACATCCGTGTAGGCTGTTTTTTTTGGCAGGATTCTCTTCAGTGGGGCTTCGATCGTCATCCATCTGCCACTGTGTGTCGATGTCCACCCACATCTCCATCTCCATCACCCTGGGATCAGCCATCACCTCGGACCGTCTCATCGGACATTCATTATAAAGGGGCGGTTTGTTTTTGTTTTGCTGCTGGGGTTTGCGTTTGATTTGCATGGCCGGCCAGTTGTGGGTGAGCAAAGACATTTTACACCCTTGAAACTGTTGGTGAACTCAATTGTGAATATTGTGAGCAATCAGTGGATGCAGTGTTTTGGTTGTTTCATCATTCATGAGCTAAATTTTATGTGTAGGTTCAATGTATTTGTTATATTTGTTTTCCGAAAAATTGCCATTGTGTGTTTTTGGGGTGAATGTATTCCTAACAAAATTTCTTCCCGAACCTGAATTACGCCTTGAAGTGTTACAACCAAAAGGGAGGGTTACACATTGTTTGCATCTTGTGTTCTAACCATAGACTGTATAATAAAGATGGACGTAGCGGCTCCAAAGATGACGTAGACTCCAAAAATGAAGCCGACACGAAAATATCAAAAACGTGCAATATCACACTGTCTGCCAGTGGCTGGCTCCATAGACCCCAATTCTACACAGAAAAAACTAAAATTTGGTAAACTGCTTTTCTACAGCTCAGGATTTTTTTTTTCGTTAGTTTTCTTGGAGCGATCAGGTGGCTGATCTTAAAATAAATCAATATTGAATTTTGTATGGAGCGTTAAACTTTTGCAAAGTCAGGGGGCGTGGTTACTTGATTGACAGTCTGGTCTGTAATGATTGACAGATCAGACAGCCTAGACCAGGGGTGTCCAAACTTTTTTCACCAAGGGCCACATATGGAGGTGAGGTACAAACTACCTGACCTGGTAAAGAGCCGGGTTCTGCCCAAGGTTTCTTCCCGTTAAAAGGGTGTTTTTCTTGCCACTGTCACCTTACGGCTGCTCTGGGGGTTCATATGGGCTCTGTAAAGTGTCTTGAGACAATTTGACCTCTAGTTGGCGCTATATGAATAAAATTGAATTGAATTGAATTTATTTAACCCCTTGATGCCTATTGTCGCAAATTCTCATCATACCACTTTCATTCAGACTGCAGATAGCGTATCCATTCCCCCAATGCTTGTTTGTTCATATTCAATACGTACCTGGAACCTTTTCCAAGCACTGGTTTCTGGTAGGACCGGTCGGAGTGGGACCTAAATAAACAATCTCCACTTATTTTAGCATCAGCTGGAAAGCAAAAACATACACTTATTTAATTGTAAATAAATTCAAGTGTCCAGGGATTAATTACACTAAATCAGCCTACAAACCTGCTTCTCATGAATGGGATTTCTATTCTTTTTAGAACAGAAAAAGGTGAAAAGGTCTCAAAGGTTCTTTTATTCCAACTGCTGGAACATTAAATATCAGGGTGAATGCATCAGGATATGAATGAACTACAATAGTGTTTTTTGTCCAATTATTAATCTTATGGAAATGTTTTTTTTCCAAGTTGAGGCCAAAGAATATTTTACTGCTGTAGGGTACTAAGAAGCAGAACATTCCAGAGCAACACACAAAGATTCAAGACCCTCTCCCAAAGCTGTAAATTTGGTAAGACACCATTTCAGAAAACTGCTCACCCAAAAATCAGAACTTAAGACTTTCAGATAACAGACTGATCGATTTCTTTTTCATTAGTCTCTTTGTGACTTAGTCTAAATTGATAATTTTCTCAGACTAGCTGAGCATGGTGCCCCTAAATAAACAAGTGCAATTTTAATCATAAAGTGTAGTTTCTACCATGAGGTGTGTTGTAGCCTACACTTCTTTCTACATTGTTTGGATCCCCCGTATGAGGCTAATTTCTGCAACATTTTGCTACACTGCCTTAGATGGACAATGCAATTTATTCTGTTTTATTCTAATGTATCATTAGCACTCCGATTACATGAGCTCCACCTAGTTATGTGACCATGTACTGCTGTAGAGGAAAAAACTGCCGTTCTGTTTTATATTAATAGCAGCAGTGTTTGCTGGAACTGAGGCTCAGATGCAGGAAATGAGTTTCCAGACAGTGGAGCAATTTAAGAACAACTCTTTACAGAACAGGAACACAATACAGAACAATAACTGCCAACCGGAAAACTACACGATAGTGGGAAATAGCAGGTTCCGCCTCCTAGCGGGGAGGCAGACTAGAATACAAGGACAGAATAAGGCAACATTAGCAGACCCATGTATGGTAACACCAAGACAGGAATACAATCAAAAGTAGCTGGATCCAACTCAAAATACAGTAATCAGAATATTCTAACAATTAGCAGACCCACGTATGGCAACACCAAGGCAGGAATACTAGACGGACCAAGATAACCGTGAATACACGCAACCATAAACACTAAATACAATGATCAGAGGTTGGCTAAACAGTAGCACAATGAATGCAGACAGTAATCCAGAAACAGAGCAATGAGTGACTAGAGTCTGGTACTGTTCAGGTTAGGAACTTAGCATGTTTGATCAGGTCTCGCCAGCCCCTGTCGAGTCCCATTGACAGCGAATGATGGGACCTGCCAGAATGTGCTGAGAATCTCTCCAGAGTCTCAACACTGAACTCATTCTCTTTTTCACTAGTATCCTCTTCCGGCCTATTCTATTCTATACTGTCAAGACATCCACATTTATGGGGTTGAGTACCGTTTGTTTCATTATTTATTTATTGGATCTTTTTTTTGTTGTTGTTTTTTTTGTTTGTTTTTTTCTGTTATACTGATGGGCAGTTAGTAGTTGGGAATAACACACCACCTCACACTCTCTAATTGCAATAGCACCGCCTGTTGGTTTCTATCCCTGTTCGTTCTGTTTCGTCCTGTCCAGTCTTTGTTTCCCCCACACATCACTGAGGTGTAGCACTGCCCTCCCTGGCTCATAATAGGGAATTCTAATAAAGAATGTCTGCTTAGCTTTCAGGGAGGGCTGGTGATGGTCACACACATGTACTAAATATTAAAATATTTGGCTGCAAGACTGAAATATGCATCAATCTCATATAATGTTGACACCCCTTTTGTGGAGTTAAACAATGAGAATAAATGCAGACGAAAAAAAAAAGGAACTTAGCTGATGGCGGCTGATGGTGTGGCTGGCGTTCCACAGTAGAATGGCGGCTGCCGCTGTTTGTGGCTGGCGTTGGCGTGGCCGGCGGCTGGCGTCCGAGAGACAGAAGGGAGTGAACCAGTCCAGACAGGAGTGAGAACGGAGGGAGACCAAGCTGATCCAGAATGGTGGCCAAGTCTGGATTCTCCGGAGGGGTTCTTGTTGGTAGAAACCGGGATTCTGGGGAGGCAAGAGCAGACAGGAGCCAGTCTAGAACGGCGCAAAAAGGATTACAACAAGAAATAACTCAGAGAGCGCAGTACTCCGCCAAGGCTGCTCAGTTGACATCATTTTCGATGGATGAAATCTTTAATAAAAAATGACCTTGTGCTGACCACAGGCATGTGTTATGCATGTGCACGTTATGTATTCATACCGAATTGCATGTAAACTACTGTTCTAAAGGTCTGTTGATCAGTACATCAATTTTGGTAAGCCTTTGTTTTGCTGTTGTTAAAATAACTATTGCCTCCAGGCGTATTTTTAATGCTATGGGCTTTTATTTTGTAACCATTCCAGCGGCACACGAAGTGTTTATCTAAGAAGCAGTTTCTTGACATGACACAGATGCTGCCGAAAAGTCCGAAAATTCACGTGAAGATGAAAGAAAACGGTTCCACGCTGTTGCTGAAGAAAGGAGTGAAGGGCAGAAGTGTGTAAGCTGTCATAAGCAAGTGCTATATGTTACAGTTTAACAGCTATTTCTTTATACTTTGCATCTTTATAAAACTGGTAACCAACATTGTTTGGTTGGATTCCTGCAGCCATCTTCTCCTATTTAGATGACCATATTTTTCGGTGGTTTGGCATGATACCAGAGCCATGAAAAGTTGATAGTCAGTACCTCGATGACAGTAATTCCTGTCATTTGAAGTAAAAAAGCTGTTATGTACACACTGGGTTACTGCAGGACACTGTCATCATACTATTTGGTCGTCGTGGAGTGGGTCGATGTTGGTAACCTGTGACTTTGATTTTTAAAGGGAAGCACTTGGCATCCAATCACAGGCTAAATGGAATGTGTTCACTGTGTGGCCTTTAATTAAGCCCTTCCAGAGGGGAGGATTTACTGTTCTGGATGGAGAAGAGGATGAGTACACAGTATTTTCTCACTTACTCAGGCCAGCGAGCCATAAATTATTTATGTTACCGCAAACTGTGCGTACAGTTGAGGAATCCTGCATACGACAGCTGTATCGTAGCGCAGCGTATCTGCAACGGCTTGGCACTGAATGGCTGAATATGAAAAGAGCTCCCCTCAAAGGGTAATGCATTAAGTTTTGATGTAATACCAAAATGTCTTGTGCCCCATTTCTGACTCTGATACTCGTGTTTTGTGCTTCGATAAAGGCCTTTTGAAAGGGCTACTCCAGCTCAGCTGTTAGTTTGCACAATAGGAGATTGTTTATCTCATGTCCTCAGCAATGGAAGTTTCAGTGAGCTTTTGGAAATGCTTGAAATACTAAAAAATGATCTATTTAACAAAAACGTAAATTCTTTGGTGGTCTAATGAGGAGGGTTGAAGCTTTGTCATTTAAATCAACGAATACATGCAAACAGCTTCTGACAGTCAAAGAGAGCAAATAAGAACAAATAAGGCTGCTGCATCCATCTTTTTGATCAGGAACCATGTTTGGCAGATGGGTGAATGAGGTTTTACTCATGCCAAGAAATTATTCAGGTGCAGAGGTAGAAACTGTACATGGCCTATTTTTTATGCTACTTCTCCGCTGCCGTTCTTCCTACTGTAAGAGGCACTGCTTGGAAAATCAGACTCTACAGAAGCTGGATTAAGTTCTAGGTCAACAATAACGACACTCTCTGACACTTACGCAATGAGATCTCACTTTGACTGACTATGTATACAGACTGGGAAGGGGACTCGACAATGATTACCACTGTAAACCCAAGAGTATACAAATGGTATTTACAGTGTAACAGGCGTGAGTTAATCCTAATCCTGAGCCATAATTGATTTTCCAGTGATGAGATGTTCACCAGGAGATGTTGGACTAGGATGAGGTTTAATCCTTGTCTGCAAAACCGGTCAACAAGCAGGAAGCTGAGTGGACCAGATACTGTCCTGGATTCAAAGGTGTTGTTGCAGGAAAAAGTATAAGGTTCCACTTAATTGACATATTTCAAGAGGAAACTATTTATGCAAATCTGCATTGCCAGCAAAGCAGGCAATTGTCTCTGGGACCAAGACTGCTGGGGCCCTAGAGAGGACCCAAAGGCCCCAGGTTGGCTGTATGGTAATAACCTTTTGGTAATTTGATGCAAATTTCAAGGGGAATGTGCACTACAAAAACACAGTTAAACAGCTTAAATGGTGATGTCCTTAAAGTTGCTCCTCTTAAAGCTCTTATTATGTGCCCTTCTATCAAAATCTAGTTTTAAAGACGTTCTACACCAGTGTTCTGTGGCTCTGAATGAGTCTGAAAAAATATTGATATGAGAATTTGGAGTGTTTTATACTGCAGATGTTTGTAGAAGCTTGTAGAATCCATTATTTTTGGAACAGGAGTTGTACTAAGGTTGAAAAGTCAGAATATGTCTTCCTCTCCCCTTGCAAGTTCTGTCATTTTATAGCAACACTAAATCAAATCTCTTACACTTTAATACGTTTAACCCCATCAAGCCTTTGGCTAGCCATACATGCCTTACCTTGTTTTATTCATTTTATGAAAAGTCTACACTATCCAGATCTTACGTAAGCTAATATGATACTTGCATATTGTTATATTACCCTTTATATTGAGAAAAAACATGGATCCCACCATAAAATACTGGCAGTGGAGGTGTCCTGTCAATGGGGAGATTGTCTTGAATCTGGCAGAACCATGGTGATGGGATACTGTACGACTTAGCAATTAAAAATTTGTTATTCACTTAAGAATGCACAAACAGTTGCCTACCAGTGCACAGGTGACCTGCACATGTCTTCTGACCACACCAATTGAATTATTGCATTGAAATACAAATACATTTCTGTTTATTTTTCAAACAAATGTCTGCCCTTCGTTTTCTGTAATCACACTAACCAACAGCTTGTGTCATTGGAAAGGGTAAGTTCTGCTTTTATTTCAGTGTGTTTTGAGATACATTAAGTTATGAATCAATAGGGATGTGTTGACTTATTCAAACGAGAAGCAGTAAATATATATAACTTTGCAAGATTTGGATCCATCTTCATGATGTGATTATTTCAGCATGTACAAATATGTGATAAGAATCACTGCACCGCTGGACTGTATAGGTCTTTCTTACGATATGTGTTCCATATCAATGCAATGACAAGCTCTGGCGTAATTCAAACAGGAGTAATGGGTGTGGAGATGGACACAGAGCTGTATGCAGATTGTAACTATGATTAAATTTGAATATAGATTCAAAATTATTTTTCACCTGGTAGTAAAGACAAGCAAGTAGCATTGATGGAGCCATGCAGTTACATTAAAAATGCACTCCACCTCACTGCAATAAATAATTGGTGAGCAATTTAACTGAGAGGATGGCATGGAAAGGCTGGAAACATTACTACAGCCTTGACCCAACTGTGATGGAGCATCAGAAACTATCGTATTCATTATTTTTGTGATTTTAAATGAATTTGACCAACAAGTTCTCTAATTGCCACAGCCATATAGGTAGTTTGTCCAGGAGATAAGCCACAGATAAACTGTTAAAAATCACCGCTAAAAAATAAACTACTTTACATAAAAATAATTTACTGTAGAGACAACACTACGATAAGCGTTTAGTTAGGGCTAGGCACAAATAACTGTCATTAAGTTTCGGAAGAGGTCATAGTTTGAGTCAAAGTAAGTACTTTGTTGACATGGTTACAACAATAAACACATGGTTATGATTATGCAATGTCATGGTTAAAAGGTACAAAGCACACTGTAACTTGGAGATTGAATACTGATGAGAACAGTGCTTTCCTGTGTTAAAGTCCAACATTGTGTTGACCCATCCATCCACCCTAACCTCCTCCCCATGCTGACCATATATACAGCCATGTAAAAAAACTATTAGACCACCCTTGTTTTCTTTAATTTCTTATTCATTTCAATGCCTGATACCAATAAAGGTATATTACCTGAAGAATACAATGAACATGACAAAAAATGCAGTTGATTACATAATACTTTATGTCCTATTTTACATACTTAAGCTAAATTGTATTCCCAGGGTATATAAGAGGCAATGTCATGTCATAAGCAGCACTGGCCATGCAAAGGCCTGGAGAGGTTTCCTGCTTACGTTCAAGCCGTAGCACAACTCAGACGCTGTCAGCTCTCACATAATGCCTGAAACAAAAGAATTATGTGAAACCACAAAGGCAGCCAGCTTGGCATTGCTGAAAATTGACTTGAGTGAGAGACAGATAGTGAAAAAACTGAAGATCTCCAAGACAGCTGTTTGTTACACCAAGAAAAAACAAGCCGAACATGGTACTACCACATTGCTAGCTGGTCACGGCAGGAAACGTCTTTCTACCCCATGAGACGACCGTGCACTCATCCGTTCCTGTGTCAGGAATCGTCGTAAGACCTCCAGGAACCTTAAAAATGAGCGAGCACTGTTGAGAAATGTGACTTGTTCAGCAAGGACAGTTCGAAACCGACTTCTTGAAGCTGGTCTGAAGTCACACAGGGCACGGAAGAAGCCCTTCATCAACGAAAGGCAGAGGAAAGCCCAGTTACTCTTTGCTGGAGATCACAAGGATTGGACTGTTGATGATTGGGCTAAGAGTCTCTTCACTGATGAATCCAATTTTCAGATGATGCCCACTCCAGCCAACTTACTGATTAGGAGGAAATCTGGAGAAGCCTACAAACCAGACTCTCTTGTCCCTACAGCAAAACATGGGGGTAGATCAGTGACGGTCTGGGGTTGTTTCTGTATGAGTGGAACAATGCAAATGCAATTGTGTGAAGGGAAAATGAACCAGGTCATGTACAGGGCTACTCTTGAAAGCAGTCTTCTTCCATCAGCTGGAAAACTCTTTCCTGACTCGAATGACTGGATTTTCCAACAAGACAATGTCGCTTGCCACACAGCAACATCAGTTAAAGCCTGGATGGAGAACCAGAACATTGGAACCATGCCTTGGCCTGCTCAAACACCAGATCTAAATCCAATTGAAAAATTGTGGAAAATCATCAAACACAAAATGGAGATGGACAATGGACTCCTATGTGTATCATGTGACAAAAACAGATAGAAAACACGGAATGCCTAAAAGCACTGTTTTTGGCAGTATATTGCCATAGCTATTGATGTAAGCTGTTATGCCTTCCACTTCTGATGCTAGATAGCGGCAGGCTCTCTCTCCCTCCCTTCCTCTCTCCCTGCAGGTGGGCGTGTATGTGGTGTGTGGTGGCATGAGACAGGTGCTGTCTATTGGTAATCCGGGACTGATAACTGCCAGATGGGGATGATCTGACGCAACTACTCATCATAAACATAAAAGTCAGATGCAGTCACCACTCGTCTCTGGACCGTTAAACAGTCAAGTTAGTGTTGATTATTGTTTGCATCCAGCTCTTGGATAGACTCATGCTCTAAACATGTTTTTTGTGTCACAGTTCTGGATCTTCGCCTGGTCTGCAAAAACCTGTCCCTGGAAATCCTCCATCTGCACCATTCATGGTCTGGATCACCCGAGAGATCCACACCACGCTTCCTCAGCCACAGCAGCTGTCTCGTCCCCACCATCACGCCAGCTGCAATCCACCTCTGCCTGCCTTGCCTTCCCTCATTTCCACCAGAACTCTCTGCCAGTTAAGTTCACTACTCAGTTGTCTAGTGTCAAGTTTAGTAGTGTGAGTTTTCCGAGTCGTTCTGTTTCGCTGATTTAACAGTGTTGTTGTAAGCATTAACTTCTGCTGCCGCATTCAGCACACATTTAGTTTTGGTTTCATATCAGAGTAGAATGTTTTCCGTAGTAGATAGTTTTTGCCATTCTGGCACTCAGATTCCTGTTATCCCTTGTTAGCTCTCCTGCCCTGGTCGTACTAGGTTTGGGTTAGCCCCGTTTTGTTAATTTTGTGATCCAGTTGGTTTATAGTATTCTGCAGCCGCACTTAGCAGTACTCCTGTTCCTGTTGGCTCTGCTTCATTGTAATTAGTATTCTGAATTTATTCTTGTGTTTGGCTGTGAATTAGAATAAAACTAATTAACTGTACTCTGGCTGTCATGTTCGTATTGTCCTGTGCATGAGTCTCTGTACCAGCATAAGATAAGAACCTGATTTTGTGGAATGTGATTTTGGTTATTATCAAGAAAACCATAGAAAATGGCTAGATATAAGCTTTTAAATTAAACTCTTATGAGCTGTTTTTGTTATCATTATATTTGTCCAACCAAATGTTAGTTGTACCAGGCATTAAAATGAACAAAAAATTGAAGAAAATGAGGGTGGTCTAATAATTTTTCCATGACTATATCCCGTGTGTGTGTGTGTGTGTGTGTGTGTGTGTGTGTGTGTGTGTGTGTGTGTGTGTGTGTGTGTGTGTGTGTGTGTGTATATATATATATATATATATTTATTAGGACTGTCAAAATTAGAGTGTTAATGTGGATTAATCCAGCACCATAATTAATCAGATTAAACATTTTAACACAATTAACGCATCTGCAGCGCAGAATGACTCACAATCCCAGAAACGTCTCTGGCAACGCAATTCGGATATTTTAAATTTGATGGGTCGTTTATTTTTCACGGGCGCAGCTTTTCCAGTGTTTACGGCATTAGTTTATCAGCTCAGGAAATGGACAGACTAATTAGGTACGAGTTCAGCCATCCCACATGACGCTACTCAGCCAATAAATTGGTCTCTGCATTCCAGCCACTAAACATCGCAGCTGAGTTCAGAAAACAGGTGAGGGACAGACAAGAGGAGGACAGATAAAAAGATAAACAAGAAAAGCACTCAGAGAGTGCAGTGCTTCGCCAAGACTGTTCATTCCTAAATTTGTGTATTCAGAAATCACATAGAATCTGGCCGTTTCAAGTTAGACATTATGATTTTCTGGAACTTTGCTTTAATACATTTTCTCTGACTGGACCTCTTTGAATTTTAGTTGAATACCCCTGTGCTAAACAGCATGTTGGCCCTCTTTTTGAATACAAAAAATCCCCAAAGACGGAACAGTCCACCAACTTACAGTAATAGGCACACTCTACAGGAAAGAGTTTTTTTTCACTGAAGCACAGGTGTTTAATAAACATGTTAAGTGCATATATATTCCCTTCATTCTTGAATTTGTTTCCTCATGCAAAATGAAACACGATTAATATAGATTAAAAAGGAATATTTAATCGTGTTTAATCGAAATGAATCCACAGCAACCCTGTGATTAATATGATTAAAAATTTTAATCGTTTGACAGCACTAATATATATATATATATATATATATATATATATATATATATATATATATATATATATATATATATATATATATATACATATATATATATATATATATGCACATATACATATATACACATATACGTATATATATATGTATATATATATATACACACAGTTAAATATTCATTATTAATCTATATTAATCGCATTTCATTTTGGATGAGCAAACAGACTCAAGAAGAGATATATATGCACTTAACACAAGTCCTGTTCTGCAATGAACGTGCACATACATATTTTTAAATCACAAACCCGGTCAGTCATTGATTTTTGCGACGGTAAGTCTACTTGGACAAACTGCCCGAAATGTGTTGCCAGAGATGGTTTAGTGATGTCATTTTGAGTCCTTCTCAATATATATATATATATATATATATATATATATATATATATATATATATATATATATATGTATACATATATGTATGTATGTATGTATATGAAAATTGTCCTAGTTTTGTTGACCCATCCATCCACCATGACCTCCTCCCTATGCTGAGTGGACACCATTGCTTGAAAGTTTTACAAAAAAAAATATTTTCAGGCATTTGTGGAAACACTTGATGCTGTCTCGTGTGACCACTAGAGGTTACTCAACAATAAAACGTAACTTGCACGAACAATGGGAGGACAGTCTTGTTTTGGAAGGCACTATTAAGCATCGCAAAATGTTAAAAATGACATATTTTGCTATTTATTTTGGAGGACTTGTTGGTCTTGGTGGACAAATAAAAACCAGATTTCATCTATCTAACTCACCTGCTGCTTTCACAAGATGAGTCAGACTGAAATGCAACGGTTTTGTAACATTAGTTCTTGATAGTCGAATTAAAGCTTTGACTTTGTCATAATGCTCAGGGAGGGATGACTCAAGGTCATTTATGAGAAAATGCAGTGTCCCTGCCTTCACCGTCATCAGTCAGAAATGGCTGTAAAATGGATATCAGTAAATAATTTCTCCCCATACTGTGTGACATTTTCACACGAGAAGTAAAAAAGCGTGGACGTGGACTTGCTGGATGGCGGCACATGGGATGGAAAATTCCTCAAACATCTACACTTGATCAGAGGAGAGGAGGTTTGCAGGTGGAAAATCAGGCCAGATAAGCTGGAAAAAAACAGGGAGGTCTGTGTTGCGTGATTCCAGCCACTCCACTGCCTGTTTGAAGCACTCAGCGTGAAACACAAAACACACAAGTTGGGTTTTCCCCATTCATGAAGCCAACACTGACTCATTCCTGCAAGTGCTGCTGCTGGTCACTCTCAGCCACCTGCAGGAACTGTTTTTTCTTTTCTTTTTTTTAACAACTCTCATGTTGCCTGTTGCCTCCCCCTGTTTCCTAAAATAACCAGGCATCACCCCGACCTCCTCCTCCTCCTCCTCCCGCCTCCTCTCTCCTCCTCAAACCCTCCCGCCACATGGTTTACAGTTAAGTACATAAATCAGGCGCCACCGCTGGTGTTGGAGCTGTAGAGGCAGACACGAGGCACACATGCTCACCGCACCGCCGCGGCTCGTCGCTGCCACTGCAGCCGGTGCAGCGAAGGAGGCTCTCGGCTTTTCTCTCCGCCGTCGACACGGAGGCGGAATGGCTTGAGATCAGACAAACCGGCTGACTCGTCTCGGATCGCCCCTGATTGCACCGATGATCTTCTGACTGTCTGCCCCGTCTCTCTCCCTGTGTGTGCGTGCGTGTGTGCGCGCGCGCGCGTGTGCGTGTGTGGATGTGTGTGTGTGGATGTGTGGTGCCCGCCTGTCTTGCCGCGAATTGCTGCAGTGCTGTTTTTTCCAGGTGTTGTGTGCGAGTGCGTGTGTGCGTGCGTGCGTGTGTGTGTGTGAATGAGTGTGTGCGTGCGTGTGGCGCTGCTCGTTGTAGCCTGGTGTAATTGGAATTGTACTAAAAGAAGCCGGGGATCGGAGTCTGATGTCACATGTGCTTCATCGGAGGACACGGGGCATCTGCAAGCTGGATTTTGTGGAGGATGCTGCGGCAAGTGATACACAGAGGGCTCAAGGCTTCGTTCTACTGGCTGGGCTTATTCGTTAGCAGACACCCCGTTTTCTTCCTCACCGTCCCCGCCGTCCTCACCATCATTTTCGGATCTACCGTGCTGAGCCGATTCAAGCCGGAGACGAACCTGGAGGTGCTGGTCGCCCCGACGCACAGCCTCGCCAAGATCGAGCGGAGTCTCGCCAACAGCCTGTTTCCCATCGACCAGTCGAAGCACAAGCTGTACTCGGATTTGCACACCCCGGGCAGATATGGCAGGCTGATCCTACTGGCCAAGTCCGGGGGGAACATCCTGGAACTGGCCGACCAGGTCCTGCAGGTCCACAAGCAGGTGCTGGACCTGCGCGTCAATTACAAGGGATTCAATTACACGTTCGCGCACCTCTGCGTCTTGAGCCACAGGGACAAACGCTGCCTCTTGGATGATATCATCACCATCTTCGAAGACATCAGGCAGGCTGTGCTCTCCAACAGCACTTTCCATAAGGTGCCCGTGAGCTATCCAAACACTACGTTAAAGGTGAGCGTTTCTATGCATGTCATCCAGGCCCATCTCTTCTCCCCCACCTCTCCAGCCAGAGCCGTGGTGACAGTGCAGCAAGCGTGTGCATAGCTGTAGCAGGATGGCCCTCCGAGCTTGCCATCATTTCTGAATGAACGCAGTAAGGGCTTGTATTCGCTCAGGCTGTGATGTGAGGCTGCAGATTGCTACATATATCAACCGGCGAGGGAACCCTCTCCATAACACAGACAGCCGGCTTCTCACTGTTTCAGCCTCCCTTGTTGGTGCAGGTGAATTGATTGGCTGCATATAGCCGCTGACTGCTCTGTTCTGCTCCAGCACACACATCCACATCCACAGCACACACACACACACTCTATGGGATACCCTGTGTCATTTTTTAATGCAGTGTCTCCCCTCCTTGTCTTCTCCAGCCTGCACATGCAGCATGACATGGCTACAGTAGCTAATAGACTCCCAGGTTATTCCTGCATCTTCCTGGGTATCGCTCAGTGGGATCTGACTGCACACACGCAGCTGTATCAATCACACACAGCCTCCCAGCTGCACAACATATCAAGATGCTGCATGTAGCAACACACAAGTGCAGACTCCAGGCCATCACACACACACACACACACGAGGTGCAGATGCAGCATCTGATGAGGTGTTCACGTAATCTGAAAATCTGTTGCATTCATTTGCAATATCCGCCATGATTTTTTCTTTTTCAAAATACAGACTTAATCAAATTTCATCAGTGTCACGTTGCAAGGCAAGTGCAGTGCCAAGGTGATGGCTTCTAGTTGTGCGATGTGTGAAGCATTTTATCACTTTCATGGTTGTGATATGATATAAGCATAGCCACTTGTTCTACACAAGTCAACTAGGTTTTTGAATTACATGCTACTGTATTCTTGCATGCACTGTGGGCTCATATGGCACAAGCACAAATTCAGAGTATTACACGCCTGGTGTCCAGCATGGCAGATTGTAACTTGCACTGAGAGCTTCCTCAGCAGTGTGAGCTGTCTGTGCAGTGTCAGTGTCTGAGCCCAGTGGTGAGGCCGTCCATCGTCCTGTTGCAGACTGTACGGTTTCTGATGTTCATAGAAGGATACGTAGTGGATTCCTCTTTAGGATCCCAACAGTAGACCTATATGGTTTTTGAATTTAGTGGTTTTCAGATAAAGCATCGTATAACATACTAAAACCCATGTACCTTTCAGTTAAGCAATTTAGATTTGTGCCCTAAATGCTTCTTAATAGTTGGAGAAAATTCAGGAAGGTCAAGATCAATGGTCAGACCTATCCATCCACCCTGACCTCCTCCTTCACCTGACTTTGTGTCTCTGTATCTATTACTTTTTCTTTACTCCTGTTGCATTTACGACTGGAACATACTACCTAACTACTAGCCGGAATTTTTTTTGAAACAGTTTAATAAAAAATTTACGTATTTATGCTTAGAAAGTCAAGTTTAAATGTAGTTTAAATAGGTAAAGTCATTGCTTTATTGAGTCATTATACACAGGAAGCTGCACAATTAATCAGTTTTGGGAAAAGAGCCTATTTTGTGTTAAAATTGGTACTTTGTAAAAACTTACATATCTTATTCATTATGTTTACAATAATAAACATACGGCAAAGTTAATGAAACCTTAATGTTTAAAAACATATTAAAGTTAACAGCAGTGTACGATGTTAAAGTGTAATTTCAAATATTTTTGACCCATCCATCCACCCTGACCTCCCTGTGCAGAATTTGTGGCTCTGTAACAAAACTACTTCACGCTCTTGTTTGCTTTTTCACGACCACCTTTGGCCACTAGAGGACACTGTCACTTGAAAGTTTAAGACATCTGTTTAAACAACTGATGCTGGATCAGCAAATGCCATATCACAAATCTAAGAACAGGGCAGTTTTTGATTTGAAGTTGAAATTTTGCATTTCGTCATTGGCAGCAGTGACATTTCCGTATCTGTTGCTTTCCTATGTTCAGTCATTGGTTATGTGTAAATTTTCATTGTAATCTTAAAAGAAAATAGACATTAGTTTCCGTACACCTACAGTGAGTCATTTCATGCCATTTGCCATTTATTCTTTATTATATGCAATCATGGAGTAATATCTATCTCTTTAGTACCGATGTCTTCCTTTCATTGCCATGTTGCAGTTTCATCAGAAAACAATCTGTTCACCTAAATACAAACAGATATGTTCGCATTTGCCCTTATGTTAGACATATAGTCACTTCTAGACGCTTGTGCTGTTGTTTTAGTCGTTATGGTGAATATGGTAAGTTTGTGAGATTTTATAGGGGCTATTTCTTCAATAGAAATTGGTGCAGGTCAGTCTCTGCCTTATTTTATTCTTTTCTATATCCCTTCTCTTTTATTGTCTTCTAGCCTCCTTATTAATGAAGTGCCAGTGCAATTACAAAAAGCCATTTTCTTGCATAGCTTTAGTGGTATTGGGCTCCTTCTCGAAACTTTTGCAAGTGCAATTTGAAAAGAAATGGGATTTTGATCATAGTGCAGAGTCTTTGAGGATGATAGGACATAGTTCCAATGAAAATTGTACACACTGAGGCCTGTGATTTAGCCAGCGTAATAGGATACCACACACCATATTGGAAAGACAAATTGCTGCTGAGGTGTTTGAATGGGTTTTTTTCAACATTTCAGACTAAATTCAGTTCAGCTTCACTGTATTGGGTAGATAGTAGAAATTGCAAGGTTTTCGCCTTCTGCTATTGGACTTTTTGTAACCAAAATATTCTCATGTAGTGAGTTTTCTTGATGCAACTGCTATTCAGAATCCATCTGCAGCTGAAACCAAAATGCAAAATATTCACAAATTTCAGTTTTTATAAACTTTTGTGAGACTTTTTGGTGTCACATACGGTAATAAATCTTGATATCTTTGGGTTTGGACATTATTTTGAATTACATGAGCTTTAGAAATACAACGCCTCAGGCTGTTCACTGTTCTCTGACATTTGAATAACTAAGACAATCAAGAAAATAACCAGCAGATTAATAGTAAGGTGAAAGTAATAGCTAGTGTCGGCCCTAAATGCAGCCAGTTCTCCTTATTTTCTCATATATGAAATTCACTGTTGCCATCGGCGTTCATATCATTCTAGCCTTGTCCTTACGTATGCATGTGCCGCCTTCTGTCTCGATGTAAAAAGAATACAGAAGCCTTCTCTCGAACAAGATTTCCTTGACATTGTATAATAAGCATGCGTGCTCTCAGGCGCGCTCACATCAGGAGCTTCTCTCCAACATGAAGCACAGTGTTTCAGTCATTAAGGTTGGTGTGACCTCCTTCCTCCAGCAGCTCTCCTCATGCTGTATCAGTCACTCTGCACTCTCCATGTTCCTGAATCCTCCTTCTCTCTGTCTGCCTGTCTGACGAGCTGTCTGGGTTAATTCATTTGCCTGACTTCTTATGCCTCATCCTTCTCTTTGATGTCACCACTGGGGTTTATTTCTCTGCTTGTTATACAGACATAGTCTTTGTACAAGAAAAAAAAAAAAGTCCCACTTTTTGCTGAGCTGAACTTTAGCTCTGTTCCCAGGAGAAAATGCTTAAAATATATACTCTTTGTTTTGCTCTGTCTGCTGTATTTGAAGTTGTGTAATCTTTTTAAGCTGTCACATGAATAGAAACACATTAAAGAGTATGACATAATATTGTAAATGGGACCATTGAAGCTTTAAAACCTTATTAAGGTGAAATGTATATCAGCCACAACATTAAAACCACTGATGTGTGAAGTGAATAACATTGATTATCTCTTTAAAATGGCACTTGTCACAGAATGGGATGTATTAGGCAGCAAGTGAACAGTCGGTTCTTGAGGTTGTGTTGGAAGCAGGAAAATGGGCAGGGAAAAGATCTGAGTGATGTTAACAAGCCTAGGCAGAGTATCTCCAAATCTGCAGATCTTGAAGGGTGCCAGTGCTTAGTACCGTCCAAAAGTGGTCCAAAGTACAACAACTGGTTACTCAAAGATTCACTGATGCATGAGTAAAGACTGGCTCGGGTGGTCTGATCCGGCAGACAAGCTACTGTAGCACAGATTGCAGAAAAGTTTAATGCTGGCTCTGATAGAAAGGTGTCAGAACACACCTGAGACCTGTTGCCAACCGCGAAAGAAGAACTGGACCATAGGGGGCAATGGAAGAAGGTAGCCTGGTCTGATGAAGTACACTTTGTTTCACATTATGTGGATGGTTTGGTGCATGTGTGTTGTATACTTAAAGAAGAGATCGACAGAGGCAGCGTGATGCTCTGAGCTAATTTTGTGGGGAAACCTTCGGACCTGCATTCGTGTGGATGTTACTTTGACATGTACCACCCAACTCAACACTGTTGCAGACCAAACACACCCCTTCATGGCAGCGGTATTCCTTAATGACCTCTCCCAGTAGGATAAGGCTCCCTGCCGCACAGCAAACGTTGTACAGGAATGGTTTGAGGGATTGGTTTTAATGTTGTGATTGATGGGTGTATACAGTAAATACATTAATATGGATTGAAGCAATATCAGGAAGCACAAAGCAATGTGAGAAATACACACTTTCCAGCACTCCAACTACCAACTGTCACAACTACTGTCCAATGGTTAATTAGAGCTTGTCGATTGCTGGTTGAAGTGCCAAAGTTGTCACAGCAACAGACTGGACATATGGCAGCGCTGGTATGGGACTGTCTGCTGATCGCCAATATGCCAGAAATATTGGAGCTCTCCTTGCTGACACTCAGTCCACAGTTTATCTCAGGTCACACAAATGTGAACTTCTATTTTGCAGCTGCTCAAATCTTAGATTGTATATATATATATAATAGATTAATGTGCGATTGATGGATATGGAAGTTCAGAGAGGCTGTGGTTTACACACTTGCTACCCCAAAATCACAACTTAAGTATCTTATCATCTCAAGGTAACAAGGTTAAAGCTTGTAGACAGTCCTCATCTTAAATCTAATATTGACTGCATCAACAAGTCAATCAACATACAGCTGAAACTAATTCATTTGATTTTGTTCAGGCTTCAGATATTTATTTATTTATTTTAATCTGTTGTTTGGTATGTACATTCAAAAAGTGTAAAACATGTCCATCACAGTTTCCTAAACTTCAGGGTGACAAACATATTTGCCCAAAACCCCTTTACATGAATGTAAGATGAGGAAAACCAATGAATTCACACATTTGGAAAACAAAAATCTGTCAGATATTTGACTTGCAGGCCTAAAAATATCCTCAGTAACTGATCAATCATAACAACTAATTTTCCTTCTACAATTAAATAATACATCAATTGAACTGTTTCATCTCTACATCAATAGTCCAAACAGCTGACAGATGTTAAAATTTCCTTGACAAGCAACCCCTTGTGTGGCATGCAGCACTATCGATACTGTGTTTACTAATACCAATAACAAAAACATTGAGAATTTAGAGTTTAAAAAATAAATTAGCTATATATTAGCCACTTACATGCACAAACATACTTTTTGCAATTGAGATATAACCTTTCAGTGCTCTCTGGTGGGTAAACTATGCAAGGATGTTTCTCCATTACTGCAGATATGTAATTTTTGTATCGTAACTTCTTGTTGTATCAGCCTCTGTATAAGCCCATATGTCTAATAAGTTAACACCTATAGTAACACAAGAAACCACAGTTAGCATCCTGTCTAGTGTTAGCATGCAGGTTTCTCATTACCGTGATGATAGGGTTTTTGAACCTGAAAATCTTAACCACAGAGGTTTCATAGAAGAAATCACACTTTTGACAAATTTTTGTGATGGTCGTTTGACAAACTATGGTGCCTAACCTCTGCTGTAGGGCTGCTAGATCAGAAAACACAGTTTCCTTGTTTAGGTTGAAAGTCCTATCGAAATACACGGTGCATTACAGCCATTATCCTGCAAAAGTTGTATGCACAAGATATCCCATCTAATCATTGCAAGGTAACCCATGTAGCTAAATGGCTGTGGCCTGTCTATTTAAATGAGAATGTGCATCAATAAGTGGCTTGCCCAGGGGTCTGCTTTGGTACATGACAATAGGAAATTGCCAGTAGAATCCTCAGACGTCTCTTGCATTAATTAAAACCTTTAATTGAGCATTTTGAATGTAAAATACAGACAAAATGTTGCAGCCAGTGTTATATAAATCAGTGTATTTACTGCAAATGCATACATGATAGTAGCTATGTGTCAATATTTGGACAAAACTGTGTGTTTAGTCATAATTTACTAATTGCAAATTGATGCTTTTCTCACAATACAGTAGAAATTAGATTATTTACATTATGATTATGGTAAAGTTCGACCCCAGTAGTGACAGACTGATGGTTGTACAGACTGGTGGATGTAATCAGGCCATGTGTTTGATGTTTTGCCATGGTAGTCGCGACGTAGCTACATTTTTGAGTGCAGAATGCAAAGTGCAGAAGTTACTCAGTATCACCTTAACATGGTATATGACCCAAGTATGAGTGCAACAACTTCAATAGATCCTACATTTCTGTTGAAGAAATTTCACCCTTCGTCCTTCGAAGTTTGCCGTAGTGGGGTGTTTATTGGTATTACGATCTACGGTGGGCTTGCCAACACAGGGCATGAGTCTGTGAAGGTAAGCCGACCCAGAGCATTTGGAGAGTACCCATTTTATAGGGATGGTCAGAGAGTGGGTCAGAGGGTAGGGAGGGCTGACAACAAAAGGTAAGGGCGGGGTGAGGTCTGGCAGACACTAACAGATAACAAAGATAAAAGCATTGTGGATAACTGTGGGAAATGGAATGGAGGGGGTGACACTAGTAGCAAAAGGTGTGCTATTTTCTTCATCACTTCCAATAATTCAGCAGTGTTTGTAACATACTTTTATCCTCCAAAGCCAAGGAAGACATATCTTGATACGAACAATTGGTGGTATCGTCCTTTAACTGAGGAATGTTCATACATGTAAACTTATTTTGTTATTAAGATGCTTCAAAAAGGACACTGCAATAGCACACTAAGCACACTGAACTAAATCCTTTGTGAGAAGAATTGTTGAAAGCTTGTTTCTCCACCTCTCACATCCACCTGTCACCTCCGTCTCTCGTCAGAAAGCTTGAGAGGTGTCACTTACCCCCTTTTCACACATCACTCAACACAGATATCACACATGGCTGTGTGGCGCCTTCACTCTGTCATACGATGGCCACATTCAAGATTAGAAAACAAAGCTGCACTGAGCAGTTTTCTGGAGATACGGAAATTGTTGCCCTGATTATGTCTCATCATTCACTGTGCTGGAGCAGGAAAGGCACATGTATGTCTCCGCTCTGCAGTTGGTGCATCGACTGGCTCGGTGTGGTATGCAAACGTTTTAAGACTGTTGAGATTCATTTGAAATGCTTTAGTGAAGTTGAGGAAGTCACTGTGGTAGATTAATTTGAGCTTTGTGCAATTACACAAGTGAAAATGGAGCTAAAGCTTTCCAAGTTCCCTTAGCAATTACTGAGTGATTACATTACATAAACACACTTGTACACTGTCATGAAATGACAAATTTGAAACACCGAGGAGGATTATTTTAGAGAGTAATGATCTGGATTAAAAAATAACATACAGAACGCGCTTTATAAATTCATGTATCTGAAACTATGAGTTATAAAGTGTCAGACTGACAGAAAACCTGGCTGTTGACTTACGGATGGGCTCAATTATGTGACTTTAAGGTGCAGTGTCTTCCACCATCAATTTACCCTGCTGCTCACACATTGCCAAGAGCAGAAATAACTCATCCATCCCCCCCGTTCAAGTAAATTAACAGAAACTGAAGCAAACAATCACAGGGATTTATTTATCTAGAAGCATGAGATTTATATCAAGCTCCCTGCTGTGAAACAGCACATCACAACTGTTTGATTGTGCTGGATTATTGTGTTGGTAACGAGATAAATCGTATCTACAATAAGCAGCAAATTAAAGTTGAAATTGTTCCGGGTGCATCAACAAAACAGTGTCATGCCAGGGTGCAAATTCACAGCACAATGGTGGGTGGGAGTCTTGGTTTCCTTGTTAAATAGTCTGGGGAAATATTAATTATGTCTTAGTCAAATTGTAGCATACAGTTAAACCTAGTGAATGAGCCTGTTGGTTTGAAATACAGTCTGTGCATGATTGGATTTGAATCACTGAATTAATTCCACCATGATTTCAAGTTTGTCATATGCCAACTTGTCCACCATCCACTAATGTTGATGCTAAGCAATGGAAGTGAAACATAGAGAAGAAATATGAGCTTGTGATGGTATGTGAACTAAATTACCTTTAGCATTGAATTGTTTTTTTGCATTAGCGCTCCTGAGACGTTATCGCTCAGTTTATTCTGTATATATAGTAACTTAACCTTCCTTTTTTTAAAATGTACTCTATATAGAAATGAGTTACATTCTGTTGTAAATAGGTGCTAATTTGCCATGAGCCTTCTAAACAGTGCTTTGAATTTATATTTAATGTTCATCTATTGATCATTATACTTCAAAAACTGCTAAAGCACTGACTCAGCTAATGGCTCAGTAAATGAAAAATCCAACTAAACCTATAAACGAAAGTAGTGGGAATCAGTTCTATTCTTTCATCTAATGGACCTGTGTGAGATCCAAAGGTGAGAAGTACTTTCTGTTTTTTCCATTTGCATTTTTTTTTTGTTATTGTTGTTTTTTGTTTGTTTTTTGGAGGTTTTTATTGGAACAGCACAATGATGTTTTATCCATGATTTTTTTTTTTAAATCTACATTTTTATCATGTTTGCAATGCACATAAAATGTGTCCAATCCAGCGCAAGTAATTATCTGCTCAACAGCTGATTGTAGAAATGACTTACAGGAGTTATGATTACAGACTCATGCCATCTCCCTACAGTTGTATTTGGACTGGAATTAATAGCCCAAACAGTAGCAAAATACTTTCTTTCTAATTGTCCATACATACCGTGATACTATCATTGTGAATTCTTCTATCCTGATAGCCCTACAAACTAAATAATGTCTCATCGTGTTTGCATGGCATTACATTATCAACTGTGTTATTTAGTAGATATGGCTAACATTTTAGGCAACAGCACATACTAAACACAAGCTGCCAAAAAGTCAGCTTTATACATAGTAGTAACATTTTCCCATTGCTAGGCAAATGATGGTGTTAGCACTCAAAGTAGGGAATGGTTAGCTACCACCACCAGTCACAAAGGCGAAACTTACTGTGCATTTACTTTATTTTTAGAACTTGGAACCTGGATCTTATTATGACATTTACATATGCCACTTTAATGTCACATCATAAATGTGTTGGGAATAATCAATCAAAGATGACAAAACATCATTAAAACAAGTCAAAGCCAACACGGAACTCACTCAAATTGTCAAGGCAGATGGGTGCCTTTCCTGAGCCTGGTTCTGCCGAAAGTTTGTTTTTTTTCCCTTTCTATAAGGGTAATCCAAAGCAACTTTGAATTGTTGAGTTTTCTGTTCCCTGTTTCTAATTTGTAAAGTCTGGACCTTACTATGCTAAGTGCTGTGAGATGACATACGTTGTGAATCTGCGCTATATAAATAAAATTGATATGAATTGAACTCCGATGACCCTCTCAGCTCCCCTGACTTACCTCTGCAGGGCTTTTCTGTCTGACATACTGCAGCTGGAGTACCATGTTGAGATGCAGTATGTCAGGACATTGTCAACCACAGCTCTGTAGAAAGTCCTGAGGATGCTGGTAGGCTGAGGTGTTCTTATTCCATCTCAGGTCCTGCGAGATCTGCACTCCAAGGAACTTGATGTTCTCCTCTATCTCCACTGTGCAGCTGCTGATGCTGAGGGGAGCATGCTCAGGTCATGACCTTCGGAAGTCAATGATCATCCCCCTCATTTTGTCCACGCTGAGCAGCAGGTTGTTCTGTGTGCAGAAACTGCACCAGCCCTCTTGGTGTTTCACTTCATCCCTGTACCTTGATTCCTTGTTCCCACGAATGAGTCCTGCCACTGTGGTGTTGTTGGCGAACTTTATGATGTGGATCCCCTCTTGTGTGGCTGCATAGTCGTGTGTTAGCAGTGTAAACGGCAGTAGACTGAGCACACAGCCTTGAGGAAATCCAGAGCTCAGCGTGATGGGGCTGGAAAAGTTCTTTCCGACCCAGACAGACTGGGGTCTCTCGGTCAGAAAGTCCAGGACCCAGAGTCATGCGGTGGTATCCAGGCTGACTAGGAGGAGTTTCTCCATTCGTCTCTGGGGGATGGTGGTATTAAATGTTGAGCAGTTATAAACAGTTCAGAGCATGGATGCTTTCATTGACAGGTGGGTACTGTCAGAGGACAGTCCATGGTCTGTTTTAGCTCCACCTCTCTAGCAATTTTCAGATTCACCAGGAGTTAGAAGCAGTCAGCCACTACCAAGGTGACGACAGCCCCACACTAAGCTTCAGAACTGCTGTGCAGACACCTTTGGGTGATGTCACGGATGATTTGTCTATCTCTACATATTGTCATTGATCATTACGCATGTTTTCATCAATTGTTTCAAAGCAGTGATTCCCCCAGCCATTTTTAGCAGTCGCTAAGTAGTACTTGGAAAATTTGACATGCCGCAAGGTCTACAGTGGAAACAAATAAAACATTTGATACAAAACCATATTCTGTAACAGCTCAAAAGTGTATGACTCAAATGCTACGTGCTGTGATTGAGGGTGGTAAATAAAACTAATCTATAGATGATATCAATAGCTGTGAGTTAAAAAAAATTTTCTTCTTCTCACTATTCGTGGCTATTAGATGCTGCACTTTAATGTCACAGCATTACAGCACTGGGATTACAACTGATGTGCTTTTAAAGGGTTCAGTAGCTTTTTGAAGCTCAGTTGGTAACATATTTTGACTTATTCAGTTCAGTATTAGTCTTTGAGCAAGTTTTCTTTGTATTTGTCATTTTGACAAGTGCTTTTCATGTCTTTCCTGGGTGACACTAACTGACAAAAATACAGCCAGATAGTCGAAGTAAATCTTTTAACCATCCCTTTAGACACTTGTGGGTGAAGTTTTACATATTTTTTTTCTGATTTCAGTTTGCATCACACCTTTCACACAACATCTTTTATTTTTTTTACCTTTATTTAACCAGGAGAAATCTCGTTGAGATTAAGAACCTCTTTTGCAAGGGAGTCTTGGGTCCTATTTCTTGGACTGAACTGCTGAACTTCTGACATCATGCACATCTGCTGTGCTACTCTGGGAATATTTTCAGCTAAACAATGAAAGGTTGTGCCAACAATAACCTTATGTCCCTTATATATTCAGATTTCCTCCTGACAGACTGATGCTTCCCACTTTCTTTGTCCCAGCTGCCTTATTGAACCCCTCGCTGTTCTTCGCAATTACATTATCTCCAAACTCTTGTCACTGTGATCTCTTGCATGTGCTGTATAATTTGATTAATTTCAAAATTACAATGGAGCAGCACATCAGGCTTCACAATATATCACCATCTCTGTCCACAACTGCAATATCAGAGTGAGGCAGAAAACTACACTGTAAAAAATAACGTTTGGGCTCCACAAAATAAATGAATGCAACAGTTAGCATCAGTCTGTTTAGACCACTAATGCAGCTATGTCCAACCTACAAACTACAGTGAGTTAGGAGAATTTGCTTTTCATCTACAGTCTAAGGTATTTTAAAATTACGTGCCTTAGTTGTCTCAAATTGTCCTGTTAAGTTTGATCAGCAAGGGAAGAGACTTGAAATCCTGAAGTCACCGTGAAGAAGCATTCGTTTATCAAGCCAATTTGAGTTTAGTCTTAGATGAAATGACGGTGAATCTCTAAATGCTGACTAAAGTGGTGGGAATGGATCCCTTGAATCTTTAGAATGTGCTTCTGCCCTGCTCTTTGTGGGTTGAAGCTTCTATCTAATAACTGGTGTCAAATGAAGTGTTGTCAAAGGCAGCATAGAGGTTTTTAAGTCTCTGTGGTGTTTGCTGTTTTCATGCAAGTTATACTTTCATCAGCGCTAATGTCAGATATCTCCGATTTCCCTGCAGGATGGTCGTGTGTCCTTCATCGGACACCAGCTGGGCGGCGTGTCCTTCTCACCCAACAGCCGCGACCAGCAGGTCAAGTTCGCCCGCGCCGTCCAGATCACCTACTATCTCCGTAATCACGGACCACCGGTGCAGGATGCCATCGCAGAGCGCTGGGAGAATGAGTTCTGCGCCCTGGTCAGCCGGCTGTCCACGTTCGAGGCGCCCCAAGCACCTGACCAGCTCCACATCCAGTCCCTCACCTCCTTCAGCCTGTGGCGGGACTTCCACCAGACGGGCGTGTTGGCCAAGGGGGAGGTGCTGGTCAGCCTGGTGCTGGTGCTCTTGGCCGCCACCATCTCCAGTTCCATGCGGGACTGTCTGAGGGGGAAGCCGTTCCTGGGCCTTCTGGGCGTGTTGACCATTTGCATCGCCAATGTGACAGCCGCCGGGATCTTCTTCATATCGGACGGGAAGTTCAACTCCACGCTGCTGGGGATCCCGTTCTTCGCCATGGGTGAGTGGGAGTGAGGGTCGTGACTGAGACTGTGTGTTTTGTTTGCAACGGTTGGGTGAGGGGCTTATCAGAGGTTGACATTCACAGTAGGTTGATTGGGGAGGGGATTAGTCGAATTGTGATGGGCTTTTCCTCCGAGTGGATGCCAGCGGTTCACTGTAGTTGATGTAGCAAAATACTGAGCGGCATGTGTGCATTCATGTGTGTAGCACTTTCTTTTGTCAGGCAATTCGCAATGTTTTTTTCTTTCCTGTGATTTTTTTTTTTTTTAAAGACAGATGCAATTGTGCATACTTTTTGTTACTTCTCTGCAATGTTATCATCACTCTACAGGCTTTAATAATTAACTCTATTGAAGTTTATAGCCAATATGAGAAGCAGCACAGGACTATCACATATTAGAATCCCATTGTACTGTATGGAACCATGAAGCCACCTACATGTAAATATGCTACTTTCTTTAAATGTGTCATTTTTCAGCCTCCAACTTTCATTATTTCACACTTTTTTGCAAGAACTGCTGTTCAGGAAGTACACAATAGGAGTTTATGCTTTAAACATAACATGTTGGACTGAAGCGAACATGGAAAGTTAATCAGTGGGGATCAGTTGCGCATAATCATGACTCGATAGAAAAAACTCCCAAATCATCAAAATTCATGAGTTCACAGCGCCATCGAGTTTTCAAGGGTGAGCGAGTCTTTGAAAGTTGCAAAGCAAATCATAGTATATTGTCTGAAAAGGAAGGCCAGCTTTTTAAATTTTCATGGTTCTATTCAGGAAACTTTTCTGAACTCATTGGAGAATTATGAAGCTGTAAAAATACAGTGTTGATCCCATGAAAGCTGAAAATAATGAACTCCCCGTGGTAGCAAAGCCTCAAAGGCCTTGGTGTCCTCAATGGTAGCTCTGGTCAGATAGAATATTAAAGGTTAAAAACAAACAGATTTTTTTTTTTTTAATGTGAGTAATAGTAATGAATTTATCCTCAAAACATTTGTCTCTTTTAGATTTGAAGAGTTGTGACAACAAATTCTTAAAAGCTAGATTGGCCAGTATTTTTTGGCATATACAGGGAAGTTTCCTATAAAGAAGCAGCTACGTTATCACCAATACAGCTGCCAAACAGCTGCAGAAATGGCGAACTCTGCCATATGCAAATCAAAACTACTGTATAGAGGCAACTGATGTTGGAAAATATCAAGATAAATAGAATGAAAAAAACTGTTTGAAAGACAATTTTACTATATTTATTACTTCAGATATACAGCATTACAAAATACAACAGCAGTGTGATATACTGTATTTTTCCCGTTGTTCTGTCTTATTCTGCATTTCTTTCACCTTCGATGCTGTTTCTGTCCCTCCGTCTCATCCCATAACTCCCTTCTCCTCCTCCTTTTATGTTTTCAGCCATACCTTGTCCATTTACTCCACAGCATATATTGCATTTCCTCCCTGTGCACTCCTAAGGTCACCGGATCCCTGGGGCTGTGGTACAGCTTCTGCTGCAGGCCGGCTGACATAACTGAAGCTTAAGTAAGACTCAGGAACAGGAGGCTGGATCAGCTCCTTGTGACCTAGAGGCAGGGGAGAAGAGGGGGGAAGAGGTGTGAGACTGGCTAAAAAGGAAAGTCAAGGAGAAAAGAGCAAAGAGAAAAATGCATGTGATGTATAGGAGAGAAAAGGAAGGCAGGGTGCAGAGGAAGAGGCCCGGTAGAGACAGACACTGGAGGAGGAGGAGGTGGAGAAGAGACACGAAACAGAGAAAGACACATCCAGAGGGAGGAGATGGAGAAGGGCAAAGGAGATGGAGAGGAATTGATTAAGTCTGTAATTTCATGTGACAAGACCTCAAAGGCAGCAGATGTCCACCCTCCTCATGGGAGGTCCTGACTGAGACACACCCCTATCACTATGTCAACGGCATCAGGGCAGACACTCAGACCTGAAATGGAAACCGATACCCAATCTGCCGTGGCAGTGTAGCGCCCCCTGTTGAGACGTCATGACCATTTAAAGCTCCGTTCAGATTTTAATTACGGAGCTGAAACTTTAATATGTGATTTTATAACTATGATTTGGTTTATTATGGTATTAAAAGCCATAAAAACAAAGGTTCAGAGAAAAAAATGACTTAGAAATGCTTGCACTGAACTGAATGCCGCATAGGGTAGTAAGTGTTCATCCAGCTGTTGCTATGCTGAGACTGACAATGTGTGTACAAGTGGAAATGCCTGTGAGAAACATGAAAACCCGAAAATAAGTTCTTATGTGTGAACAATGTAAAAAAAAAAAGAAATTGGTGTATTTGTAGAAACAAATTGCAACCTACAGCATTGTTGAGAAGCAAAAGAGAAAACATCAGATAGTAGCAGTATTGCAAAACAAAAATACTATGTCCTTTAATTGAGAAAATTTCCCCTGTGAGTTCTCTCATATTATATTATGAGGTTTGTTACTGCAGATAAACTCATGTGATTGCAGGGTTTTACTGCTTTTACTATGGCTGAGATGTAATTCCTCGAATAGTGAGTGGCGCCTTTATTTTCCCCAACTGCAGTAGGTAACTAGTCTTTAGTAAAGCAGGCTTGTATTAGAAGGAGGACTTTTTTCGTATTCTTTTCCTTTGGTAAGTGTTACTGGTCATATTTTAGTACAAAGCCTTGATTTGATTCACTCCTGTTTGCCCTGGTAAAGTTGCACTATTAATACAAACTCAACATTTCCAGTAATCAGCTTTTATTGGGGAAAAAGCAGTAAAAGTCTTCAAAATGCTTCACTGGCATGCATATTGTATAATAAGCACCATGAGTTTATCCACCGTTGTTTCTTTGTTGGCCTGCATTTGAGCACCAGTCTTTATTTGTTCTGACTGAGTACCCCTGCTATTAACAGGCATGTTTTTAATTGATGACGGGTTTCTAAGTGATGACCTCACTTTCAAAATCTAAGTCAACAAATACAGTAGCTTTAATTACTTTACTTACTCTAGTCGAACATAATCAAGAAGAATGAATCATATTTTATCAGCTGATCATATCTTTTGTCTGTAAAATCTTGATCTATATCAACGATAAAGCTGTCAAATAAAAGTAGTGAAGAAAAAAGTGTGATTTCAACATGAACAGTTTACACATTCACTACACTTCTTGAGTAACTTTACTCAGCAGCATTCTAATTGACATACCCACCTATTAGCAAACCACATTGACACTCCTGGTCTAAATCAAATACTTACATCACAGTACTACGTAGAAACATGACTCAATTTGTAGTTTCTTTTGCTGATTTTCTAAAATTTGGCTGAAATCTGTTTGATGGAAACTTGGCTTGTGTGGGGGCCAATGCTGCAAGCCAGACATTTTTATCAACAATTTAATGTCTGAGCCAATCCATCATCCAGGCTTCATAAATGTCAAAAAACAAAACAAAACATCAGTACTTTCAGCCTACAGCTTCAAGTGTGTTTTGTGAAAGGAGACGTTTGGTCATGTGTAGTGAGGAGTTGGCATACAACAACATGACTAACTTAGCAAACAAATTGTGGCCCATGAGTTTATCTAGGATTATGTTTGCATATATTAGAAGGCTAGTATTTGTTTTCGTATCACCTTATATGCTTAAGTTGTAATTTTTCTGCATCTTCCAGGCAGTTTTCTCCTGCACAGATATGAACATGAAACTTCAACTTCATCAAAACTACCTTGTGAATAAATTTTCCTCAGAAAAAGATATATTTTTGACTATCCATTTTCTACATCATTGTTCCAACTTTAATACACTGAGCTGATAGTGTGCTGCAACCATCTAACCATCTGCTAACCCTGAATGACTCCAGCATTACCGAGCTAATGTGACACAAACTTTAAAGCTCCTGTTTAATTTAGTTGCCTCAGTTTAAATCAACCATCTAAGATCTCAGTATGGAGCGGCGGTGCAGTCGTACTGTGCGGTGCTGTCCGGGATGTTCTGAAATAAGTTTAAAGGCTTTTGGTATAGTTCTATTTAAGATGCATTTTTAGCTTTGCTATGTTTTTTGTGCTAATGAGTCTGCAGCTCCTGGTGTATGGGGGCAATATACTAACAAAGATCTTTGTAGAAGCAGAGGTACACAGGCACGTCTCGGCCTCGTTCTACCCAATCCTATGATTCATTTGTGCTGGTGATATCCACCGTAGACCTAATTATCTTCTCTGAATAGAGCCCCATTGGCTTCTTAGTTGTTTCTGGCTCCCTTCATCTCCTCTGTGGAGACTGCAGTTACACCTGGGACCTCAGTGTGCTATTAAAAGCCCCTATGTGTAGAATTATGATATTATAGAAATGATTCTGGTGGTTGAGGTTTGTCTTTGTTAAAAAAAAAAATGTATAGGTTATTATTGGGTATTGCTCGGTCCCAACGTGCCACAATACCAAAGGTAGGAATGTTTAATTCCCTAGGATGTACTGGAGGCTGTATCGTTAAGGTGCAACTAAAATCACAATTAGGTATCCCCTTTTCGCAATCAAATTGCTAAAAGGGGATCAAACATTAATGTTTCAAGTAAATGAGGCAAAAGACTTGTCTGTTTGAAAACGAGCTCTTCATCATTTTAATACACAAAAAGTAGGAGCAATGATAAAACCAGAAAACCAGAAAATGTGGACTATAAACTACACTCTTTTGAGTACAGATATTTCTCAAATTGATTTCCTTTGCAGGTATATGCACATACTGTAGCAACAAAATCACAGAATTGGACTTAAACCCAACCACTTGCACTCACCATCCTAATTATATATTGTTGCATAGCTTTTGCAGTCATGCAAACTCTGAAAAAGAATTTAAAAATTCCAAACCTTGAAGAGTTTTGATAATCATTCAGGTATCATGATCACAGTTGCCGCTTGCCATCTTGTAAGTTCGTACTGACGTTCTGCACTATGGATGCAGATTAACTGTGTTTATGCTGTTGTCCCCGGAAAATACGGTCCTTATCTAAACTGCGCTTGAGCAGACAGATAATTAATTCTTTTATTCATTATTTTGATTTTGGGCTTCTGTTACGCATCGTGAAATGCATAATTTCTTTCTTTCTCGTGAGCGGACCTCGTTGTGACTGAAGGCAGTCGTCCCAGCTTATCCGAACTCCTGTGAGGATATTGTTGGCAGGGCAAAGGTGCCTGAGGTGCAACTTACACAGCAGCTGACTGGAGCTGATTAACTACTAAACATTACCTGAATAGAGGCATTTTCATTAATTCTGAGCTTGAATTCTGAACAAAAACACATGTATACTTTTACTGCACAGACTTTTCTAGTATGCAAGTTATACTGGATGGACTTGGATGGTGAGGTAGAAAACAATGTTACAATGTTAATATCACTGTTTTTTCAGTATTTTTATATACACAAAAATATGGTTGGCAACTATGGAAAGCCCTTTGAGCATTTATTCCATATCTTTGATATCAGACATTATTTTTCTTCGCTAATTCGGTCTTTGTCAGCACTAGTTGGACATTCAGCCACACTAGTTTTGCACTTTGCCATACTAGTTGCACAAAAACTCTGACTAGTCACTCATTTTCAGCAACTAGTGGCACTTTTGTCCAACTAGTGCCAACAGAAGTCTAACTAGTGACACCTAGAACCACACTAGTAGTGCCAAACTCTCAACTAGTCAGCTTTTTGATGCCCTAGTGGCCCACTGGACCAAACTAGTAATGTTCAAAGTCTTACTAGTTAACTAGTAGGATGCAACAGCTTTAACATGTTAGGGGATTAATCTCACTAGTTAATTAATGACCTATAATTTCCCGCACTAGTTAACTACTGAGAGCTGAAACACCCACTACTGAACTAGTGAAGGCCAAAATGCTGACTAGTTAACTAGTGAAAGCCTCTTGAAGTCCAAATATTGAACTAGTGAGGCTCAAAAGTTGTACTAGTTAACTAGTGATGCCCAAATTATCCACTAGTTACACTAGTGAGACATTTTGACTTAACTAGTTCAACCAGTGAGGTCCAAAAAGTTCACTAGTTGAACTAGTGCATGCCAACCTGCTCACTAGTTAACTAGTTAAAGGGTCTTTTGAATTAACTAGTTAACTAGTGATGCCCAAATATTTACTAGCACAACTAGTGAAACCCAAATTGCCCACTAGTTACACTAGTTGCTCTGAATGCTAATCGGGAGGTAGGAAAGTGCCATAAGTAGACACCTCCTACTGACTCTTCAGAAAGAGTTCCACTCAGCAAAAATTTAAAACTGTAAAGCCTGATTCTGAGCTTCCACTATTCACTGTCCCTTGCTTAATATCAATGCAGATTAAAGCCATTTTTTCCTGTTGTAACAATTCACTGGTTGATTTTTTTGTTTGTTTGTTTCCTTGTTGTTTTTTAAATTCTGAAACCCAAAGATTTGCTTTGGTGAGCTTGAAAAACAGTAGGGCTGGTCCGAATTGCAATTTCTGGGCTCCGGACATTCGGGCCAAATTAATGACGAATATCCAAATATCCGGCTCGTCGGCCAGGGGGTTGAAGCGCATTTTCAAGCCTTGCTCCTCAGGGTGTTCAACGTCGGAGTCCAACAGCATTAGCGTTAGCATTAACAAAGTATGCATCTGGCCGAGAACAGATGAAATACGCGAATGTGTTCCCGCCCCACCCACATTATCGAGGACGCATCGGACCAGACTTGTGTGGACTTGGAGCAGCCAAATAACCCATAATGCATTTCGCACCGACCAGCGGCAAAGGCTGAGGAGAAAACTTTCAGAGGTAACAAGTATTTTGGGGAATACTACTGTTATTGTGGCACAAAATGTAGTTTTCAGATTTTTTTCAGGCAACAAAGTAGTTGTATGAAAGTCAAATCTGTGGTCAAGCCTGATTTTAAAGATTTACTCCAACTGTTTTGGAGATGTGAGCATCCAGGTTAGATGCCAACTGGCCGGTCAGCACTCACTGTCGCCAAGAACAGCCTTATCTCGGCAAGACTTTCTGAAATCTGCCGCTGGATCTATAGCGGTTAAACAGGGATTTTAGTAGTTATTGTTAATGTTTTACTCGATTGCTCACTGTGTACTCCTGAATTATTGTTTTGTCTTCATTACCTGTAGTATGACTTTGTTGTAATCTAATGACTGTTACTGTGCGTTACAAATAACATTTAATCAATATTTTATTTGAGGGACATCTGAAGAAATCCAGATCCTCACTGACTGCTGAGAAACTCCACAGACAGAACATCAGCAGCTCCATCTTCAGCATCTGGACCAGCATGATGCTGTTCATGGAAACTGAAGAATAAATAAATATATTCAACCATCTGTTTTGACCTGTCTGTCTTCCTCTGTATCTGTCATCTCTCTCCCTGTTGCTCTTGCCCCTGTGTCTCTCTCTCTCTGTCTCTCACTCGCTCCCCTGCTCTCACTGCCTGAACTGCTGATTGGTGCAATGAAAGTCAGCTGTGACAATCACCTCACCTCCAGCTATTTAAGCTCTGTGCTGTGATTCACTCCCCGTCGGATCATCGACCCACATGCCTTCATGGACTCTGTTCCCACCTGGACTCTGCTTTTGGACTCTGTTTTCCCTTCCTCTGGATTTCCCTCACTTGGACTCAGTCTTCTTTCAGATTCTCGCTAGCCCTTCTTATGTCTCCAGTCAGTAGCTCCGGTCTCAGCCTGCTTCCCTGCTCCTTCTGTTGTCTGTTCCCCCCATCCTGTAAGTACCCCTCCTTAGCTTAGTTTTACTTTAGTGGTCTTCCATTTTTTTAATTCATAGTGTTTATTTTAGTTTTTTTTCCTCCCAGTTCAGTTCTCCATTTATGTATTGTTTTAGTTTTCTGGTTTAATAAAAGTCTTTCCTAAATTCACCTGTCTGCGGCTGGGTTCTCCCACTCCCCCCGTAACACTAGTTAACTAGTGAACCTTTTGTTGACTCACTGGTGAACTGGTTAGGTTACAAGAATCTTTCACTAGTTAAATAGTCAGTATTTTGTCCTTCACTACTTAACTAGTGGATGTTTTGGTTCTCACTGATTAACTAGTGAAGGAAATCCTAGGTCACTAGTTAACTAGTGAGGAGAATCCATGTTTGACTAGTTAATATGTTGCTGCAAATGAGTGACTAGTCAGAGTTTTTGTGCAACTAGTACGGCAAAGTGCATCACTAGTGTGGCTGAATGTCCAACTAGTGCTGACAAAGACCGACCTAGTGAAGAAAACTAATGTCTGATATCAAGGATATGGAATAAATGGTCAAAGGGCTTTCCATAGGCAACTGCATATTCTTAAATTTAAATTTAGATGACAAAACATTAGTAGTCTACAACTTAATTTAGCTTTGAATCATTCATTTGGTTAGCATAAAGGGATTATTTGATATGATAATAACATAACAGTACCCTGCCACTGATGATCATGTTATAATGAATTATTGGACAGTCCTGTTGCAGGTAGTGCATTGAGTTGGGAATTACTGTGGTTGATGCTTTTCACATCTACACAGTAATCACAGAATGGTTCGGTCATGAAAACCCACTGGTCAAAATTGGTACGACATCGAATTTGATCTGGAATAAAGAATTTATTAGAATGCAGTAGTTCCCAGCAGCACAGAAGTGGGAGAGGTTTGAAATAGCCAAACCCTTCATCCATCTCTTCCATCATGACCCAATAGGTGAAGAGCAGCAGAGTGGGCAGATGAAAGCCTCTCCTGAGAAAAAGCCAAAAATCACTTCATCCGTCTGATGGGTTGGAAATTGATCTCTTCCATACAGTAAATGTTAAGTGCTGTGCATGGTGAGATGCCACTTTTCACTGTGAGGTTGCACCATTACGCTATTAGGAAACTTTTAGTTGTTGGCCAAACTGGAAAGCGGTTTTTCACTGAGAGGATGATGGCTGAAGCCAGATAAAAACACCATAAACGTGGCAAAATTCATAATACAGGTGCAAGGTCACAAGAGCTGGGTTGCCATTGCTTTGACAATATGAAAACCTAGTTTTGGCACTCAAATTTTGCTAAAAATTAAACAGTATAAAATTCACTGAAGTTGAGCAAATGATGGACACGAGAAACGTTAGAGTATTAGCATGAATGTGGCCGTTGTACCGGGCTATTGGGAAGAGGGATTTGAGCTGAATGCCAGTCTATGTTTTAACCCTCATCACAGGTGGCCAAAATAATTTTACATATTAGGATAGCTGGTCTCACTCTAAAACAAGTTAGGACGCTCAGATATTGAAGTAGAATCGCTGCCTAGCCAGTGACAGAAGTGCCTGTGTACATGGATTTGGATATCCCAGTTTTATTGCATTTAACGTTATGATTTGAATTATGCCGTTTGCTTTGTTTTTGTGCATGTAAACATCAAACCAAATTTCAGAGAGCTGGTGAAGCTCTTGTCCTGGTTTTGAGAAACCTGATTATGCTAGCTGGAACACTCCAAAAGGAACTGGGATACTGCTGTATGTATACATCTTATCCTGGTTTCTGCCTGCTGCCGACTACCTGCACAGGCACAACTTTAGCAAAGTGACGTAACTGGGTGGCTTCCTCCTGGCTTAAGACTTTTATGAATTTGCTCACGGCTTTGTCCACTGTACAAACTGGGCCAGACCATATGTACACATTTTTTACTGTCTTTCTTTGAATCCTAAACTCCTTAGCAAGTAAGTAAATCTCCACTGTTGCCCAGTGTGTTTTGCCCACTAATCAGTGATGGAAAAGGTGCTTGTACTGTTGTTTCCTCTGGTGTCATATGGTCAACTGTGTCACACAGTGAGTAAAAGGAATATGGAAAGTCTCCCTCCGTATGTGCTCACTGAACTCCATCATGATAACTCTATCCCACCAGTTACAGCTGCCCATCTCCATCCTATGTGGTGACAGTGACTTTGGCACCAGTCAAAGTTGAGGACATTAATAATTCCAGTCAGGCTCGTCTTCTATTGCAATGATTTGGACAGGCCAAATGCTCACTGCAATGTTGACATCTAATAACACTAAAGTCAGCCAAAGTGGACTCATCTTTAAAAGGTACAGTCAAATTAGTTTAAACTTAGGCCAACAGTTACAGGTAAACATGTAAATGCCACCTACCAAGTATGATCAAAACCGGAATGAACCTCACAACTGAAGATACTGGTGCACGAGTAAACGCAGTCGGTGAGATGCATTCAAGGCACCTTCCATTGGAGGTTTCAAAAGCATAGAACTGGTAGGTGAGCCCACACTAAACCCTGAGCACAGTGGAGAGTTCATATATGTTAGCTGCCATGGAAAAGCTTCGGACTCTCCAGGAGGAGCTGGAAAACGTTGGGAATGGGAAGTTAAGTCAACCTTGCTTAATTTGCAACCACAGTGACCTGACACTGGATCAGCAGCAGAAAATAGATGGATAGACAGTTGAGCTCAAAAAGTATGTCAAAAAAAAATTTGCATAAGGCTATAAATTTGTCCGGAGAAACCCGCAAATACTGGATTTCCATGCACACTGTCCTAGAAGGCACAAAAGAACTGAACTTCACCCTCAAAGAACAAACAAAATGCGGCCCTGACACAAATTCTGATCACATCTAAGGAGTGCGGGAGAGAAGTTCCTCCTCTCTGAAGTTGTATTTGGCTCGTTAAGTGTAGAGCTGTGTCATGGTTTCTCTTTATCTGTGAGATCAAAGCCTCCCTTCACAATCGTAGTAAAACTAATCCACGATTCTCTCTCAACAATCCAACTAATGTCATCTCTGGCCTTTGAACTGTGCAGAGGAAGCAGCTTTGTGCAGGTGCAGGTTACCACCATGTGTCTTTGGACCTTTTGTTTAATATGGAGCAGCCTCTCCTTCCCGTCTGTCTCCCTTGTGCCTATCTACCGTGTCATCTTCGAGCTGGCCAATTACTGCTGAGCGGAGCTTGTCACTACCTTCCCTCTCTGGATATGTGAAGGCTGTTAGAAGTGTAAAAACAGGCAGGGAGAGGGGGATAGTAAAGAAAGCAGAGCAGAACTCATGAAACATACATGCTGGGATGCTGCAGAGGAAGTAGTGACTGCCTCTCCTCGTGGTATGATGGCCTTCAATGAAGTCGACCTTGCAGAGCTGCATTTTATTTACTTAACGTAATCCAGTCTTTTTTTCTTGACATTTTATCACAACAAGGGAATAGATTGTTTCAAAGGTGCGTTTTAGGCTCTTGGAACAGAATCGCTCAAACTTTTTTACTTTATACTTAAATCTCAGCAGTAATAGGATAATAGTATGAGTTCATATAAGGAAGTAGGTGTGCTGCACAGTGATATCACCTGAGAAGCTCTGAAATTCAACTCAAAGGACACATATCTGTAGTAAATACTCTGAATGTAAGGTCTACTCGTTTAGCTATTCATGAGCACCATCCATTCACTGGAGAAAGGTCATAGGATAAAGTGGAAATTTGTGGGCGTAATAAAGCGGACACTGCATTTAAAATGTGTAGTACCGATCAGATGCAACTGTTTCTTTAGTTGTGAGTGTAAGAGAGGGCATTAATGGCTGAGCAGGTTTTCATTCCAACCAAAGTCCAACCAAGGGTTTCCATGTATGCAAGTCCAACAGCATTAACACTTTGCTGCTGGCATCAATGTAATGTCTAAAGTATATGTGCTTTTTTTCAAGGCCTTAGCTTCATTCTGGATTGTATTCATGTTAAAAACCCATAATGATGAATGGAATTAGGCAGTTTCTCACCAAATTATAGATAAGTAATACCAGGTTGAGACCAAGTGTCAGATTATAGTCAAATTCGAGCTGGGACTTGGTTGAGACACACGACTGTCCACACCTTGATCCCCAACTAATAAGAGCTTGTGGTCTTACATGACCTTTGTGATGTTAGTGGGAAAAAGGTGCCAAAGACTGACTTCCAGACACAAGAATATCAGAGTGCATGATACTGGCTGTGTATTAGTCGTTCTTTAGCCTCATCATATTGCTAAGTGAGAAGTAGAATGTCTGACAAGCTATTTTTGGGACAACATGGAGTTTATAAAATGTGGCATCAATCTAGCCCATTCATTGCATAGTTTGAAGAAAAAGCTAAAAATTGTTGCGCCCAATGGTGCTTTTGTACGTCTTTGTCTTAGTTTGTCAAATCTTTATTTTACTGTATGCAATTATCCATCGATGCTTTGCATCTAGTCTAAACACAGCTATGACTGTCTGTCATGGGCAATCACTGTGTGTTGATCACTGTGTAGACAAAAACTATCAGTGACTACTAGTTGTTACATATCAACTACCATCAGATTAGCTTCTGCTCTTAGCTTACCAGATATACCATTAGCATTGACTTCATTGACTGAAGAAGCTGCAAAGGTCCCTCAGAATACCCATTAGTGCAGTTTACTTCCTCATTTTGTGGTTTGAGATGATAAAACACATGGCTTTCGTGTACGGTGACATATCTGCCTATTTGTAAAGTATAATGTGTCCCCTTGATTATGCAGTATGGTGTTGCAAAAAGCAATTAATACATGTTGATATGCTATTCTAATCATGCACAGAGCAGTCATGTAGTGTCTGGGTGGAGGAAGGGTTATTACAGATGTTTTCATGAAAACTTCTCTCCCTCTTCCCTGCTGTGATGTTCCTGTCAGTGCTGCTGCGTAATTTAGAAACTCTTTGGCGTTTTCTCTTTCTGGATCTTGATGTTTTTTTACGGACTGATATTTTCTTATCCTGCGAGGGCAAGATAGATAGTGACCCTCAACATTCGCAGCCAGTCACGTGCCGTGCACGTCTCTGCTGACGGTGAAAAGCCTTCTGGGAATTCCTGCCTGCTTCTGTAAGTAGGGCCGGATGACTGATGATCGATCTATGGATGTTATTGCCGTGAGTGGCTCTGGGATGATGGTGCTGTGACAGCTTCAGAGTCGTTATTATGGCCTGCAGGGAGGAATCATAAACCAGCTCTATACATCAATTAATGTAGCTCCTCGATGATACAGCCCTAAATGGAAAAAATGCACTATTTCTGGAAGAGTAAGTGATTTGGAGTCTATACAATATAGTCCTGATGTTTCCACGATCATCTCTTGTTGCCCTGACTAACACAAAGATGTATTTTATACTGGGAACAAGATTTAGCCTTGTTATCTTCCCAGTATCGTGTTCTGGCACTGATTTTGTTTAGCTTCTCCACTAGTTTCTCTCTGTTCCAAGAAATCTGTGTGAAGATATGTTTCTGCATCTGTAACTGGAAAGTGAATTTTGCACGTTGCTGAATTTAGAGATTAAGAAGCCTCCATGTTTCTTGCTGGTCAAAACAACTGCGATAGCAGTAAGGTGAAATCTAGTTCAATCAAAGCAGACAACAACAAAAATAACACAGTTTGCGGCTGTAGTATCTCTCTGCGTTCCCATGGTGATGTGGCCCATAGGTAAACCCAGGAGGACACTTTTTGTTTGCTGGAGAAAAGATGCTTAATTCAAAATACTCTGGTCCTTACGTGTACAGTGTTGCTGTTGTACATCTAGTGTGTAACTTCACTTCTGTTTTGTGAGATGATGTGGAAGCTGGCAGCACTATCTTAGCTGTAATGTTATGGTGCTGTTTGGTTTTTGCAGAGCTGGTATTTATTCATGACCCAAGTGTTCTGTTTCAGTCTCAACTAGTAACGCTGACAACTAATGAGCAACAACTTTCTTTGTGAGACCAACACAGGACATGAATATACAGTGCATGATGCCCTCCTGGTTTGTTTGTAAAAAGATTGTGTAAGAATGAAACAGAGCAACACAAAAATGTAGTAATGTATCATTTTCTTGCAGTGTAGGTGTGAGACAGAAGTAGGGACTGGATTTATGAGATTTTTGCAGTTTATCTAGTTCAACCAAACCTTTCTCACATTGTTTGTTTAAATTCTTGCACTGTTTATTTCTTTCAGGTCAGAAAATCTGAAAAAAACTAGTCCCCTGAAACAGAAAATAGACCCAAATATTTATGAATCTAACTCTTTCTAATCATGTTAAAAATACAGTTGGTCATTTTAATTGTGATTTACGAACCAGTTACCAGTAAAGCACGACGCTGACAAGAATACAAAGTATTAAACCTAAACAATGGATGTTAAGCTTTAGAATACATTTTTATCACAGCTCTCTGATGTTCATTGATGCTGCCCTGACTAACGTTTCCTGTTGCTGTGAGGGAAAGAAGCATTTGCTCCTCGCTGGTGGGCTGCACTGCAGCTCCAGTGTTAAAATAATATTCATTTGACTTGCTTGGCTGATGTTTAATATGCAGTGCACTCCCTTGAACTGAACTCTGCCACAGAGTCTGACGGGTCACGTGTTGAATAGATGTTTAAGTAAATGACTTACTACTCCAACTTAATGATGCATAATCCTGGTCAAAATGACAACCATGATTACGTTGATGAATATTATATTATTTATCACAATTAGTCGTAGATTTCAGGGACAGTTTTTCAGTTGTACTGTCACATTTAAATAAATAGAGGACTACTTTCACATTCACACAAGCTACATTTATTCTAATCTACAAATTGTGTGCATCAAAATAAGAAATACAATCCGATCCTTCTACACCTGAATTTAGTGCATCTCCTGGAGGCAAAATATTGAATATATAACCTGTACCTAAAATAGCTGCATTGCCTACCATCTGCTTATTGGTAGACATCTTCACTAAATGAATCACATACATGTTGCAGTAGATGCTAGACAGCTGTCCACAGAGAAGCTTCTAGTCTCCTCCTGCAGTACTGCAGTGAACAAAACTCAGACGGGTCCAAAAAGTGCTTCAGAAAGATGAAAAAAGGTGTTCTCCTGTCAGATTTAGAGACCAAATGATTTCATCAACATCAGCTGTTTCCTGAGAGCAGAGCACGCACATTAAACATCAGCATCGCAGTCGATCAAGCTCATTTAATAGTGGGAAGCCAAAACATGATGATTTTTGTTTTTAGGATTAATTGTGCAGCAACACTCAAGGTTGCTTTACAAGAAAAACAAATGCATCAGAACAGACAAGATAAAAACCATACATAAAGAAAGAGGCAATTAGAGAGAATAAATATTCTTGAACAGATGAGTTTGGACTTGAAGAGAGGCAGAGAGTCAATATTTCGGATGTCTGGTGGGCACGAGTTTGGGAGCAGAGAGTGTGAAAGTCCTGCTCCCCATGGTGCTGAGGCAGGCAGAGGATACTGTGAGGTGGATGGAGGAGGAAGATCTGAGAGAGCGGGTGGAGGAGGCAATGTGAAGGAGATCAGACAGATAGGGAGGGGTGAGGTTGTGGATGGCCTTGAGTGTATACAGGAGGATTTTGAATTCTATTCTGGGTGACAGGGAGCCAGTGGAGTTGCTGTAGGACGGGGGTGATGTGATGAAATAAGGGGGTTTTGGAGATGATGCGAGCAGCTGAGTTCTGGACCAGTTGAAGCTTATAGAGGGATTTAGAGGGGAGACCAAAGAGGAGAGAGTTACAATAGTGCGGGAAGTGATGAGGCTGTGGATCAGGATAGATATAGTATGGGGGTGAAGGACGGGCGGAGATGATTGATGTTGCAGAGATGGAAGAATGTAGACCGGGTGATGTTATTGATATGGGATTGGAAGGAAAGTTATCTCACATGTGTGCTCGTCCTTTTTCTTTGCAGATGCAAGGAGTATCAGAGAGAGAGACAAAAGAGACCAACTACATAGAGAGCATTTTTGATTAACTCAATATAGCATTAGCTTTCCACAGATCTAGCTAACACTGGAAACTTTACCAACTTTGAGGCATAAAAAATGAAACTGGCTACCACAAACTATCCCTATAGAGTAATCTACAACTCAGTGTGTTCATTTTTTCATTACTGCCGAAAATTAACTTTAGTTCTGTCGGGGTTACAATCTATAACACTTGGTTTACTTATTCTAGAGATATTTAAAGTGAAGTAATGCTGGTTTTATGATTGTTTGTATTAGTTGTGCCATTATTCGCAAGGATTCTGTAAAATTGTAGAAAGGTACAAGGATGTGATGAATTTGTTCGACAAAGCTTTTAACCCCTTAGTAATCTCCAGAATGACTGAACATTCTGACAGTGTTTTAAATGACATTGAACCGTTCAGAAACAAATTTGACAGCCATTGTTTGGAAGCACAACTCAAATGCTGTAAACAAGACTACTGTATCTTATTTTGGCTGCATGAGCCCAATGAACCAAATGTTTCCAAGCTTTTACAGATAGATGTAACAAAGTGCTTGTTGTTTCGTCATTCGCTGAATTTTGAATCACAATTGCATTTGGCAGTTGTTTTGTTGATATCAGAATATTTTATGTGGTTCATCATATTTGTTGTGGTTCTGTAAATAGTCTTACTTTCATCTTCTGGCTTCTATCGCCAACTCTTCCCCTAAAGTCCAACTGTAAATGACTCATTTGTAATCACAGCGTAAGCTAAGAATGTCCACACCCACACTTTAAAAAAATAAAATAAAATAAAAAAAATCACAAATGCGGCGAAAACCAAGGAACTGGTGGTGGATTTTAGCAGGACCAGACACACTTCTCGTTCACCAGTGAACATCCAGGGAACGGACATTGAGATTGTGTACGCTTACAGGAACCTGGATGTTCATTTGAACCATAAACTGGACTGAACTACTAATACCAATGCACACTGTAAGAAAGGTCAGAGCAGATTCTTTCCATTACAAATCAAACACACACACGTCCCCTTGAATTCCATGAAGAAGTACTTTTTTATCTGGAATTTTCTGCACTCACTTGCTATCTTGCGTTTCTTTAGTTGTGTCATTTTTGGTCTGCTGTGACAACAATCATCTTTCCCTAATTTTGTTTTGTAGAGGAACTGCCTTGCTCAACTCAGTAGCTCCACCTACAGTTAAAACCTAGAAATGCAATACTGCCAAGTCAAGCTTCATGTGTGGGCCATATTTCAGTATATTTTTGGAATTTGCTGTGGGCCAATTAAAAATGGATTGCGGGCTGCAATTGGCCTGTGAGCCAGACTTTGGACACCCCTGGACTAAACAAACTGGTAAAGAAAGCCAGTTCTGTCCTGGGCTGCCCTCTTGATCCTGTGGAGGTTGTGGGAGACAGGAGGATGATGACAAAGCTGTTGTCTATCATGGAGGACACCTCCCACCCCCTGCAGGAAACAGTAACATCACTGGGCAGCTCCTTCCTAGACTGCTTCATCCATGGTGTCTAAAGGAGAGATACTGCTATCTATGCATTGTGTGCTGCTCTTTTTTTATTCAAATTGTTTTTCTATTTGCTGCTGTTACACTGTGAATTTCCCCACTGTGGGATCTATCTATCTATCTATCTATCTATCTATCTATCTATCTATCTATCTATCTATCTATCTATCTATCTATCTATCTATCTATCTATCTATCTATCTATCTATCTATCTATCTATCTATCTATCTATCTATCTATCCATCTATCCATCTATCTATCAAATAGATTACAAGTACATAATAATATGCTACTCACTCGCATTCTGACTAGAAACACATACCCTAGCAGGCGGTGAATCCATTCAAGTCTCGTCTGATTTAAATAACTCATAATAACATCATTGTTTTGTAGAAGCTCATGTTTTTGTCCCCATCTCAACATAACTGAAGTATAGCTGTTCCTTCTCGAGCAAGAGTTTACTTTGATAGAACTCTAGTTCTAAATTTTGCATCATTGAAAATCTTGAATTAAACATGAATTCCAAGCGACGCAGTGCAACGTCTGCTGCAAAGGAGCCGATTCTAGCAGCAGCTACACAAACAACACACCAGCCAATCTGCTTTCCAGCTTCACTTGTCGCCCGTTTGTGACACAGCAGACTCACTTGTATTCTCCACACTGCCACCAGCCTTGACTCACTGACGAACACATGTAGGAGTGTGAGTTTATGTTCACATTTATATATGTGCCACACGGAGAGATGTTCTCCTGAGCTGCAGCGGCTACTTCTCGTTACGTCAAAAAGCATTGATCTTCGCATTACTGTCAGGGTCCTGTGGTTTTGTAGATAGCTGATCTACCCACACACTCTCACACACGTATTCAGCATTCTGAGCTTGACATGGCCATGAGTGGTCATGACAAACAGGCAGGCGAGATATACGAGCACACACAGTCACACATAGCACAAAAATAAATTACAAATTAAAGTACATTCTTGGATGCAGCAAATCCTTGTACTCTTCAAACAGGCAGTGCATCTCTGAGCTAATGCTGCTAACACTAGCATATTTAAATTCAGGGCAGAGGGCAAAGTGTGGTTTAACTGTAATTCATTGATTTGCAAGTATGCAATAAATATGAGAGAATTTTAAACAACACTCAATGAATCCTCAGGCAGTTTGTTATCAGTAATACCTTTACAGGTTACAAACTATTAATCAGGCAGCTGTATAATTATTCATGGGTGTGTGTGATGAGGCGTAATAAGATCTCAGGCCACTGGTGAAGGCTTCAGGTTTGTAGTGTGCTACATCGTCACTCTTTTTTATTTGGTATCAAGTTGGCTAAAAGGGAATAATTTTTAACTTTGCAGTTGGAAAGAACACAGTTTTCAGTTTGATACAACTTAATGTCTTCAAATGCAGAGATGAAAACAGGAACATTTCAGTAGATTTTTCAGTAGCAGCTGTGAAACCTTGGGCTCTGTGAATAAAGAGACACACTGGAGAATTTTAAAATGCAGTAAGTGTCCTTCTTAGAGCAGAGTGACATCTATTCAATTTCAATTCAATTTTATTTATGTAGCCCCAGTTACAATTCAAAATATCTCAAGAGGGGGAGAGGGATGGGAGAGCAGGGGATGGGGAACAAGGAACATATAACACACAATTGGATATATGCATGATAAGATGGTTGTTACATATAAGTACAAGCCAACTTTGAAAACGATTCATAAGTTTACTGTTACGGTGTAAGGCTCTGGCATTAAATATACTACATGTATAGTTGGTAAGTAAGATGGAAACAGTGTGTAGATGAGCATGTCAAGTATGGTAAGGGCGATGCAGAGTAGACTGGTGGAAATGGGCAGCTGGAAGCAGTAGGCTAGAGGATGGTCAGCAGCAGCATCCCACAGTGGACATGATGGAGGCTAAGCCAGGTGGTGGGACAGCAGCCCAAATACAATGACTTCAGTCTTGTTGGAATTTAGTAGCAGGAAATTACAAGTCATCCGGGTCTTTATGTCCTTTAGACAATCTTGCAGTCTAGCTAGCTGATTAGTTTCATCTGCACGGACCTTGTGGATGTGGCAAGCATAAAACAAGCTTTAAAAGTGCCTCAACACGCAGTAGACGGAGTGGTGAACGCTCGTTCTGTACTCTCAAATATTTTGGACACTTATGTTATTTCTGCAGTTACTTTGTGGCTTTCAAGCTGTTAGCTAAGACTATGCTAGGTTAGCATAACTACAGCGATGATATTGCTAATAGAAACAGACAGGGTGTAACTTAAGCTAGGTTAGCACAACTTCAGTAATGCAATGTAAATGAAAAGCATGACCGACGCAACAGATCACTTGTCATGAGACATGGCAAAGAGATTTAAACTGAAATGGGAGACATGTTGAGTCATTGTTACTTTCACAATGTGGTTATAAACTTACCTGTCAGCTCAACCCACTCCTGTAGTGTTGCCTGGCTGTAGCTTAATCCTGTATGTTACTGAGAAGACAGCGGTGAGGAATGAGGATTGAATGGAGGCACAGCTCCATGTATTGGACAAATGGCACAAGGACATCATTCTGCGCGACTCCGACTCAAAACAGCATTTACTGTTTTATGAGAAATTAAGAGTAGATCAGCATTTCGGCAAACTTCCAATTAAATGCTGATGACGATTATTTTGAAAAGGGCTATAATCGACCAATTTAATTGGCTGGCCAATAAATTAGTCGTGCCCCAGTACAAAGTTAGTAAAAGCCCACAAACTGAGAAATATGGATTCGATATAATAGATGTTTATGGATATTTGTTTTCAGTCCAGCTCCGCGGAATCATGATCGAACTCAATGAGCTCAACAATTATTAATTAGAGCAGGCCACATTTCGTGACCTTCTGCATTTCACCCTCTCATTAAAATTGCCATTCATGTGAGTGTGTGAATATTGACGGGATGAAAGCCACTTTCACCACTGAGAGTCAATGAGCAGGTGTGTTGAGAGGAGGATAATCCATTTTTAATGGCACATTCAGCAGGAAGTGGGGTCTCCAAAGGACCCCGCTTAACAGCTCTAAATATAGCTTCAAAGAGCTGTGAGGTCTTACATTTTTAATGGATCATCTTTTGTTCGCCGTGCATCATACTTCTCGTGACTCTATGGTTGGGTTCCTTTGTGGTATTTTTGTACGCTGTATGCCACAAATTGCTTGTGAAGCCAATTCACATCAAAGATGAGAGAATGACAGCGATGCTTTTCTGTTATGTTATTTCAGGAGTCATGCTGACAGATGTGGGTTTTCTGTGACAGTTGCGTCAAATATTAATCACTTGGGAAAAATTTAGAAACATTAAAATGCATTTGATTGGATCGGAGGCTATAAGGAGAACGACTGTTGTCATGCTGCTCTAAAATCTAAATTCTTCTGTTTTTACACCCACAGGCCCTTTTTCCACTTCTCACCGACTTTATTCAGAATTTTGTCAAAACCCCGAACAACTCAGCACATCTCCAACAAAATGCTGTACAGCAAAAACAGACACTTGCTGTGATGCATTATTAAAGATCAGCATCTCCAGTGAATTAATTAACTCTGGAGATCTTAGGTAACAGACCTTTCTAAACAGTCAAGGGGAAAACACAGAAAAGTGATGCACAGACAAGCTGCCTGACCTGAAAACACCTGAAAGGATAAAAGGCCCATACATAAAAACAGGAATTCATACATACAAATGCAGTCGGCTCACAGAAATGATCATGCAGCCTTGTCCTGACACTTCACCTCTTCAACAGATACTGAAGCTGCTTTATTAAATTGTTACAACAACAGAATCATGCCGGCAGAGAAAGGCAACAAAGCAAATACATATGAAGGATAAATACATATTTTGCTGCAAAGATGCACCAACATACTTTGCGGGTTTTCTTCCAAAGGTGAGGGCTTGAAAATGCAAATGACCATTTTTGCTATTTCACTATTCAGGACAATTCCAGAAAATGTGTTTCAAGCCGTGCTGGACTCCTACACAAACTCCAGGATAATATTGAACTGAACTGTGGTAATGCAGCTGTTTAACCCCTTAACATTCATCCCCTTTTGCTGAAAAAGACTAAAAGCTTGGAAGCATTTTGTTCATTTAACTCGTACAGTAACAGTACTGTGCAGCAGATGGCGATAGAGTCCAGTCTCTGTTATATTTAACATGGTGAAGTGAAATTACATTGGTTTTCAGCAACCAAACCAATTGCCAGACAAGTTATTGGATGATTATTCTAAACTCTATTATCTTCACCAATGTGATCCAACAGGCAAGCGTTTAGGAGGGATTATTGCATTCATGGTCTTCAGAGGATGAAGCCTACTGACTTTGTTTATTGTCTGAGAACATTTGGGTTCCATGTAAAATATCTGCATATGAGATGGATTGCTCTAAATTTTTGCAAACATTTTCAAAATCTAAATTCTAACAACTTTGGAAACCATCAGATTTTTCATGTTGCACCATCAGCAGGCCATAGTTTCCATGTATTTGTGAAATATCCCATTATGTACTAAATAGATAAATTTGTTGCAGATATCCGTTTTCCATCTTTGAAGGACATTTTACAGTTTGTTCTACACGTGCAGTAGTAGTAGTAGTAGTAACCCGTATCTAGGAATACAAACCAAACCCAACCTGTAACTCACCCTCTTCTCCACCAATTGGTGCAACATGGCACTGCAGTAAATCCACTATGCATTTTCTGACTGTTACACCACATGTCCATCATCTTCTCCGGCACTGTTTGATCAAAGTATTTATGATTAAACAATAAAGGACTGATAATTAACGTCTCTACAGTGAATCTTGAAGACCTTGATGATCCTATGACTTTTCCTCTAGTGCCAGAATAAGCTTGGCTTCTTTTTGGCTTTATGAATCCCCCTAAACTTCAAGTAGTTTCTGTGAGTGCAAAAATGTCTTTTGCGTAGTATAACAAACAGTGTCATAATTTATCAAAAAAATAATTGTCAAAAAAGAAAAAATGGAAACAGGATGTCTTTCATTACTTATTCTGCAAAAAAAAAAAAATGAATCACCGTGCAACATTCATGTAAGGGCCCAGAAGTGTTACCAACACTGGAAAAAATGGTGACATACCGGACATATTTTGCTTTTTGGCTTTGACAAATGGCTCAATTTTGGTGATTTATTTGAAGATGACATGGCTTTCAAACCCATCAGTGGATTTTGGGGGATGCTGAGGGTTAAATTGTTTCTCCAAGTATTGAACGATATGCTCCAAATTTAGCAGTATGCATTTCATGCTCCCCAAGAGGATGATTTGTATTCACTTCTTTCAGCCCCCTCTGACAGGAGACAGCATCACTCAATATGGACATATTTCCTGGATCTGCCGAGATGGTTGCAACACATGCACGACTATCCACAGCAACAGCAGGCATACAGAGTAGAAATGTTAGAACAGATGCCAAAACCATCAAAAGTGTGCAGATTTTTTTTTATAAAAAAGGATATTAGTATGCGAATGTTTAATTTATTGCCACAAAATGTTCACTTTAAAACCCCTGCAAACTTGCTGATTTGTGCTCCACAGCTGGTGACACCACCCTGTCCTGCTACAGCCTGCAAGAAAACTTTAGACAAAACAGAAAGAGGGATTTCCCTCCTGTGAAATAACTAAACCTGCTCAAACTTTAAAAGAAATTTAATACTTCACGTTGGAGCCTAGTCATTCCCGAAGGAGAACGAGTACCTGAACTTGTTAGTTTCTATTGATTGCAGTCTGCTTTGCCTTAGAGCAGTGTGTGAATGTCACCCTGCAGACTAGATAATGATACTGTCTTCCAGTGTTCATTACTTTTGTATGCAACTGGACTGCAGCAGGTTTAAAGTTGCCTCCAGCTAAAATGGTGTACGAGCAAACAGCTGCAATTAACGAAAGAGGTGCATTTAGCAGCACTGTAGAAATTAAGACTTAAATTGGAGGAATTCTAGGTTGTAAAAAACAAAAAGAAAGAAAAAAGCAGACTAGAGTTTATATGGGGTGTTATCACTAAAATATTGATTTGGATGTGAATATAGCTTTTGGGCTCCCCGGTGTTCATCTTCACTTTCACTCCCTCCATCTGTTCTTATTGAGTTTGGATCACTCTTTTGTGGCGAGACCTCCTTCTTGCGATATTGGCTCCTCTGTCATCTCTACCTGCGTGACAAGCCGGCCTGGTTAACAGTCGTCCTGATGGGGAGAATCCGTAGTGGGCGGGAGCGGCTGACATGCTCGCTCGCCATGTGATGGATGTGTTTTGGGAGCGTGCGTGCCCCAGAAGTTTTAGAGCAGTAATTTAGTTTAATGACTCGGTGGCTCTTTGGTACAGGTCCGGGGAGGAGAGGGGGCAGATGCAGCCAGGGCCTCCATTACTGAAGCTCTGTGGTCAGACGGTGACACTATAGGGCTGTTTTTTTTTCACTCCCCCTCCCCCAGGAGACTATTTTCTTCTGAGAAAATAGTCTCCTGGACAGCCGGTGACAAACTGCCCTCTTACAATCCATTCAGGGTTGTACCTGCATCTGGGAGAAGCTTGAGATACAACACCCATTACCTCTTCATCCTTTCATTCTGAGCTACAGCTTCTCATCTTTCTTCCTCTCCTTATCCATCACTGATTCCTGACTCGTTGATGTAGTGTTTGGCAGGCAGTTCAGGCTTGTCACCCCTTTAGACAGGAGGAGAGCAGGTGAGTCAGTTACAGGTTACAGAGAGTGCATTGACGCTTCGAAGCCGCTGTCTTGGTGTGAAAATTCATCAGTGTTATCAGGAGAAATTAGAAAGGTTAATGCAGCCCGAACCAGTGTATTTATGGCCTGAACGAAACAGACAGTGCTGTAGCTGGGAGTTCAGAAATACTGAGGTCATGAGTTTAAGTGCCTGCTTAGATCACAATAAAGTGTGCGACGATAGTCAAGCCTGGAGGTGATAAAAGCTGGCATGACATTCTCGGGGTCTACAAATGAGAGGATTGTGACCTGATTTTGATGTTGTGCTTCAGCTGAGTAAAACAGTAAAGTAATAGAACAGGTTAGCAAAACAGAGAAGAACAGAAGATGCAATTGAAGGAGAAGAGAAGACAAACTAAACGATGTCACACTAAACAAAGGAGAGCATCCAACGCCACCACTTCTATTGATATTGTACATATTAAACTATAGTAATTCACATTAATGAAGTAGTCCAGGTGTTAATAACAGGCTCTCTGCTATCACCTGCTGCTAATGTATAAGATTTAATATATACATCTCTTACAAATATTGATTATAATCTCCTTAATCACGAAAATTTGGTGTAAAAACAAAAACATATCGGTCAATACATAGCCTTAGCCTTAACTGCGAGTGCAACTACAAATGCACTCTATGATGGAGAGAGAAGGGTTCAGTCTATGAAAGCCCCATTTACCCCTGTGGTACCCTGCAAGACAGAGAAATGTTGTGAAAAAACACTTGCGTTACAATGCTCCTGTGTTCATTGTCAGGGACAATCAGGAAACAGCCAAACCAAAAAGCTCGTAAAGCATGTTTTGATTTATTTTTTTTTCCCGAGTTGAAATTGCTGTAAAGAGTGTGTTATTATCCGAACATGGTCTCTGTTTGAACGCTCAGCTATTCAGATATTGAATGAAGATTGACTGCTGAAGTCCTCCCCTGCCAAAAAGTATTTTCCGCCACCCACAGATTCATATATAGAGGGAAGAAAGGGAGGTGAAGGAAGGCAGACTTGTTCATTTGCTGTGTTTATGTGTGGGTGTGTGTGTGTGTGTGGGTGAGGATGGCGAGAGCAGCAGCAAATGAGAGTGCGGTCTTCCCTGCAGACTCGTAGTCGCGGCTGCAAAGTTCTAAGATGGGAGTCATGCTGTGTGTGCCTTTGTCTAGGGGACATCACAGTGACACGGGTTCACTTTTATCACTGCAATAATGGTGGCTAATGGGAATGCAATCTGCCGGCTCTGCCTCTGCTGCGTTACCTCAACCCTCCCTTCAGCCTTCGTCATCTATTCATTTTAGCTGTCATAGAGGCCAAAGTTAGAATCTGGACGTTCAGTTCAGCGTATTTCAGACACTGACAAAATTCCAAAGCTGATTAGCATTGAGCGGCAGTCATGCTTCCAGCCACGTGTTCTTCTCCCTCCTGCTTTTTTCACTTTCTCATTGATTAAAGTTCCTCCACTGACCAGGCTATTTTTGCTTCATTTTTTATTGAAGGAAGATTTCATCTCCTAGAGTGAGTTGCAGCTATCCACAAATCTATTACTAAGTTTGTGTATCTTGTCACTCCTAAGTATTAGCAGTAAGTATTAGCACTGTAAAGAATATATAAAACAGAAATAAAAATACGCAATTTAAAAAATAATTCATTACAAGTAATATATACAGTTTCAAAAACTGTAAAAATCTGTTAAAATAACAGCAAATATCTATAAATTATATGATTTCAATACAGTAGATTTGGTCAGTTTGATGGTTGTGAAATTAAAAGATTAAATTATATGTAATAATAGAGAATTTTTTTGTCTATGATTTTAGTAGTTATTGAAAACAAAAAACCCCTAAAATAACATTTTTAAATATTCTTCACGACTTTTCAATCCTTAATATACAGAATATTTGCTTTAAATAGCTCGAAATTTCTCAGCTCATGAAATTTGCTACAGCAAAAAATAGTGTAATTTTATGGTCAAACATTGCAAAAGACAACATTATAATGATATACATTTTTGATGTGGACATTTGCAGTTTTGGCCTTTTTTTAACGGTTAACGTGTACATTTATACTTTTTCCCGGTGATTTTGCGATCTGTAATTCAACAAACCAGGGAACACCTGAGACATAACAGTAACTTGTTCAAAAAATACTGATAAAAACTGTTAGAAAACATCTATTATTTACAGTGTAGCTTGTATCACACTACTGATTTTCTTCTTTCTGTTGTTGGTCAAGCTTAACTGGGATAAGCTTGACCAACAACAGCTGGTGCAACCAAATGTGTCTTCATTACAGCAAGGAAAACATTCAACTATCAGCCAAACCATAGTAACCAAAAGTAGATGCTATGTTTCTCAGAAATCTGCATTCATCACTGCCACCCTTGTTAGAATTGAGTCCTTGTGTCAAAAATCTTGACTGATGTAGGGAAAAAATGTAAATAAGCAACACTTATTCGCTAAACATGAATAGATGCAGCTGCTGTCCTTGATGCTCGGTTCAACGCATGTTGGTTGACGGAGCATCTGTCTTAGTTTGACATGGGTGTGAATTCATTCCACTCCTGCGAGCATGTTGCTGTTTTTGATCTTCGGTTGCACTCTTTCATTTCTCTCTCTCTCATCTCTTCTAATTGGGATTCTTCGCACCTTGGAGTAGCGAGGCTTTCAAAGACAGGAAGTTTCACAGAGAAACAAGACAGGTGTGAAGTCTCCGGAGTGTTGTTAGCGATAAAACAAGTTCTGCTCTTACTAGAAGGCAGACTTGATGAAAACATGAGCAAAATTATTGTCTGTCCTTTTAAAATCAGTTCGAAGGATCTGGACAATATACATCACGTTAGTTTACCATATGTTTTTAGATTGAAGTTACACCCAACAGATAGATTATTTTAGTTTGGCATGAAATACAAAGCATGATTGAACATCTAGAACATAGCACCCACAGATATATTTTATTTTGATGTACAGCCTTTTGTGTTGTTGCTTTTGAAGTTTACTCAAATAAGTTCTATTTGATTTTGTCTTTTGTGTGTGTAAATTCTTATTTTGAGGGTTTTAGAATGTTGGCTGAACAATGAAAAGCATTTTAAAGCATTTTAAAATTGAACTTCAGGAAACGTTTTGTAGATCTCACAATAGATCTCATGTCCTCGCATTAGTTAATAGTTAAGATAGTCATTAGTTGCCAGACTTTAATAACCTTTGTATTAAAAAAATGAAATATATAAAAAAAAGGATTTGACACTTGCTATTTAAGGAGTTTTTAAAGTTTACTCTGAAACCAAAACAAATATAAACCAATCTGATGGGAAAAAATAAGAGAAAGCACTGCATAACTTTTTTTTATCCAACATCTAATGTTTTTTTTTTTTACTGTAGAATTACAACAAGTTTGAATTTAATTAGTCCAACATGTTACACGTTTGTTATATCTGCACCTTAATCGGTGTATTTATAAAATTCACACTTGTGAATGTGAGCATATTTTTCAGCGCTCAAACATTTTACCAGATGGGCTCATTTTTATTATCCACCTCCACCTGCCAGCAATCAATCTCTGTAATGAATCCCAGAGCTTTTCCAATCATGTCTGTAAAGTGACACACTACTTAACATCCTATTTGGTAACTGGTGAAGGGAAACATATGCAGACGCCCCTGGTGTAATGCTGCAAAAACCAGAGGCGTGAATTTCCTCTCTCTCCACAACCTCTAAACCAACTGACACTAACTAATTTGACGTGCTGCACAGCTTAATAAAACTAAAAGCAGGAAGAGCCATCTAGCCGACTCATTACATAGGCCTAATCCTTTATAGTTAATTAACTTTTTCCTCTGTGTCAAACAAGGGGAAATTTATAATGCTGTCAAGGGTAGCACTCCCCCCCTTTACTTCTCTATCTCCCTGCTAGATTTGAAAGGAACATTTTAAAGCTGATGTTGGCGCTGAAACATGCGGATGAGCTCAATCCAGTGTTCACCAGCGCTGAAATATTTACATGGTGGAGGAACGTTAAATTGATTCGAATGTTCAGAAATTCATAACACATTCGCTCGCAGCAGTCCAGCTCGGGCATTTCACAGATACATGAACAGTGTGCGTGGGTGGGCGGGTGTTCCAGCGTGGGAGGTTTCTGCACTATGCTTTGCATATGCCTTTGAACGCTGTATTCATGTCTATATTTTTTGACTGGTGAAAATCCCACAGATTTGGCTCACATGAATGGGCCTGCAGCAGACAGCTTTGGATGCTGTTTACTGATGCATGGTAGAGAGGATGTTGTACAACTCTGTCTCATATATGAAGAGAAAATGAAAGCCTGTCTCTATTAAATAAGTCAAGCTGATTTTTAATCTGGCTTGTCATGCTAAAACTCTTAAGCAGTCTTGCCCCTGCTGCCATAATCATCAGTACATTGTTTAATCTCTGACATTTTTGTATTAAAGCGTGTACTGAACATGGCAGCTTCTTGGGGCCCCGTGAATGTCCTGAAATACTCAGTACTTTTATTGACACTGCAAAATTGTGACACCAACTGACTGACACAAAATTCAAAAGTTATTTGCAATAAAAATAATGTCAAAAGATACAAATCATATTATATATGAAAAAAAAATGTTAAAGAATTGAAAATTCTGTGTTACAGTAATTTGATGTGTAAAGTGAAGCTGGTTGTGTGGAAAAAGCATGACGTCCCTCTTAGATGTCAGTACAAGTTGGACAATCAAGTGATTAGTAGTGTTTTGTTTTTTTTGTTTTGTTTAGTTTTTTTTTTTTTTTTTTTTTTACGGAAATGCAACTTTTAGTTGTTTTTCAGGGTCACATTTGCATGTTGTTTTGGCCCTTCAGTACATGTCAAACATTTTGAAAACAAACATTTAAAAAATGAGACCCAAGTTGAAAGAAGTAATTTCTCTGTGGTGCTTATTTGCACAATAACATTTCTTAAAATCATCCATTAGTGCTAAAATAATGAAGTGTTTTATAATTCAGATACGGCTCACCTGTTCAATCACTTAAATTAGAGCATTCAAATACCCATATTGCTTTGTGATCTGAAATCTTTCAGACATACAAACCATTTCACGACTTAAAATGGTTGTATCATGCAAATAGAACAAGTATCTCGTTATTTTGGATATACATGTGCTTACACATCTCTCTCTTTTGTCTTCTAGGCCATGGAACCAAAGGAGTGTTCGAGCTGCTGGCAGGCTGGAGGAGAACGAGGGAAAACCTACCTTTCAAGGAACGTGTGGCTGATGCTTTCGCTGACGTGATGGTTTGCTACACCATGACCAGCTCACTCTACATCATCACATTTGGCATGGGAGCCAGCCCTTTTACCAACATCGAGTCGGTGAAAATCTTCTGCCAAAGCATGTGCGTGGCCATCCTGGTCAACTACTTCTACGTGTTCTCTTTCTACGGCTCCTGCCTGGTGTTTGCCGGACAACTAGAACAGAATCGCTACCACAGTGTTTTCTGCTGTAAGATCCCCTCAGTGGAGTACCTGGACCGCCAGCCCACATGGTTTAAAACCATGATGAGCGATGGCCATGACCTGTCCACACACCATGACAGCGTCCCGTACCAGAACCACTTCATCCAGCACTTTCTCCGAGAGCACTACACAGAATGGATTACCAACACCTATGTCAAACCCTTTGTGGTCATTCTTTATCTCATCTATGCCTCTTTCTCATTCATGGGATGTTTACAAATCAGTGACGGATCGAATATCGTGAACCTGCTGGCTAGTAACTCTCCGAGTGTTTCATACGCTTTGACCCAGCAGAAATACTTCAGTAACTACAGTCCTGTGATTGGCTTTTATATATATGAGCCCATTGAGTACTGGAACTCCACGGTGCAGGAGCATCTGAAGACTCTGAGTCATGGCTTCAACAAGATCTCCTGGATGGACAACTTCTTCCACTACCTGCGAGTAGTGAATGTGAGCGCTTCGACTAAAAGCGACTTCATCACCATCCTTAAGGGTTCCTTCCTGCGCAGTCCAGAGTACCAGCACTTCACTGAGGACATCATATTCTCCAAGAACCGTGAGACTGATGAGTACGACATTATCGCCTCACGGATGTACTTGGTAGCACGGACCACAGAGAAGAAGCGCGAGGAGGTGGTGGAGCTTTTAGAAAAGCTTCGTCCATTGATGCTGATCAACAGCATCAAATTCATTGCCTTCAATCCCACATTTGTGTTCATGGACCGCTACAGCTCCTCCGTCATCTCACCCATCCTGACCTCAGGCTTCAGCGTACTCACCATCCTCATCCTCACTTTCTTCCTGGTCATCAACCCCTTGGGAAACTTCTGGCTCATCCTCACGGTTACATCCGTGGAGCTGGGCGTCTTGGGTTTGATGACCCTTTGGAACGTTGGCATGGACAGCATCTCAATCCTGTGCCTTATTTATACCCTCAACTTCGCCATGGATCACTGTGCACCACACCTGTACACTTTTGTGCTGGCCACCGAGCACACTAGGACGCAGTGCATCAAGTTGGCACTGGAGGAGCACGGGGCGGCTATCCTGCAGAACACATCCTGCTTTGTGATTGGGATCATGCCCCTGGTGTTTGTGCCTTCCAATCTGACCTACACACTGTTCAAGTGCTCCCTCCTCACGGCGGGCTGCACCGTGCTGCACTGCTTCGTCATTCTGCCCGTCTTCCTGACCTTCTTCCCGCCGTCCAAAAAGAGACACAAGAAAAAGAAACGAGCCAAGCGGAAAGAGCGGGAAAGGGAAAGGGAGCGGGAAAGAGAGAGGGAAAGAGAGAGGGAGGAGATAGAGTGCATTGAAGTCAGGGAGAATCCTGATCATGTGACAAATGTCTGAGTAGTTTGTAATTTTAGCAGTCAGTATCTGTGTTACTGGTGGATTAGAGGTGTCCTCCAACGCCGAGGCACCTCTTGAGGTGCAGGGGAGTCCGAGATGTCCCCCTGAGGAGTAGGCACTCGTCACTCCCAATAATAGCAGCTAAGCTGGTCAGAGTCGAGTGCAGCCCCACTGCACAGTCATTCAGTCCTTCAATCTGGACAGTGTATCTCATTTGCACAAACTGCAACATGCCCATAGTTCTAAAGCTCTTTCCCAACTATTTGGTGTATAAAAACAAGTAAGTAACCAGAACGTATGCTTGCTAAATCTGTAAGTACATCCTAAACACACAGTATGTTAGTCTGTTTAAATATTAGCAATTCTATGTTCGTCTCCTGCAGCCCTCATCTCAGAACAAGTGAGTGAGGTGCATAGCAGTCTGTTAAGCCAAGGACACTCAGACAAGTTGGTGAAAGTGGTTAGAGCGATAAAGGTACAAACTAAAACTGTGCAAAACGCGACTGTGCACGCACCTTACTCCTCACACCTTGTTAGCAGCAAAAAGAAACAAAACCAAAATGTGTGGAAAGAGAGACAAAGTGGGCCCAAAGCACACCGCATGCTTTTCTGTAACATTAAAAATAGCTGAACAGCTGAACTGGGCAGATGGCATACACTGTGTCCATTATGAAGAATTATCTTGCACATTGCATCGTGTGAATAGAACTGTCAAGGTTTATATAAGCAGGAGGCAAAAATTTCTGCTTTATTCTAGAGGTCATAGAAGGTCTTAAGCAATGGCAGAAGAAACTGCAGTGGGCTGCAGCGTATGAAGAGGAAGTGATAAGTGACTATCACGTAAGAGTATTTGAAAAAGCGGTCAGACTGATTCTTAGAGTGTGACTTAAGAAAATCCTAAACTGCTTTTGCACCAGAGCAGTAAAACCAAAAGTGAAAGGTGTTTCTAAGGCTTGAAATGTTTAACTTTCTAGCAGATTGATAATAACAGAAAGTTTCCATGGGTGTTTGAATGTCTCTGTGAACCACTTACAAAAGCTTATTGTCAGTGAAATTGGAAGGTTTGAATGTGATTCTACTCTAGCAGTGGTGCCAAATAGTGTACAGAAACTTTTGTTTGACAGATTTCTATAAAAACAAAAATATTCCGTAAGTTTGAACTTTCATATAAATCAACCATAAGCTATGAGTTACTGGAACTAATTTAAAGGATTGCTGTTTTCTGTTGTTCAGGTCTGTGAAACAGATTATGATGCAGGTTTTACATTAAATAGTGAGGCACTTATTGTAAAGTACACCATCATTGAAGAGTGAAAGATTTATAGATAGTTGAAGTTAAAACCCTGAGCTTCTGGGTTTTGTTCCAGAGTAGGAAAACACAAAATTACTTTAAAAAAAAAAAAAAAAAAAAAAATCTACCCTAATCCAGAGCATGCTTTTCACTCCATTTGTCTAGACCGGGGTTTTACATTTTGCAAAAACTAGACATTGTTTATTTAGCATTTGTTTTTTTACCACCCATTAAATCTAAACTAGTTGATATTTATCCTCAGCTCATGAGTTTTAGTCTCTTTTAGCTTCTAGTTGCACTTACCATACATTACGTGCCAAGTACCCAACAGCAGACACAAAGAGATAGCAGTAAGCTTGTGAGCATCGTGGATCATTTATTAGTTAAAGAGGCAGATATTGCCTGTAATATTAACAGAGATTAAAACAAAAAGTACAGGACTTTGGTCAGGTGGTCAAAAAACATAATGGCAAATAAATGCTAATGTTGCTCCATATTTACAGGATGGATAATACACAGCCAAATGCTGGTACAGCATATTTGCAACAGCAACTTTTTAAAGCTGACATCATTCTCTGTTGCCCCCAAGTCAACAAAAATATCAGTGCTGCTTTAATGAACACCATTTCCTCAAGCTGAAAACCATTGCGGGTTAATATTAACAGCTTGACAGACTGGATATGACAGATACTACAAAATCTTGTGATGATGTATAGTAATCTCAAGGAAAGAAAATTAAATGCTAACAAATTAATCATTTAAACTTGTTTCAATCATGACGGGTTCAAGTGCAAAAAGCAAGTGCTGAAAAATACACTTGTTGATCTTATAATATAAAAACTAAACCTATGGAAAGTGTTTCATGTGTTTAGGAAAACTAGTTCAGGAAACTCTTCAATGAGAGATTCAGTCAGGGTAAAGAAGCTACTTAAACAGCGACTAGCCTGGGAGTGGCGCCAACACTTTGGCTCACTATTGATAATGTTGCAAAAGTAAGAGTACAAGACCATTACTGCCACCTGCAGTCCCGGAGCTGGTCTCGTCAGTTTAGGAACTGAGTATACTTTGCCCTAATACTTCAAACAACATTCCACTGAAAGAAAAAATAATGAGTTGTCCTCCGCAAATACCTTCTTCAATATTCAGTCTTAGAAGTCCAAAATGGCTGCATTCTCCCCAGATGGTAAACAGCATTATCTACATCTGCCAAAGTCCTGATAAGAATCTCTGTTGCAGTCCCAAAACAAACACACTCAAGGTCAGCAGCCCCAGCAGATACCAATCTCACACTGACCTCTGGCAGGCAAGTCTTAGCTGGTGGCATGTGATAGAGAGGCCCCATATGTGAGCAGATGCAGCTGATTACAGGTCAGTCAATACCTTCGTAGGGAACTGGCTGATTCTTACTGAGCTGTCATTGAAGGGACACTGCTGCCTTTTTCCTTTGTGCTGCCACCAACAAGTAAATGGCTCTCCCACAAAGCAGCTAATCGGACCGGTGAAGTGGAGGTTAGAGTGTTCATACTGGGCCAAATGTCAGTGGGAAATATGTGTTAATGTTTAACATAAGAGTGCGTACATTTGTGAGGTTAATTACTAGTTATCGAAAACGCTATTAAACCCACTTCTTGTGTATATTACTATCAGTGAACAAATGAGACAACTATGGAAAAGAATCCTGTACTTGTTTACCTGAACATATGTCCTGCGTTTGTGGATTTAAGAAGCAACTCAGAGTGTTGAATTCTCACTGATGTTTCATCAGCCAGACATTGCCCTACTAAGAAATAGTGTTTATGGCAAGATATTTCCTCCAGCACCTGCAGTGAGCATCACATTATGTACAAGCCATGTCATGTATGTACAGCAAGAAGGCATGAAATGTTTGAAAAATGAGAAAGAAATGCAAATCTTAAATAATTTACTTCCCAAAATGGACTGTGTTTGCATGGCACTGTATTGTATGTATGCATGTATTTAATTTTCCTGTATGGAGTCTACGTTTTTGTTTTTAATTATGATTTTGCTACTCTGTAGTGACTTATGTTTGTTGTTTCAATGCATATTCTGTAACACCATGTGCTGCAAAAGAACAAAACGAGTCATATCTGTTCCAAAACAAAAGCCAGAGGACAGTTCATGTGTAAAATAACTGTAAATTACTTTTTTCTATATTTTCTATAAAAAAAATATAACATAGAAAGATTTTTAATGACAGAATTTTCTTAAAAAAAGAATAAAAAGGGAAAAAAGTTGAACACAGTAGGCCAGTAATAAACAGTGGAATGTTGCCAGTATACTAGATCTTATTCCTTGCACACTGCAGTGTCAATGTTTGTTGATGATACACGTTTTTATATGGGAAACTGTGGCCACCATTTTATTGTTTGTTTGTGTGTCTTGACGCCTTTATAAGCTCAACTTGGTCCTCACATTTAAGAAAATTATATGTTACTCAACAGCCCTTGTGTGAACATCAGAAGAGTCTGTCAGGCTTTGTAACGATCACTTTTAACAAAAACATAGGTTAGAAATTTACCAAATATAGACAGAATTATGTTGTGATATACACCTATAACAGTTTGCTATAAGGCAGGTCAAGCTTAAGCAGCAAAGATATCAATATATAGCTTAGCTTTTCTGGAAGCACATTCCTAAATATAATTGGTGTCCTCATCCTGTACGGAACCTGCCATTGTTTCCTAGAGCACTATTTCTGTATCCTAGCCACATTCATCACTTTTCAGCTTTACCATAATTAGCTGAATGCCACCTGGTTCAGCTAACGTCTACTTAAATAGCATCGCAAGAAATTAATAAGAATTAATCCTCTATGACAACATACACAGTCTTACCAATGCATTATGAAAACAGCATGTGATATCAAATATTTAAAAACATTTCTTGATAGTTCGGTCTTCTTTTGAAGAGAAGCAAAGATGAGCCTCGCATTAGTCTATATTTCCCTTATTGTCAAGAAATCTGCTGAAAAAGCCAAAACAATGTGTCACTCTGTGACTCTGTTCTTCCTGACCTGCCAACCATGTGTGCAGCCTCAAGCTCACTGGTGTCCATATTTATTGGGAACCAATCCAATTTAACATATGTTAAGGCCAATTCATAGTTTCCATATGATGCAGACAGCTGATGCATTTCCATTCATGTTACAACAGATACACACAGGTCTGCTACGCAACAGTCTATTACTCCACACAGAAAAACAAACAGGGCTCCTGAGGATGTTTCTGAGAAGTTGGCTGGGACTTTCCATTTTTCACAGGAAGTAGCAGTGGGTTACAGATTGTCCTGTAGCACTGTGTCAGTTTGATTGTTCCTGAGGTGTGTCAAGTACAGTGGGTGGACATAGCACAGGATTTCTACAGAATTTAGAACTTCCTACTGTGTGTGGATACTGTCAATGGAAAGTATGTTCAAACTGAGGTACCGCCAAAGTCTGGCAGCATCGAATTTAACCACAACTTGGGTAGATGACAGGATGTGCATCATGGATACCATTGCAGACATGCAGGTACATAAAATATGAATTGTCCTTTACCTAAGCAGGGGTCATTTGTTAATAAACTACAATATGTGTGTCATTGGAAATGAAGAACATGTTTCTAATTCTGTTGGTGCGGTTCCTTTCTGTTATTATAGTTTTTGGACAACAGTGGAGCTCAGTTGCATAGAGGAGGAAAATAGTAGGCTTTGGATACAATACAAGGAATATCTGTTGATTTACTGTGTAATTTTGATGTTTTTGGCCTTTTCATGTGATTTGTTGACAATGAGATACAGAGCTTTGCTAGCCTTATTCTTTAAAAAAAACAACTTGCACAAGATACTCCTGAAGCTAAAGGTCACTGCTCTAAAAGCTTTTATGTACTGATTCATGGATTTATTTATGAGCCACACTTATTCTCCTCCTTTATCATCATGTAAAAATAGTCAATAGTCAGTCAACCTCTAAAGTTGTGCATTTTGTATGTGTGTATAACTCATATACAACTCATTGAATTCAAATAGGAAAAAGACAAAAGAATAAAAATAACAAAATCTTTAGTGACATTGTCAACATTTTAGGCAGATATATGAGTGTACTGTAAGTGTCATGGAATCCTTTGACCGCACACCAGCAGATTTTCAGTTTGTGCAATCAGGGACAACACAATATTCCCACAATACGGGGCAATACAAGTATGCAATCATTATTTTGCTTGTTGAATAATGTGCTTGGCAAACCTGTTCCAACCACAGCCTCAGAGGACAAATTGCTGTTTTACTGTAACTCATCTATCTTGTATGTCATGTGACTAAGCCACAAAAATAGTCTCTTGTTGCTCCCACTAATCTGCCAGTTATTTAATGACTCCTGCTTCAGCATTTTACAGTAAGTTTCAACATTGTGCAGAAGCTCAAACGAAAGTGTGGTTATTTGAGTGACCCTAGTCCCATTTAAGTTCAATTCCTGCAGTTAAAGCAAGTGTATTCAGTTAAGTTTGCTTTGTACACATCTACATCCATCCATCCACCATATGCTTCAAGAATCAGCTGTTTACTTCATTATGCATTCAAAATTCTAATGTATGGCATCAACTGTGGGTTTGTGTTGCCATCAAAAAGCTATTTGTGCTATCATTTCCTTGTCCATTTCCATGCAGTTCCATCTGACTGAGGGTCTTGTTTAACTTGTCTGAAACATCTAGAACAAGGATTGTTTACAGTAGAATAATGTGTTCATATGAATCTAATACGAGTACACTTTGTCATTTGTCTTGACAATTATAAATATGTATACAGAGGATTCTGGTCTGAGCCTTTTACCCTAAAAGGGTATACCACTCAATTTAAGAAGATCTGTATTGTATGTGATTTATTTGGACAATCTTGGCATAGCTAGTGCTCCCTTAAACCACAAAATACACGTAAAATTACAGAAATTAGTCAGTCATGTTCGGCTCTCACATAGTTTCAACTCAGCCTGGAGGTGGGTAACTTCAGAGAGGATTTTGGCTTAACTTTAGTTGCAGCTACATCTACTAAGAGTGAAATCAAGACCCGTTTAGCTATTCAGACTAGTCTTACACATCCTTATGAAACTCTGAGTGTACAAATAAGTCAATCAGAATAGACTATAAAATGAAATTCTGGATCTTTAGTGAAATCATATCAATGTAACAATTACAGAATAATGTAAATGCAGCAACATAATCAAAAAGTAACAGAGATATAGGAGTCTTCAAAATAGTGAACTGCCTCAGTTATACAGCAATATTTACCATGTGCCAAATTAGCTAACATTAGCTACCAGAGACTCCTGGGTGACAGTTCAACAGTTGATTGATATATTAATATATTTGATATATGTTGCTAACCTTAAGGCTGCCTCGGACGTTTATTGCTGTCGCTGCAGTCATTCATATGTCTGATCTGTACCTCCTCCACAACTTTAAGTGGTGATAACAAACCTACTGAGGCAACCAGGAGATGGAGGAGGACCCTACAGCCATATATATGGGACTGAAAACAACTGATAACAGCCAATTAATGGGCTGATAACATTCGAAGCAGGTGATTTGAAAGTATGTATGTACAGATCATGAAGGAAATATTTCCACAGGTTTTATGATTATGGCTATAAAATCACCAGGGAGCCCATAATGATCTTTGAAGAGTTTTCAACCATTTATTAATGTCTGTAACATTCCTGAGTGGAAAAAACAGTGGCTGATAGAACATTATTTAACCCATCTGAATCCAAGGAACATAGTTTCTTTGCTCCTGTCACATTTCTACTCACTGTGGGCTCAGTTTTTTTGGACTACAATGTAAAGTGCTGCACCTCTATGAAAAGAGCACAACTGACTTCCGAGTGTAAAAAAAGAACTCAAAATGTCTTTTGTGCAGTATGGCACTCTTATAATGCCATCATTCATAAAAGCAGAAAGATAAAAGTTGAATTTCTATGATTACTTTTTTGCCAAAAATTTAAAAAACCTGGAATCGGCATACGAAACATTTTTCCAGGTGCCCACAGGCGTTGCACTGCAAAATATGGAATGTTTTGTTTTGTTGGGGGTTTTTTTGTTTACATGCTTATCATACAAGTCTCTCTTTTGGTCGCCAATGGCTTCTCAGTTGCATCGAGGAACCCAGGATTTTGGAATTTTTACAGAATTAGTTGCCAATGGTTTATTTTGGGCAGATCTTCCTGCTACAATAAATGGAAACAACGGAGTTCAGAGGGTTAAAGCAACAGTATGTTATTTGAGGTGAACTGTGGCTGCAAAATGATAAATACTAATCCTAACCTTAGTGATAATACTGACAGCTAAAATGAAAAGAAACATTAGAAGAAGTACAGACAAGCCTGTGAAATGACCCAGTAATGTCTGTCATATATGAAGACATGTAGACTGATCATGTCAGAGCAGGAAAGTTCAGAATGGCAAACTCCAGAATGTATTCAGCAAAGAAAGAATTCAGATTTTATGTATTTAGCTTTCATTTGCGAGAGGGAGAATATTCTTCGTTTTTTTGTGGTTTTTTTTGGTTTGTTTGTTTTTTTTTTACTACCAGAAGTCTTGCTTCAGATGTTATAAGCTAATGAAAAACCTTCACGTACAGTTAAAAGTAGCCTTATGCAGACTTCTAGTGGACTTCAGATTTTTTTTGTGTCATTTTGGTATTAAAAGACACTTTTGGGAGCCAAACTATTCTCACAACTATTTCAGAACATGGTGCGAACAAAGAAGAATCTTTTTTTAAACTGGGTGGTATTTCTCTTTTAAGTGTTATAAGCGCCTGTTAGCTTCGTACGTCTGTGCTCTTTGTATAGCCAGTGGCATTGCCTTGCATATATTTTCCAGTATTTCAGTACAGATGTCAATGGAGTATTTTTCTTAGATTGTGCCTGAGCTATCGTACAGCTTCAGCTCCAGATGCAGTAAAGATACACTTTTGATGAGATGACAATGCTGTCACGTTTTAGGCCATTTGTGTGTCATGAGAATAGGTAGGTGGAAGTGTATCGAGTTTGACTTTAGACTTTCAAGTGCTGTTCATTCTTAATGCCTTTCTCATCCAGCATACCGTCAATCACATGAAGTTATACCTCTGTGAAACTGAGATAAGAACATGCATGTTTGTGCCCGGAACGGATGGAAGAAGGGACTGTTATCCCCCTCTTACCACCTCAAATCACTGTTAGCATTCATGTACTTTCTGTAAATGTCACCCAGATGTTAGCTCAGTGTACAGCTCTGCATGTCACCGAGGTATAGCCTCCAAAGAAGAGCAGGAAATTAAAGCTCTTTCTTTGTGTTGCTGGTTTTCTGGTCGCCTTCGGAGGTGTTGGCAGAGCTTGAACTCTGTTTTGCTAATCTATGCCTCTTACCAAATGGCAGTAAGGTTTAACCTCATCTGACTGCAGTGACAGAGAGAAATCGGGGGTTGGGATGGTGGTGGGGGGTTGAGGGAGGAAGAGATAGAGGGAAACAGGATGCAGGCAAAACAGGAGGTAAGCCCTCATTTGAATTTGAGAAGATTTGAGCAGCAGGGATGATGGGAAGTTTTCCCGTGAAGGGAGATGTCGTGTGAATCGAGGGTGACTGCGGCACTGCTAGAAGTGTCTCTGTTCAATCCTTTGCTGCTGTAATGAGTCTTAGAGTCTTAGTTTACTTATGGTGAAAGTTGCTGTTTGTTGTGACACATGCAGGTTTGCCCGCTTTAGAGGAAACTCATTCTATCTTTCAAAAAAGGGCGTTTTTGTTTTTGTTTTTCAAGTTCACTTTCGTGAGAAGAAAATGGTATTCCTTCACAATTTTCTCCAGTACAGAAGCATTTTAAAAGGGTACTCCGGCATGTTAATATTACACTTTCATAAAACTGTCAGACTCACAACAACAGCTTTTAAATCCCAATATTTACAATGGATGTAGCAGAGGCAGAGATATCAAATTATTAATCATCAGCATGCATGGCTGGATCGCAGAATTATTTTATGGAAATGCACATGTAAGCATAATATCAACAGAAATATGAAGAGGTTTTAAACTACATTCCGACATGGAACCTCTCAGGAAAGTAATGTCCTCAATATTGGGAGAAATATTCTTGTATCTTGCCATGATATCAGGGTGGCTGTGGAGACTGAAATATCTGTTGATTGGAACACCACTTTGGTTCAAACAGATAAGACTAAGCTATTGGATGACATATCTTCCCAAATCAAAGTTTTCACTCATTCTGCCAGTTGGATTGGTACGAAATGTTGTACTGACATTTATGGGTTCCAGAAAATGTATCTAAACAGATTCACAGAATCCCCAGGCTTTTTCTTTCACACTATGACAAGGCTGACATTTACGACTTTAAAGTAAAATTTGTCCACAGCCATCATTGGATTGCAATGAAACTTGGTCACACGTTAACTGGATTTATTGGCTATCTGAACTGCATTTGGGATAACAGACACACACACTGCTGTGTGAAGGTGGAAGAGCAGCTGGACATTGTGGTTTTCATCCTATCTGTGTAGCACTTTCATTTGTAGAAATAAAGTTCAACCCCACCATCAGTGTCTCCTTTGAAGGATGATCAGAAAACATCTGTTTGCGCTCTATGATGGCCAGCTGTTCAACCACCTTCTACTACAACTGTCCACATTGACTTTATACATTTGATTTCTGACATGGTCGACGTCTTAACTCTGTCGACCCCGAAGCAGTTTATTTTTACTCACTGTGGGCTAATTTTTTCACTGCAAATATTAGGTTCTGCACTTTTATGGAAACAGAACACCCATGCCAAAGTATAGAAAACTCAAACATGTCTTATGGCTGTAAGATTAAAAAGGTGCCCCCAGGTGTAACCAGTACATGAAAAAATATGCTGGCTCTACATACAGTACAACAGATATTTTACTACCTACATTTTTTAAATAATTTCCATACTTGTCTCCTATCAGCTGTATGAAAACATAGCCAGCAGTTCAGCCTAAAAATCTCTCTTTTTTTTTTTTTACATGACTGCTGAATGGCATAACCTAGGAGCCATTCAGCAGTCATGTAAGAAAAATTAACCAGAATCTTGAGTTGTTGTGCAAAATCTGGTCAGACAAAATGGTTTTTCACAACTTTTGCCATAGAATTGGTTGTTTCCTGACAAAATGCACATCATGTGTAGTTCAAGGCCAATTTGACAATTCTGTTTTCACAGTTTCTGGCTCTAATAAATAGTGTAATTTATGTGATTTTTTTTTCAACACAGTATGCCTTTTATACTTGCAGACTGGCTTGGGGATTCAGAGTGTAAAGAACTAGATCTGAGAATCCATCACAGACCATCAGAACAATGCTATGTTGTGCTTCGATGACCCCTTTGCTTCTCATTTAGCACCATCACTAGGTTAAACATCCAGTATTTAAAACATTTGCATCTGAATGTAGTAAACATGTCTGCTAGCCAAATATCAGCATTGTCAATGTAATCATGCTAGCATGCTCATGTTAGCATTTAGCTTAAAGTATCATTGCAGTACCACCTCATGCAGCTACCAATGTGATTGTGCTATGTGGCAAAAAACTGCTACATTGACAAGATCAGGCCACTGGAGCCCCAGTGCAACCAAAGATTCTACGCTTCCCATCATGCAGTTCAACAGCATCTTTTAATAGTTTCTTTAAAAAAAATAAATAAATTCTACCAAATGTGTTGGGACTGAGGTACCATTGATGGTATTACTTAAACTGTAAATACTTTTAAAAGCTCCCTCCAAAACCAAAGACGATATAATACAACTGTCCAAAAGCATAGTAACCGGCCTTGACCTGTAAAACTGCCAGAGTGCCCTTTAAAAGCTCATTCAATGACATGCAAAAATGTATTTATTTTTTTGCCATAGTGGGATATTCTGCAGGGAAGAGCTGGCATTTCATTTTCAGTTCACTCCCGTTTTCCCCTCATAAGTTGATAATTTCCCTAAAAGCCTATGCTTTATGTGCAGGCAGTAGACAGCCTCAGCTTTATACTTGACGACACTGTAAGTTTTACTGTACACAGCAACATCATAGCGGCTTTTTGTAATCCTCCCACCCCCACCGAACTTTCTACTTCCTGAGCTTAATGTGAGTGGCAGCAGGAGTGGCTGCTGTCGTGTTGTGCTCCGTTGCAGCGATATTGCGCCAAGCTGCCTTGGCCGGGGATATTTTTGGCTCCCACCTTGTCTTAATCCTGTCGTGATTCTCCGATGGATTATTCATGCTTCTTCTCCCCCCTCTCACCCCACCTCCTCTCTTTCTCACCTTCCCTCTCTCCTTCCTCCTTTTACACTTTTCCATCCTCATCCCTGAGCGCCTTCATTTAACACCGCCGCCAATCTTCCTCTTAATACATCTGTGTCATCATTAAAATGCCTTGAAGTGTGTGCTCCCATGCTGCCAGCCGATCACTTCTATCATTTATTTAGAAGGTTGTATAACATATCTGCAGCTTTCCCCATACGCTCCAAATGTATAAACCAACAAAGTACTATATCAATAATCCTGTTAACTCTACTACCTGCCTTGTATTGTATCCCTCCACTCCCTCCTATTCACTGAGATCACTTTTCTGAATTCCCTGCTGAGTCCTGCTGTGATAATTACTTCCATAGAATCCTCTCTTTAGTTCTTTCTCTTTCCGCCTAAAAACAAGATCCAGAGGACCTCCGACAATGAATAGCATTTAAAAGTGTATGAATATATATTACACTAGAGGCTCAGAGTCCATTAGAGTGAGTGGGTGCAATCGAAAATCTTTACCGATTTGTTTATTTGCAATTTGTGACTGTCACTTTGCGAGGCTGCAAACGAATAGTTGTGAAAAGTTGTTTGTGTTGAACTGGCGGAAGAGGCTTGATTCTAGTTGACTCTGGATCTTATTTTGTAGCTTGGTTTGGCTCAAAACAGCACAAACAAATGGCAGCTTACTGATCTTCCTGTTACATTTCAAAGCGCTGTCACACTTAGCCATCTAATAGAAGAAATCTGGGTGTTTTTCAACCTAGACAGGAGCTTCACAGTAAAGATATTTTAATATTTAAAATGTGAAAGTAATTTCATATTTTAATTTTCAAAAACTACTTGGCTTAGCATGGACAGAACTACTGAAGTAGCTGGCACATTGTTTTGCTAGTCTTTAATCCTGTTAAAGTCCCACAATTAAAGCTGAGGATAGTAGTTTATCAGTGGATTAGTTGCTCTATGGAATAATAATTGGCAACTCCTATAATTTATCTATCAAGCAAAAAAAGAAGAAAAAAAAAGCCTTTCTTTGCCCAAATCCAGTTTGTCATTTTGTCATGATTGACTGCTTTCTTAGTCTTGCACTGAAGTACATTTAAATATCTAGATTTTGGACAAAACAAGCAATTTCAGCATATCACCTACAAGATTTAACAGCTCAACAAAAAAATACAAATTAATTGTTTGTAGAAGTAGTTGCAGCCTTAAAAATCACACATATATACTCCAGATTACTCCTCACATTAGATCATATTTAAACCCATCCAAAATCTTTAAATGTAGACAAGAACTGGAAGTTTGGAAGAACCATAAATGAGCATCAGTAAAATCAGCATTTATCCATGCGTTGACAGTCTGATAGAACCGAAATAAATGGTCTGAAAAAAACCACACCCCTTATCCAGTGAGGATTAACGTATATACATTATATCAGCTTGTGCATATTTTTTGTCGTGTGTGACTTAAACTCGCTTTTCTCTCAGATGTCATGTGAAATAACACAAACTTCCCGGCAGCAGCAAAACCAACAAATAGTCTTCCATAAATGCAGACATCTAGGTGATATATTATCAGCAGAAAAGACCTCTTGCCAATTCTACCTTAGCCATCTCAGCTATTAAGAAAAAAATGAAAACAAAGAAAAAAAATTTCTATACATGTCAGACTGAAGTCTCCTGGGTCAAAATATTATTCCGAATCCTTTTTCCGAAGCTTTTTGCGGTGACTAATTGAGTGTACTCGGCACATTACAGCCCAGCTCTGGGGCTGACGGCCAAATCAAAATGCTCTGGATGTACACATGGAAGGATTTTGGATAGGATTTGAGCCCAGGCTTTCATAGTGTATACAGGTCTGTTGTGGCTGAGGAGCTGAACGCCACCGATGAGACCAGCCAAAACTAGAACCGTAGTATGACGACAATGTACAGGAATGTCTTAGTTTCAATTTATTAGAAGAGGTATGCTTTTGAATGCTCTGAATATTTTAAATGTAAACTTCTTTTCTACTGCCTGCTATGTTGAAGCTATAAATAGTATGCATATGATCAACCTTTTTTACTTGACAGAAAGAAAAAAAAATTTTCATTAAAAGAGCTTTTGTCTATGAAACACCAGAGTGGCTTCTGTCATTTTTGTTGTCTGTTTCAATCCAAGCTCAAGACAATATGGTGGGCAGATAGTGAAGACAGAGCTTTCTTTTTCTTCAGGGACCAAAACCAGCTGCCTGTTATCTTGAAATCACAACTTAATTATTTAATTATCTTCAGATATCAGACTTGTTCTGTTGCCAGCAACATAAGTGACTCATAATGAGATATCAAAGTTTATTTTTGTCGGAATTTCATTTAATGTTGCCACGGGCAACATTTTCTGGTCAGAGATGAGCAGTTTGGAACAGAAGGGTTGTGTTGCTGCTGGTGCATCTCCCTATGTGATGGCCTGAAGTTGGAGAGATATCTGCAGGTATGAACTTCCCACATCAATAACTCGTAGGTCAAACATTCAAGCAAGACACAAATAACACCTCTTTCCAACTGTGGTAAGGTACAAAACAAGCTACAACCCAGTTTTCATTAAAATAAGCCATCTAAGGTGGGCAAACAAACCTGGGTACTCTGTGCTGTAGGGCTGCATGATTACAGCCAAAATTATAATCCCAATTATTTTAATCAATATTGAGATAATGATTATTCATTATTTTTATTGCACTTTCACATCTGAATAAGCACTGCTTTTACTTCGATGTTGTGCTACATTCCTGCTGATGTATAACTTTTTGCATTAAAATAAGTGCTTCTACTTGACATAAATAAAGTTGGACCAAAAACACCTCAGTTATTTTGCATTGACTAGTTCTTAGGCGCTACAAATTGCAAATGTTCTCTAAATTCCTTACATGCTGTGGTAGTTGCTAGCTAGCTCCAGCTGTGCACAGAGAACCCGCTAGTCTTCACTTAAATTCGGCACTGCAACCACTTAGACAGGTGTCCGACCAAAAAAATCATTTTAAAAAAAGTGAAACAAGGTTTTTCTAATGTCTGATTAGAAAACAGTTGAAAATGAGTAATTTTATATACATGCATATTTTCTGTGAGTGGAGCAAGTACTTAAAACATTAATTCTGATGTCAATTATGTCCATCCAATTGTGGAGAATAAAAAAAAATAAAATAAAATAAAAAGTCACAGTTGTGAATAATATTCAATTCATTGTGCAATTGTGAGATGAATTTGCAGGGACCATCTACAAAGTGGAACACCAAGAACAGACATTACAAAAAGATTTGATCATTTCATTCAGAGACTTTAAAGTGTAATTAGCACAACTAAAATTTTTAAAATAATTTCTTTTTTATTTTGGAACTGCATTGCAATGCTAAACTGTTCTAGTGAACCCAACTGGGAAGGATCCTGCACCAGACTTTCATCCCATCTCAGAAGAAGCATCCATCCTTCCATTCATCCATCCATCCATCCATCCATCCATTTTCATCTGGTTATCCAGGGTTGGATTGTGGTGGCAGCAGGCTACCCAGGTTACTCTAGACGTCCCTCTCCCTGGCAGCACTTTCCAGTTTCTCCTGGGGGATCCCAAGGCATTCCCAGATGAGATAAGCAACGCCTCCAGCAAGTTCTGGGTCTACCCCGGGGTCTCCTCGTAGTTGTACGTGCCCAGAAAACCTCCAAATAAAGGCACCCTGGAGGAATCCTAATCAGATGCTTGAATCACCTCAGCTAGCTCCTTCAGATAAGAAAAATCAGCAAATCTACTCTAACCGAGCTCTCCACCCCATCTGTAAAGCTGAGCCTAGCCACCTTATATAGGAAATATTTTTAGCCGATTGTATCAACAATTTCCCTTTTTTGTCCCGACCCAGAGCTCACTAATACATATGAGGACTTGAAGCATGGGTCTATTGGTAATTTGAGCACTCAAGTATCTCCGGATCTTGTTAAGAAGAAGCAGTTGAGTAAATATAAGATGGATTGAATGTCTTTGTCATTAATGAAATAAGCCTAAACCAATGCTTTAGACATCTTTGTGTGTTTCCTATTCTTTGCACCTCTTATAGCAATCATGAGGCTGCCGGTAAATGTCTCTTTTATTGCTTCTATCTCACTGATGTTGCCTTTTAGAGACAGGCCTAGTAAAGCTGACAGTGCAGGCAAACTTAAGGCTCACAGGAGCTGATGCAATCACAACCGAGCAAGACACCCCAATTTTACTGTAGTCAACAAGAGGCCGAAACTGCAACCAGTATCCATTACCTGATTAATCATAAGATCGCAAAGAAATAAAATTTGACATCTTAAGAGAAGTGCAGTGAAACAAAAGCTAGCATCGGCAGCTGCTCCTGGCTTTAGCACAATTACAGCCATAAATGTGTCCTTTAGCAAATTAACTAACTACTCCAGTGATACTGCTCTTTGACAAACGGAAGGAAACTGGTTTTACTGGGCAGTGTCTGTGTGTAAAAGTGTGAAATGAAATGAAAAGTGATAAGTTGGACAGTGCTAAAATGGTACAGTTGTACACTCAGCAAAGCTTCCTAACATTAATTAAAGTTAAAGTCATGCCTGGTATCATTCTGAGTGAGGATTAAAAAAAAATATACGCTAACATGAAACACCACTGAGTAATAAAAGAGAAACATAAAGGGTTTAATGTTGCACATTACAAGACTTACTTTAAATTAAAAAAAAATAAACTTGCTTTTACTTTTCTCTTTGTATGCTTTCTGAGACAAATCTGACCACACATGAAAGACATTTTACTCAAGTCTGTTCAAACGTTCTATAGAAAAACATTCCTTCCAACAAAAGAAAAAATATATCAGGTAAGTTAACTAAATGAAAACACTTGATTAAATCACCTGCTGAGGAAAAACCATTATGAATGACTACATTTCAAGTAAAATAGTACCGAGAGGGTGCCTTGAACACTTGGCCAAAGACAGATAAATCCAAAGGAATTTAGCTGTTCAAGTCTTTGTGTGTGGAACACACAAGCACAAACTTCTGAGATTTCTATCAAATTTAAATGGATGTCAGTTAGTCTTTTAACCCTGAGTGACAGCAGTTTTAGTGCCTTTCCCTCATAAAAGTAGATGTTCTCATACGGAAAGTGAACAATTGTATTTGATATGATTGGTCTGAACTAGGATTGCAAATTTGAAACAGTTTTACAGATAGGAAAAATAAAGTAAAAACCAGGTTACATGATAAACAAGCTTCCACAGTAAATAACCTGTAACATTAATAAAATATCCACAGCGGTTTCATAATAAAAATAATCCTAGCTCATCTACATGATGAGTAATGCATTTATTGTACTTAACATCAGTCCAGCTGCTGGAAACAGCTGCTCAGCTGGAACAGATGTCTACAGATACTGTTACAGCAACTATATTAGTCCAGGAAATATCTCAGTATTTACTGCCATCTTTAAGATGTATTTATACTCTTTACGCTTCACTTTTGTTTGACGGTTGTGGGAGGTATCTAACTAGGGTCTTGCTGCTCCAGTATGTTAGCAGCATTAGCAGCTACAGCTGTTCTCTGTCAGTTTTAAATCTTTGTTAGCAATAGCATGAAAATCCTAGTTTAGCCTTAGCAATATCTGTCTCTGATAGTTCGTTAAGATGCTACACACCGTTTTACAACCTAATGATGCAGAATTTATCAGCATTGAGCAGATAAATAGCAGGAAGATGCATGAAAAACATGCTACCCTTATGGGCAGTCAGTAAACACACTTGTAACTCCATTTCAGAGTAAAAGGATTCACCTGGTGGTGCAAGCAGGTACTACATGTAATCTACAATTCCCCATCTTCTGCCTTTTTAATTGATTGAACTGCAACTAAATGAGTAATAATTAATCATTAACATCACTAGATAGGAACAAAAAATGAAACATAAACATGTTTATATTGTATATAAATTCAAACGATTGTCAGTGAATGATGGGAATCACGCTGTGGTCTTCAGTCACAGCATATAAACTAAGTGAATACTGTAGAATTCATGCTTCCCATTAGCATCAAAACAGAATGAAGGAATGTCTTGTGAGGAATGGTGCTCTTTGTTTTTGTGCACATTTTGTCATTTTTGACCTCAATCCAGACAGGGCTGATATCCCTTCTTCTAAATTTATTACATTACGGGGAAGCTCACCGGTACTAATTACAAAAGCCAATCAGATAATGAAAATAGTCCATCTGGCACAGGGAAAGGGAGGTGAAAAAAGCGGTAACAAGCAGACGAGAAGAGAGAGATAGCAGACGAATCTCCTCAATCCGACAGTTTTTTTTCAAACAAACTCCTTCTCACCCTCTCCTACTGCCTGCATCTCTCTAGAAATTAAATATTCATGGATGCCTGGTTTTTATCTGCTGCTTATCATCCTTCCAGCCTCCTGCTCTGCTACTACTGCTGTGATTGCTACTACAAGAGCTCAGAGAGAGGCCTATTTCACCTGTCGTCAACCCCTACCTGTAAGTCCACACTGTTTATTTAAAGAGCTGCTGCATATACTCAAGGGTGATCTCCAGTCCTTTTTTAAAATCTCCCACCCACACAGGAAGACAAGAAGAGGAGCTAAGTAGTGAAATAAAAACATGTGGGGGGTGGAGTATCTATTTCTAGGTGCAGATATTGCAGAAATTGAAAGGGGGAGGGAGGAAAAAGGAACACACACACACACACACACCCAGAGAGCAAATATGGAAAAATATTCCATCACTGAAGGGATTTTCAGAGCGTGTTAAATAAATTCCGAGATTTGTTATCACTCTCAGGATGCTGAAGCTGCATCCTTCGGCTTCAGGAGAAGAGCAATTGCTCCCCCAAGTGGATCCTCAGCACTCGGCCGTCTGATTGTTGCGTTTATTCGGGACTCAAGCTGCTGACTACAGTTGAGATGGTGAGTGACTACATTAAAAAACAAATAAACAAACAAACCAAAAACAAGGAAAGGAGAGTGCAGTCTGTGTTGCATTATTGTCATTATTATCAATATCCTCACCATTACCTCCAATACTACAACTTCTTGCAAGTGATTCTGAAAAGACCCCCTGTACCCTGCTGAAATAAGACAAATTATTTCAGACTTGCACATTTTTTTTCTATTTTACTTTATTACGACTAATATTTTGATATTAGACTGAATTTTTTTAAAAATATTTTGTGTCCATTTCTTATGATCCATCACAAATTTTGAACATTATTTACACTTATTATCATCATCATCTCATTATAACGTACTATTATTATTATTATTATTATTATTATTATTATTATTATTATTATTATTATTATTATTATTATTATTATTATATGTCATCATTATTTTTATATATTATAATCATTCTAATTATTATTATATATCATCATCATTATATCATCATCATCACAATTATATATCACCATTATCAATATTATTAATCCTAAGACACTGATAATGTTGCTATTCTGTCCTGCTCCATAGTTAAGCTACAAGTGTCTTCTTCAGCGTCTAAAGGGTTTACGTTTGATTTTAATGCTGCCTTAATTAAAAAGATAAATCCATAAATCCCATGCAAGCTTTATTAGCATTATTTTGACCCATTTAATCCTATTTTATTGTTCAACTGTCGTTGAAAAGCACTTTTTAAAAAATCAGATTGAAATGTTTATTAAAATGAATTTATGTTTTTCACCTGGTTGGCCACTAGAGGGAAGCATCCACTTTGTCACCAACGACTGCATGGTTCAGTGTACCACTCTGTGATATGAGGTGATTTTCCTAGAAGGATGCTTTTATGGACACAATCAACATACAGTGTTTTGATGTAGATGTGCTTTGAATTGTAGTATTTTGCAGCTCTAGATGAGGAAATTTCCTCTAGAGACTTAATTTCTATGACCTTTACGTTGATTGTCCTGAAAGCTCTGATTTGAAACCGTCCCACTCATGACCAGAATAATCTCCTGCTGTTGAGCCCCTATTAACATGAACAATACGTCAGCTTCATTTTCTCTTAAAGGTGCCCAGAAACCAATTAGCACTCTAGAACAGAAAGGAATAGCTGATTGTTTCATCAGTTTAGAGTATTGCGAGTCTGTTGTTAAAACACAAATTGTCGAAATTTTTAAGTGTATTTGTACTTAACATTTTTGGGTTTATGACCGAACAAGATAAAAAAAAATAAAAAATAAAAATAGAATATGTTTATGTGGGTTTCAGGAAATAACAACCCAATTCTAATATACTCTGACATTTATTTCACTGAACAAACTGATCAATTTAATTATTAAAGAAAATAATTATAATAACAAGAACTGATAATAAAAAATAGTTGCTTGGCCGGGGGCAAAGGTCCGTGTATTTATCTGGCAATTGGATTTTCCGTTCTGAAACGGGTATTGAAAAACAAAAAACGATTGGTTATTTGATTTTCGTTTTAAAATACAAAAATTCAAATTGAAATACAAGGCGTTTTTCCTTTTCATGATCAAAAAGGGATATACGAAATTTTAAAAATGCTTTGATTTTCATTTTATATTTAGAATAACAAAAAATAAAATCAGTAAGAAACAGAAACGAAAAAAGGTCAGTTTTTTTTTCATTTTCTGAGACCGGAAGTGGTCATCAGCAAGTGTGGAGCCAAACGACAACAAGATTCTCAGAGGGCGGAGCCAGAGAGCAGTGATTGGCCAGACCATAGATAATATAGAAGACAGCGCGCTAGCGTATCTAATCTTCTATGTATACCTGTGGTCTGCACGTCTGGTATCATCTGTGGCTGCTGTTGACCTTGTTTTTAGAGTAAAACACGGTAAGAAGATAAATACTTCTAACCCGTAGCGTTGTTTTGTTGTACGTTAAGTCAGCGACTTGTGAAGAGTTGTGTTTTGTCGTGTTTGAGCAGTTGGTCCGGACGCGTTAGCTAGCTAAGCGGCTAAGTTAGCTAGCGGGCTAATCAACACAGGTGGCTAACTTACCGCTGAACACCTGTGTTAGTTGCTGCTGCAGCTGTCCGTCATTATTAGAAAGACCTTCTCAACCTGTATTTCTGTGCTGTGTATTTTGGCTTTTAAAAAAGTTATTTTACTTTAAGGATAACTGAAACCCGTTCAGCTGCACTGAAGTTTAACATGCAGCTGGTTTGAATTAAATCTCCATAATTTCATTAAATTCCTTCTCTCTTCCACTGCTCAAGTTCAATCCAGTATATAAAATGACATTAATAGTGAATAAACTAACAAGCAGCCATTGTATTTATTTATTATTGCATGTATTTGTAGTAAAACATGAGTTGAAACATCCTACTTTTGGATCTAGAACTGCGCAAGCCGTTCATTTTCAGTCACCTGATGAGTTAAACTCCACCTTTTATGTGAGGTTGAAGCAGAAAGTCGTAGTTAACAAAGAAAGTTGTTTATAATTTGCAATACCTGTTATCTCTGACTGAGGCTTTAGTTTTTGTTCAGCCGATTTACACGTAGAAACTTTGTTCAGGTAGGTTTCTCAGTAGCTCAGAGGACAGGCTGCTTTTTACACAACCTTGTAAGAGAATGTCTGTCAATGCTTTCTGCAGAATTTAGAAACACAACATTTCCTAAACAGATATTTTGAGGCTGTGAGGTTGAACGTTTGAGAGTATATCAGTGTGTTAGTTTGTGGTCTTTCTGTTTCTAGGTGGAAGCTAAATTAGTGAGGATGACTCCTGCTCCTGTCATCTCTAAGCTCCTCACACATCTTTACCTGCACATGAGGAAAATCACTCCTGTAGAATGCAGGTATGTTTGTCATTATCATAAAAAGCTGTTGACTGATGACCTGTCAGAAACCCATTATACAGAGTCAGCCAAAATAATGTTTACACACATCAGGAAAAGAAAAACTTGCATAAATATTTCAATACCAAATTTATTCAGACATCACGAGATTAACAAAAGTTATCTTTGGCCTTTACAATTACAAAAGGTGCTCAAAGTGGTGGCCACTGGCTTCCAGACATTTCTGTTGTGTTGTAGACGTCACTTGTTGATGCTCCATTCATGAGGGTAATGTCATCTGTTGGGAAAACATCGTACAACGGGACACAGAGTTATCGTGACTTGATCAAACTTAGAAAGAGGTATCTATATGTATAGAAGTACTTATAAAAATGAAATATTTATGAAAGTTTTTCTTTTCCTGATGTGTGTATACATTATTTTGGCTGACTCTGACTCTGTGAACTTAATGAGAACAAAACTGTCATTTAATTGTTGCTCTGAAAGCTTCTTTAGTGAAAACCAGCTGGTGTTCTGCTTTGAAACAAACTGCTGTTGAGGTCTGTGTTTTTAGGTTTAACCCCATAGTTTCTGAATGAACTGAATTTTTTTTTTTTTCCTGATCAATGTGGACGTTATAATTGATGGTAATATTTACTGATCATATAATCAGCATGAAAATATAACACTATAACATTCTGACCACCTGACTAATACTGTGTTGGTCCCTTTATGCTGCTAAAACTCCTCTGACCCAGTGGTTCATCAGAACCTCTGGGGATGTCCTGTGGATTCTGTGGGTCCTGTGGGTTGCAGGGTGGGTCCTACCTAGACCAGGCTGATCCTGGACCATCCCACAGATGTTCAATCAGATCTGGATGTGGGGAGTGTGGAACCCAGGTGAACAGCTTAGCTCTGTCATGTTCCTCGGACCACTCCTGAGCAGTTTTAGTTTGTCCTGCTGAGGGTGGCAGCTGGCATCAAGGACTGCTGTTGCCATGGAGACTAGGGGGTTGTTTGTCCTGCAGTGTTTAGGTGGTGGTACATGTCAAACATCCACATGATCGTCAAGGTTTCCCAGCAGAACGTTGCATTAGAACAAGATGATGGATGTTGTTCTCTTCAGCTGTCAGTGGTCAGAATGTTGTGGCTGATCGGTGGATCTGTCTGCCTTTACTCTGACATCCAGAGTTATACAAAAGTGTAGTATGTGTGCAGTGCAGAAGAGATTTACTTTATTGTACGCAGTTTTTTTTATTTTTTTAAGGGAGACCATTTTTTTTTTTATCCACCTGAATGAAGACCCAATCTCTCCTTTCAAAGGATAGTTAATAATTACTACGGCTTCCATTGTGGTCCCATCAGAGAAAATCATATCCACATACAGATTTTTATTAATTCCAGGGCTGGTTCAGTAAAGATTATAATAATAACTACATCAGATAATTCTTTGTCACAGTTGGAATTTTGCAGACTGCGAGATGGTTGAGAAGGTTTGCAGTTCTTGTTTTAGCAAAATATGTTACAATAGAAGATCTTTATTGTCATTGTACATGAAATTATCTGCAAACCAGCAAAGTGCATCAGTCTGAGGTATCTAAAAATGAATAAGTAAAGAAAAATGCTTCTAAAGCCAATAATAAAGAGAATATTTTGAGGGAATATTCTAAAAATGAAAGAAATGCTCCATTCTTACTCCTTTCAGGATAAACTCATTAAAATTGACTTTAAATTTAGCTTCAACACGAGATAAAAACATTTACTTTCATTACTGATGTTGTCAAGTTTTAATAAAGTTCATGCTACTTTTATAAAATGATGAAAGTGAATAAATTGTATTTCTGTGATCTGTGTTTGATTTCTGTCTTTTCTCCTGTCATCCAGATGTTCAGAGGGAGATGATGCCACATCTGGTCCAGCTGATGGAGGTCTTGAAGTTCTCTGACTGGCCTCGACTGAAGATGGTCCTCTCACTGGATTTAAGGTTCAGATTCTCAGTAACAAACTCCACCAATGTGCCAACAGGGAAGCTTTAGGTTTATTAAATGTTGCTATGAAAGTATCGCTGTTTTTCTTTGTAAATGCAATGTGCTCCAACTGAAACTTGAATTAGAAGTAAATCCTTCCATCTGAAAGGATTTAGTTGCATTAATAACCTCATAACATTCTAGTTTTTACTCCAGTCTTGGTTGGAAATAGAATCTCTGTATTGATTCAGGTAAAAACTGAACTTCACAGCATGTCGGAGCAAAACAACCAGATGAAAACTGATGGTGTTGGATTGTCAGACCGTAATATTGCAGCTCAAAGTAGCTTTTCTAGCTCAGTTCATTCTGACATTCAGCCATGAATCAACACAGCAGATGGTGATCCATGCTGTGGAAGTCTCACATCTCCTGATTTAATGGAGCTGCTTTGCACTTTGTATACTGTTTATTCACCAACACTTTATTTAATAAAAGTCCCATCTAGTTTTTATGAGGAATGTGATGTTTTAATTTCTCTGTGAATAACTGCAGTCTAATGTAACAGCTGGAACTGTAACATCTGTCCTGATATTGATCATGAAGTATTGATCAGAATACTTAAGGTTAGCAGTCATCCCTGAAATTTTACATTAAAATCTTTACTTGTGTTGTGAACTTTGGTAAGAAGCAGAAACTTTTGTGTTGCCATGGATACATGAGTGTTAAATTCTGTCCATGTTTCCATTTTGGGAAATGCAGTCCAGTTCCAGAATGTGGAGGAATTTAGTCTCACAATCACAGACAACAAATATTATCTGAAAGTCGGGTTATTGTTTATCAGCACAATACAAAAAGATTAATGTTAGAAATATTCCAGTTAAGACTCTAGAATATCATGATTTATGTAAGTTTACCTCAATAATATGAATGTTCAGGTTAAAATTGTACAGTGATATTTATTATGTAAGTTTAGCTGATTAAAGTTTATGACTCTGCACAAAAATATTATTTAAATTGACATCATTATTATAATATTTAGGGTCAGATCCTACAATATTGAGATTAAGAAATCAAATATTCTATAAAATGTAAATACATTGAACTCATTTGTATATATTTAAGTGAGACTCTACAATATTATTTGACACAAATCTATCTAAATCAAAATTTTAATAATTTTCACGCCAAACATTTACTGGACTGATTTAAATATTAAAATCACTCCTTTCTAATCCTCTGCTGTATGTTCAAACCTGAGGCCTTAAATAGAAACACACAAGTATCTGATTGAAGGAACTTCTGCAGAGTCCTGGTTCCAGAACATGATGATAGAATTATAGACAAACTTTAACAAAAGCTGCCTGAGAGTTTACAGGTTTTTATGTTGGATTTCTTCAGTAATTTAATGAAAGTTATCACCAAAAATCAAGTGTTCATTTGATGAACTTCATTTCCTAAAACATCCAGAATTGGAGCTCATATCTTTGGCAGCTGTAAAGTTTCTGCTCCTTCAAAGTTCACAACACAGTGAATTAATTCTTAAAACACTCTCAGTGCTGGAGAGCGTTTGTGATGCTGAAGCAGTGACCAGTTTTTCTGTTTCTTCTCTGGGGATGCACAATGAGGGACGTCTGCAGCGACTGAGAGAGTCTCACCACATCCTGACATGAGGAAAAAGACTTTATTGAGGACTACAATGAGAAAAACTATCCAGACAGCAGAAGGCATGCATTCAAGGTGAGCGCTGAACATCTTATCTGGAACAGGAATTCAATCACGGCAGCATGAGCTTCATTTCAGTCTGTAGCTGCTGAATTCATTGATGAATCATTTGGCACTGGAGAGCAAGACCATCAAACATCCACGTCAGCTGATGGAGGTCCAAGAGTCTCACCGAACAAACAACCTACAGAGTGAAGACCTCGAACCGGATTGGACAGCCTCCTATTCAGCCACATGTGTGAACAAATGCCTCTAAGCTGATTTGTTTTCTAAAATAAATCTAGTTTGAGTCCTAATCTATGCATGAGTGTTTGCTTCTTTACACCGCTGTTAACAGTTTAGGCTGTTAGATTGTTCCAGATAAGACAAGTACAAGATACTTCAGAGCCGTTCTACCACGAGCCTGACAGGAAGAACTCCAACAGCTACTGAATGTTCCTGTGGTCCCCTCAAGGCTACAGGAGGAGCCCTACGAGGACGAGCCGGTCCACCTGATGGCGGCCAGTCGCTGCGGTTCAAAGCCAACACCGACTACATGGACTTCTACTGGACCACACGGAGGCCTTCAAACCAGACCAACAAGTTCAGCGACTCCCCGACTTGTGTGTCTGAGGATGCCGCCGAGCCTCGGCCCAGCCGGCCGCCTGTCTGTGGGTGTTTGAGTGCTGAGAGATTTGTGGATGCATGTGACCGTGTCTGTGTTGAAACAGCAGCTTTGGACTCAGTAACGCCGGTAAAAAGCAAGAGCTCCTTTATTTGTGACTTCCACTAAAAAAACTGATGAAAATAAGTTTGCCAGGGTTCTGACTAATAACAGATTATTAAATAATGAAAATAATTGTTTAAATATTCCTTTAAACAATCCTTTTAGGTCTACATTTCCTTTACACTGACTTCTTGGTATATATACAAGTATTTTTGGTGGAATATACCATTAAGCCCAATGTTCAAGGGTTCTTCTGGGAATATACCATTAAACCAACCTTTTAGGTAAATGTCCCAGGATGTTGGGTAGAATATACCATCAGATCAACCTTTTAGGTCTACATTGGAAGATTTTAGAGTATAATATTACTCCAAACCATCCTTTAGGTCGACATGTAAGGTGGAATACTCCTTTACACCAAGATTTTTTGGTCTACATTGAAGGATTTTAGGTGGAATATTCCTTTGAACGAACTTTTGAAGTTTATGTTCAAGGATGTTGGGTGGAATATATCTTCAGACCAACCTCCAAGGTCTACAGTAGTGAATTTTAGGTGGAATATTCCTCCATACTAACTTTTTTGGTTTACATTGAAGGATTTTTTTCTAAACCACCCTTTCGGGTCTATGTTTGAGGTTTTAGGTGGAATATTCCTTTTAACCAACCCCTCAGGTCTCTTTGAGGATTTTGGATGGAGTACTCGGTTAAACCAACATTTTAGGTGCATGTCCAAGGATTTTTGGTAGAATGTTCCTTTAAGGTGGATGTGTGAGGACCTTGTGGCTGGAATACTTCCTGAAACCGACCGTTTTGGTCAACATTCAAAGATTTGAGGTGGAATATTCCTTTAAACCAACCTAAATTTCATGGTTTGATCATTATCAAGTGAGAAACCTCAATCCAGACTCCTCATAATGATGTTTGAGATTTATGCTACTGTTATTTGTTTAGTCCAGACTAAATGACAGAAATCCACAACTGTAATTTTATTTCAGGACTCGGTTATTAAATGTCAAAACAATCCATGTGACTCCAAAAACTCAACAGCTTTACAAACTCTCAGATTAAACTCTCCACAAGGATCCAAAATAAGTTGGACTTATACATGAGAGCTTTAATTATTCTTCATCTACTTCCTGAAAAGTTTGGTCAATAAAAAAGACAAAAACTAATATTTTCAGCTGAACTAAAGACAGACTTTGTGATTTTTCTGCTCACATGTTGTGTTGTTGTAAACGTACTCTTCCAAATAAATAGCCGCCTAACCCCCTGGAAACCAGCGTTTGTCCTGTTTTTGTGTTCTCCTCGGTGACCCGAGACAGCCGGGTCGTAATGTTTTTTGAGCAACACACCATACTATGACGTTTTTACAATGATGGTTCTACTATGAAACCAGTTTGACATGTTCAGGTGTTCTTTGTGTGAAAACTCAGAGATTTCAGGTATCAGAAGGTGGTTTTCAACTTTCTTTGTTAACTGTCTGCTTCAACTTTAAATTAAATTTCCTTCACTAACCCAGCCCTCTGGACTTCCAGTAAGCTGTGTTCCTATTGGCTGTCCAGGTGGCTGCTTGGTGTTATCAGGAACACCTGAGCAGCTCAGTGTCTTCCTGCTTTATTTAGCTCCAGTCAAACATTTCATCTGCTTCTCTTCACCACTGATATGGGTTTGGCTCTGTTGCTTTAGTTTGTTCTTTAGGCGTTGGCTTGCAGCTTCCAGCAGTAAAATCGTCTTTAATGTGTTTCTTGGTGTGTTTTAGGGCTTTGTACCGGATAGCTGTCTTGGTAAATGTGGTTCTTTAGCCACAGTTAGCACATGGTGCTAATGTGTGCTGTGATTAGTGGATTTGGTACAGCTGAGTTGTGTCTTTATCTTGGCTGTAGTGAGTCTTCAGAGGTTTTTGGTCAGACACATTCTGTATTCTTGTAGTGAACCAACGTTGGTTGTCCAGAAGGTAAGAGTTCCTGGCCTGATTCTCTGTTTAAAGAGGTTCTCTGGTAGGCTGCAGGAGACTTTAGCGTTTGGGTTGTGCTAGTTTGGTTTTGTACGGTTTTATTTGGACGACTATTTTGAGGCCCCTCCATGTGGTTTAGTGAGGTTTTCTGCAACAGTTCTACAAAGCAACCTGCAGCAGCAGAGACTTTGAGAGTTTTTAGGAAGTTCTGGAGACCAGACTTTAGAGCAGCAGAAACATTTGTCAGCAGTTTGAGCAGAAGGTGAGCTTCAGAGTAGAAATGAGATGGAAACCTTCTTGACCCGTGTGGTGTGATCCTGTACCAAGAGTTTGAGCAGGTTGTGAAGAGTCTGTAGTTCTTTGGTCTGAAAGCACAAGAAGAGTTGACTCATTAAAGGAGAAAACAGGAGATATTGTTGGTTCTTCTGTCACTCTGCAGTTTCCTTAGACTGAATATCAAATTTATATTTTAGATGATTTACCATGTGAGTCCAAGAAGACTTCAATGAACTCCCTCCATCCCCTGGACACCACATATTTTATTATGATGTTAAATTTTTTTTTTTTTTTTAAATATGTTTTTGAGTTTTAGTCATAGTTTTAGCATAGTTTTTTCTCTTTGCTTGTTTAGTTTTGTCGTCTGTGTGAAAAGTGCTAAACAAATAAAGTTGATAAACTGAATAATTGACTAACTCATGATTGTGACAACAGAAGTATTTTCATTGTGATTTAAGGGTGTGTTTCATTTTAAAGGTTGGGGTTAAAATCTTGACAGAAAAAAAAGATTAAAGAAATAAACTACAATAAAAAAGCAATTAAATCAAAGGAAAAAACATTTAATACAATACAACTTTTAAAAAGAAAATTAAACATTAAATATCATTAAAGACATTAAAGACAAAATATTTAATTAGATAATTAAATAGAAGATACAAAACTTGTAATTTCAAAATTAAACAAAATTTTTTAAACAAATACTAAACATTAAAGATGAAATATTTTAGATAAACATTTTAAAATTTAATTAAACAAGAATATTAAACATTTAAAAAAATACAAAAGATTTAATTAGATTATTAAACCTTTAAAAAGACAAAACATTTAATTAAATGTTTAATTAGAAAATTAAGTCTTAAAGACAATAAAACTTTAAACAGGAATTAAACAGAAAATACAATGAAGCATTTAAAAAGACAATTAAACATTAAAAGGAGGCAAAACCTTAAAGAGTTAATGGAAAAATTAAACGTTGAGAAAGAAAAGGAAATTTTTCAAACAAGCCGAGCATTAAAAACAGAAAACATTTCTAAATCAAATCAGACATTAGAAAAGAATAAAAGGTGAGAAAAGAGCAAAAGTAAACATTTAAGAAGAATCAAACTAAAGACAAAACATTTGAAAAGACACCAGTTAGACTTTAGAAGATCAAATTAAACAGAAGAGACAATAAAACGATCAAAAAGAGCAAAAACAGATAAAAGTCTCAAAGTGTTTTCTAGTCTGAAATGAAAACATCAAGTTGTTTCTTCAAACATTTCCTCTTTCTATGTTCTTGGTTTGATTGTAGGCAGATTTACTAAGAACTCATTTCAGAAAACTGCTTTCCAGATAAAGTCTATTAGAGGTTGAAGGCATTGATCAAACTAATGTTACCTTCTGATCTTCACAAACTTTACTCTTCAGTGAAGACAATCAAAGTTTGTTGAGGATTTCTAAAAAACCCACAGGTGAAGGTCTCAGAAGAACTCAGATGGATGGTCTAAATGTGAAATCAAGACTCATGGTCACAAGTTTTAAGGCTTCTGTTAACCAGAAAGTTCAAACTAACAGAGAAGTACTGAGAAACTTTTAAAATTTCAGTCCTCAGACTGTCTAAAGGTTCAGACGAACAGAGAACTACTCAGGAACTGAGAAGATTTCAGTCCTTGGACTGTCTGAAAGTTCAATCTAACAGAGAACTACTGTGGGACTTAGAAAATTTCAGCCCTCAGACTGTGTGAAAGCCCAGGTCCTGAGGACTCGAGAGGCCTGGAGGCTTTGGAAAGTCTTGGAACTGAGGGTTCCACCCTCCAGACCAAAGGCTGAAGTCCAGCCTCCTGAGAAAAACGGTCGAGTCGAGACTCGAGTTAAAAAAAAAAATTGAAAACGACAAAAAATAGATGATAAATGCGCAAAAAAAAGAAATATTAGTATCTGAGCGAGTAGCTCAGGAGGATAAGAGGATAGACTACCAAGTGGAAGGTCGCAGGTTCAAGACCAGCCACTGGCAGTTTTCTTTCTTTGTCTTTGTCAGGATTTTCAGAAAATTTAAGAAGGGTCTGGTCTTGAACCAGCGACCTGCAGCTCCATAGGCAAATCCTTAACTCACTGAGCTACAGATCATATAAAAAGAAATAAATTCGTCGTCCCTTTGACATCGTAGTTGCTGAAGTCACCACACGGGCGGAGCCAAGGCGGAGTCTGGGTGGAGTCAGGGCGGAGACTAGGCGGGGAGGTGGGTGGCGGCCTCCCCCCTCTAGTCCCCCGCCTCCCCCCACCACCCACCACACCTTCCCCCGCCCGACGAGTTCTTCGAGTCGCCACGAGTTCTTCGAGTCTCCACAGGTTTTCCCGAGTTTCTGGAGTTTCCACGAGGTCCGAGGCAGAACAAGTTGTCATGAAGAGGTGTTGAAGTCTGCCAGGATGGACTGACTTTTTACAGCGACGAGAAGGAAGACGACTAGAAGAGCAGGTCTTTAACCACCATCCATAAAATCCATGGAGTCGCTCCAGAGAAATGAAGGGAGGTCAACTTTTATCAACCTCCATCCAGATGTTCAACTTCATATCTTTACTTGGACATTTTTAGCACCACAAACCTTTAGTATCATACTTTATTATCCTTTATTAGGACTTTAATGGAATCTACCAGCAGATATAGTTTTTGTTGACAAACTTTATTCTTGTCATCGTGGGACTGCAGTATTTAAAACTCTTCCTTCTATTTGACCTCATGTTTATTAGTTTTAGTAGAGAAACTTATTTTAATTGTCCATTAGTCTCTTAAAAGCCAAATAATAAATTGGATTAGTCAAGAGGTTTAAATTTCTTACTTTGTCATATTTTAAATATGACAAAACAATATAAAAATAAAGCATCTTGAGACAATTTGACCTGTAATTGGTGTTATAGAAATAAAATTGAATTCAAATTGTATGTATCTTGTAATGTTGGAGTAATTCAGCCATATATGTTGGAAAACAAATTTTCTTTGTCCATTAATCTGTTGATTGTTTTCTCCACTAATTCATTTCTTGTTTTGGTTTACAAAATGTCAAACCCAAATATATTCAGTTTACTGTCATAAAAACCAAAAAGATTTACATTCATGATGCAGGAATCAGGCAGTTTTTCACTTTTTATCTTAGTTTAGTCAGAAAGATAGTTGATAATGTGTGAACTGTTGCAGCTTGTGAGCCGTAGAAGGTTTTAATCTTTGGGGCCGAGTGTCAAAAAACATTTAGAAACCAACATCAACAAAACACTCAACAAAGGGAAATCCAACTTTTGCATGACAATGTCTAATTAAAGGACATTTATTTCCAATGTAAATGTGTGATATTCATCCTCTGGAGCTTTTTCTTCACATTGTCTTCCACCTGGACTGGTTTGGTCGGGAGCATGTGCAACAAACATTTGAAAAACTGCACTTTAACATCAATGAATGACACTGAAGTTTAATCTCTACATAAATGAGACTGAGTCTGGATGTGCTGCTCTGTCATTAACTCCTAAGTCTAGGGAAAGTTAACAGAAAAGAGGACAGTTCAGATAAGACTTGAGAATCAGCTTATTTTGAACAAACATCTCAGACTTTCTGAGCTTCAGCACCTCTAGCAAGATATTTTAACAACAAGCAACTCAAGAGATCCAGAAGTTGGAGAGAGTTAGCTTGAGCTGAGCCAAAGAACATGTGGGATGCTAACCTAGCAAACATTTAAGATTTTTCTCTGTGAATTCTGAGAAATAATTTCCTATTTAATTACAGAGCTACATATCTTAACTCAGTCTCATTAAAACAAACTGTAATTCAGTGTTTTCCATCCATATTAAAGTGCAGTTACCCAAAATGTTTGTTGCATGTGCTCCGACAAAACCTGTCCAGGTAGAAAGCCACTTTGACAAACAGGAAGTGGAAGATTCCAAGCAGATTTATAGAAGGGGGAACCGGACTGTACTAACTGTGGTCGAGTATAGAGGGGTGTTTTGTGGGCTTTTAAGGCTGATAATGATCGTGAGTGAGGCATTTGGAGTAGATAATCATTTGCAGTAAATGAAATTATTTAAAATCTTGGAGTTAAACTTAGAAGAACACAAACTCTAACAGAAAACTTTGTTGACATGTTTTTGTTTTGTTTACAGATGTTAAGTTAAAGGAGTTTTATTCATGACGTATAACCAATCAAATCACTCCAGAAAACAGAGCGACCACAGGTAGATAAAGGTTCAGAGCCAACGTAGCGCACTTTTTAAATTTATTTATTACCGTAAATCAGTAAAAAATAAAATACTGATAATCAGTAAATCAGTCAGCCCACAATTACTACAATTCTACAATGTATGTCTCTTTCCTTTGACTTGTTATTTGTACAATATACGATGTATATGATGCCGTTTTTTCATACCAAAGGCTATGATGTTTTCTAAGAGACATACCATCCTATTCTGTTTGTTCTGGCCCTGTGTCGCTGTACTTGTCCTCTGTTGTTTTCTGGATTGTTCTCAGCTGCATGCCTTCGTCCACCCGGCCTCCGTTGACTCGTCCCGCCTGCCGTCTCTGGAGCTGAAGCTGGATTGGAACAGACCAAAGTACAGTCCAATCACGATGCCAGCTGCCTCTCGAAAGGCTCCTTCATCTGGCAGGTGGCGGCACTTCTTCTGAGGGGAAGCTGAGCTGGCCCGGCAGAACTTTGGAGATGTGTTCCAGTGGTTGGTGCATGTGTGGGGAGATAGAGAGGGACCTTTGAGTTGTTCAGAAAAGAAAACAGGGAACTCATTGGTAGTTTTAGTTTAGGGTGCTACTACGGTGTGTTTTTGGGTTTTAGGAGGTGAACAGGAAGAGTTTTTTTTCGTATTGATTATCTTGTACTTTGTTCCTGGTTGGAATGCCCATCAATGTCAAAAAGAAGTTCACTTTTAGTTCTGTTTATTTATTTTTATTTTACTAACACCCATTTGCTTGCAACCCCCTCACATGTTGTGTTGTTGTAAACTTACTCTTTCAAATAAATACTCGTCTAACCCTCTGTAAACCAGCGTTTGGACTGTTTTTGTGTTGCTCCTCACCTACTTCAGACAGCCGGGACATAACAATGTTTTGTGGACTAAAGGCTATACTATGAAGTTTTTTGAGAGACATGCTAAACTATGTCGTTTGTTGAACGACATGCTATAATTATGACGTTTTAAGAGCGACATGCTATACTATGACGTTTTCTGGACCAAAGGCTATACTATGAGTTTTTAGAGCGACATGCTATACTATGGCGTTTTTTTGCACCAAAATTCTTTTTTTTTTTTTGTTTTTTTTAAAGAAAACCTGACCGTAGTGTTTTTCACGGCCTGCTTTACATTATTTCCTCATATGGCACGTTTTTACAACATGTTTGAAAAATCGCATTTTTTTTCGACATAGTATAGTAAGGCTTTTTTTTGCGCCAAAATTCATGATGATTTTTTAAAAAAAAAAAACCTTTCTGGAGTGTTTTTCACGGCCTCCTTTACATTATTTCATCATATGGCACGTTTTTACAACGTTTGAAAAATCGCATTTTTTTCGACATAGTATAGTAAGGCGTTTTTTTTGCGCCAAAATTCATGATGATTTTTTTTTCAAAGAAAACCGTTCTGGAGTGTTTTTCGCAGCCTCCTTTACATTATTTCATCATATGGCACGTTTTTACAACATGTTTGAAAAATCGCATTTTTTTTCGACATAGTATAGTAAGGCATTTTTTTGCGCCAAAATTCATGATGATTTTTTTTTCAAAAAAACCTTTCTGGAGTGTTTTTCACGGCCTCCTTTACATTATTTCATCATATGGCACGTTTTTACAACATGTTTGAAAAATCGCATTTTTTTTCGACATGGTATAGTAAGGCGTTTTTTTTGCGCCAAAATTCATGATGATTTTTTTTTCAAAGAAAACCGTTCTGGAGTGTTTTTCGCAGCCTCCTTTACATTATTTCATCATATGGCACGTTTTTACAACATGGTTGAAAAATCGCATTTTTTTTCGACATAGTATAGTAAGGCGTTTTTTTTGCGCCAAAATTCATGATGATTTTTTTTTCAAAGAAAACCTTTCTGGAGTGTTTTTCGCAGCCTCCTTTACATTATTTCATCATATGGCACGTTTTTACAACATATTTGAAAAATCGCATTTTTTTTCGACATAGTATAGTAAGGCGTTTTTTTTGCGCCAAAATTCATGATGATATATTTTTCAAAGAAAACCGTTCTGGAGTGTTTTTCGCAGCCTCCTTTACATTATTTCATCATATGGCACGTTTTTACAACATGTTTGAAAAATCGCATTTTTTTTCGACATAGTATAGTAAGGCGTTTTTTTTGCGCAAAAATTCATGATGATTTTTTTTTCAAAGAAAACCTTTCTGGAGTGTTTTTCACGGCCTCCTTTACATTATTTCATCATATGGCACGTTTTTACAACATGTTTGAAAAATTGCATTTTTTTTCGACATAGTATAGTAAGGCGTTTTTTTTGCGCTAAAATTCATGATGATTTTTTTTTCAAAGAAAACCGTTCTGGAGTGTTTTTCGCAGCCTCCTTTACATTATTTCATCATATGGCACGTTTTTACAACATGTTTGAAAAATCGCATTTTTCTTCGACATAGTATAGTAAGGCGTTTTTTTGCGCAAAAATTCATGATGATTTTTTTTTCAAAGAAAACCTTTCTGTAGTGTTTTTCACGCCCTCCTTTACATTATTTCATCATATGGCACGTTTTTACAACATGTTTGAAAAATCGCATTTTTTTTCGACATAGTATAGTAAGGCGTTTTTTTTGCGCCAAAATTCATGATGATTTTTTTTTCAAAGAAAACCTTTCTGGAGTGTTTTTCGCAGCCTCCTTTACATTATTTCATCATATGGCACGTTTTTACAACATGTTTGAAAAATCGCATTTTTTTTCGACATAGTATAGTAAGGCGTTTTTTTTGCGCCAAAATTCATGATGATTTTTTTTTCAAAGAAAACCTTTCTGGAGTGTTTTTCACGCCCTCCTTTACATTATTTCATCATATGGCACGTTTTTACAACATGTTTGAAAAATCGCATTTTTTTTCGACATAGTATAGTAAGGCATTTTTTTGCGCCAAAATTCATGATGATTTTTTTTTCAAAAAAAACCTTTCTGGAGTGTTTTTCACGGCCTCCTTTACATTATTTCATCATATGGCACGTTTTTACAACATGTTTGAAAAATCGCATTTTTTTTCGACATAGTATAGTAAGGCGTTTTTTTTGCGCCAAAATTCATGATGATTTTTTTTTCAAAGAAAACCTTTCTGGAGTGTTTTTCACGGCCTCCTTTACATTATTTCATCATATGGCACGTTTTTACAACATGTTTGAAAAATCGCATTTTTTTTCGACATAGTATAGTAAGGCATTTTTTTTGCGCCAAAATTCATGATGATTTTTTTTTCAAAGAAAACCTTTCTGGAGTGTTTTTCGCAGCCTCCTTTACATTATTTCATCATATGGCACGTTTTTACAACATGTTTGAAAAATCGCATTTTTTTTCGACATAGTATAGTAAGGCGTTTTTTTTGCGCCAAAATTCATGATGATTTTTTTTTCAAAAAAAACCTTTCTGGAGTGTTTTTCACGGCCTCCTTTACATTATTTCATCATATGGCACGTTTTATAGTATAGTTGTGCTACTTGGGGAGTGAGCATGATTCCTAAATATCTGAAGCCCTGTTTGGCTCTGTGAAAGGACACCACATCGTCAAGCTGGCTAGGCCATGCCCCAGACACCATCATTGCCTCTGATTTACTGGTATTAACTTTATACCCCGATACTAGACCATATTCATTAAGATTTTGTACGAGGGCCGGGATTGAATGGGTGGGGTTTTCAATAAATAATAATATGTCGTCCGCGTAGAGAGCTATTTTATGTTGGTTTCCACCCTCATCTCTAATTCCTTGTATAAGGGGGTTACTTCTAATCAATTCCGCGAGGGGCTCAATGCTGAGAGCGAACAGAGCTGGGGAAAGTGCATCTCCCTGCCTCGTCCCCCGTCCCAGATCGAAAAAATCAGACCATTGGCCGTTAACTCTAACTCTTGACCGCGGGTTCATATAAAACACTCCAATCCAACTCACAAAAGTTTCATTAAAACCCATATGAGCCAGTGTTTGCTGCAAAAACATCCAGTCCAATCTATCGAATGCTTTCTCAGCATCAAGGCTGAGAAGCATTGACGGAGTCTTTCAATGAGAAGCAATAGATTGTAAATTTAGAGCTCGACGAACATTATTGGTGCCCTGCCGCCCATTGATGAATCCCGTTTGGTCTGAATTAACTAATTTCCGAATGTGTTTTTGTACTCTATTTGCCAACTGGAGAGTTTTTCACGGTCTCCTTTACATTATTTCATCATATGGCACGTTTTTACAACATGTTTGAAAAATCGCATTTTTTACGACATAGTATAGTAAGGCGTTTTTTTTGCGCAAAAATTCATGATTTTTTTTTCAAAGAAAACCGTTCTGGAGTGTTTTTCGCAGCCTCCTTTACATTATTTCATCATATGGCACGTTTTTACAACATGTTTGAAAAATCGCATTTTTTTTCGACATAGTATAGTAAGGCATTTTTTTGCGCCAAAATTCATGATGATTTTTTTTTCAAAAAAAACCTTTCTGGAGTGTTTTTCACGGCCTCCTTTACATTATTTCATCATATGGCACGTTTTTACAACATGTTTGAAAAATCGCATTTTTTTTCGACATAGTGTAGTAAGGCGTTTTTTTTGCGCCAAAATTCATGATGATTTTTTTTTCAAAGAAAACCGTTCTGGAGTGTTTTTCGCAGCCTCCTTTACATTATTTCATCATATGGCACGTTTTTACAACATGTTTGAAAAATCGCATTTTTTTTCGACATAGTATAGTAAGGCTTTTTTTTGCGCCAAAATTCATGATTTTTTTTTCAAAGAAAACCTTTCTGGAGTGTTTTTCGCGGCCTCCTTTACATTATTTCATCATATGGCACGTTTTTACAACATGTTTGAAAAATCGCATTTTTTTTCGACATAGTATAGTAAGGCGTTTTTTTTGCACGAAAATTCATGATGATTTTTTTTTCAAAGAAAACCTTTCTGGAGTGCTTTTCACGGCCTCCTTTACATTATTTCATCATATGGCACGTTTTTACAACATGTTTGAAAAATCGCATTTTTTTTCGACATAGTATAGTAAGGCATTTTTTTGCGCCAAAATTCATGATGATTTTTTTTCAAAAAAAACCTTTCTGGAGTGTTTTTCACGGCCTCCTTTACATTATTTCATCATATGGCACGTTTTATAGTATAGTTGTGCTACTTGGGGAGTGAGTATGATTCCTAAATATCTGAAGCCCTGTTTGGCTCTGTGAAAGGACACCACATCGTCAAGCTGGCTAGGCCATGCCCCAGACACCATCATTGCCTCTGATTTACTGGTATTAACTTTATACCCCGATACTAGACCATATTCATTAAGATTTTGTAGGAGGGCCGGGATTGAATGGGTGGGGTTTTCGATAAATAATAATATGTCGTCCGCGTAGAGAGCTATTTTATGTTGGTTTCCACCCTCATCTCTAATTCCTTGTATAAGGGGGTTACTTCTAATCAATTCCGCGAGGGGCTCAATGCTGAGAGCGAACAGAGCTGGGGAAAGTGCATCTCCCTGCCTCGTCCCCCGTCCCAGATCGAAAAAATCAGACCATTGGCCGTTAACTCTAACTCTTGACCGCGGGTTCATATAAAACACTCCAATCCAACTCACAAAAGTTTCATTAAAACCCATATGAGCCAGTGTTTGCTGCAAAAACATCCAGTCCAATCTATCGAATGCTTTCTCAGCATCAAGGCTGAGAAGCATTGACGGAGTCTTTCAATGAGAAGCAATAGATTGTAAATTTAGAGCTCGACGAACATTATTGGTGCCCTGCCGCCCATTGATGAATCCCGTTTGGTCTGAATTAACTAATTTCCGAATGTGTTTTTGTACTCTATTTGCCAACTGAAGTGTTTTTCATGGCCTCCTTTACATTATTTCATCATATGGCACGTTTTTACAACATGTTTGAAAAATCGCATTTTTTTCGACATAGTATAGTAAGGCGTTTTTTTTGCGCCAAAATTCATGATTTTTTTTTCAAAGAAAACCGTTCTGGAGTGTTTTTCGCAGCCTCCTTTACATTATTTCATCATATGGCACGTTTTTACAACATGTTTGAAAAATCGCATTTTTTTTCGACATAGTCTAGTCAGGCATTTTTTTGCGCCAAAATTCATGATGATTTTTTTTTCAAAAAAAACCTTTCTGGAGTGTTTTTCACGGCCTCCTTTACATTATTTCATCATATGGCACGTTTTTACAACATGTTTGAAAAATCGCATTTTTTTTCGACATAGTATAGTAAGGCGTTTTTTTTGCGCCAAAATTCATGATGATTTTTTTTTCAAAGAAAACCGTTCTGGAGTGTTTTTCGCAGCCTCCTTTACATTATTTCATCATATGGCACGTTTTTACAACATGTTTGAAAAATCGCATTTTTTTTCGACATAGTATAGTAAGGCGTTTTTTTTGCGCCAAAATTCATGATGATTTTTTTTTCAAAGAAAACCTTTCTGGAGTGTTTTTCACGGCCTCCTTTACATTATTTCATCATATGGCACGTTTTTACAACATGTTTGAAAAATCGCATTTTTTTTCGACATAGTATAGTAAGGCGTTTTTTTTGCACGAAAATTCATGATGATTTTTTTTTCAAAGAAAACCTTTCTGGAGTGCTTTTCACGGCCTCCTTTACATTATTTCATCATATGGCACGTTTTTACAACATGTTTGAAAAATCGCATTTTTTTTCGACATAGTATAGTAAGGCATTTTTTTGCGCCAAAATTCATGATGATTTTTTTTTCAAAAAAAACCTTTCTGGAGTGTTTTTCACGGCCTCCTTTACATTATTTCATCATATGGCACGTTTTATAGTATAGTTGTGCTACTTGGGGAGTGAGTATGATTCCTAAATATCTGAAGCCCTGTTTGGCTCTGTGAAAGTACACCACATCGTCAAGCTGGCTAGGCCATGCCCCAGACACCATCATTGCCTCTGATTTACTGGTATTAACTTTATACCCCGATACTAGACCATATTCATTAAGATTTTGTAGGAGGGCCGGGATTGAATGGGTGGGGTTTTCAATAAATAATAATATGTCGTCCGCGTAGAGAGCTATTTTATGTTGGTTTCCACCCTCATCTCTAATTCCTTGTATAAGGGGGTTACTTCTAATCAATTCCGCGAGGGGCTCAATGCTGAGAGCGAACAGAGCTGGGGAAAGTGCATCTCCCTGCCTCGTCCCCCGTCCCAGATCGAAAAAATCAGACCATTGGCCGTTAACTCTAACTCTTGACCGCGGGTTCATATAAAACACTCCAATCCAACTCACAAAAGTTTCATTAAAACCCATATGAGCCAGTGTTTGCTGCAAAAACATCCAGTCCAATCTATCGAATGCTTTCTCAGCATCAAGGCTGAGAAGCATTGACGGAGTCTTTCAATGAGAAGCAATAGATTGTAAATTTAGAGCTCGACGAACATTATTGGTGCCCTGCCGCCCATTGATGAATCCCGTTTGGTCTGAATTAACTAATTTCCGAATGTGTTTTTGTACTCTATTTGCCAACTGGAGTGTTTTTCACGGCCTCCTTTACATTATTTCATCATATGGCACGTTTTTACAACATGTTTGAAAAATCGCATTTTTTTCGACATAGTATAGTAAGGCGTTTTTTTTGCGCCAAAATTCATGATGATTTTTTTTTCAAAGAAAACCGTTCTGGAGTGTTTTTCGCAGCCTCCTTTACATTATTTCATCATATGGCACATTTTTACAACATGTTTGAAAAATCGCATTTTTTTCGACATAGTATAGTAAGGCATTTTTTTGCGCCAAAATTCATGATGATTTTTATTTAAAAGAAAACCTTTCTGGAGTGTTTTTCACGGCCTCCTTTACATTATTTCATCATATGGCACGTTTTTACAACATGTTTGAAAAATCGCATTTTTTTTCGACATAGTATAGTAAGGCGTTTTTTTTGCGCCAAAATTCATGATGATTTTTTTTTCAAAGGAAACCGTTCTGGAGTGTTTTTCGCAGCCTCCTTTACATTTTTTCATCATATGGCACGTTTTTACAACATGTTTGAAAAATCGCATTTTTTTCGACATAGTATAGTAAGGCGTTTTTTTGCGCCAAAATTCATGATGATTTTTATTTCAAAAAAAACCTTTCTGGAGTGTTTTTCACGGCCTCCTTTACATTATTTCATCATATGGCACGTTTTTACAACATGTTTGAAAAATCGCATTTTTTTTCGACATAGTATAGTAAGGCGTTTTTTTTGCGCCAAAATTCATGATGATTTTTTTTTCAAAGAAAACCGTTCTGGAGTGTTTTTCGCAGCCTCCTTTACATTATTTCATCATATGGCACGTTTTTACAACATGTTTGAAAAATCGCATTTTTTTTTCGACAGTATAGTAAGGCGTTTTTTTTGCGCCAAAATTCATGATTTTTTTTTCAAAGAAAACCTTTCTGGAGTGTTTTTCGCGGCCTCCTTTACATTATTTCATCATATGGCACGTTTTTACAACATGTTTGAAAAATCGCATTTTTTTTCGACATAGTATAGTAAGGCATTTTTTTGCGCCAAAATTCATGATGATTTTTTTTTCAAAAAAAACCTTTCTGGAGTGTTTTTCACGGCCTCCTTTACATTATTTCATCATATGGCACGTTTTATAGTATAGTTGTGCTACTTGGGGAGTGAGTATGATTCCTAAATATCTGAAGCCCTGTTTGGCTCTGTGAAAGGACACCACATCGTCAAGCTGGCTAGGCCATGCCCCAGACACCATCATTGCCTCTGATTTACTGGTATTAACTTTATACCCCGATACTAGACTATATTCATTAAGATTTTGTAGGAGGGCCGGGATTGAATGGGTGGGGTTTTCAATAAATAATAATATGTCGTCCGCGTAGAGAGCTATTTTATGTTGGTTTCCACCCTCATCTCTAATTCCTTGTATAAGGGGGTTACTTCTAATCAATTCCGCGAGGGGCTCAATGCTGAGAGCGAACAGAGCTGGGGAAAGTGCATCTCCCTGCCTCGTCCCCCGTCCCAGATCGAAAAAATCAGACCATTGGCCGTTAACTCTAACTCTTGACCGCGGGTTCATATAAAACACTCCAATCCAACTCACAAAAGTTTCATTAAAACCCATATGAGCCAGTGTTTGCTGCAAAAACATCCAGTCCAATCTATCGAATGCTTTCTCAGCATCAAGGCTGAGAAGCATTGACGGAGTCTTTCAATGAGAAGCAATAGATTGTAAATTTAGAGCTCGACGAACATTATTGGTGCCCTGCCGCCCATTGATGAATCCCGTTTGGTCTGAATTAACTAATTTCCGAATGTGTTTTTGTACTCTATTTGCCAACTGGAGTGTTTTTCACGGCCTCCTTTACATTATTTCATCATATGGCACGTTTTTACAACATGTTTGAAAAATCGCATTTTTTTCGACATAGTATAGTAAGGCGTTTTTTTTGCGCCAAAATTCATGATGATTTTTTTTTCAAAGAAAACCGTTCTGGAGTGTTTTTCGCAGCCTCCTTTACATTATTTCATCATATGGCACATTTTTACAACATGTTTGAAAAATCGCATTTTTTTCGACATAGTATAGTAAGGCATTTTTTTGCGCCAAAATTCATGATGATTTTTATTTAAAAGAAAACCTTTCTGGAGTGTTTTTCACGGCCTCCTTTACATTATTTCATCATATGGCACGTTTTTACAACATGTTTGAAAAATCGCATTTTTTTTCGACATAGTATAGTAAGGCGTTTTTTTTGCGCCAAAATTCATGATGATTTTTTTTTCAAAGAAAACCGTTCTGGAGTGTTTTTCGCAGCCTCCTTTACATTATTTCATCATATGGCACGTTTTTACAACATGTTTGAAAAATCGCATTTTTTTCGACATAGTATAGTAAGGCGTTTTTTTGCGCCAAAATTCATGATGATTTTTATTTCAAAAAAAACCTTTCTGGAGTGTTTTTCACGGCCTCCTTTACATTATTTCATCATATGGCACGTTTTTACAACATGTTTGAAAAATCGCATTTTTTTCGACATAGTATAGTAAGGCGTTTTTTTTGCGCCAAAATTCATGATGATTTTTTTTTCAAAGAAAACCGTTCTGGAGTGTTTTTCGCAGCCTCCTTTACATTATTTCATCATATGGCACGTTTTTACAACATGTTTGAAAAATCGCATTTTTTTTTCGACAGTATAGTAAGGCGTTTTTTTTGCGCCAAAATTCATGATTTTTTTTTCAAAGAAAACCTTTCTGGAGTGTTTTTCGCGGCCTCCTTTACATTATTTCATCATATGGCACGTTTTTACAACATGTTTGAAAAATCGCATTTTTTTTCGACATAGTATAGTAAGGCATTTTTTTGCGCCAAAATTCATGATGATTTTTTTTTCAAAAAAAACCTTTCTGGAGTGTTTTTCACGGCCTCCTTTACATTATTTCATCATATGGCACGTTTTATAGTATAGTTGTGCTACTTGGGGAGTGAGTATGATTCCTAAATATCTGAAGCCCTGTTTGGCTCTGTGAAAGGACACCACATCGTCAAGCTGGCTAGGCCATGCCCCAGACACCATCATTGCCTCTGATTTACTGGTATTAACTTTATACCCCGATACTAGACTATATTCATTAAGATTTTGTAGGAGGGCCGGGATTGAATGGGTGGGGTTTTCAATAAATAATAATATGTCGTCCGCGTAGAGAGCTATTTTATGTTGGTTTCCACCCTCATCTCTAATTCCTTGTATAAGGGGGTTACTTCTAATCAATTCCGCGAGGGGCTCAATGCTGAGAGCGAACAGAGCTGGGGAAAGTGCATCTCCCTGCCTCGTCCCCCGTCCCAGATCGAAAAAATCAGACCATTGGCCGTTAACTCTAACTCTTGACCGCGGGTTCATATAAAACACTCCAATCCAACTCACAAAAGTTTCATTAAAACCCATATGAGCCAGTGTTTGCTGCAAAAACATCCAGTCCAATCTATCGAATGCTTTCTCAGCATCAAGGCTGAGAAGCATTGACGGAGTCTTTCAATGAGAAGCAATAGATTGTAAATTTAGAGCTCGACGAACATTATTGGTGCCCTGCCGCCCATTGATGAATCCCGTTTGGTCTGAATTAACTAATTTCTGAATGTGTTTTTGTACTCTATTTGCCAACTGGAGTGTTTTTCACGGCCTCCTTTACATTATTTCATCATATGGCACGTTTTTACAACATGTTTGAAAAATCGCATTTTTTTCGACATAGTATAGTAAGGCGTTTTTTTGCGCCAAAATTCATGATGATTTTTATTTCAAAGAAAACCTTTCTGGAGTGTTTTTCACGGCCTCCTTTACATTATTTCATCATATGGCACGTTTTTACAACATGTTTGAAAAATCGCATTTTGTTTCGACATAGTATAGTAAGGCGTTTTTTTTGCGCCAAAATTCATGATGATTTTTTTTTCAAAGAAAACCGTTCTGGAGTGTTTTTCGCAGCCTCCTTTACATTATTTCATCATATGGCACGTTTTTACAACATGTTTGAAAAATCGCATTTTTTTTTCGACAGTATAGTAAGGCGTTTTTTTTGCGCCAAAATTCATGATTTTTTTTTCAAAGAAAACCTTTCTGGAGTGTTTTTCGCGGCCTCCTTTACATTATTTCATCATATGGCACGTTTTTACAACATGTTTGAAAAATCGCATTTTTTTTCGACATAGTATAGTAAGGCATTTTTTTGCGCCAAAATTCATGATGATTTTTTTTTCAAAGAAAACCGTTCTGGAGTGTTTTTCGCAGCCTCCTTTACATTATTTCATCATATGGCACATTTTTACAACATGTTTGAAAAATCGCATTTTTTTCGACATAGTATAGTAAGGCGTTTTTTTGCGCCAAAATTCATGATGATTTTTATTTCAAAGAAAACCTTTCTGGAGTGTTTTTCACGGCCTCCTTTACATTATTTCATCATATGGCACGTTTTTACAACATGTTTGAAAAATCGCATTTTTTTTCGACATAGTATAGTAAGGCGTTTTTTTGCGCCAAAATTCATGATGATTTTTTTTTCAAAGAAAACCTTTCTGGAGTGTTTTTCACGGCCTCCTTTACATTATTTCATCATATGGCACGTTTTTACAACATGTTTGAAAAATCGCATTTTTTTTCGACATAGTATAGTAAGGCGTTTTTTTTGCGCCAAAATTCATGATGATTTTTTTTTCAAAGAAAACCGTTCTGGAGTGTTTTTCGCAGCCTCCTTTACATTATTTCATCATATGGCACGTTTTTACAACATGTTTGAAAAATCGCATTTTTTTTCGACATAGTATAGTAAGGCGTTTTTTTGCGCCAAAATTCATGATGATTTTTTTTCAAAGAAAACCTTTCTGGAGTGTTTTTCACGCCCTCCTTTACATTATTTCATCATATGGCACGTTTTTACAACATGTTTGAAAAATCGCATTTTTTTTCGACATAGTATAGTATGGCGTTTTTTTGCGCCAAAATTCATGATGATTTTTTTTTCAAAGAAAACCTTTCTGGAGTGTTTTTCACGGCCTCCTTTACATTATTTCATCATATGGCACGTTTTTACAACATGTTTGAAAATTCGCATTTTTTTTCGACATAGTATAGTGAGGCTTTTTTTTGCGCCAAAATTCATGATGATTTTTTTTTCAAAGAAAACCGTTCTGGAGTGTTTTTCGCAGCCTCCTTTACATTATTTCATCATATGGCACGTTTTTACAACATGTTTGAAAAATCGCATTTTTTTTTCGACATAGTATAGTAAGGCGTTTTTTTTGCGCCAAAATTCATGATGATTTTTTTTCAAAGAAAACCTTTCTGGAGTGTTTTTCACGGCCTCCTTTACATTATTTCATCATATGGCACGTTTTTACAACATGTTTGAAAAATCGCATTTTTTTTCGACATAGTATAGTAAGGCATTTTTTTGCGCCAAAATTCATGATGATTTTTTTTTCAAAAAAAACCTTTCTGGAGTGTTTTTCACGGCCTCCTTTACATTATTTCATCATATGGCACGTTTTATAGTATAGTTGTGCTACTTGGGGAGTGAGTATGATTCCTAAATATCTGAAGCCCTGTTTGGCTCTGTGAAAGGACACCACATCGTCAAGCTGGCTAGGCCATGCCCCAGACACCATCATTGCCTCTGATTTACTGGTATTAACTTTATACCCCGATACTAGACTATATTCATTAAGATTTTGTAGGAGGGCCGGGATTGAATGGGTGGGGTTTTCAATAAATAATAATATGTCGTCCGCGTAGAGAGCTATTTTATGTTGGTTTCCACCCTCATCTCTAATTCCTTGTATAAGGGGGTTACGTCTAATCAATTCCGCGAGGGGCTCAATGCTGAGAGCGAACAGAGCTGGGGAAAGTGCATCTCCCTGCCTCGTCCCCCGTCCCAGATCGAAAAAATCAGACCATTGGCCGTTAACTCTAACTCTTGACCGCGGGTTCATATAAAACACTCCAATCCAACTCACAAAAGTTTCATTAAAACCCATATGAGCCAGTGTTTGCTGCAAAAACATCCAGTCCAATCTATCGAATGCTTTCTCAGCATCAAGGCTGAGAAGCATTGACGGAGTCTTTCAATGAGAAGCAATAGATTGTAAATTTAGAGCTCGACGAACATTATTGGTGCCCTGCCGCCCATTGATGAATCCCGTTTGGTCTGAATTAACTAATTTCCGAATGTGTTTTTGTACTCTATTTGCCAACTGGAGTGTTTTTCACGGCCTCCTTTACATTATTTCATCATATGGCACGTTTTTACAACATGTTTGAAAAATCGCATTTTTTTTCGACAGTATAGTAAGGCGTTTTTTTTGCGCCAAAATTCATGATGATTTTTTTTTCAAAGAAAACCTTTCTGGAGTGTTTTTCACGGCCTCCTTTACATTATTTCATCATATGGCACGTTTTTACAACATGTTTGAAAAATCGCATTTTTTTTCGACATAGTATAGTAAGGCGTTTTTTTTGCGCCAAAATTCATGATGATTTTTTTTTCAAAGAAAACCTTTCTGGAGTGTTTTTCACGGCCTCCTTTACATTATTTCATCATATGGCACGTTTTATAGTATAGTTGTGCTACTTGGGGAGTGAGTATGATTCCTAAATATCTGAAGCCCTGTTTGGCTCTGTGAAAGGACACCACATCGTCAAGCTGGCTAGGCCATGCCCCAGACACCATCATTGCCTCTGATTTACTGGTATTAACTTTATACCCCGATACTAGACCATATTCATTAAGATTTTGTAGGAGGGCCGGGATTGAATGGGTGGGGTTTTCAATAAATAATAATATGTCGTCCGCGTAGAGAGCTATTTTATGTTGGTTTCCACCCTCATCTCTAATTCCTTGTATAAGGGGGTTACTTCTAATCAATTCCGCGAGGGGCTCAATGCTGAGAGCGAACAGAGCTGGGGAAAGTGCATCTCCCTGCCTCGTCCCCCGTCCCAGATCGAAAAAATCAGACCATTGGCCGTTAACTCTAACTCTTGACCGCGGGTTCATATAAAACACTCCAATCCAACTCACAAAAGTTTCATTAAAACCCATATGAGCCAGTGTTTGCTGCAAAAACATCCAGTCCAATCTATCGAATGCTTTCTCAGCATCAAGGCTGAGAAGCATTGACGGAGTCTTTCAATGAGAAGCAATAGATTGTAAATTTAGAGCTCGACGAACATTATTGGTGCCCTGCCGCCCATTGATGAATCCCGTTTGGTCTGAATTAACTAATTTCTGAATGTGTTTTTGTACTCTATTTGCCAACTGGAGTGTTTTTCACGGCCTCCTTTACATTATTTCATCATATGGCACGTTTTTACACATGTTTGAAAAATCGCATTTTTTTTCGACATAGTATAGTAAGGCGTTTTTTTTGCGCCAAAATTCATGATGATTTTTTTTTCAAAGAAAACCGTTCTGGAGTGTTTTTCACAGCCTCCTTTACATTATTTCATCATATGGCACGTTTTTACAACATGTTTGAAAAATCGCATTTTTTTTCGACATAGTATAGTAAGGCGTTTTTTTTGCGCAAAAATTCATGATGATTTTTTTTTCAAAGAAAACCTTCCCATAGTGTTTTTCATGGCCTCCTTTACATTATTTCATCATATGGCATGTTTTCACAACATGTTGAAAAATGACATTTTTCGACATAGTATACTATGGCGTTTCTTTTTTCGCCAAAATTCATGATGATTTTTTTTTCAAAGAAAACCTTCCCATAGTGTTTTTCATGGCCTCCTTTACATTATTTCATCATATGGCATGTTTTCACAACATGTTGAAAAATGACATTTTTCGACATAGTATACTATGGCATTTTTTTTGCGCCAAAATTCATGATGATTTTTTTTCAAAGAAAACCTTCCCATAGTGTTTTTCATGGCCTCCTTTACATTATTTCATCATATGGTATGTTTTCACAACATGTTGAAAAATAACATTTTTCGACATAGTATACTATGGCGTTTTTTGAGCCAAAATTCATGATTTTTTTTTTTTTTTTAAAGAAAACCTTACCGTAGTGTTTTTCACGGCCTCCTTTACATTATTTCCTCATATGGCATGTTTTTACAACATGTTGAAAAATCGCATTTTTTTTTCGACATAGTATACTATGGCGTTTTTTTTGTGCCAAAATTCATGATGATTTTTTTTCCAAAGAAAACCTTACCATAGTGTTTTTCACGGCCTCCTTTATATTATTTCATCATATTGCATGTTTTCACAACATGTTGAAAAATGACATTTTACTTTCGACATAGTATAGTATGGCGTTTTTTTGCGCCAAAATTCATGATGATTTTTTTTTTTCAAAGAAAACCTTTCTGGAGGGTTTTTCACAGCCTGCTTTACATTATTTCATCATATGGCACGATTTCACAACATGTTGAAAAATATCTTTTTTTTCGACAGTATAGTATGGCGTTTTTTTGCGCCAAAATTCATGATTTTTTTTTTCAAAGAAAACCTTTCTGGAGGGTTTTTCACAGCCTACTTTACATTATTTCATCATATGGCACAATTTCACAACATGTTGAAAAATATCTTTTTTTTTTCGACAGTATACTATGGCGTTTCTTTTTTCACCAAAATTCATGATGTTTTTTTTTCAAAGACAACGTTTCTGGAGGGTTTCAAGAGCGACATGCTATACAATGACGTTTTTTGGGTGACATGCTATACTATGATGTTTTTAGAGTGACATGCTATACTATGACATTTTTAGAGCGACATTCTATAATATGATGTTTTTTGGACCAAAGGCTATACTATGACGTTTTTAGAGCAACATGCTATACTATGATGTTTTTTGGACGACATGCTATACTCTGACGTTTTAAGAGCGACATGCTATACTATGACGTTTCAAGAGCAACGTGCTATACGATGACGTTTTTTGGACGACATGCTATACGATGACGTTTTTGGACGACATGCTATACGATGACGTTTTTAGAGCAACATGCTATACTATTACGTTTTTAGAGAGACATGCTATACTAAGACGTTTTCAGAGCGACATGCTACACTATGATGTTTGTTGGACCAAAGGCTATCCTATGACGTTTTTTGAGCGACTGGTACACTGTGACGTTTTTAGAGTGACATGCTATACTATTACGTTTTTCAATTCAATTCAATTATCTTTATTGTCCCCTGAGGGAAATTTGCTTTGCAGGTGAGTAAAACAACAAACACAAAACATAGCAACACAACTCCAAACACCATCACTATCGCAAGTATTCAAGAAAAATGCTGGTTAGGACAAGTGACCATACACCACGAGGGACAACTGAAGGCAGGACCATCATTCCACATCACTACCATTCACCTTTTTCTAAAATTCAAATTTAATTGTGTGATGGCTTGGGCTACAAAAGAGTTCCTCATCCTGTTGGATTTGGCCTTTGGCACTCTAAATCTCCTGCCGGAGGCTCGGAGCTCAAACTCAGTGTGGAGAGGATGTTCAGGACACTGTGTGATGTCCTGAGCCTTAGAGTTCACTCTCTTCAGATATGTTGTTGACAGGTCTGGTAATGTGACACCTGTGATTTTACTTGCAATTTTGATGATGTGTTCTCACCTTTTTCTGTTTTCTAATGAAAGACTGCCAAACCATGTGATCATGGCAAAGGTTAGGACAGATTCAACCATGGAATGGTAGAACATTGTCAACAGTTTAGTGCATACCCCGAACCTGTTGAGCGTCCGGAGAAAGTGCAGTTGCTGCTGTGATTTTTTGTACACAACATCTGTGTTTTCATTAAAAGAGAGCTTACTGTCTATGACGACACCAAGGTACTGAAAGCTGGTGACGCGCTCCACTGTCTCCCCCTTGATCACAGTTAAAAATGGTGGTTTTGGTTTCCTTCTAAAATCTATGCACATGTCCTTGGTTTTTGTCACATTTAAGTTTAAAAATGAGTCGTCGCACCAGTGAATAAAATCATCCACCACTGGCCCCAGGGCTGTGTCTTCTCCCTGTAACAAGCTCACTATGACTATGTCATCAGCAAACTTCAGGATATGTCTTCCTGAATGTAAACTTCTCCAGTCATCAGTGTACAGGATGTATAAGATGGATGAGAGGACACAGCCCTGTGGAGAACCAGTGGAGGAGAGGAGGACGTCCGACAGAGCACCATTGACTCTCACACAGAGACTATGACGTTTTTTTTGGATGACATGCTATGCTGTGACGTTTTTTGGACCAAAAGCTATACAATGACATTTTTAGAGCGACATGCTATACAATGACGTTTTTTCAGCGACATGCTATACTATGACGTTTTTAGACCAAAGGCTATACTATGACGTTTTTAGAGTGACATGCTATACCATGACAATTTTAGAGTGGCATACGATACTATGACATTTTTTGAGTGACATGCTATACTATGACTTTTCAAGAGCGACATGCAATACTATGACGTTTTTAGAGGGACATGCCATACTATGATGTTTTTTGGATGACATGCTATACTATGACGTTTTTAGAGCGACATGCTATACGATGACGTTTTTAGAGCGACATGCTATCCTTTGATGTTCTTTGGATGACATGCTATACTATAATGCTTTTAGAGCGGCATGCTATGCTATGACATTTTTAGAGCGACATACTATACAGTGACGTTTCAAGAGCGACATGCTATACAATGACCTTTTTTTGGATGACATGCTATACGATGACGCTTTTTGGACCAAAGGCTATACTATGACATTTTTAGAGCGACATGCTATGGTATGATGTTTTTAGAGCGACATGCTATGCTATGACATTTTTAGAGCGACAAATTATACTGTGACGTTTCAAGAGCGACATTCTATACAATGACGTTTTTTGGACGACATGCTACACTATGACGTATTTTGGGCGACATGCTACACTATGGCATTTTTAGAGCGACATGCTATACTATGACGTTTTTAGAGCGACATGCTATACGATGACGTTTTTAGAGCGACATGCTATCCTTTGATGTTCTTTGGACGACATGCTATACTATAATGCTTTTAGAGCGGCATGCTATGCTATGACATTTTTAGAGCGACATACTATACAGTGACGTTTCAAGAGCGACATGCTATACAATGACGTTTTTTTGGATGACATGCTATACGATGACGCTTTTTGGACCAAAGGCTATACTATGACATTTTTAGAGCGACATGCTATACTATGACGTTTTTAGAGCGACATGCTATACGATGACGTTTTTAGAGCGACATGCTATCCTTTGATGTTCTTTGGACGACATGCTATACTATAATGCTTTTAGAGCGGCATGCTATGCTATGACATTTTTAGAGCGACATACTATACTGTGACGTTTCAAGAGCGACATTCTATACAATGACGTTTTTTGGACGACATGCGACACTATGACGTTTTTTGGGTGACATGCTATACTATGACGTTTTTAGAGCGACATGCAATACTATGACGTTTTTAGAGCGACATGCCATACTATGATGTTTTTTGGATGACATGCTATACTATGACGTTTTCATAGCGACATGCTATACTACGATGTTTTTTGAGCGACATGCTATACTATGATGTTTTTTGGACGACATGCTATACTGTGGCGTTTTTAGAGCGACATGCTATACTATGACGTTTTCAGAGCGACATGCTACACTATGACGTTTTTAGACCAAAAGCTATACTATGACGTTTTTTGGACGACATGCTATACTGTGACAATTTTGAAGAGACATGCTATACTATGATGTTTTTTGGACGACATGCTATACTATGACATTTTTTGGGTGACATGTTATACTATGACGTTTTTAAAGCGACATGCCATACTATGATGTTTTTTGGATGACATGCTATACTATGACGTTTTTAGAGCGACATGCAATACTATGACGTTTTTAGAGCGACATGCCATACTATGATGTTTTTTGGATGACATGCTATACTATGACGTTTTCAAAGCGACATGCTATACTACGACGTTTTTTGAGCGACATGCTATACTATGATGTTTTTTGGACGACATGCTATACTGTGACGTTTTTAGAGCGACATCCTATACTATGACGTTTTCAGAGCGACATGCTATACTGTGACAATTTTGAAGAGACGTGCTATACTATGATGTTTTTTGGACGACATGCTATACTATGACATTTTTTGGATGACATGCTATACTCTGACGTTTTTAGAGCGACATGCAATACTATGACGTTTTTAGAGGGACATGCCATACTATGATGTTTTTTGGATGACATGCTGTACTATGACGTTTTAAGCGCGACATGCTATACTATGACGTTTTTTGAGCGACATGCTATACTATGATGTTTTTTGGACGACATGCTATACTGTGACGTTTTTAGAGCGACATCCTATACTATGACGTTTTCAGAGCGACATGCTATACTATGACGTTTTTAAGAGCATACACAGAGTGCGTTGGTTAGATGTTGATTTTTCCCCTCGTGGGATTAATAAGGGATAATAAATTTTTTAAAATTAATAAAAAAAAAATAATTAAGGGGCAGTGGTGGCGTAACGGTTAAGTCTCTGGACCACTGATTAGAAGGTCAGAGGTTCAAGCCCCGATGCGGCCACTGTTGGGCCTTTGAGCAAGGCCCTTAACCCTTCGTGCTCCAGGGGCGCTGTACCGCAGCTGACCTGTCGCTCTGACTCCCCCCAATTGGGGAGAGATGCAAAAATCAGAATTTCCCCTCGTGGGATTAATAAGGGATAATATAAAAATAATCTAGATTTTTTTCTGTTTTGTTTTTTGACGGGATAACCACAGACCTGACCATGAACACCGTTGACACCCACCTGAGGGAGACGCTGACTAAGATCTCAAGGCTGCTTGGTCGTGGTCTTTCTGGTCCTGCTCCAGAACGCCTTCATCAACTACGTCTTCTTTTGAAGAGGCCCTCATCTGCTGCAATCTCTGACCTTAAGGAGGAACTGCTACTTTCACTCTGTAATGAGACGGCGGTTATTTTAAAGACCCAGCTCCTGGCGGCTTTGAGTGAAAGTTTAACACCCATCAAAATGGAACTACAGACAGTTAAATCTGAGCTGTCGGTCAGTATTTCAAACATCAAGTCCAACACTAAAACACGCTGTGGGTGAAACGGAAACTTCACTCTCCACATCGCCGACGACATCATCACACTCCAAAGCAGAGCACCTGTCTGCTGAACTTTTAAAAGTGGACTATAAATGTGAAGAATGTGAGCAGCAGCAGCAGCCTGTGAGCAGCGGAACAGACGTGATCAGAAAGAAGTCATTTTCTTTTTTCTTTTCTTTCTGGTTGACTTGATGCTGTCAGATGCAGATGTTGGAGCTGATTCTGATCTTTCAGGATAAAAAGCTGCTTTTCCTTCACAGACTTTTCAGGAAATTATTCTCTCAGGTTTTCTCTGCTATTTATATTTTTATTATCTGTGATTATTTCATTATTTCATTATTGTAAAATAAAGTTTGAGGCATAAAGACTCATTTAGTTTTATTCCTGAAATCTTTGACGTAGCAGAACTAAACTTCCATTTTCCTTCTTGTACTTCTGATACTAGAACTAAACGTATCTTCAACACAGATCATCTGGTTTTAATGACTCAGCAGCAACGTCACAACAACAAATGAGACAATTTTCAACAAATTAATGAAACTGATGTCATTCAAAACTATCAGTCTGTTTCAGTGTCAGATTAAAGCTGATTACTGACAACTAGAACATTAACGTTACTGTTTTAATCACATTTAAGTTTCTTGAACGTTACATTAATATCAACCAGCCACAGTTTTATGAACTTAATGACCCACATTACAGGAACACAACACACTTCAGCTGTTTACATGAAACTCAACACATTAGCTTGATGTTACGTTAGCTTTAATCAGGCTAGGACTGAGCAGCTAGCTCGGTTAGCATCGCTAACATTAAAGCTAATATTTACTATGCTAACTTTCTTCTCTGGTCAACACACACTGAAACAAACTCCACCAACATCTGGAGTGCATGGCACACATTACATCTGACACTAAAGCTGCATATAAAGTACATTAAAAGCGGCACCGGTACGAAAATAAACATTAACTTACCGAACTATCAGAGTCCTTTCAGTGTCTGCTGGTAGAATCAGCCGAAGGCAGAAAACTGGTTAAAACAAGCCAACAGCAGGAAAACTGTCTGTGGAAAATGTTGTGCTGCTCCACCGATAAATAAGCCAACAGTTGTTAGATCAGAATTAATCCAAACGAGGAGAGCAAAGTCTCTGCTTCCGCCTCCATAGGACCTGTCAATCATTCCAGACCAGACTGTCAATCAAGTAGTCCCGCCCCCTGGCTTCGCAAAACTTTAAAGCTCTATAAAAAAAATCAATACTGATTTATTTGAAGATCGGCCACCTGATTTCTCATTTTGACCATGAAAACTCACGAAAAAAGAAATTATGTACAGTCTATGCATTGTACTCTATTTGGCTCCACACTTGCTGATGACCACTTCCGGTCTCGGAAAATGAAAAAACGGACCTTTTTTCGTTTCTGTCACTTAATGATTTTACTTTCTTGTTATTCTAAATATAAAACGAAAATCAAAGCATTTTTTAAAAAAAAAAACAAAAAAAAGTATGTCCCTTTTTGATCATGAAAAGGAAAAACGCCTTGTATTTCAACCTTAATTTTTGTATTATAAAATGAAAATCAAATAACTACGTTTCAGAACGGAAAGTCCAATTATCAGATCCGTACACGGATCGGCAAAGCTTGGGTCTTTTAATTTGTCAAAATTTCATTCATTGGAAATTTATTTGGCCACAGGACCCAGTTAAGCACAGCAATAAAATACATGCCCTGAAGTGGTATGATTACATAATCTACAAAATTGTCCTACAGTCTGCTTTTGAGGCCTTTGTAATTTAAAGTTACATTGCATTTACACGGTTCATCTTACCACAATAACTTGTGCTTAATTAAATTTCACAGCCACACAACAAACCTGGAGCAGGTTTGGTCCTAAGGGGTCTGGATGGAGTAGATTAAAACTTGAAATATGTATAATACTCAGACAGTGAGGAGACCACGGTGGTCAGAAGGAATCACAAATTGATTTTTGCTCAGGACCTCTAATCCAGCCATGGGACAGAAAGAGGAAAGTGAAGTTAGAGGTCCTACTGCAAAATACTGTTTGCATATGAGTATGTCAAAGGAATAAGAAATCAGAAAGCAAATGCAGAAAATAAAAGTTGCTTTAATGATTTGACTTTGGTTGGACGACTTCGAAATAAATAGCTCTTCATAAAATGTCTCACAGTCTTTAGGGACTGTCTACACTTCAGTTGCTCCTAAAGACTCTAAGAATTAATATGATTTTCACCACGATAGGAAAGCTGAAGTGTAATTACTGTCAGTCTAACAACTATGAGAAACTATATCTTGAAAAAGATATAGTTTCCCTGATAATTCCCAGGATGCATTGCATTTTTTATAAACCACACACACCTTTTCAGATGGTTAAGGAAATGAACAACGAGGATATGGTTTAATATAATGTACTGTACAGATTACTGAAAATGGGAGTCAAAATGCAGCAACTATAGAAACAGTAAAGCTGAAATAAGACTTTAAATTTTTCAGGATAGAAAGCAAACTATCAAATGGGTAGAAGATTTGTCATACAAAGTCCACATCAGGCAGTAACAAATGTGTTTGAAAACTACCATTCAAGAAGCCAAATCTGAGTGATGTAAAAAATCAAGGTAAATTCATGTGGGCATGTTTGTTGTGCTAACAAACTTGAGTTCATTTTAATCAAACCAAACATTCTGAGTCAGAAACTGTAGGTACGAAACAATGCCATCACGTTGCAACTGCAACTGTTACATGCAATAATAAAATTAGCATACTGGGCAACTTAAATTCATTGGTGGGTACTTATGGCTGAAGATGGCACCAGACGTCAGCAGAATGAGAGGACGAGGGTTTTCATTGATGAAGGTCTGTAAATCTCTCTGGTATAAACTGGTCTCTGCACTGATGAGTGTTGATGCTGATCCTCAGCTCAGTATGTCTTCAGTCTGTCACCAAGCCATGGTTTATGTGCCACCCAAAACATCCTGAACACAATAATGCTGAAACAATTTAGTGGTCTAACTCCACAATGCACTACTACATAGATCACTGTCTTTTCTCATATTTCCAGCAATAATTTTCTGTCGTGTGTAATGTGTCTCAACACAAATCTCTGAATTTCCTTCAATAGACTTCAAGGTTTTCATTTTATGAAGTTACCGTGGTTTAAATAGCACATTTAAAACACCAGGAGTTGTCCCAAAGTTAGTTTTTTTCCTCCCTTCATCAGTTTAATGCCAGTTGTCCAAAAAGCCTCTACAAGAAGGTATTGTAAAAATCACCTCAACTGGCTAAACAGTGTCTACTACCAACCAGAAACATGTATGGCTTTGTTGAAGTGTTTTCACTGAGATAAAATTTTTTGAAAAATTTGTTTATGAGACTAAAAGAGTGCTAAAGTTCATGTTAAGCTAATTGTTTTACACCCAAAAATCACTTACACAGAATGCACATAATAGATATTTGAAGAAAACTTAAATCTAAACTGCTACGATACATTTAAATATATGATTAATATGCAAGTTAACCACTAAATCACAAGAGAAGTCACTGAAAGCAATAAAACAAATGAGACAGCAGCTAGTAATATCTGCTAAGTTCATTACATCACTTCTTTAAGTTATTTTTTTTCCTTAGAACTGATTTATCTGCTGATCTGCTGCCTTGTTTAACTACAAAGTCTAACTAACCAAAATTTCAGTTGATTAAAATGAATAGTTATTTTTATTTTTATTATTTTTTTTATTACAGATTGCTAGAGGCAAAAATAAACTTAGCAGGTATCTGGTAGCTGCTAGCTTTCAGCTGATATGTTCCTCTGACTTTAGTGGTCTCGCTAACTGTCTTTTTGTGATTTTTGCTGAGTAGAACAAATAGCAGAAAAACAGGTCAAACAAACCAAAATTTGTTTTAATGAAACTTGCCAGAGAGGGAAACAACAGTAACAACAGAAGGCAGCTGATGAATTCTCGAGACCTTGGCGCTAAAGTCCCAACAGCAAAAGCAAAAACTATAAAACTACCAAAATACTCAACAGCAAAGAGGCAAACACTGGAAAACTGAGGAAAGGAGACAAGAAAAATGAGGTGGCGGGAAAACAAATAGACAGGAAACAAAGAGCAGGGTTGGACTTTAAATACTAAGGCCCCTGACTGGAAAAGATCACAGGTGACACTAATGACGCCAGGGCAGCCAATCAGAGACAAGAAGAAGTAAAGACAAAAAAGGCAAGAATCTTCCAAATAAAACAGGAAGTAGCGATCCAGAGAGACATGAAACACACACACAGACATACATAGGGAGATACGATTCTATCAGTGTAATGATGTGAAATTATGTTTTTTTTCTCGGCGGAGAAAAATGCAAACAAATTGATAGAAGAGCTATTTTGTCTGGACATTTGTTTTGCTTTGTTAATTAATTTGACTAATTAAAAACGACAAAAAAGGCAACCTGAGAAAACCCAGACAGTCTCAGTCCATAGCAGAAAATAAACTGACTCTGGCTGCTCTGTTTTCGTGGTTTTAGTAGAAGCACACATTCCTAAACACGGAGTCAAAGGAGGACATTCCCTTTAACCAAATTTTCATTTTCTCAACCATATTACTCACTGGTGTCACGGGGCTGGTGGTGGTAATGAGAGGCTTGCATTTAAATAGACTTCAGCTGAATCCTTCTTATGATGTTCAAACATTCCGTCCCCAGTCACCAATAGGGGTCTATTGATCGGGTATTGCCTGATCAGTTACTTGAACAGTAAGCCTGGTTTTAGGCAGATTTATCACTAACTGAGAGGCTTTTCAGGATAGACAGAGAATGCAGCAGGGAGGGCTTTGGCTTCTGAGAACCCAGGAGAATAAGAGCTTCACAAGAGTGCTATTGACGGTCAAGCCACTCCCCAGGGAACTGTGGGTGCAGTGTATCAATTCAGGGCAATACAATGTTGCATGACACCTGAACATTGCACATGAGGAATGAACATCTCGATCAGAAAGTATGAGCATTAATCTGCTGCTATAACATCCGTCCTTAATAGAAACAAAGGGGCTGAATCCATTACATGAAAAAACAAAACAAACATGCAGTGTCCACATACGCCATGACTGTATGTATAATCATAAATACAGTTATGTTGGATTATACAATTAGCCCAACAAAAACAGTAGCAGCTTGCACATTTGTGTTGAAGTTCAAGTATGATTTAAAACTCACCAGATAAAAACTGAGGTCATTTTTCAGGGTATAATCCATAAAAAAGAGAACTGATCAGTGAAAGTTTAAAAATGGAAATAATCAGAAATGGCCATCTCATAAAAATACTGTAATTTTTCATTGTTTTTCATTTGTTTTCTGTATTTCATTAAAAAGGGAATATGGATGGATGGATGGATGGATGGATGGATGGATGGATGGATGGATGGATGGATGGATGGATGGATGGATGGATGGATGGATGATGGATAGATAGATAGATAGATAGATAGATAGATAGATAGATAGATAGATAGATAGATAGATAGATAGATAGATAGATAGATAGATAGATAGATAGATAGATAGATAGATAGATAGATAGATAGATAGTGTATTATTTTCTACATTGTAGATTAAGACTGAAGATTCAATTTTGCATTACCCAAATTTAACTTTTTTGTTTATAACACAGTTTCATATGTATTATTTTATAGTTTTGATATCGTCAGTATTAATCTACAGTGTAGAAAGTATTTAAATAAAAACCACTGAATGAGAAAGTGTGTCCAGACTTTTGACTGGTAGTGTATATACAGTAATGGAAAAAATGATAACACCACTGTTGTTTTCTTCAATTTATTGTTCATTTTAATGCGTGGTATCACTAAAGGTATATTACCTGAAGAATACAATGAAGAAAACAAAAAAAATCAGCTAATTACAGAATACTTTATGTCCCGTTTGATATGCTTAAGCTTAATTGTATTCCCAGGGTATATAAGAGGCCATTTCATAATGTCATAAGTAGCACTGCACATGCAAAGGCCTAGAGTGGTTTTCTGTTTACATTCAAGCCGTAGCATATCTCAGGATTTGTCAGCTCTCACATAATGCCTAAAATAAAATAATTATGTGAAGCCACAAAGGCAGCCATCTTGGCACTGCTGGAAATTGGCATGAGTGAGAGACAGGCAGCGAAAAAACTGAAGATCTCCAAGACAGCCGTTCATTACACCAAGAAAAACAAGTCAAACATGGTACTACCAAATTGCTAGCTGGTTGCAGCCGGAAACATCTTTCTACCCCATGAGATGACTGTGTACTCATCCGTTCCTGTTCAGGCTTCCAGAGACCTTAAAAATCAGCGAGCACTGTTGAGAAATGTGACTTGTTCGGCAAGGACAGCTGGAAACTGACTTCTTGAAGCTGGTCTGAAGTCACACAGGGCACAGAAGAAGCCCTTCATCAACTAAAGGGGGAAGAAAGCCCAGTTACTCTTCGTTGGGGGTCACAAGGATTGGACTGTTGATGATTGGGCTATGTATATATTTAAACTTTAAAATAAGAATGAAATATTCCATAAAATCACAGATTTATTTTTACAGTATTTTCTGTGTAATCAATTCAAAAGCAAGTGAATGTTAAAGAATAAATTACGTCATAGAGAGGGAAAGGTGTTGCTAAACTCTATATAATTCAAATCAGTGATAAAATTGACAGAAGGAATTCACAGATGTCTGACTCAGTGGAGGAGCTCTGCCAGATATGCAGGTAGGAAAAAACACATTTAAATATATGTTCATTGTCCTTTATTTGCATTTTCATTCAAGACTTTACAGAACACAACAGATTTGTAAAGCAGTGCTACACTGTATGTTTTCCATACAAAATCGGTGATAGAAACAGTTGTGTGCAATATGTGCTACTTCCAACAGACAACAATAGTGTACTGCAATGATACAGAACAGGCGACACACACTTGTTGCACCCTCTCACCACCACTTGTGAGGTTTTTGGGCAAAATATATGGAGACAGAAAAAGTCAAATTTGATGTCACTTTTCTTTTGTGGTGTATAAATAGTAGTTTCCGACAGAGACATGATATAATGAATACACAAAATAAAAAGCTACAAAAAAGTGCTTTGAGGAGATACACGGTCTTTTAATTTGAAGTTGTTTCTTTTTTTTTTTTTTTTTTTTACTCAGTAATGTGTTTATTGAAGCCTGCAGATACCATCACTGTAAATCCCAATTCACCCATGAAGCATAAATATAGCGTAGAGTCTGGAGAAATGTCTTCAAATAAATACGTTTTTTAAAAAAATGATTTTTCATTGCTGTTTTTCATCTTTGTTAACTTGCTACTGAACTTTGACGTGACTTTGTAGATCATTTATGTGGCTTTGTTTTGTCACTAGTAACTATACTGCAACTTGACACCAGCAGTTTGTCCTCTTAGAATTCATATTACATAGAAAAACTACAAATAACAAGCAACAAGCTAGTTTTGGTACAAGAAATTTCCAGTGTTAAGTTTCTGTCAACAAACTGAAACTCTCTATCGTGTTTGTAGCATTTGGCCTAGTTGTTAACCTGATGATATAAATCTTCAACATGGCGCAAAATATATAAATAAAAAAATACAATTTTATTGTAGTTTCCAAGAATAGCAGAGCACTGTAGTTCTAAATTGATATCTTAGAACAAGGGAGTAAAAAGTTAATTTGCTGGGGACTACTTTCAGATGTAAATTCATACACATTAGTGGCTAGTATGACGCTAAAAACTGTATTGTGGTATTAAATTGGGCTCAGGTTTTCTTTTTTTGTTTGCTTTTTAGTACAAAAGCTACAAGGCATAATTTCTCTGAAAAATAAAGACTAACTTGGGTTAGTAAAATTTTAAAATTGAATACATTCATGTAAATAAATAAGCCTTTTTAGATTTAGCTATTTATATGAAAACAACCTAAAACAGGTTAAACCATCTAATTATGAAATACAGAGCAGCAAAAAAGTGGGACAGGTTATTGTTTTTTTATGTCAGGGCGTTAATATTTTAGGATAAATTAATACTGACAGATCTTTTACTGAATTTAAATAATAATCCTGACAGAAATAATACTGTTGTTTTCTGTGTAGCTGAAAATACTGGTGGTAGAATTTAGATCAAATGGAAGTGACATACAATGAATGTACAGCAGTAATTGAATATGTAAACAAAGATGAAAAACAACATTAATGTACATTACATACATCCTCATAGAACCGACTAGAAACAGACCAAAACATGCAACAACTGATACCTGAGATTCGACTTGATGCCAAAGAAGACACCACTGTAGTCGGCATCATCTAACAGCAGACCACATGTTACCATCAGCATTTCTGGCGTTTCATCTGTAAAAACGTTACGGCTTAAATTCATAGTTATCATTATTAACTGGACCTGCAAGATTTCACACACAAACTGAGAAAAAAATCCAGACAACGGCCTGATTTGGAATGCTTTCCTCTGTGCATAAACATCAGCTGGATCAATCCTGATTTTGAACAATGTGCTTTCTGGAAAACTGGACTCTACATTTGAACTTATACAGACAGGCATGAAATCACATGACAAATCACTTTGACTCACCAACATAGGGAGAAGGAAACAAACAGCGTTCTTATAAGTATTTAAATAAATTTAAGTAAATATGTTAAATCACAGAACATATCAATTCTTGACGATGCATTTAAATGAAAGCAAGGAGTTATAAGGGCATAAAGGAATAATGTAATCCAACACAATAGCCCTGCAGCAAACACCATTTTTTGAATTCCTTTGAGAGCATATTTTTATAAGAATATATTTTCTTAAAGTGCAACTGATCTAGTATTATGTAAAATACAAAAATACAATAAAATACAAAAATACAGTGCAGTCTGCTATATCCATTGTACAAAATATTGCCTCATTTGAGCCCTCGCTGCCATTGGATTGGATTACATTAGGTGTCAAAAGTGTTTAGTTACCATAAAATGTTTTTGAAATGGGCAGATTTTTGGAAAACAACAGCAACAACAACAAAACATGCTCCATTTGATCATGTATTCCAAGTGTCTTTGAGTATTTAACCTTATTGATTGGCCGTTGTCAGTATGGAGTCCCAAATGTGCCAAATTTGACAAAGCATAGAAAACAATGATAGACTTTCTTAAGCATTACGTTTGCTGATATTTGGTCAGGATTGTCCATGTAAGAGTTGAGCAGCTCCTTTTTGTAGCAGTTTTTGACATAAAGATTCAAACAATTTCTTCCAAACTTGACTAAAAACACAAACTATCTCACAAGTTTTGCATATTTTGTAAAAATTGCTATAAATTCGTTGAAAAAAAAAATATGGTTGGAACACATAAGTGAGCTTCTTACAGTGACACAATTTGACCAAAGCTCAAGCTGTTTGATTCTTACCAGCTCCTAAAACATTTCGCATTTGCTTCAAAATGTAGCACTTGACAAAACATGAATGGAAATTCATTGTTAAAGAGGTACGCTGAGATGTGGTTAAAACAGAAAAAAAGGGAAAGAAATTCATCCTTTCATAACAATGGAAGTTGCACAACATAAGCAATGATTGCTACAAGACGTGCGCAACTGGTGGATAAATTTAGACTGCAAGGATAATTATCACCTAAGGGTTGCTGGAGGATCCTCGAAGGGCCCAAGTTTCTCGTGTTGCTGTCATTATGGAAACCAGTCAGGTGTTTAAGACATGTTCAACCCTTTCAAAGCTTCAGCTTCTGCACAGCACTGAGTGCTGACACATGGTGGTAAACAAAAGAGGCTCAATGTGGCATGTTTACAAAGGATTTAGCAACCCAATGATGCCAGCATTCAGCAGCAAATAGACCGTCACTTGACAAGAAAAAGTCCCACTTAACCAGAAAATGCAATTGTGTTTTATTGCTTGCTTTGCATTACTATTTTTTGACTGTTTGCTTCCCATGCTGTCCGGTACTAACCCTATGTACATGACCATAACAGACTATTTTGTTTGATTGTTTGAACCTTACGGATAAAATAACCAGATGGGATTGCTGGTACTTGGATAATCCAAGAAATGGAATGGAAAATAGAAAAATCCAGGTACTTCTACATATTGATGCAAACATACAGAAAAAAATGATTCTTCCAACCATTTGTGCATGAATTTGCAACATTGTGCACAATGGGAGATATTCATAACCAGATATAATGGGAACAGAGAAAAAAATACCTCTCCTTTGGTTGAATAATTCAAAACACCCCTACAGAAAGAGTTGGAATTAGTTTCCAGGGCTTGGAGTGGATACTTGTTGAAGTGAAGTCTGCTTTCCTGTCAACATATTCCTCTTGCCCTAACCTAATTTTAATTTTATTGTTAACTTGTAGTTTCACAATAAGGAGATATTTCTGCTGACTACAGAGGCCTGAAATATAATGTAAAAGGAGCTCTGGGTGGTGGATGGGCCTGTAATGCATCTGGCTTGACTTTTCCACCAGTGACAGATCAGCAAGAACTGTTGTATTTGTATTCACCATTACAGAGATCTTTCCTTAACATTAACCAAGCATATTTGCACTTCCTTAACCATAGTTCATCTGCTATAACTGTGATCTCTCCCTAACCTTAACTTTGCTCTGAAGTACAGCTTTGGTCTTTCTGATAAGCTAAAATATAGTCATGAACAAAAGTTTAGATACACTTGTGAAGACCATGTATATCAAGACAATCTTGAATTTCCAGTGACTCCTATAACTGAACTCACTTCAACACAAGCTTCTTTGTCACAAAAAGCATACATTTTGGTTCTTTCACAGATGTTTTATCGGTCTACTGGAAATATGACAACATCTGCTGGGCATACAAGTGAATGTAAACTTTTGTTCTTGACTGTAAATGCCTTTCAGCTACAGCTTTGATTAGAGTAATAACACAAACTTGTGTTTTTTCTCAAAATGCCAAACTTTCTTCAATGGATCACACAAAAGATGTCACTTCTGGTCCCTGGATGGGTTAAGACTGTATTCAGTCATATTCAGAACTTGAGGTTTGAGCAGCCAAAATCGGCTGATTTTCCTGACCTTTAAAAGTTTAGATGCTCTAACTAAAAAGTCTGCATAATCAGATGTGATCCAAGCAGCGGAAACCTGTAGAAGAGAAGCTGATGTGGAAATATCAAGAGGCCTCTGAAGTTCACTTGACAAATGAACTTCACCCGCTGAAGTATTTTCAGAAATGATGATCACACCCCAACATTTCTATGAGCGTAATTAACACGGTTGAGTTATCAAGGACTTTCATTTGGCACCAGACTGCAGTCATTCATCTAGCACATAGTCTTCATCTGTTTGCCTCCACTTTCGGCGTGTCTTCCCTGACCTGTGATGTACAGCTACCAGCTGGCTTTTTTCTTTGGAATTTCAATCAGGATTCTTGCCATTCCACTCACTTCATTTCCAGATGACCCTGCCGTTGAACTCTCTGAGCAGTAAAGTGGTTCTCTGTATACCAGCAGAGAATCTGTCTGTCTAGTTAACTCCCCTTCTTTCACCCTTGATTTGATATTAAAAAGCTTGATCAAACAATTTGACAGTGGTGTGGAGTGAAAGTGCAAAAACAGACATGCATGAACAAGCGAAGCACATTTCTGAATATTGCTTATCTTCATTCCAGAAATGTGCATACATGGACATTAAACACAAAGTTAAAGAACATTTTCATGAATGAGGCCCAAGGTATGTGCAAAAGGTAAAACACTCAACCAAGTAAAATTACAATTCTAGTTTGGAAATTTGCTCGTCTACTTTCTTGCCAGGAGCTGGATAAAAAGATCTTTCAGAGATTCCTGATGGACTGCTCTAATTACACATATTTTTGAAAACCACACTGATGGATGTCTTAAACTTAAAAGGTTTGTCAATTTTTGTATTACAGTTCCAATATTAGAGAACCAGCAGTTCAATTTTTTAATTCAATTTTATTTAAATAGTGCCAATTACAGGTCAAATTGTCTCAAGATGCTTTATAGAACCCATATGCCTGGTCAGCTGGCAGTAGACATGATAGCACCCTCATCAAATTAAAATTTGAGCTTCTCTCAAATGTTGCTTTGATAATGTTCTTTCTTTGTAATTATGGAGCATAACGGGCAATTTTCCACTGCAGGAACTTCAAGGTCATTTTAGAGCGGTGTGTCCCAATCAAACGAACCACCCCTGTACAAAGTCTTTCAGAGCCAGAGAAAAAAAACAACCTTTTTTAAAGGTAGATACCACTTTTAGCAAGATGTAAATTGACAATGTGAGATCTTTAAAGATGCATAGAGCTAGGCCTGCTCTTTCCCTCTGCTACCAGTCTTCATGCTAAGTTAAGCTAATTGTTGCCTTGCGGGTCTCGACGAAAACACTGATTAAACTCACTACTAAACTTTAAATTCTGCTCTATCAATGTCCTCCTCAAATAGCGGTCTTCTCCCCTCTAACACTGGTTTTATGAACATAAAATTTACCAGTGTGGCTAATTGTTCTATTTCATTTTCGTTCATAGAACTGGAGTTGCAGCCAGAAATATTCTTCTTAGTTCTCAGAGTGTTTTTTAATGTATTGTTGGTGTGTTTTCTGTCTATTATTCATCAAAAGTTTGTTCTTGGTGGGTTCTCCTTATAAATTTTCTAATGTCTGCACCTTACTATGTAAATTGTCTTGACATTGTATGGTACTAACTGTTCCTGCAGTGGAAAGCCACCTAATTGGTATCCCTGTCAACATCCTTGAAACATCCATCAAATGTCTCAGCTAACATTATTTGTTACTATATATATATATATATATATATATATATATATACATATATATATATGTATATATATATATATATATATATATATATATATATATATATATATATATATATATATATATATATATATATATATATATATATATATATATATAGCAGAGAGAATTTAAAAATTGTGTGAAGAAAATATATTTAAATTCTGCACATATCTATGCTAGTCTTTCCCATCTGCTACCAGTCTTTATGCCAAGCTAAGCTAACAGCTTCTTGGTTACAGTTTCAAACTTAACAGAGATCAGGAGATCTTTTCATCTCGCTCACGGCAAGACAGAAAATAAGCTTATCTCTTAATGCATCCTGGACTAGATGCTGTTAAAAAAAAGACAAACCAACAATAAATACATTTAAAATGGTCCCTGAATTAACCATATTTGTTCCTGTGCTCATTGCCACAACTGTAGATACCATCAGAAAGACAGAAAAATGAAGGAGTTGTCTGTTTAAGTAAATATAACATGTATTGCCACTTCTCTGCAACGATATACTACATATAAAAGTGTAACAAGAAAGCGTCCTCAGTGCATACCGAATGGAAAGTAAAGTGCACTCAATATGTGTGTTTGTTTTCTTGGTAGCGTCACAACCTTGTAACGAGTCATCTCAGGAATACATAGCTGTTCATCAATGCTGCAAAATGATGACATTCTGTAAATGCAAGGCCACAGCCTTCATTACACTGATGGCGTAACATCTTCTGTGCAGTGTAACAGCTAGTAAGAACAGAAGCAAGTGCGATCCAGTGCCTTTTGATATTATATTAATAAATCTACTCTATACAAGAAACAGGTGTGGGAGTACAAAAGACAACAGCCTGTACAAACAATGAAAAATACAACTCTGAGCTTGACAGTTACACCCAAACCTAATCTGAGGTGGCTCATAAGATGTGTTTTTAATTTGCAGTTCAGCTTTCAAAACACTGTTGAAAGCACGTGACCTCTGAAAATGGTGTAGCATTTTTCAAAATTGGCAAGCTTTGAATTGAAAAGAAAAAAGAAAGCTCAAGATGTGAATTGACTTTGGTTGGAAACTTCAAGTTTTGGGGTCGAGCCGTCTTGCTGGAACATTGTTGATTCGTAGCATTGGCAGTGTCGGCGTGTCTGTAATACTGAAATATGAAGTCAAGAAACTGACACATCACATCACCTGTATGTTGTAACCACTGCAAAACAACGCAAATCCACAGATTAAGGAAAGCCTCGGGTGGGAAAGATGTGTTTCCGAGGAAGAGGATGCTGGGAGCTGAGAAAAGCACACAGATATGCGACCGAGATGCAAGACTCGGGAACCACCAGCAACGAGGATGAGTGGTTGATGACATCACACCGGATGAGAGGCAGCGTGTGATTGGTTTAGTGTAGGGCACAGAGGGCAGGGAACAAGGCAAGCTGTCCAACGCTGAAGAGGCAAGGAGGTCACACAGTCTAAAGTCTTTGTCTCACATCTCAACGTGAGCTTCTTTGGCTGGTTGTGTGTCCTTTAATGAGCCGGAGATGGTGTAAAACCTGCAAGGACATGAAAATGGCATGAAACATAGGAAGGGAAATCTTTGTTTTTTAGCACACAAAGGAAATAATTGGATGTAAACCTCATCAGGAGTCATAAAATGTTCACTCAGTCATAATACATGATAAAAATAGAGCTCATCAGTCATCATTATAGTGTCGTCCCACAGTTTAGTGACGCAGAACTGCAATTTGTGTCGCTGTCACTTCAGCTACAGCAGCTAAAACTATTTTTTTCCCCCACTGGCCTCAACATACTGTGCATAAATTGTGCGAATAAGGTTAAGCATTAACCAATATGATTATTTTTCTTTTTAAAGGCTGATACCAAAGCCAATTATTGGTGATCAAAAAAGACAAATGACTGTTATTTTGAACCAGTATGCATTAAACGTAATGTTTTAACAGACGGCACGTCATCAAAGAGTACTTCTACTGTATTTCTACTTCATCGAAACCACAATGCAACTTGAGTGTATAATTATTAAGTGCCTCAAGTGGTGATGAGTCGCTTGAGGCACTTCAAAGTTCACACAGCTTCTTTTACAACTTATAAGACTCTAAGGGTCATTCCAGAATCGGAATCCCACCCATCAAATTTCAAATAATCCATGTACAAAATACTAAAACATGCAGTTGTTATGTAAATTTACTTGTCCTGTGAGACCAAATCACATAAAAAAAAAAAAAATGGGAGAAAACAATGTTTGAAAACATTTTTTAAAATGCCAAAAAAGTCTGGAGTAGTGGGTGGCACAGTGGCGTAGTGGTTTAGCAATTTTGCCTTGCAGTGAGAAGATCCCTGGTTCGCTTCCTGGCTTTCCTGAGATCTTTCTGCATGGAGTTTGCATGTTCTACCTGTGCATGTGTGGATTTTCTTCAGATACTCTGGCTTCCTCCCACAGTCCAAAAATATGCTGAGGTTAATTGATTTTTATATATATATATATATATATATATATATATATTTATATATGTATGACTAATGACTAAGAAAATATGTCGATAAGAACAGCAATACAGGGAATTTGGCTGTATTAAAATATATTTTATGTGAGCACAGTGAGCAGGAGAGCAGCTAACAAATTTTTATTTATTGTGCCTGCACAGATACAATATAGGCTAACTATTACAATATATCATAGTAAAAGAGCATAGAAAAGCCAAAACCAGTATATCACCATACAATTAACACATAAAGGAATAGCATCAGAAAATAAGGCTAAACATACTTTTATGGGTTTCTTATCTGCAGTTCTGCGTTTTGTAAACCAAAGTTTAGCACAAGAGACTGACACCGTTGGGACAGAATCAACTGCAGTGGAATGTCATGCTCACAGTTAAAAGAAATGTCAAATAGCTGTCAAAACTGTTTCCACTCTGTTGTCCCCTCAAATAGAACATGTTCAACACTGTTGCCGACAACAGACATTTTCATCAAGGCTGCTGTGACAGCTTTCAGGCTCTGATGTCCTCGAGAATGAGATTGAAGTGCAGCACTCAATTAAAAGCTCAGAATGACGTTTCACTTTGTTAGGTCAGCAACAGAAAAGCACAGAATCTGTCTGACAGCATCACAGTGGTATGCACAAGTTTGATCAATATTTCTGTTCCTGTGAAAGGTTCAATGAGTATAAGATGCCCTGATCACCAGAAGGGATGAAGTTAGGATGAAGTTAGGATAGATGAAAAATTCTTTTTAATATTTCATGCAAGATTAATGTTTTTTTTTTTTTTTTTTTTTTTTTGGTTTGTTGAGTGAAAAAAAGGGAAAGGCATCAAGCAAAAGTTTGGGCAATACTTGGGGGTGCTATTCATCTTTCCAGTCTATTCATGCTGTAAGTAACTAAAAATGTAATAATAATAAAAAAGAATAGAATGTTAGTCTTCCAGGTTTGTACACTTTATGTTGACAGACATGAATATTCTTAAGTTTTTTTTGCCCTACAACCAGTACTTGATGTGCTGTAGAAACAGAAAGCTTAATGACGACATGCAGGCCTTGCTGATCAGTGAGGGCCGAACTGTGGCTCATGTGATGCACACCAACCCAAGAGGAATTTTTCACATGCAAACTTCCAAACAAGAACACTGTTTTTTCTGAGTGTTGCAGTGTGACTTCCTGCATGCCAGGAGGATATCAGCCGGCTCAGTCAGATGGTTGGTGCTCAAGTGGATTCCAATCTAATTGATCACTTCTGCTAAAATGAATGAGGCACCATTGTGGTAGAACCCCTGAAAATAAGAATCTAGTCCTACCACTGTTTGTGACTGGTTAATTTTCCGTACAGAACAGCGCATGACAGACGTTAGTTCCAGGATTGTTATCCGATTTGAAAGTCTGGAGATTCTTCCAGTCCTTATTAAGTTATTTTTAAAGTTTATTGCTCTGATAAGTGGTGTTATCTTGGTGATTTTTACAAGATTTTGGAGATCAAAGAGTTAATTTGTATAATCTGATAAACATGTTTATTGTACACACCGAGGAAAATGCATCATAAATTTTGAGACACTAAAGATTGAGTTAAAATGCACATAATAAACTATTAGTCACAGAGGTCTTGGTGTCTAAGGGCTTCAGAACAGTTGTCTTGCTTTCCTCAGCTGGTAATCCAGTTTTGAATGTTGGCTCATCATGTTCTGGTTGTCCAGTTTTGACACTGAGATGTGACATGGGTCAACTCTGTGCTGAGATTGAACTAAATCCACTCATTGATAAAGATCTATTCAGCCACTTTCATCAAAGAGCTGACCATTTATAGCAGATATGTGAACAGATTTGGTGGGAAAAGGCTGCAAGAATGCAACAAAGATACAAGCAGAGAAAGTATCAGGTTGGGATGGCTGCAGTAAACCCACATATGAACTTGGCTGAATGTGTGTATGTATGAAGAGTGGATTTACCTTGACTTTTGAAAATGCCGACGTTTCTTCATGACTTTAAAACAGCAGGACGAACATGAGTTTTTCAGGTCCACGAGCTGGTAGATGATGGGGTTGTACATCGCTGCCGACTTGGCCAGCAACGTAGGAACAACAGACACCGGAATGGGCACCGAGTCTGGCTCGCCAAACGCCGACACCACCGACACCACTGCATAAGGGATCCAGGCTATCAAGAAGCCGGCACAGATCAGCATCGCCACCTGGAGAAGACACAAAACAGTATTCAGTCCATAGATTTCCACTCTGGCATGTCTTTTATGTTTCTCTGTCCCTTCCCTCCAATGTCTCACCCACCTTTGTGAGTTTCATCTCAAGGTTGTGGCTGTTTTTGATGCGGGCGTCAAAGTGTGAAATTTCCTTTGTGGAGGACTTCACCTTGAAGATGATCATGACGTAGGAGAACACGATGATGCCGGCGGGGAGGACGAGACAGAAGAACAGGATAGCCATGACAAAGCTCTGGCCGGACACGGAGGCCTGAGCAAGCCACCAGTCCAGCGTGCAGGAGGTGCCAAAGGGCTCCGGGGCATAGTTCCCCCAACCGACCAGGGGCATGGTGGCCCAGAAGCCTGCATAAACCCATACGAAGGCCAGGCACACAAAGGCGTGGTGGCGTTTCAGCCATGTGCCTAAGAAAGAAAGAAAAAAATAGGACGAATCATGGTTAAGTGGTGAAAGAGACAATAAAACCCAGTTTTTAGACATGACTTCACCTCCAACATTGACCTCCTCCTCAGTATTTGGACCGTATCAATCTTGTCAAACTAAATTTCTGCCCCATGACCATTATCAAAAACTGCACCTCCTCTAAAATTCCTGATAGACGACCTCACGCATGGCATCACTGTATCAGGCTGCAGTATACAGTGTATTTTCCAGCAACATGTCCTTTCTCATAAATCACATCTGTCAAACGCAGTCTGCTTCAGTCAAGCGATGACAATGTGTCATTTAAAGAAGACAAGTGTTTCAAGAAAATTTAGCTTGGAAGGATGTAAGTTGTATGTGCCTGCTTTTTTCTGCAATTTCAGCAAGCAGCTGGGGGATTTGTTGCATATATGTTTTATTATAGTATCTGTTGTTAAGGAATGGACTGTCAATATTGCATTAGCAAAACAAAAAGAAAAAAAAGTGCTTACATTACATTTGCAGTGGCAGCACTTTGAATGTTAATTTTTTTGGTACAGACTGTCAGCTGCTAACTTCCATCTGTGAGAAGCTGTTTCTATAAATATGCCCAAAACCGTTTTATAAACTTCTGAAAAAACTAAAGCATAACAGCTGCAGCGATGTTTTCTATACACTGTTTTATTTTTTGGTGATCTGCAACAATATTAACATTGACTGCCATGTATTGAGTTTTTGCCAGCCTTTCCCCACCTACTCTTTATGTGCCTCTCATACAGGGTGCAAATGAAAACATGCTGCTCCGAGACTGTGCTCAGTCTGCTGTAATCAACCTGCAACCTGAGCAACAACCAGTGTGAACAACTGTCCAGCATATTTGCTTCTCATTTTCAGGCTTCAATGAGTTCTGCTGTGGCAGCTGAAGCAGGAAAAGAGTCAGGAAGAGACAGCTGTAGCAGATGAAGAGAGAGGAGGACTGCCAAAATGGATGTCTGTGTTTTCAGCTATTTGTTACTAAACAGAATGAAGATTTCTGCAGAGGAGCTTCTTCTATGTGGTACTTAATTTAAAAAAGTGTAGGTATTCCTCCTCCTCTCACCAGCTATTGCCACAAATAGTCTAATTATGTGGGAAACACTGCTGCAGTATTATAGTTTACATGCCCCTACACAAAAATCAAAATGACCTTAAATTTCAGATTTCCTGATGTTACCTTAATATTTCTTGGTTCTAAAGTGTATAGTATGAATTGAAAAACAGAATATGATCAGTGCAAAATAGGACAAAACATGTTCTATTCAACAGAAGCACATCATTTAGAACACATAAGAGTACAAAGAGCCTCTGTAGTCCTTGAAGGAGCACTAGTTGTAATCTTTCTAATTTGTAAGTACAATTGCTTTAATTTGAGAGTATAATTATTTTAATAGTTAGGAATGAATTTTCCTGTCATAGGGTTGGATCTAAATTGCAGACAGTTCAATATTTTTCATTAAAGAAAGCAAAAACATACACATTTAGGGCTTTTGGCAAAAAAAATTGGATGGTTCCTGCCGTACCGTATCGGAGATGGCAGATCTTGAGGTATCGATCCAGGCTGACCACAGTCATCGTGATGAGGCTCCCGCAGCCGAAGAAGAAACCCGCCCACCCGTAGAACCGACAGCCCTCCCAGCCGAACAACCAGCGGTGGGAGAAACTAGATACAACAAAAAAGGGCTTTCCTGTCACTGCAAGAAAGCAAAAAGGGGGGAAAAACAAGACGAAGAGGAAGAAGATAAAAGACAAAGAGGCATGAAATGATAATGGAGGAAGAGGACATGTGGGAACAGGAAGAGGATGAAAATAAAGAGGCAGAGTTGGAATGGGGTTGGAGAAAATCGATATTTGGAGTTAGAATTTCATTGCAAATCATCCTGTGATATACATGGGTATAACTCTTTGCCCACAGATAAATATGTGGTTTATTCTACATAGACACTTGCATTTTCATGACATTCATTCATTCATTCTTCAAACTGTATAGTTGATTCAGAGTCGCAACAGAAACTATAAACTTCCTCCAGCTCCTCCTGGGGGACCTCGAGCTGTTTCCAGACCAGCCGGTGACTGGGTCAGCTTTTGTTTTTTGATCGATAAATTCAAGGTTGGTTTCTGATTGACATTTCCATTTTGGACCCAATCATTCTTCAGCACTTACACATGCCTCAATTAACATTTAATCTGTCCTTCTTAGTGTAGTTTCTGTTAGATCCATGCAGGTATGTAAGAGTAGCTTGACATTTTTTAACTTTATTTACTTTCAGATGGTAAAAACTGAACTTAATTCAAGATTTGTTGAGGGATTCAAAAGGACTTAATAAGAGGATTGTGTTAAGGGACACATATTTTGAGCTAGTTTCTGAACCAATAATTGGCAGCCTAAGCATCACTAATTGATTAATCATTCCATGCTCCATCAAATTATGTCACGTGACATGATCCGCTTTTATGGCTTACACAACTACTCGCTGGACTACATTAATGCTGCTGTAGCATGCTGCAATTTATTTACAAAAAGAAAGATCTAGTCAGTAGACATCAAGCATCACTGGAAGCTTTCTCATAGTGGCACTTTACCAGTTAAAGTCCCACAGTGCTTTCTGCTTGCCAACACTAAACAGCCAGTAGTTAGACTGATTGCCTCCCTGGGACGCTAAGGTATCAAACAGTAACAGGCTCAACCAAGTACTACAGCTAATCTACAATACATTTTTGGATACGCAAGTCCTTAGTCTTCTGCCATATGGGGTAATATATTTTGAATTAAGTTATTAACAATTACTAGTCGATTACACATTAATCCTTAACATCCCTAATTGGGATTTAGTAAAATGCTATGAATCCCATTATAGTGTTTATTTAGAGGTGATAAGGAATTATAAAACAAGCACATTGGGAGTTTCAATCAAAATAGTTCACCCACCTTAACCTGGAAGACACTCTGGTGGTATAAATTAATGAAAATGCTAACTAAAGTCACCTATCTAAATAATTTTAGAGAGCATAATTGAAAGCATGCCAATGCTAGTAACAACAAGTTTCTGGAAATGTCCATAAACAAAATTCTCCGAGTCCCAAACTCTCTCTCTGTCAATCTCTCTTTTAGCCTATTCATCATTGCAAAAGCTCTCAAGGTTATTGAGTTTACATGCTCCCAAGTTGTTTACTTGGATTCACATCTGGCGACAGATGTGAATCTAAAGATGTTTCTGGAATGACCCCCGAGCCAAAATTAGGTTGACCTAGAAGTATTTTTGGGATCATTGTCTTGCTAGCAAGTGCAATAATTTCAAGGTTCAGTCTACAAACGTATATGGTCATAGTCTTAAATATGGCTGGGTATATCAAGAAATCGACAATACTAGCAAAATGAACACATTTGCCAGCGGAACACCTGAATGGCATGATGCTACCACCTCCATGCTTGACTGTTTGGGTGGTATTCTTGTTCTGACAATGGCCTTGCTCTTCTTACACCAGACATACTACTGATTCAAAGGTCCAAACTGTTTTATTTAGTCTCATCACTTGTAGAGTTCTTAGCACAGTCTCCAAGAACTCTACATGCCTGCCCATTTTGTTTTTTGCATATTGAAAATGACTGACTGCTTTTTTAGTGTTGTACTATGAGAACCACAGAGGTTTGCTACTTTTAATTTTGCGCATGATGCTCTCAGCTGGATGTCTACTTGAAAAAGCATTGTGAAATCATTTTTGAACTATTTCCTTTTAATAACATTGAGTGATTTTTCTTTCTCTAATTTCTTCCAACAGTTCAATTAGCTCTGCCATGTTTGCTGCTCAGCTTGAACATCTGTATAGGCAGGATTTTACAATTTTCACAGCAGATACAAATACAGTGTCATACATTCCTCCCAAAATTAACTGCATTGCACAAAAAATGGTGCCCTTAAGTAAAATTAAACAGATTATAAACAACAACAACAACAAAAAAAACCAAAAAAAACAACAGAAGTACGTATTTAGAACATGCTGCATTTAAAAATAAAAAACCCACTACTCAGAAAGATGGCACATTGTAATTATATTCTCAGCAGTGGTTTAATAATTGTAATTGCAACTGTATAATTAGGCATGAGTGCTGCAAGATTAGGACAGGTTGTTGTAATTACAGCCCATGTACTGGCATAAAAATGCATTGGCATATATGTTTTCCAGTATGCACTAATATGAAAACTATGAAAACACAGAAAAGAACACAGAAAAACAATGCTTGGGGTAATTTAATAGTTATGCCATCACACAGTTTGTCCAACAGCACATGCTTCAACTTCATTCTTTACAATCCTTTGCAGCATATGTAGCAGAGAATGTATCACAGCTGAGCAGATGGTGGTGCGGAGTCATGTGGTGTCTTCATGTGGTAAGCTGCAAACTAATTTGTTATTTACATTTCTGAAAAGTCAATAAACAACCCTATGATTTTCTCCTCTTAAAATTACCATTACACACACGCACACGCACACACATACACACACACACACATATATATTGCCTGATGTGCGTAACTGTATTTTTTACTCTTTAAAAATCAGTGCCGACATCTGCCCTATAAAAAGTGGGAAAGCATGTGACAGCTCTTGTGACAACCTATGAGCTCCTCTTTCCTGAAAAACATAAAAGTAAACAACAAAATGGACGGAAAGAAACACTAATGTTGACCTAAATACAAAATAAAAGAGGCAACTCTTGCAAGAAACCTTACTGGAAATATACACTGCTTAATATGAAAGTATCAGTTTTATGGTAGCTTGTGTATTTTCATGAGATTTGCCTCTCTGTTTGTGGTGGAAATACCCTTCACACACAACAAGGCCTATTGAGCTCAGTACAAAGTGCCAGAGTATTCCCACAGTGACTCCCCAACTGCTGTGCCCAAAGTAGGCCGTCTTCCTGGAGGGCTGCACAGGCCAAGAGCCATGTGGCATGCCAGGCCTCGGGCAGCATAGACAGGATAAAAATCAAAACCTCTTGGCAAGATTGCAGACATGATTAGCCAAATGTTTCTTGGAATCACTGAAAGCCCAGCAGGGGATGTACGCACACTTCCACACAGTTGCTCACATATTCTGAGGCTTAACAGCATTTACAACAAATACACCATTTACATATTGTGAGTCACTGCAATAACTTCAGCCTCTACAAATCAGGCAGAAATGGGAAAAATGATTGTGGTGAGATTTGCTTTTTGTTGATGGATTGGGTGAAGGTAAAGGGAAATATAAAAAAACCATCATCTTCAAAGCTTCACAAATGCTCACATCAAATTTCACTGAAGTGAGGAACTTCAGTTTATCAGGAGTGCTGCTCAAGAGGAGATATTGGCCTGACTGTAGTGGCGGTCAATTCTTTGAATAATTCCTGAGGAAATGCACATTCAGATCTCATATAGTCCTCAAGATGACTTGCTCTTGACCGAATGAACGGCCTCATAATCTTTAGATCCTGTTGGGCAAAAACTAATTTTAGTAATGGAGAATATTCATAATGTTAATGTGTTTGGCTTGATCCGGAGAGTGTCTGATCTGGATTGTTTAGCGAGCTTTTGGCAAGCTAAGGTTAATGTCAGCAACACAGCTTTCACTGTTACCTTAGAGGATTCTTACAGGAATCCTGTCTTGAATGACAAAAACATGATATGAAATATCAGGTAGGATTAGTATGATTAAAGAACGGAGTATGTACGTATTACGCAAGGTATACAACATGAAAGTACTTTTCAATTAATTTTTTTTCAGTTATGTAATTTCAGTTAAATAACATCGAAGAAAAAATACACTGCATGCATGCTTTAAGGACTTTCTTTCGTTTCGATCATGCTATAAGATTGAACAAAATCCCACCTTAATGGATAGTCAGTGAGTTATCTGTGAGTTAATGGGCTCCCACCAAAGTCTATTAAGCCGACAGCTTCAACAGTTCTCTTCACTTAATATCACTGTCTTCAGTTAAGGCCATCCTTTTGTCCCAGAACACCACACAACAGCTGCATGAATACCACAGGAAGCAAATGCATCACTGCCTGCAGGTACTAACGTAAACACTGGTGTTCAAAGAAAGTGCATCAACCAGGAACAACTAACCTGGTGTGTTAGATTAATAATTAGCATCACAAATAGAAATATACCATGAACCATGTTTAATAACAGTTAAGGCAAGCTAGCTAATGCTTAAACTAAAAATATTCCAAGTTGCGACCTTCATAGAACAGCTTTGGGTAACAATATTTACGGCTGAATGTTAGAGGAATAGTTCAAGCTGCTTCACTTGATCTTTTTTCATTGGGTTTATTTTTAGGAACAGATACATATTAGGACAACGACAACAACACTCAACAAAGGGATAATCCATCTCATGACAAAGTTATACACATGTATATCTAAGTTCACCTGTACATAAACAAAATTATTTTTAAAATGGGCTAATAGCTTCATTGCTTTTGCACACCTATTCTTGATCGGATCTGAAAATATACTTTAAAACATTACCAGTTTTATATGAAATCAGGCCTAACTGTTGGCACATGGGTAAGTCATCTTGACCTGTTTTCCTCACATATGTTAAGTTGATTTCTTAATTTAAATGTTATTTCTTTCCATTGTGTATATATTGTAAACCAGATCAATCCACTCATTTATGGTTGCCGTATCTTTTGAAAGCAATTTCTAGTCAAAGTTTTCTTACATGCCACTAACAGCACCTTTAACAGGTATTTATCATTCTTGACACAATTATGTTCAAAATCACATAGGTACATCATTGTTAAGTCAAAAAGAAAACTGCCTCCAGGACCCCGTGAACACTTTGCCAAAATGGAGCTACAGAGGGACACTTCCAGAAAATATGGAAGTGATTTGCCACAGTCTCTCCACACAATCTCCATCAGGTAATCTGATTGGAATATAAAAAGGAACACTATCCTATAATAAGAAACGACAAAACTTGATTTAAATGGTATAAAATTTCATATTAAAAGTGACTCATCTGCAGATTGTGCACACCTTAACCAATTTATTTCTGAGACTACAAAATATATACTCAAGAACTGCCCAATCTTGACTTCAAACTCATGGAACATGAAGAAGAATGTGTTCGTAATGTAGATAGCATTGGAATTTGGGTTCAAGACAACAAAGATTATTTGATGGCTCTAAAGGTTCTGGGAGTGAACGTGTCAGAGTAGAACCTTAAATACCTGAATCGGATGTAGTCATATGCAACACTTAAAGTTAATGAAAGATTATCTGCATTTACACCAGAAATGCATAGTTGCTATATTTTTTAGGGTGACAGCAGAAAGAATATGTAAGAATTGAGGGACTGGCTCAGTTTCAATACAAAAGAAAGACTTGGATTATTTTGGTGGAAACATTTTTGATTATTCTGAGTAAAACAGTAGGAATGAAGGTAGATTTTAGTTAAGTTCCTGCTCATGTTAAGTGTGGAGGTTAATGAAAAATCCAACAGGATTACAAAGTGAGTGTTGATATTAAAGGACTATGAAATAATGAGAGCTCCCTTTGGAAAAGGTGAGACCAAATCATTAATAAGACAGCCAGTGAGGGATTCATGGCAGAAGAAGTGGGACACAGATATCAAAGGGAGACACTATTACAGTCCACAGAAATCAATTAAGGTCAAGTATGTCAAAGAAAAATGCAGAGGAGAGAAATTCTTTTTTGGGTTTTTTTAAGCTTGAGACTAGAATATATTGGATTGAAGCCTAACCTTTATTCAATGACATAATGTATATGAGATAAATATGCGTTTTGTAATGTTCTTAAGAATGTAGAGCATTTGGGGGGGGGCAATTTTGGTCATTTTATTTTGCTAGCACTGTCTCCTTGAGAATTTAATTTAGTAATAAACCTATAAAGTGCAATTCAAAGTGTGCACTACTAGGAACTGGTGGTTCATGTATTGATATATATATTACAGATGTGCACATGGACAATTGTGGATATCCACAGACACACAGTTGTTGTTATTATAGCAGTTTTAAAGTCCAAGGGAGTCCACTTTGAGGACTCCGTAGCATACATATGCAGTAGGTGGCATCTTTGTGTTGCATGCAAACACACCCTGTCAAGCACCGCGATAAGAGCGTACAACAGATCTTGCTGATGTGCACTTTATTACTATTGACAGTAGCTTTTAACCTATTATTTATCTTTTTTACTGTCTATGGATGTGTCTGAATGTATGTCACATACTGTGGGCTGCTGGACACCTGAATTTCCCCTCTGGGGATTATAAAGTATCGTTATCTTTATGAGCACTGCTGACTTTGTAAAGTAGACACTAAAGAGCAAATCAAATGACATCAAGCTTTACTGTCATCATGGCAAGATAAGAGAGCGTTTCTCCAGGATCCAATAAGGTGCAGATGTGTGTGCTGATCGGGAGAGAGGCTTTTTTCAGCTTCCTCAGGAAATGCAGTCTCTGCAGGGACCGTGTGAAGGTTGCTGAGGTGTTCTTATTCCAGCTATGGTATTAAATGCTGAGCTGAAATGAACGTACAGGATTCTGGCGTAGGTGTCTTTATGGTCCAGATGAGCAATGACAGAGTACAAGGTTGTGGATATTGCATCCTCTGTGGAGCAGTTGGGATGGTAAGCGAAAGAATAAAGATAAAGATTGGGCTGCATGCAGACGTGTGTAGACCCTCACAGACATAGAATGTATAATACCGTCCTGAGAAGCAAGCAAACAGCATATAGCTGAAACAACTGTGAAATACATGCCAGAAGAAATTAAGTTACTCTCACCAGCCATAAAACATATGGACAGGCCAAAATTTCAGTATATGTTTGCTGAAAGAAAGGACTTGCTCCTGTAGTGTTCTAATGGTGCCTCTGCTCATCACTGCAGAGTTGGTCCAGACAGTGAAGGCTAGTTAGCAGCCCTATAAGTCAGACTACAGTCAAGACACTCAGTCCACAAACCTAAAGTTTTCCTGTCACAGTTATAGCTGCAGATCTGAAAAAGTAAAATTTGGGTCTCCTAGGTTTGCAATATTGTGTGAAGAACAGATGAACCCATTTGTCAGAGTTAACTTGAACATGTATGTTTAGGGCAAATTGTGCAGGGGTGTTCATTAGTGTTGCAGTCGAGACCACCTAAGCCGAGACCAAGACATGGCCGAGACCAAAGCGAGTTAAAATGCGGTCGAGTGTGCGAGACAAGACCGAGATCTTCAAAAAGCGGTCTCTAGACCGGTCTCAAGTATTGCACAGGAAAAATCCAACAAAAATCCTTCCTGCTTTTCTACAGAGAAGATGAGTGTTCACATATGAACATCTGATTGATATATTTGAAAGCCTCATCTAACACCATCAAACCCTTTTATAAAAAGTGTCACCTCAAGGATACGTCACCAATTAACAGTTGCCAAAATCAAATCAAAGTTAAACTGAATCGAGTGAACCATTTTGTTTTCAGTCTGGTGTGTCTGTAAAAAAGCACCTCATACTGTTCTGAACATGGCATGTTTCTCAGGTACTTCAATGCTTCGCTGCAGGAATCAAAGACTTGCTGGTCTGAAGAGACTTGATGAGCGAAAGAGGTGGACCAGCTTCCATTTGTCATCATTCATCATCTCAGCACAAAGATCTGTCTTTGAAATAACCAGCAGTATTAGCATTTTATATGCAAACATGAAAGGTTCAAGGGTGACAGATACAGGTGCACATTACTTTTAAATTGCAGTGGCCAAGGAAGAGAAAAAAAGCATATACCTTCTTCAATCTGAGTAACCTCTTTGTGAAAATCAGAAACTACACTTTGCACTCCTATAAACTGAAGCCTTTTTCACCATTTTCACAGCAAAAAACACACTACACATAAGCTGCCAGTGATATATAACCGACTGTTGAATGAAAGGGGCTTTTTATCAAAGGACTTTACATTCTAAACGTCATTCACTGTATCTGCAAACTTGTCTGCACCTACTTATATCATTTGCACATCCAGGCACATTCACATTTACACATTCTGTTCATTTGCACATTCTGTTTATTTGCACATTTCTGTATCACTCTTGTATATTCTGTTGATTTTTAGGGTCCCATAACCATTAGGTGCGGGGACCCAGTTGAAACCCATGAGTTTCTTTTTCTCGCTCTACATCGTCCTCTTCTTGCTTTTGTTTTTTTTTTTTACCATTTTTTTGAAATGCAAATTTGAAGACCTAAAACTATTCAAAAACGAGTGAAAATTTGCACGTCAGGACCAGCAAAAAAATGTACATTGTAGGGGAATTGCATAGCTGTCAGTCAAAATGGCTCAATAACGCCTCCTAGAAAATTTCAAACAGGAACTACGGCCAGTACGCGTCACCTACAACTACCAAATTTGATAGGCATATGCAGCATGTCAAACTGAACAAAAAAGTCAGTGACAGCCATATCCTAAACCTCACAGGAAGTCCGCCATTTTGAAATGACTGTTTGAAATTTCATGATTTTTGCTCATTTTCCAGAGCTATAAACTCAAAGGGTGGAACTCCAAATCACTTCAGATTTGGCCAGTACATACAACAGTGATCAAAAGTATCAAAATTGCCGTGGCGGCCTCTGGAAATTTGATCCTTTGCCATGAAACATCAGGTGCTGTGTAAATGCCCTGAACATGCTCCAATCTGCCTGAAATTTTACGTGTGATCAGTGTCCTGCCCTGATCACATCCATATGATGAAATACATTCACAATTATAGCGCCACCTGCTGGCAACAGGAAATGCCATTTTTTACACATTGATGTACTAGTGTTAGCCCGTTGCCCATATTCATCTCAAATGTGATGACATAAGCCTGAACATGTTGATGATGATTCATGGAGAAAATGGTGACTTGTCATCAAAAGGCGTGTCTGTGACAGCGCGGCGAATTTCGATGTCTCGCCATGACTACTGAAGTGTTTATATCTCAGCTGCACATGATCCAATCTACCCCAAACTTCATATGATGGACAACAGTCCGGGTCTGAACACATCCACACTCATAAATTTAGAAATATTCATAGTGCCACCTATTGGCAATAGGAAGTTATTGTCATTACATTTGCAAGGATGAGGTGGAGGTGTCGGTGGGTTTGAGAAGTTTGTTTATTGTGGAGAACAGTGTCTCTGGGTTGCTGGAGCCAGAGTGTATGAGGTGGGGGTAGAAGGTTGTCCAGGCTGTGTTGCGAGTATTCTTGTATCGTTGCAGGTAGTCTGAGTAGGCCTGCAGTTGAACTTTTAAACCGGTTTTCTTGGACAGTCTTTCAAGCTGATGCTTTCGGGATTTCATGTTGTGAAGTTGTGGAGTGTACCATGGAGCTGAATGTGTGAAGGAGACGGTTTTGGATTTAATAGGGGCCAGCTGGTCAAGACAGGAGGAGAGAGTGTGGTTGTAGTAGTTGATAAGCTCGGTGGGATTATCAGTAAGTGGGGGAGGGAAGGCAGATATACGAGTGGTGAGGGAGGCTGAGAGGGCAGAGGGAGTGATGGACTTGAGATTTCTGAATTACATTTTGTGCTTATCTTTTGGGAGGGGGGCGGGAATGTCAATGTCCATGGTGATTGCCAGGTGGTCAGAGATATGGAGGTTGAGGCTGGAGAGTTGGCGCAGAGTGAGACCAGTAGAGCAGACCAGATGCAATGTGTGACCACAGCTGTGGGTGGGGAAGTTGATATGCTGTGTGAAGTAAATTCTATGGCAAATTTATAGTTGGTGTTGTCGATGTGGATACTGAAATCTCCTAGGAGGAGAACGAATGATGATATGGCACAAAGCTGGGTTAGAAAATCAGAAAGGTCAGAAAGGAAGGATGGATGTGGCTTGGGGTCGCGGCAGATGATGGCAGTGATCGGGGGAGTTGGACCAGATAATTTAGAGAGATGTTCAAAGTAGCTAGCTGCAGGGGTGGAGATGGTGGATATTTTAATGTCCTTCCTGTATATCACAGCAACACCACCACCCCGCCCCACAGGACGAGGTTTGTCGATGTATGAATATCCTGTGGGTGTGGTCTGGTTTAATGAGAAATAGTCCATGGGTTTGTGTCAGGTTTCAGTGATGCAGAGAAAGTCCAGTTTATTGTCCATGATGAATTCATTTAAGATGAGGTTTTTATTGTTCAGGGATCGAGTGTTGAGCAGAGCGAGTTTCAGGTTGCGTTGCTTACCGATTTGTTGGGAGGACTGTGGAAGCGGACGGAGATTGGATGGGTTCACGTGCTGTTTGTTGTGATGATGTAATGCGGAAGTGCGAGGAGACCACAGTGAAGGGATGGAGTTTGGTGATGAGAAGTGATATGAAAACATGCGGCCAGAGCCTCAGTGAGGACGGCGTGATGTACGGAGAATGTCGATATGTTTGAGAATGTCCATGCACCCGGACGGCGGTGGATGTTGAGTTGACGTAGAGTTGAGGCGGAGTAGGCCAACAGCATGTTACTGTCAGAGGTGCTAGCATGGAGCTAACGCTGGCTCGGAACCAGAAGCCAGGTCTGCGCTTTTCTCTGAAGCCAGGCAGGTTGTCGAGCAGCCGGGACACGCTGTTATCCACCCGGCTGAAGTCAGGTAGATGTGCTCGATGCAGTCTGCGGTGCGGATGAAGGTCTGGTGGTTGGAGAAGGCCAGCTCCCGGTTCTGCTGCAGGATCTGAGCCTGCTCCTCCGCCAGCTAGATCCAGTTCTCGGAGTACAGGCTTTTCCACACCAAAATACATCTAGTTAGGAGGTAGAGCCGGCAGGACGTGACTAATTCCAATTAAGGACAATGTCAGGGTCCAATTTGGTCATAAAACCATAAAATATGTGTAAAAGTTAAAAAGTTACCGGCGAGCAGCAGCAGCCAGATGCGCTAGCGTTCACTCCTCTTATTTTATTTTTTCTGCACTTTATACCCTATCCTAATATTCTGTGTTGTCTTATTGTTCACCCCTTTACTGAATATCCATACCGCTGTAGCAACTTAAGTTCCCTCTGAGGATTAATAAAGTCAGTCTAAGTGTAAGCAATGGATTACTTGATTGCACTCCAGTTTTCATCCAAAATTAATTTGGAGTCATATGTTCTGGCAAAGACACTTTGATCTTGTTTTAGAGTTTCTGGCTGTTTAACTAGAATAGCTCCACTAATTGTGTACGCCAACTAACCACTAACTTTGTCTGCATTTAATTTTCAGCAGGAAGTGTACAGTGCAGTTTAACAGAGCTTTATCTCTTACAACAGCTGTTGCTGGTGGAGACAAGGCTGCTGAGATGATTTTAACTCAACCAACCTTTGAAGCCCCAAAGCCATTTTTAAAATACAGGCTTGTTTCAAATACAAATAACACCAAGTCAGTAGTATTCTCCACATCTACCACCCTACCGTAAAAGCCCTGAATTGCTCCCATATCACTGTTTCTTTGTATACAAAGTAATAAGTAAATGGCTTAACAGCAAACAGTCACTCAAGATTTCAACATCTGACCTATAAATTAGGTCTCACAAAGCTTTCAGTCTTCTCTAAACCGTTAAACCATCGTTTACCTCATTCAGATCTAGTCTACACTTTATTATAGAGATATTCTGTACTGTCACGTTGTCCTCTCATGAGCATGCAACCTGAAAAAGTTGCTTATTTCTTGTTCTCATGTCTCATTTAATTAATGTCAACAAGACCGGATCAAAATAAGTTCGCGACTGAAACCACGATATTTTAGTGGTGTTAGAGTCTGAAAACAGAGCCCTCCTTTGTATTCCCTCTATCAGTTCTGGATAAAGAGACTAGGAATGTTGGAACCAAAGTGAATCATGAGTTTCCAGACTATTCAAATTCTGGGTTTCTTGGGATGGTGACAAACTATGAGGTTTTGTACATATTTAGTGTTCTTTCTTTGATATTGCCTCATGAAGTCAATGGAGTTGTGCAGACATATAGATGAACATCGCAAATACCAGTCAATGAAGTCATCACCATCTTCTAGGATTAGACTTAGCTAAAACAAGAAAGTAGCAAGTAAGGAAATAGATCACACAGATTGTACACAGATTGAGTGTTATTGTTGATGAAGGCATAAACATCTGAATCATGCAAACCATACATTAACAGTATTGTAGTTACTGCTGTCAACCTTGTGTTAGTGTGCACAGTAAATGTGAGTGGGAAGCCCTTAAAATAGAACCCTGAATCACTGAGATGCAGTGTGTAACATACTGTAGGCAAACTGTCAAGCTGTCACATCACTAAAGTATTTGAAGGTCTGAAAGCAAACAACAGACTCCAAGTTATTCCAGTCAAGTTTTAGGAGATTTTGACCAAGTTAGATTGCGTTTGTGTTTTATTCCTCCAGTAGAGTTCCAGAGACTAGGAGAATTAATGCCAAGAAACGCTGAAGCCACTTCAGCTGCACATGGTTGCCCCAGCACCCTACTAAGACACTTTTTTGTCAGTTTGTTACCTAACTGCCGGTCATTAGTGCACCAAGGCATTGTGACCTTTAAGACAGTACCCGACTGATGGAAAGACTCACTTTGGAATAAGATTCCTCATTTATTCTCAGTCTGACAACGTCATTCTTTGAAATCACAAGGCAGACAGAAAATGAAAAACATGTACTGTGAGCCAGGACTACTGTGAAAAGTAGCTGCAGGGGAAACACATGGGCGGACAACCCGACTCTGTTCACTTTCAGGGCACACGTGTTCCCTGTTGACTTAACTGGCTTGTGTCTGCAGAGAGCAGGGCAATCACAGGTCAGCATCCCAAGCTGATGTGTGCCAATGCCAGAATCCATACAGTACAGGCAGATGAGGTCAAACCTCATCAGATAAGAAAACCCCACTGTTGGCTTTACCAATTAAATTTCCTTGAGGTGAAAAGGTGGATTTATAGGCAGCTCTGGAGAGTGATGCAGGGTCCTGATTCTAAAGATCCAAAGAGCTTGGTTATGTTTTTGAAGTTTCTCAACTGCTTTTTGAAAGGCAGTAATTAAATGTTAGAAGTTATTTGACCTTGGCCTTTAAGGCTGCATTCACAGTATATAGGAAGAAACTGAAAGAATGAGGAGACCTTTTCTTTACTGTAGCTACTAACGATTAAGTTGAACTTATTGGAAAGCTGACGCTCAGAGACTAGAGAAACTATACATTGATTCTAACCAATGGCTGTGAAAGCATCTCGTGTAAAAAATTATTTACTGCAACGTTTACAATCATGATACAATTAATTCAAGTTACTGTCAGTTAAACTGTGTGGTTTGTGAAGAAATTAAAAAGCTTTTTGTGCAACAGTTTACAAAAAGCAGGTTCTGTGCAAGAACTGCCAAAAATCTCTAGTAAGAATGATATAGAAAACAAAAATGCATAAAAATGTAGTGGTAAAAGATACCATTTTGTTAGCTGAAAGTTTCACCATTTTGTTTTTTGTTTGTTTGTTTGTTTTTTATCAGCATGCTAGCAGAACTGTTTCGCTGGATGTCCACTTCACAAAGAAACAACATAAATTCTGATGCTCTGGAACTACAATCTGATGTTTAACAAAGGACTGTGGTTACTAAAATGTACACAAATGTATAAAATGAAGACAGAAGTTTTGATTTTCATCAAATATGGGATTTTGCTGGGTAAATACCACAGTCCTACCATTTAAGTCACAGACAAATGCAGACAGATTTACAAACTTTTTAAGCTAAGATTGACATTTTAAGAAGGTATGTAAGAATATGAAGCAATGTCCATGTAGAAATTCTTGTTTGTTGTATGGACTGGAACATAGCCTGACTTTCTTTGTTGGCTATAAGAGCCTTTGGACCAATTCTAATTCAAGGATTCACCGTAAGTCAGCTGGGATAGGTGTATAGATAATGGATGGATAGAAGTTTTTAAGCAGTGAGGTTGCCGGATAGCAGGAGATGAACTGTAGCTGTTTGCAGAATGCTGCTGAGTACTAGTGCAAGTGAAATGTGTCAAGGGACTGATACACAGGATCAAAATGAAACTTTCTCAGTAATCCCTTGAAGTTTGCACATTTGAAACCACTTCTTGATACTCAACTATAGAGACTGCTGGCCTGACAGAAAACATTATGTGACAAACCCTTACCTCTGAACATGCCAGGTGTTCACAGAGCTGTCTCTGGCTTGTAGAAAACCTGAGATGATTCAGTGAAGTCTAGGGGTGCAGCTCTCCACCTTCCTCAAGCCATCAAACTTTTTCAAGTAATCTTGAAGATTATTTAGAACTTCTCTAAATCCAACCACATCCAGACTGACAGATGTCTGTCTCCAGGCTGTTCTGAAGGGAAAGTGGCTCATCTGGTGCAGCTGCCAGTTGTCTGACAGCCAACAATAGACACGTATTGGGCAAAATGGGAGTAAAACATTACAAATAGTTGGATTTTCCTGTGCCAAAACAAAACTCTTGATGCTTTCCACTCCAAGCAGTGAGAGAGAAACACTGTCACCAGAGGCCTCCAGATGATAGCAGCAGCTGAAGTCAGGCAGCAGCTGAAATGTTCTCTTTGTCGCATTAAAGCAGCAGCAAAATACCACAATATCAGCACGCAGTACAATTGCCGTGATACAGAAAGCACGATGCACAATGTGCTGCTGCAGCGTTTACCTCTGAGAGACTGAACTTACAGTTTTTTACCAAACGATATGAACAAGTGCTCAGCGTTCTCCAAAAACGTGACTCGTCCATGTGACTGATACCTTAACTGTTTTGGTGGCAACAACAAATTAATCACATATCGTGCAACCGAGATTTAGTACAAGCAAAAGCGCAAAAACACTTGAATCAATAAAAGAATTAGACAATTAATATCTTGTAGCTGTTTAAACTTGACACATAAATATTGCTCATCTTGTGCTCACTGTACCTGATATCCCAAAATCGAAGATGGCTAAGTTAACAGTCATGATCTCCGGAGGCTTCAACTTGGTCTTGCGTTTGATGGTCATATAAATAACGTAGCCGTTCCCTGTTGTCGACATGATTCCTGTAAGAGAAACAAGAGAGAGAGAGAGAGACTGAGAAACCGCCATTTGCACTTTTTAAACACCACCATGACTGTTTGTCAGTATATCTTGATCCAGTAGGGACATACATTTAAAGCAGCTGTATTCAAGCACAATGTTGTTTAGTGGACAAAATACTGAAAACAAGTCTGTTAATGCACATTGGCTACAGAATAATGTAACCAGTTGGGTAGATAATCTAATATAAAACATACATTGCTTACTCTTATCAGCAATCTTGAGTCAGAAACAAAGAAAAAACTAAATACTTCAAAGCATGACTGTGAAGTTTTACAGGTATACAAATGATTGTACGGAAAATGTATTACGACATGGATAAGGGTTCTGTTAAGAGGAATGAAGGCAGACTGTAAGAAGCAAAATGTCAGCTTTACTGAGAAACTGCAAGGTTACGTGAACCACAAGCACCCTGTTAGCCCTCAAAGCTAATGCAAGAAATTGCACTTCAGTTAACTACTGAAACAACATTCATTTATTTACAGCGAAATGTGCTCACAAATGGTTTAAAAAAGAAAACAGCAGCCTTCCAGAAGGAATTTATGCCAACTTCCTGCAATGTTTAATTTCCTTTTAAATCCATTTTGGTGTTTATAAGCACCCTGATAATTAGAAACGACATGTTGTCATTGTTACCTCTGTTTGCCTGTAGTTTGGTGCTGCAGAATAAGCATAAAATAAGTTCTTATCAGAGCTTTTTGGCCTGATGCTGCTGTTAGAAAGTTAATGAGAGCAGTAAGACAGTACACCTGAGGGCCATAAAATGAATGATTGAATGATTAGAGGTCGTCACTGCTGCTTCTCCCAGCCTCGTCCTGTCAGTAAACTAATGTCCAGACTCACATGAAGCGCAATCATAAGCTTGTCCTGGTTTTTTTGTATCACTTCTGATTCACACATGCCATTGAAGTGGGAAAATCATGTTTTATTCAACTAAGACTTTACGAAGATGAGGTTGTTTTCTTTGATCCGTAGAGAACTGGGCAGGCTGCTTTTATCTCCTGCAGACTTCATTACTGGAATCCTCTATATTCTGGTCTTAGCATTAGCATTACGAGCTGAACAATATTGCTTCTAACACGTGTCACGAGACATTATCCACTATTAACTGTTGCCTGTAAGTTTGAGAATTGATTGGACAGTTTTGACATTTAAAGCATCCTGGCTCCAGTGCCTTTCGCTGATTTGCTTCCTTCTTGTCGGCCTGATTGCTGATTAGAATCCCCTAGCTGCTGGTTACATCTCAGTCATTATGGAGCAGATCTGAACTCCTGGGGTTCCCATACAAGAAAAGTCACAGTTTAAAATGACCTTTTTGATTGCTTAAAATTGTTTGAAATAATATGCATTTTATTGCTATTACAATTACAGTTAAAATTGTAAAACTCCACCTGTGAAAAGTGTGATGATTTACTATTGATTACCACTTTCTAATCAAAATCAATGGCAAATATTACAGAAAAACATCTACAGTAAGCTCTCTTAGACTTAGCATTTTTATCATGCACACTTTTAATACAACCAAAGCAACTGCGGCTCAGATCTCAATTACAAAAGCTATTTTTCCAAACGCCTGAAAGTCTGTAACCATGGAGATCTTCTCCAGCGCTGTACCTGGATCTTTTGTCCCACAAGGCTTGAATTAAGTATTATTTTTTTTAACAGCTATACATTGTAAATTGGTTTGCATCTCACAGCAAGAGACATTTACAAGGCAATTGCTACTAGTACTGCAAGAAATACAGTGTTGACATAACTATATGACATGGAAATATGTGAACATGATGGGTATAAACATTTAATGTATTTATCCTTGTTTTATGCTTGCAGCTATGTTAAGCACATTTGTTGAATTTTATGCTTGAGCTTTGCCATTTCACAAAACACTAATGTTTTAATAAATGAGAATACGTGCCAAGAACCACTAGAAGACGGTGTATTAATGTCAGTAGGAACCCTTTGAAATGAGCCTCTGTCCTCAGTGATAACGGAAGCTGAAATTAAACTCACATGACATTGAAATGAGCAGTATTTCATGCGCAGGGACTCCCATGACTTTGTATTTAAAACAGGTTTCCACCCAATTACACTCAATAGATACAGAGCGCTGCGGCCTCACATAAATTCAGCTCTGTCAGCCATTAACCGGAGCTTCTCATATCAGCTTTTGAATAGCTTTCTTTTGTCATTCGTAACCTTTTATTTTCAGCGAAGTTTGTGGAACAACATACCAGCACGTGTTTTCTTTTCACACTTAACTACTGAAGGTAGACGGTTTTCCTTTAAACGACAATGGCAAGGTGAAAATGAAGCAAAAGATTTCATTCCTCCAAAAGAATTCTTCATAAATGACAAACAAATGGAGAGATGCAACAGCTTTTCTTGTCTTGTCGCTGTCAACTTGCTGTGAATGAAGCATGACAAGTAAGAGCTTCAGGTGGTCACCATCCAGTTGCAGTCCAATAACATATTTAGGCCATCAAATCAATGCTAATGTCACCCTTTAATAACCTGAAACTCTATAAAATACCTATACAGATTATCGTGGCCTGTTGTGGCTTCCCTTAGCTTCAGAATTAAAAAACACTTGTGGAGTAACACTGAGATAAGAATGCAACAGTGCAAAAAGATGTAACATTTTTAGTTTTTATCCAGAAGGTCTTCCAGTATAATCAACATGTTGTATCTAATGTGAACCAACACAGTGAACCTTGAAATTGTTTGCCTTGTCCTTGAACTGCTTAAGAGGAAAATTTGACAATGACCAAGTTTATGGTGTGTTGTGTAACATGTAACAGTAGAATATAGATATATTATGTAATACAGGAAGCACTGTTTTCAATGTATCTTGAAATAACAAATATTATATTGAAAAAATGTCAATCAATAAAGAAAATTGCAGTAACATAGAAGAAATAATGAAAAAAAATCATTTATATTAGACCAGAAAAAAAGCAAATTCAATCTAATGTCTTTCGGTATGTAAATGAACAGCTGTTTATCCATTACAATGACTGTGTTGTGATTTTAAAAGAATAGCTGAATTTACTTCCACTAATATTTTGAGAATCAGCTGTAAAATGTGTTAAACCATCTTGTCAATAAGGCTCACATTTCCAGAAAATGCATGAAAGTGGAGCCCCTATGTGACTCTATGACAGATGTTGCTTTCATATATGAATATTTTTTTATCCCACATGAATTTACTGAATTCAGAAAAAAAAATTATGTGAGTAAATTGCGCAGAATCTGATTATTTTATCCCCAAATCAGTTTCTGTGGCAGTTTGTTGTCAGAAGTCAATTGTGACTGCAAAGGGCGACATGGAAAATCAAGTGGAACAATCAAATCATCTTGAGGACATTTACGGAAAATTGATACGCGTCTGATAGTGTCATTTAGCCTGGATTCGGTCATGCACTTTTGTTTTTAGAAAGAGAAAATCTAATATGAAACACATTAAGCTCATTTGAAAGAAAAGTAAGTCTGGAGAAAGTTGTCTTATGAGACTTATGTAAACCAGATGAACTGGGATCTTTCTCAGAAATATTAGAAAGCAAAACTTAATTGATTAAAGGCTGTAAAATCCTTGCAAGAAAAACAGCATTTAGAGGTACTGAATTACTACTGGATTTCTTTCAGTTCAAACTGATGCCAGCTTTGTTTTTTATTTTGCTGTTATGTCTTTATTTGCTTTACGTGGTTGTATAATGAGTTCTGGTTTTAATTTGCAAACAAAATTACTTTTTCTTGATATTTTTCTCATTTTCTACCTGATAAAATTCCCCTATCTGGGCTTCTAGCTTAAGCTTAAGTCCGACACTAATGCAGTTATGTACAGTACAACAAACGCTAACCTCCATGTAAGTTGTACCCGCTGTTTACTTCTCCACTGAAAAGACACAAACAAGCTCAGTTCTGAAAGAATAAACCAATCCATCACATGGAACCTCGGCCACTCATTTTATCTAGGAGATGTTATATTTTTATCTATTTTTTAAAAAGTGTGCTTTACTGAGTTCTCAGTACCATCAGAAACAATTTGTCTGTCTGATGTCAAGGTTATTATAGGAGCAGTTTTCTATATGAAAATAAGACAAGATAAGCCTTTATTGATCCCACAGCGGGAAAATTTACACCGTTCCAGCAGAAAAAAGCAAAGGGACATTAGCTGAAAAAAAATAAAACAAACAAGAAATATACATAAATATTGCTGATAATGTACATATTTCTCTCTTCCTCTGAATGGGGAAAACAACAATATGGCACAGGGCACAGAAGAGAAAAACATTGGTATTGTACAGATTCTTTTATCAGTCGATAAATTCTGATATTTCACAGACGGTCCTGACGTTGCACAGATTCCTTGAATTTCTACAATTTCGTTTAGCAGACGCTTTTATCTAAAGCGATGAACATCTGAGTGTAGATACAACACAAGCAAGAATCTAGTCAGGAGAAAACAACCTGGATAAGAGCCATAAAACAAGCTCAAGTGTGAACAAAGGTGTTCGGGGAATAGCTGGGTTTTTATTCTTTTCTTACAGACTGAGAGGGATTCTGCATATCGAACAGCATGGGGTGACTCGTTCCACCACCGGAGAATCACAGAGGAGAAGAGTCTAGCTATCGACCGGCCCTATTGTGGTGGTTGTATCAGGCGCCTTTTGTTGGCCAAAAATAGCGAGCGACTGCCTCTATATGTAAGAAGAAAAAAAAAAAAGTCTGAACGTATTGTAAGTATTTATAACATAAAGGTTTAAATGTATCGATGTTGTACCAAAACGAAGTATATGTGGTCTACTAGGAGCATTGCAACGTGCAAAGAAAGTTCTTCGTCTTGGCTCCACGTGATCTGCAACAACTGTGCAAACAGGGCCTTGAAATGGGGAGTTGCTCATGTTATATGGTAGATTGTGTGGTATTCAGCTATAGTTTTTAAGTCTATGATAGATTTTTTCACTATTCCCAATAAGGAAAAGAGATCTTTTGCGTTGTAAGGGTGGAAAAACAATCAATCTGTCGCACCCAGTGAAAATGCATCACATACAGGCAGACAAATGCAGTTTAGCTGCATAGTTTATCCCCCACAACCCCAAGGTACAGTATGTTATATATGTCTAGCAGCCCAGAGCACTCATACTGAGTGACATTAAATTATACTAACATGGGAAAATGAGCAAAAATAACCATTAGTCAGCTGATTACTGAGCTATGGATGCATCATGAATCCTGTCAGGGAAGGTCAAAGCATCTTCTGGACTGTTGTTCAGAAATGTAGCTATAGAGCACTCAGAGCAGGACAGATTCGATCATTTGGAGGTAGCAGGAAAACTCTGTCTTGCTTTCATGTCACCCTTTCTCTACCTGAATGTGGAAAAGGTACTCGAAATGTTTTATCAGGTAAGAGCACTTTTCCTCATAAAAAAATACCAAAATAATATAATAAAAATTCCTTTGAGGCAGTAATACAGTTTTTAATGATATCAATGCCTATATGCATGACTCTAGTCTTGTACTGGGCTGTTTTCAGGCAAAGCAAGTTACTGAGGGAACCACCAACTGAAAGGGAGGCACATTTTCCTAATTACTGTGTACATTTTTATGAACCTTTTCCGAACGCGCTGGTCACTCTACACACTGTACTGTGATATGTAGTGTATCTTCCAATTACTGTTAAAACTGTTAAACTAGTGGCCCTATGTATTTAACACACAGTTCTTTCTATACTGATGAGTCAAATTACTGCTGAGACTTTTCTGTATCATGTATGATCTTTTTTCAAACTGAATGTGTCTGAAGTCCAATCAACAGAGTGGTCCATAAGTTTAATAACAGAAAGAGACATTTAGAAAAAAGAAATGATGTTTCCCAATTTAGGCTGAGCACTGACTTGTAGTTCGGCTTTCAGTTCAGATCAGTGTTACACAACAATCAAATCAAGCTCCAGGTCATTAATCGGGTGAGAGAGTCTCCAACTGGCCCGCTGATAATATTCTAATTCACAATAGGAATAAATTAATACACACTGGGATTTATTTGTTTATATAGTAAATGCTGAATAACGTCCCGTGGTTGTTAGCTCATTTGAAAAGAAACAATTTTGACCAAAGATGAGATATGGGCCTTTTAATGGTTATTAATGTTATCTTACAATTACAAGAGTTTGTTAATTTAAAACCCACTCCGGCGAAAGTCCAAATTTGAAATTGTCAACATGTCCACGTGTTGTCTTTTATACACTGGAAGATACAACATAAGCAAAATAAGCTGTCGTGACTGAGCATTTCCACCTTGTTGCTCTTGTGTAGCAATGAAAGTTGATTAAGTCCGTATTACATGTTGTTATTGTGCAGTTAGGAGTAGTTTTACAGTGTTTGAGCAGAGTCATAGGTGAGCTGGTGTGCTCAGGCTGCAGTCAATGGGTGGGCGGGGAGAGGCGAGGACTTCATTGATCTGCACATTCTATTGGCAGCAACCACGTAGCGTTGCATCTAAGACAATTTTAGACATGAAGACATTATTTACCCGTAAAAATAAAACTTCTAAATATGTAACTTGGATAAACAGTGTTGAGTTTTTAGGGTTAAACCAACCCTAAAGACCCGAGAGGGTTCGTAATTGACTGCTGGCCTCCTGTCATTTTCCAACAGTGACCCCCAGGAATAGCAAATTGTCCTTGGTCAAGATGTTTGCTCCTAATATAAGAGCTGTTGTAGTCACGCCTCATTGCACTTCTTGTAAAAAGAGCAGCCAGTAGTTATGTGATGATATGACACTTAAGCATCGGTTAGAAATGTGAAAATGTCTTGTTTTAGGTGGATTTCGGTGAATATTTGTACCACACCTTTAAAAAAAATACTATGGAACAGGATGAATACTATTAACTAATACTATTTTTTTCGGAAACTTGCAGGTTTTATTTTCAAAATGCTGAATTATTCAGCTGTAAAAGATTGTAAAAGAAAATGCTTCACTTATTTAATATAAAATGATTAAATCAATCATTAGGCCTGGGTGATAATACAATAGCAGCTCCTTCCTTTTTTTAATGTGCATCAAGTGCATGATTCCTTCATTCTTATTTATTTCTATCCATGTGAGTCATTTATTTATTTTTGTGAGTTTTATACTGTTGTATTAACGGTAAAATTGTGACTTCTGTCCTTTGATAAATAGACTAAAGCAATAAAATTCCAATTTTTACTTCAGGTATTTGTTAAAAATGATCAATAATTTAAATAAAATAAACTACATTGAGCCCACCCTATACTGATAAAAAAAAAAGTGATAAGGAAAGCCAAAAGTAAAGTCTCCTATTGATGCATGTCCACATAGAGGCTGTCTGGGATATGAAGAAACCAGTGGATGTTTCGCTCCCAGGCCCAAAATATCATGAAATACTGGTTTTATACTGTTATCTGTGCCCATCTGTGAGTACCCTGTTAATGTTTCTGGTGCAGAATGTTCACCATGCTTAGAGTGTTCTGAATAATACTTCTCTGCAATAGAAAACAACACCTGAACAGCACCGTTATCACTGTGACAATCTTGCCCCTAAGGAGATCAGCAGCAGGAGAGAACATTGCCTAAAATTCTCTTCCCCTGCAGTTTCCCTAAAAAAAAGAAAAGCCTCATTTTGGGGCAGAGTAAACAAATATTAATCCCTCAGTCATGGACCTGCTGCCCAGTCAGCTGCTTCCCATTCAGCCCGTTTGATCTGTACAAACCTTTTCAGTGCTGAATGAACCAGATTCATTGATGAGGGTTCTATTTGGACAGCTAAAGTGAAATTATTAAATAAAAAGCATAATGAGTATACTGTACACTTCCCCATTTCCATGTACTCATATGACGCACGGTACCAGGAAAAAAATATAATAGCGAATAGAGGCTCTCAGCTAACATTTGGACTGCTGGAACGTTCCCACAAGGAACAAAATGTGCAAATAGTTCTAAAAATGAATAAACACACCACACCTCACAGAAAACCAATTGCTTATCCCCCAAAGCACATCACGCAACCTCTTCCTCGGTGCATCTGTTTCCCACCTCAGATTTTCTGGTGTTTTATTATCTGACACCTAATCAGAACTATTGGGACTGAAAGATGGATGAAAAACTAATTAACAACCTTGAGTTTGTTGAATTTCTAGACCTGTGCAGGGCCAAATCACCCCCGAATCACCCTCAAATCAGTAACAGAGAGAAAAAAAAATATCCTATTCTCCTGGTGACGTATTTCCAGGCAGGTACAGCTGCCAGGTTTGTTACAAAAACACAACTGGAGTCTCTGACAAGGAAGCAATGCACTTAGCAACTTCGGCATTATGGCTACAGTGCTGTTACTTAACGCCACGGGGAGAGTGGTAAATATTGTACTGATCGATGCTGAACGTGCACCACAAGAAAACGCATTTTAGCAGCTTTTATCAGCAAAACTTTATCAGACTTCTAAAGGGGTCCTAACCTGTAAAGAGCTGCGAGAAATGAAAAGCAGAACTTACACCTGCATGGGTGTGATAATAAACACAAGGTTGAGGTCATGCAGCTCCAGCAGTTAAAAGAATCAGTGATTTAGTTTGAAACAGGAGAGAAATGGAAGTCATTGAAGTAAAATGTTTTTAGCCATTTTAGTCACTAATAGGGATCAACCGATATGGATTTTTCAGGGCCGATGCAGATTATTGGTAATCAAGAAAGGGCAATAACCAATATTTAGAACCAATTTACATTAAATGTAATGTTTTAAGAGCAAGTGATAGCACAGACCTGACATTCATAACTAGACTTCTTCATTAATACTTTTGAATATACCTGAATATGTAAAATAGTAACAGGAGTAAGTAAATGAGGACATTCTTCTTTGTTTATGTGACTGAGATTGATCAGTTTGTCTCATGTTCTCCTCTATTTTCTTAATATTTCACTGTTTATCACTTTTATTGCCCACTACGGTCTGGGACACAATAATCGGCCAGGACGACAATCAGTCTATCCCTAATCCCTAACCTCATCCATCTCCATCCCCGGACTGGACTTTATGGCTGTAAAACTTCATCATCTCAATTATTGTAGCCACTAGAGGGCGAGGTCACCATGAAAGACGATATCATTGATCCCACAGTTTGGAAATTTGCAGTGTTACAGCACAAAAGATGGTACAAACATTTAAGGAATGTAGTACGAAAATAAAAATAAACCAACATATACATAACTGCTAGTTATAAAAATAACAATGACCCTACTTCGTACTCGATTCATTACTTCTGCAAACACTTTTCTCATGAATTTATGGTCTCAATCGCTAGCTTCATGTCTCTTTCAGTACAACACGGTGCTCATTTTGTACAAAAATATCATTCCATTTAGAGTGACATAGACGAGGCATGGCATACAAGGCTACCTTGTTACTGATGAGCTACTACAATATGGGTGTTTGTAGTGTCCTTGAGTTCACAGCTATATCAAAAAGCCAAGATGTTCGAAATAGAAACTCAAGGCCAGTCCACAAACCTTCTATTGCAAGTTAATGGGTGACATTGCAGTGGCGAAATCCAACTTTTATATACAGTAAATAAGTTGACTGTCCAAACACCAAAAGGAATATCCTTGGTCCTTTTCTTATTTTCAGGAGGACAGTCTAAAAAAAGCAAGCTGCTCAACAGTAATAAATGAGTCTAAACAACATCTGCAGTAGCAAATTAAGTTAGTTTAGTTTAATGAAGTTTCATTAATCGGTTTGAATAAGCAGCTGGTGGCTCCAATTCTCTATTCAATCAATGTGGAAGGGGCAGTCAATGACTTCATTTAGAAAGCTTCAGTTGAGCATCAATGATCTAAAATAATATAGAACACACAATGGTTTATTTTATTGGAGGCTGTTACAGTTTTTCTCAATTGACAAGACACTAAATTCCATTCACTGCACACAGCCACCAACTGACTGCACACATTTCTCAAAAACAGGACTCTGCTGTCAAAATTTCTAACACTATTCATGGTTTGCACACAGTTTCCAAAACGCTTGCACTCTTCTTGCAAAAGACTGAACATGTTTTTTGCTCATTTGAACACACTTTTCACTCACAGCACACATTTTTCCAAAAGTGAACACTAGGAAACAGAATTGGGACACTGTTCCAACACTGCTGTCACAATTAAGACACAACAGGTCAAAGCTGAAAACACTTTTGCCAATGAACTGCACACTATAAAACCTGCCTGGAAATAGCAGTAGCTGTTCAGAATGGATGTCAGAGGAGCAAGAGGTCGTGTTGGAAGAAGAGGACGTGGACGACTCAGATCACGGCCAGAACCAGAACCTGGACCTGCCCCTGCCCTGGTCCTGGACCACTTTACATGGTATGTAAATGTTGTTTGTTACTTCAGTGACATGTCTGTACTGGAACAATACAAGCAGGCAGAAATGTTCTGAGAATACTGTCAAAAATGTAATGCATAATTCTGGTTCACAAGTGCTGGTAAAATTACAGAAAGTGTACATGACTGACTTTTTCTCCATTTTGTGTGTGTTTGTGTCAGAGAGTTTTTCAGTTGGATTCTGATGATACACATGAATACATCTATGTGGATGAGGCTTGTTTCAACCTGGCCAAGAGGAGGAGAAGAGGGAGAAACATCATTGGACAACAGGCTATAATCAACGTCCCAGGTCAGCGTGGGGGCAACGTAACCCTCTGTGTTGCAATAAGCAATCTTGGAGTAATTGACCGTCATGCAGTTCTGGGCCCATAGAACACCCAGCATTTGTTGATTTTCCTAGATGGACTTAGAGGGTCTACTGACACTGGTGCAGCAGGGCGTTTGGCAAAGAAGGCACGATTTTGTTGTTGTCTGGGACAATGTTAGTTTTCATAGAGGACTATTGATTCAGGAATGGTTCAGTATGAACCCTCAAGTTATTGTGGTTTTTCTGCCACCATATTCTCCTTTTCTGAATCCTATAGAAGAATTCTTCTCTACATGGAGGTGGAAGGTATATGAGCGGCAGCCATACTTTGGGAAAATCTCTTGCAATCAGTGGTCTTGGCAGTGGTGATGTTTCTGCTGATGCATGTCAGGGCTGGATCAGACACACTAGGTCTTTCTTTCCATGTTGCCTGGTCAGAGAAAACATAGCTTGTGATGTTGATGAGGTCCTGTGTCCTGACCAGGCTGAAAGAACTGATGCAGATGTGGTGTAAATATCTGCATACTGTACTGTGTACAATGCAGTGCTGTATTTATTTTTTTTTGTCTAAAATTATTTTTATTTTATAATGTACAGTCAGGCACTGCAATGGTCCTGCCTGATCTATTTATTGGATGCATTTGTGTTTAAGTTGTCATTTTTGAGGGCTGTATCATTTTTTTATACTTCATGTGAAAACACAGTGAGAGAAGAGTGTTTTGTATTTAGCAGTGCAGTGTCCTACTTTTGCTTCGTGTGTCTTAATTTTGAAAGCAAAGTTCAAAATTTGACAATAAAGTGCACTTTTGACACAAGTGTGCAGTGCTTTGCGAATTGTGTTCAAAAAAAAAATAGTGTGCAATGTGTTGGGAAATGTGTGATATTTATCAATTGAGAAAAACAGTAATTTGAATAACACTACTAACTGATGCACTCGGACTGGAAATTTTTGTCTCTCTGGTAGAAGTAAAGTTTAGATGGATGGATAGTTTATATGTCCACAAGGAGGAAATTCTGCTCCACAAACAAACAGGACTTACAGACTCATACAGAGTTCCAAAAAAGATTCTGAGTTTACAGGAACACACAGAGACAAAGACATGGTGTGACATTTTTCACACCACAGGCGGCATTTCTTGCAACTTAATAGGAAGTAACTTATTCACAGCTCATGTGGCTGCAGGAACAAAGCCATTCATAGGGACTCTCTGGGTAGTTTATAACCACGGCCAGAAGGGTGGTGAAACGAGACATAGGATGCATTTGTTATTTATTCAGTCAGCTTCTACTGCAAGTTTGTGCAACTCATTTTTATTAGGGCACTTCGCACTGCTGGAACTTGGTGTGGGCACAAAGTGATGCGAATGACCCGGTAATCAGCACTTTTAGGGTTTCTGTTCCCAAAGCAGTGTCAGATGTGCCAGCTTAGAACATAAAGTTAACTCTGAGTGCAGCAAAACAACGGCAAATACCAGATGTAACTCCAGTTCTATGAGGACATGGGGAGTAGAACACTAGATGTTTATTTATGTTCACCCACACGGTGAATTCTACTTTGAAGATGGCAATGTTAGAGTGGATGAAAAATTCTATGAGAAAAACCAGTTTGTCTTTTCTGAGTTTAACCAGTTAGCATTAAGACCCATCCAGCAGTGTTTCACTCAGACGTACCTACCCAGGAGCAGGTACCGCTTTTGGCCACAGCAATAGACCGGAAAGAGATTCTAAAAGGGCAGTTCTTGTGGTCAGAACATTGACGAGTGGTGATAATGAGGATAACTGCCCCCTAGGGGCAAATAAAGTTTTCTGAATCTGAATCTGCATTACTGACCGCAAAGAAATTCACTTTTGAAATTCACTGTTGGTGGTGTCTGAACTCCTAAAATTATTTACTTTCGTCCAAATTATTATTTTAAGTCATTTGTTAAATATAAGCCCAGGATTCTGAATATTACTCCAAATATTTGTAATATTTGGAGTAATGTGTTCAACAAATGCAGACATCACTACTGTACTAAACATCTATCATAATATTGAACGTGGAATTTGTGATGTAATCAAAAAAATTAAGGTAAAAATGTGTCAACTAAACACTTTTGAATATTGAAAAAACAAAAAAAAAAGCTTTCCTTTATGCATAAAAACATTCCATTCCACTGAAGAGTTCAACAACCTGAAACACATGTATGTAAAGAATTTGATGTGAAGATAGATATTGGGTTCACATATGTACAATAAATATGACAGGTAGCTTAGTTTAGCATTAAAAAAATGGAAACAGTAAAAACATTGAGTGGCGATTGCAAACTAACTTTTTCTCTGCTAGGTGCTGTTATTTCCAGTGATCAGAATACACTGAATTCACAAATTCTGTTGTATATTTGTATAATGACAATAGAAACTTTCAATTTTGTGTTTTTAGTATCCTGGTGTACATTTTTTTCTTATTTTTCTTTTTATTATTGCATATATAGTGTATATATCTTATGTCTTTAATTGATAGATGTGTTTTCTTGATTTTTCTTACTGTCACTTTGCTGCTGTGACATTGCAAATTTCCCCTTGTGGGACTAATAAAGGATATTCTATTCTATTCTAAAAAAAAAAAGAATAAAAAAAATAATAATAAAAATTAATAAGCTACAACTCCTGAACTCTTCTGTAGCCAAACCCGATAAGCTGTTTCCACACTTTTACCAGTCTTTATACAAAGCTACGACATTATTGTCTCTTGGCTCTACCTTGACATTTAGCTTTACTACAGACTTTAGAATAATGAGAAAGCATGTATACTCTTAAGTTTTAGAATACTGCTCCATACAGAGAACAGATCAAAAATATGATTATATTTATACTTGCACATTGTGAGAATTGGTTAGTTTTTTGACTACAGAATAGTCTTCCTGTGAGAGAATGTTTTAGTTTTTTTTCGGGGAAGGCCTAGCAGCTGTTTCATTGATCCTCTCCTGTACATGTGATTCATCATGTGATCACTGAACATGGCCCTAAAAGGTCCATTTAACAATTCCCCGAAGCACACGTGAGGCAATAGTGTTGCTTTCGGCAAACAAAGTACGCTCAGAAACTCAGTAGCAACAAACTTTCTGCAAAGAGAGATTACTTTGTTACCAGGTCTGTGGTTCCGTGTGTGTAATTCTGCAGAATGCATATCTGCTATTCAACTTTTTCCCAGAACGACCATCCCTTTTCCTGGAATTAACTTGTATTGCACATTCTGATACGCAGCCTCCAGCCTCCTTTCATTTGTGAGAAAATGTGTTTGATTGTATTAACTGCTTTCATCTAATGATGTGATTTATCTGACGGCATGTAATGAGCTAACTACCCACCCACGGACGTCAAAGGGTGATCTTGGTGTGGTTCCTTTTGCCTTAAGAAACATCTGAATTTTTTTTTGTTCAAATGTATTCACGGATTTAAGCACTCCATTTTGATTTATACAGATCCTTAGAGTTACTCCAAAGAAGCTCTAAATAATGTCTTTTTCCCCCACAATGTTATTCTAATATAAAGTGGAAAAATAATACTTCCATCACCTAAGCGGTGGCATCCCTTATGATCCAAAAGATTTTCTGAAATCTCACACTGATTTACCCAAATGCAAAATTAATTTCATTTCATGGATTTATAAATAACATTGTTGCATCATTTACATGATAAACAATTGAAAACATCGTCACTGAACTACATCTGTCAGTTTTCTAAAAATGTCACAATCAAGAGTTCTCCATTACTACCACACCATTTCCACTTCTACACATTCATGACAACATACACAAAAACAATGTCCACTACTCAATTAAATCTATACTGAAATGAAACTTCAAATATCTCTGCTATTCAAATATGAACCAACAATAAATCGGAAGCCAGAAAGTTGCTTCCATCTGCTCTCTATGCGCTGAAATGCACAAACATGTTGCTGATGTGAGAAAAACCCAATCAGTCAGCCATAGCAGTTTTTTAAAATAAATTTTTACCTTCACTATACAGAGAGCTAAAGAAAAAACAAGAATCAGGGAGAGAGAAGGAGTGGCATGAAGGAAAGTGCTCAGACTGCAATCTGGACTAAGAGCTTGATGTCAACGTTCAGCCAGTCACAGCAGCTAACATGCAATTTACTTAGAATTCACTGCCACCATCCTGGTGACACAGGACATCCCCAGAGGTTTTTATATATATATATATATATATATATATATATATATATATATATATATATATATATATATATATATATATATATATATATACATATATATATATAAAAATTTAAGAACAAGCCATTTTCCATGGCTTTCTTGATAATAACCACAATCACTGAAGTGCTTACATCAATAGCTATGTCACTGTACTGCCAAAAACAGTGCTTTTAGGCTTTCCATGTTTTCTTTTCTGTTTTAGTCACATGATACACACAGGAGTTAGTACTTGATTGCATAACTATTGTTTTTGATGACTGCAGCCATGCGTCTTGGCATGCTCTCCACCAGCTTCTGACATTGTTCTGCTGTCACAGCAGCCCATTTGTGATGCACAAATTCAAACAAATTTGCTTTGTTTTTGGGCTTGTGGTTCTCCATTTTGCGTTTGATGATTTTCCACAGGTTTTCAATTGGATTTAGATCTGGTGATTGAGTAGACCAAGGCACGATTTGAATGTTCTGGTTCTCCATTCATTCTTCACTGACCTTGCCGTTTGGCAAGGGACATTGTTTTGGTGTTTTTATAGTCACTGTAGCTGTTTCCCTGTTCTGGCTGAAGACACATGCAGACAAGCTGGCAGTCGCACAATTAGAAGGGCAGCTCAACACACAGTAGCTTAAGAAAATAATTACAGGCAAACAAGATGCAATAAATTGACGAAACGCAATTGTTTTACAATTCTGATTGCATGTTTCTGATTATGTGTCCAATCACATCAGCTAGCAGGGTTTTTGTCTTTGCAGTGTGTTTCTAGTTCTAGATTTTGTTGTTTTAACTCTATTTGCAGCACATTCCAGTACTTGATTGTTTTCCATTTTGCGGCATTTCCTCTGAATGCCACTCAAATTGGATGAGATGTTTTCTTGATTTGCTTGTGTTTTGTCTGATTAAAATTTAAGTACAGTGAAACTACACACATTGCCTCCATTGTGAAAATGTGAGGAAGAGGTCTGCAGATCCCATGAGGCTTCCACTAGATGTTATCAGCACATTCTCCTTCCTCTGTGGTTTGAGTTTTTCTTCTTTTTGTAGGCATCGAGCTCACAGGTTTGGGTTTCGGTGCTTACTAACCAAATTACTGTTTGTCAGCTTGTAAATGGCAGTTGATGCCTTCATTAGCAGCATGTATGGAGAGTCTGTCCCATTTAACCACTGCCCCCTTAATCACAATTAATCACAAACTGCTTTACCAGCACCGCAAATGTGTACACAAATATCTACCACGAGCAACCACACACACATGCACACACACGGTGTACACAATACAGAAACTGCTCTCATAAAAATCATTAACGATCTTCTCCTAGCAATTGATTCTGGAATACTGACCATTCTAATTCTCCTTGATCTGAGTGCGTCCTTTGACACAATTTCTCACTCCATCCTCCTCAATAGACTGTCCTCCATTGGCATCACTGGCACCCCACTTGACTGGTTTCACTTGTATCTCTCAGGCCACACTCAGTTCATCCAACTCAAGTCCTTCTGTTCCCAGTCCTCCCCTGTCTCTTCAGCTGTGCCTCCGGGATCTATCCTGGGGCCCCTTCTCTTCATCATCTTCCTCCTTCCCCTTCACAATATCTTCCATAAATACAACATTCATTTGCATTGTTATGTGGATGACACCCAGTTCTACCTATTCAGTAAACCCAACTCCACACTCCCACACTCCTCCCTCACCAACTGCCTATCTAAAATAAAATTCTGGTTCACCTCAGACCTCCTAAAACTTAACAGTGATAAAACAGAGATTCTTTTCATTGGAACAAAATCAACACTATTCAAAATAGACAGTTTTTCCCTCACTATTGACAGTGCCTCAGTTTCTCCCTCCCCTCAGGTTAAGAATCTGGGTGTCATCCTTGATTCCACACTTTTCTTACAATCTCATATCAATATCACCTGGTCTGCATGTTTCCATCTCCACAACATCAATCGTCTCCACCCTTCCCTCACCCCCTATACTACCTCTATCCTGATCCACAGCCTCATCACTTCCCATATTGACTATTGTAACGCTCTCCTCTTTGGTCTCCCTCACAAATCCCTCCATAATCTTCAACTGGTCCAGAATTCAGCTGCTTGCATCATCTCCAAAACCCCCTCATTTCAGCACATCACCCCCGTCCTACAGCAACTCCACTGGCTCCCTGTCACCTAGAATAGAATTCAAAATCCTCCTGTATACACTGAAGGCCATCCACAACCTCACCCCTCCCTATTTGTCTGATCTCCTTCACATTGCCTCCTCCACCCACTCTCTCAGATCTTCCTCCCCCATCCACCTCACAGTATCCTCTGCCTGCCTCAGCACCATGGGAGGCTTTCAGCCGCTCTGCTCCCAAACTCTGGAACTCACTACCACCGGACATCTGAAATATTTGACTCTCTGCCTCTCTTCAAATCAAGACTCAAAACTCACCTGTTCAAGACAATTTATTCTTTCCAATTGCCTCTTTCTTTTTGTATGTTTTTTTTATCTTTATGTATGGTTGTATCTTTATGTATGGTTTTTATCTGCTCTGTTGTATTTGTTTTCTTGTAAAGCGACCCTGGGTGTCAAGAAAGGCGCTTACAAATAAAATGTATCATTAGTATTTTTATTCTGTTTCACAACAGTGCACAACTACTGAGGGACACAGTTTAAAGTTCAGATTACTTTACATGTTTTCAGTAAAATATTTGAAGAATAATTATTAAGTCATCCACTCGGTCGATTGAATGAATATTACATGGAAATACATGGAGAAACGGTTGACCCTTGTCAGACATGCACTATTTTCTGGTAATCTGATGGCAGTTTAACATTTTCTCTAAGTCTCACCTGCCACTCAAAGCAGCCACATCCTTAACAATGCATAATTTTAGACCTTAAGACAATTTAAACAGATGAGTTTTATAAAGTCCCACCACCTGTACAGTTATCACAACCGGGAAAGTTAGCTATAGACATCATAATCATTTTGTGTACCAGGCTGTAAATCTGTTTATTTCTGCAGTAAAGTTGAGTATTTTAATATGGGGGTCTATTGGGCTTGGATGATGTCTCCAGTGGCCATTTGAGGAACTGCACTTCCACATTGACTTCATTTTTCAACCCTGGAGTTTGGAGCTTGGTTTTTACATACTGTAGAATGTACTACCAATCCAAGACAGTAGAAGAAATGTCAATTAAAAAGTTACACCAAGTCTTAGACATCATCTGGAAGCTGCAGGTTTGACTGCAAAGAGCTATTAGTGTGGATTTTTGGGGGGGATAACAACACCAGTTTTGCACAAAAGGCTGGCAATTGGTGCAGCGCGCAGATCAGAGAGCTGCTCTCCTTCACAGAGAGGATGAGATAACCAGGCAGGGTAATGGGGTCATAAGGATCTCATACATTAAATATATCTTGCTGTAGTGTCTAGTTTCACATGTTAGATTTCAAAGATTATGGGAGTACTGGTGCTTTTTCCCCAAAAGGCTTGCTATATCTGAATAGGGTCATATAGACAGTAAACTATTTACAGCTTGGGGTCTTCCAAAAGCACCTTGCTGACATTTGTGTTATGTAAGAAGTAAGTCCCATATTCACTCTACCTTGAGTTGTAGTGTAGTTTCCATTTGCGTCTGAGGGAAAAATTTCTGGGTCTGAAGGCTCTGCTGTGTTCATTATGTTGTCGCTACTGTTTGTTGCTGTGCTGAAGGGATCTGCAGAGTTACTACACAATACACACAGCAATTTGATCCACTGGTAATTAAAAAAACACAGAATTTTAAGTACGCTCTATGTTGGTCTTTTTATTGTTTAACTCACAACTACACAACTCTAACAGGTTGTCAACAGTTAAAACCTTCAGTTTCGGAGGCTCCAATTTGCGCTGCTGTTGATCTGTGCTGTTTTGTACATAAAGGTGCTCCTGTTAAGGCCCATTCATACTCCCACATCCACATCCACATCTGAAACCGCAAGGGTAGATGCTATGTAAAATTTCTTACATCCATGCAAATCATTAGTACTCTAACTGTGCATGTACCCGGAAAACAAGTGGCACTTAAATGTTTGGTAGGAAGACAGAACGTGCAAGGAGATTCTCTGCCAGCCACAGCTTTGCAAGTCCTCATTAACTGAGTTGCAATTGAAGTCGTTGCTGCCGGACTTCGGGGCTGCTTTGATTTGTGCTTGCTTTTCATCAATTGACACAGTGGGAAGTTCTAACTTCTCCAGAAATCCTGTGCCATGTCCATACACTGTGCTCGACACACCTTGAGAAATAATCACTGGCACGGTGCTGTATTCTAGTCTGTCAGTAGCTGCTATATCCTGTTGAAAGTGCCCCACGTACCTTAATGTGTTTGATATGAGAGAGAATGCAACTTTCAATGCCGGGTAGTGTCAACCTACTGTTGTTTGAAGAGAACCACATGCGCGTACACTATCGACATTGGCGCTTCTTTAGCCTAGAGACACCAGTTAGTATAGCATTATACTTTTCAACAGCACCAATATCTGCTGCCTCCCAAAGGACCATAGTTGAATCATCACCCGTCTAAGACAATTAGAAAAGAAACTGAACATCAGATGCTTCATGAAGGACGTATTTACTGAAGGGCTAATTGGTTAACCTGCTTTAGTTTCAGTGTTGTGCACCTAACAAACCAGCAGCTAAGTGCATGAAGGAGACTGATGACGCATTAAAACCAGGTAAAGCTATTTAACACATTTTATGTTTATTGTGATGATAGAACAGCTGCCTCTTGCAGTTTTTCCACACCGATTGGATTAATGGTTTTGGATAACTGGCTGCTCACAAAAAAAAACAAAAAAAAAAAACTGAGAAAACAGGTGAGAACAGCTTATTTATACCAGCTGTATAAAGGAACTGAGAATGCCAGATGGTAACCCATATAGCACATGATTGCCCACATTAATTGCATTCGCATTCCAGCGCTGCTATAAGCCCATCAGCAGACCTCCTCTCAGTCAACAGACACATAAAAGACTTACAGTGAATCCGTTTTGTGTGGGATCTGTGTTTACACAGACCAATACACTGACTGAAATGCTCTTGTCAGGCCTTTGATTTAATGTAGCCTCCTCAGGATTATCACATGGCCTACACACGGCTGATGTGAGAATCTATGTATGTTCATGTGATGGTGGGAAGAGATAGGAATATGATATCTGTTTTTACAAGGGCTGGACTTATATGCATGGATTGCAATAATGTTTGAAGGTGGGCCATGTCTAGCATTTGGGGGACCATGTTTGCTGGAACAACAGTAAAAACATAAATTTGATTGACTGGAACTTGAACTTTGTCGACTTTACTTTCCACTGCAAAAAACGCAACCAAAACAAAGCAACAAACTCACAAATCAGCTGGGTGGTGGGTGACGTCGCCCTATTCAGAATGTATGACAAGTGAGACCTTTGAAGCCTGAAAAACGCACACGGAACTTTTCACCTCAGACACTAACAGAAGATGGCAGCTGCTTCAAAGACAGTGAGATGTTGGGTGAAAAAAAGGCTCTGGGGAGAAAGGCATGCGATTGGTCTAAAAGCATACAACAGTTTCCAAGGTCAGAGATTAACTTTCCTTCTTTTTTCTGTTTAGATACAGAAAATGTATCATTCTTGTTTAAAGATGGTAGACACAACATACAATAGCAACATGGCCTTGGAATGGATTTAACCAGAGAGGGTAGATCTATATAGTCGATAATAATCTATAGTGTATAGTATCTCCTAATCAGATCTTTTTTTTTCAGGCACATACTGTGTATTTGGGGGAAAAAAGAGAAACTGAAGGTTGCTGTATGGAATAATCCAGACTGTAGGCAGCAGAAAAGACGTTGCTTTGGAATCTCATTTGTAAATCATTGCATTGACAACCACATATAAGGGATTTAGCTTGCTTTTAATCACTTTAGCACAGTCTTGGAGATCTATTACACCCTGTATATTTCATTACACTTGAAATATACTGAATAAATTATCACTGAAGTAATGTTATAATTCATAACTTAGTGCTAGATGTCTTTCTAACTCGACAAATCCACACAGATAACGCTGATCTGACAAGAGTTACAGAGCAAAATCCACAATTCTCCTTAGGAAACGCGACAGACTGAGCAGGCTGACTGGACAGACGAGCTCCACAGTCTTCCTGCCCTGCTGACCTTTTGCTTTGACATTCAATGTATATGTATATATCAGATAAAATTTGACCCTAAGATATATCTAACTGTCACGCATGTATAAGCCAGGGAGCTTTAGTTGCCCAGTTGAGAGCTGGTGACCTTCCTCTGGTCAAGAAGGTTATTGACGTTTGCCATTCAATGATCCTCAGGAGGAAAACCGACTGTGGGAGCTGCGTGACTGAGTATGAGGATTGAAGAAAGTCAACTTTCCATGAAATTACAGCAGATCCATCAGCAATGATGAAAAAAATATTCTATACTATGTTCTACTGTTCTATACTATTAGTTTGACTATAGCATGACATACCATTTGACCCTTCACTCAGGCAAATCAGATCACACAGGCATGATACATATATGTAGAGTCAGTCTTACAGCCACAGTTCCAGATAATAAATTCTGTTTATGTCATGACATCAGCTTTTGTTTCCTCTCTCCCTCCTACCAGGATTAACAGTATGCAGTCATGGAAAAAATTATCAGACCACCCTTGTTTTCTTCAATTTATTGTTAATTTTAATGCATGGTACAACTAAAGTTACATTTGTTTGGACACATATAATGACAACAACAAAAATAGCTCAAAGAGTTTAATTTAAGAGCTGACATCTAGCCATTTCCCATGGTTTTCTTGATAGTAACCAAAATCACTTAAGTTCTTACATCAATAGCTATGGCATTGTACTGCCAAGAACAGTGCTTTTAGACATTCCATATTTTCTTTTCTGTCTGTATTGGTCACATGATACACACAGGAGTTAGTACTTGATTGCATAACCATTGACTGCAGCCATGCATCTTGGAATGCTCTCCACCAGTTTCTGACATTGTTCTGCTGCCACAGCAGCCCATTTTTGTTGCACAAATTCAAACAAATTTTCTTTGTTTTTGGGCTTGTGGTTCTCCATTTTGCATTTGATAATTTTCCACAGGTTTTCAACTTTAGATCTGGTGTTTGAGCAGACCAAGACATGGCTCCAATGTTCTGGTTCTCCATCCAGGCTTTAACTGACCTTGCTGTGTGGCAAGGGGCATTGTCTTGTTGGAAAATCCAGTCACTGGAGGCAGGAAAGAGTTTTCCAGCTGATGGAAGGAGACCGTTTTCAAAGTGACCCTGTACAGGACCAGGTTCATTCGCCCTTCACACAATTGTATTTGCCCTGTTCCACCAACAATGAACCAACTCCAGATCGTCATGATCCACTCCCATGTTTTACTTTAGGGGCAAGACAGTCTGGTTTGTAAGCTTTTCCACGCTCCCTCCTAATCAGTAAGTTGGCTGGAGTGGGCATCAACTGAAAATTGCATTCATCACTGAAGAGAATCTTAGCCCAATCATCAACAGTCCAATCCTTGTGATCCCCAGCAAAGACTAATCGGACTTTCCTCTGCCTTCTGTTGATGAAGGGCTTCTTCCGTGCCCTGTGTGACTTCAGACCAGCTTCAAACAGGCAGTTTCCAACTGTCCTTGCTGAACAAGTCACATTTCTCAACAGTGCCTACTCATTTTTAAGGTTCCTGGAGGTCTGACAACGATTCCTGACACAGGAACGGACGAGTGCACAGTCATTTCGTGGGGTAGAAAGACGTTTCCTGCCACGACCAGCTAGCAATTTGGTAGTACCATGTTGGGCTTGTTTTTTCTTGGTGTAATGAACGGCTGTCTTGGAGATCTTCAGTTTTTTCGCTCTCTGTCTCTCACTCATGCCAATTTCCAGCAGTGCCAAGATGGCTGCCTTTGTGGCTTCACATTATGTGAGAGCTGACAACTTCTGAGTTGTGCTACGGCTTTAATGTAAGCAAGAAATCACTCTAGGCCTTTGCATGTGCAGTGCTGCTTATGACATGGAATGGCCTCTTATATACCCTGGGAATACAATTAAGCTTAAGCATGTGAAATAGGACATAAAGTTTTCTGTAATCAGCTGCATTTGTTGTCGTTTTCATATATACATATATATATATATATATATATATATATATATATATATATATATATATATATATATATATATATATATATATATATATATATATATATATTTTCTTACTTACCCTAATACAATTACTTTGTAAATCCCAAATATCCCTTCACCCCTGTGTAGTCTTCTTGTCTTCATTTATTTTGGTAATGCTGTCAAAACATTATGTGCCGCACTGCATATTATTTTTCATTACGTAAATCCTAGTGACACAGTGTTTAAAGGTGTTGAGGAATTTCCTATTTTTTTTTCATATGAACAATTGTGGACTTCCTTTACTGTCAGCCAAAGTAAACCCAAACCTTAGAAAACACTTCCTTCCTGTGTGTGCGGCACACCAACATCTGGGAAGTAGAACTAAACTGCTTCTCAATGGTCTGTTCTCAATCAAACAGTACAGAGTTGGACTATATTCTAGAACAGGCATTAGAATTGAAGCAAAACAGCGATTTTGCAAGAATGAGTGGGTGATTCTTTTTAATAAGAGACTGACCTATGATGAAGATGTAAAACGCTGCGATGATATCCGCCTCCCTGGAGAGTCTCGAGGCGAAGGGGTCACCACGGAGGAGATAATGAGGGACGTATGATTGGTGAGGCCACGTCGCGTTCTCCATCACTGCCATCAGTGGGGAAAGCCCTGTGAAGTGGAGGAAAAGGCTGAAACAATGGAGCTGCTTCCTTAAATTCAAAACAGGTCTCAAACACACAAAAAGGCATTCGGTAAACAGGACACCCAACAACATGAATCTACCTGGAAATTCAGTGTACGAAACGCAAAAATGTGTCGAATAAATCATGAGGCTTTCAGTTCAAAGACTTGCAAGCAGCAACACAAGTTAGCAGTCACAAACAAGAACCAACAAACACAAAAACAATCTGATAGGGTAAACTGTTTTATAGTTTATTGGTAAAACTGGATATGTATTGCAAATATCTCAAATTAAGCTATTCCTTTTCAAAAAGAACATTTCAGAAATTGAATCTGAATGGTTACATCTTAATTTCCCTCAATTTAACATATCTACATTGCTCCTCTTAGATATCTATATTTATGTTTCAATTTGAGTCTAAATGAGGTTTTAGATATTGCAATTTTATTGATGCCTCGTCATCGTATTTACAGATATCTTGAACTGAAGTATTAACTACGCAGAATGACTTTCAGATATCTGTAGCTATGTCAGAAGCTACGACAAATGGGTAGCAGGGGATTCAGAGGAGTTTGCACACATTATATTACAGCAACAGAAACCCCATATGACAAAATGTTTTACTGCCATGTCAGAGCAGCTTGAGGCCAAAGTTCTCCTATATTTTGACCACAAGTCTAATTTACGAAGCTCTCATTCTCCACAAATTTCTTGTTAATGAGCTTTTCCTATTCCCCAGCAATTTATAGCAATCTTATTTATCACAGCAACCACTGTTACTTCTGTTCAAATGCTTTGCTGGATCAATATCCAACAGGAAGCCTCGCAGCATCATGCACAATCATTCGAACTAGTCGTAATGATGTTTGAGATACTGGGAAGTATAGTTTTGACCAATTCAATACTACTATCAATACCGTGAATGTGAAGTTACAGTATAAACATCTTTAAATGTCAATCAATAATCGTATTAAATAGTTATAATCTCAAGTGACACTTTTCAAAACAGTCTTGTGATCAAATGTTAATATAAAGAGTTTATCCACTTAAAATAAATGGGGAAAAAAAAAACAAAAACATCTATATTGTTTTAGCACTTTAGTGAGCACATAAAACATGAGTGTTCTTGAACACCCTGATTACTGTGTTTTATTTATGTCATTGATATAATTCTCCAAACAGGGAAATACTCATCTTAGATTTGATTACATATAAAATGAAGTCAGTTCCAACATTGAGATTTGCATAACAGAGCAGATGTATTATTAGGAAAATGTATTTAAAGTAATAAAAGAAATGTATTTGAAGTAAGAAAAGTAAAAGAAGGCGCTATGCACAATGGCAACTTTATATACCCATACATACATACACACATACATACATACCCTTCCAAATCAGAAAGCAACCAAGTGAATATAGTTCAGGAGCCAAGACAGGTGTAACATCTGCCTGCATATATGACAACATATTGGACATTGAACTACTGCAGCAAGTCCTGATTCATCATAGCAATAGTGATAAAGCTTCTATAAGAATCAGCTGGAAATACAATGGAGCTGTCAACAACAACGTTATAACTGAACTACGAGTGCAGCCATCGATTTAGGCATTTCATTTGAAGATGTGGAATGTGTGTGTAGGTGGCTATTAAGCCTTCCAGCTTAACGGCCAGATTAATTGCCAGTGCTAAAGCCTTCATCTTCAATGAGCCTAAGCTTACAAAATTGACACAATGTATACTTAAGCTGCCTCTTTTCATTCAAAGATGTAACTAGCACTTACGTGTGCAAGCTATGCTCAACTGATAATCAGGGAAAAACGTGGGTGAAGGTAAGACCTTCATAAAAATGCCATATAGTAACATTCTGTCTTACTGTACTGAGCAGGGTGCTCCAAATGAGCTTATTAAAGCTACAGTATAGTTTATTGTGGCTGGAAGACTAATTAAGTTGAAACTGTGTCCTTGAATTCATTTGTATTTTTGGGGGTTTTGGTCAAGGCAGCCCTCCTACACACAGACACTATGATGTTAACTTCTTTACTGTTTAAAGATTCCTGTTCAATCTTCAGCTATACCTTGTTTCATGGCTCTGCCTTTCACTGTCTTCAGATCAGTAGGAAGTCCAGTCTGTTGCAGATTCAAAACTTTCCAGTGCACAACAAAACTGGTTTCATGTAAGTTTAAAAGAGTAAGAGATGTAGGCACATAGTAAACTTGGTTAGCTTCAAGCAAAGATCAGAGGATGGCTTCAATTGAAGCTAACCCCAAAGCTAACCATTGTTTATCCATCCATCTAGATAATGGATGGATATATTTGGTAAACTTGAACAAGTTGTCACAATGATGGAGCAGTCAATAAGAAGTTAAAAGCAGCATGGATTTTTGGATTTTAATAAGAATGGATGGGAACTCTGACTGATCTGCAGACCCACAGGAAGCACATTGTGATGCACCGTGTGCTCTGACACCTTTCTATCATAGGTCATTTCTGCTAAGACATCTCTTCTGTGAGCTTGGATCACATGGGTCAGAATTCACTCCCCATGCAATTCAATGAACCTCAAGCACCAATGGCCTTATTGCTGGTTTACCGGTTATGCGTCCTTGGACAACTTCTGTAATAATAGAAGATTCCCCGACCCAGTCATCTATTCATCAAAATTTGGCCCTTGTCATAGTCACTCAGATCCTGACACTTTGCCCATTTTTCCTGCTTCCAACATATCAACTTCAAGAACTGATTCCTCCCTAATGAATTCCACCCCTCGACAGACGCCATTATAATGAATAATCAGTCTTGTTCACCTCAACTGTCAGTGGTTTTAATGTTGTTGTTACTGATCGATGTATAAGCTTGATGGCTCAGCAGTCCCATAATTATAAGAGAGTTGTCACATTGTGATTGTCTATGTTGCTTTTGCAGCCTTTCAATGATATTGTAACATGAAAACTACATACTGTATATAACAGTAGTAGAGTTGACAGTGCTTTCCTGCTAAAAGTTCCTAATTAATAAACATCAGAGACCTAGTATAGTTAACTCAGTTTAGAAGGTTTTCTTTTTGCACAAAATCTCTATTCAATTCAACAATACAGCTTCAAATCATAGCTTGTGTCATCTCAGAACACTTTACACATTCAAGTCAAGACCTTAGAGTACTGAACATTTATAACTGAGCAGACCTAGAGGATAATATTTCATCTATCATATGGTCTTACATGCATTATTAGAGCATAATGAGGAGATAACTGCCAATGTTGTAATTAAGGCAGTCTGATAAGGGCACTTACAAGACAGCATTAAAATTAGCAGCGTGGCTCATGTGTGTACAGATCACTGGACCGAACAGTCTCACATCCTGGAAGATACTCCTAGTCACATCAGACCAAAACAAATGATTATCATACAGCACTGGTGCATGCAATTACAGTATAATTAATGTATGGTGAATGTCAGACTGATTAAGGTGATGGTTGGAAAAGGTCACTGGTTCAAAAAAAGACAACATTAATTACTGGTCTGAAGAAGGGGGAATTTATAGTCTTTGGTGCAAAAGTCACACGGACTGTATATTCTTCTGCCACGCTAACCTCCAACTCCACTCTTTGTTTCTACGTCATTCCACAAAGGTCACAGTTTTTGTAATACTGATTGTCAGGTGTGCAAAATCAGACAGACTGCACTGGATCAGATGTGTGTTACTGTCTAATCTCATATTAATGGATACAGATGAAATAAGCATTTCCTTTATGTTCATTCGAGTTAGAATAGGATATAATGTATGGTAGATATGACATAATGTTGGGATTAGAAGTACTTCGGAGCTCAGCCTCATTACTACAGTACATGATGGGTAAGATTTACACTGTATTTTCAACAGCAGCAATGGTAATAGTAGTAGTAGAAATAGGAATAGTACTCCAACCGATACAAAGGAAAAAATAATCAGACTAACTCAAAGGACAGAATTGATCAGTAGATAATTGTAGTATATTGTCAGTGTTATTGTTCTGCTACATTTGCACAAGCCATTGCCTCAGGAGACCACACACTTGCACTATTGATTGATTAAAATGCCTTGTTTTTTTTCCTCACGTTTTCACTGATGTGGCCTTTATGAGGACAGCATGCCTCAAAACAAGCACCGATACAGTCAGCAAGGCAAAAAACAAATGTCCAACATCTCAGATGTAATTTTCATTGCATTTTTATTCAAAATTCGGTCCAAAAAGCTAAACCTTTCCTAAGAAACCCCTCACACCTGCACAACTAGCATCCATGACAACAGTTAATCCCATGCAACTGCATCAATGAAATGTGCTGTTTGTGCAAACATACCACAGATGACCAGTCAGGTTACTGAGGAGAGGAAGTATATCTGAACTAAACAGGTGACCATGTCCCTGTTAGAATTATTGATTTTCCATCACAACTAATATAGCACCCACAAAACCCCAATGTTCTTCATTCTCCAAGGAAAATACTGCATAAAGTGGCTAGAATCTGTACTTTCCTATTAATGGATTACATGCCAACTTGTATTAGGAAAAGGTGGATTAAAGCAATAAAATTGAAGAAAATAATTACCTTCTCTGGAGATAGTGTTTCTCAGCTGGTGAACACAGTAGAGCAAGCAGCTGCTAAAGACTACCATATTGGGCTCACTAACTGGTGGCGAACAGAAGGAGGGCTGAACTGAAATCTGTCAGGTGGGGAGAAACGTTACTCAAAATGAATTCTAATTTGCTGGACTGTGAAGTAGGTCTGTAGTATGTCAGTGCTGCGTTTACTACATTGCGCCTACGTGGCCAAAAAATCTAATATTTTAGATTCAAAGATACAACCTACAGTGTCAGTCTTACATCCCAAGAGTAAATTGAGTCAGAGGGAAGCATGGAAGTGTGTGCTCACGGTGGGATTGCAAAATGAAGGAAAATGAATAGGTCTGCACGCTACAGTGTAAACATTAACAGTAAATGACATACCTTACTACACAATTTGTAAATCAAAACCACCAAAGCTTCCAGTTTTGCTGTTGTATATATTATTTTTGGTCACTTGGAGACCAATTGTGGAAAACAGGTTTGCAAGTCGTCACATCCAGCAAACCTGGAGCAGCTTGTAGAAATAGCTGGTTCTTTAACTGTTAAAATTGTCCACACCAGCTACATACTAACTGAGCATTTATCGAAGCTTTATTGAGGGAAACAGCTGCAGATGCAGAGGTTGCAGGCTTTAAAAAAATTGTATAATGACGCTGAATTTGAACCATGGAGGTGAGAGATTGGTGCAGCTTCAGCATCAGCAACAGTAATCAGTATTTCATTCCAGTCTTCACTAACAGCGCCATACCACATTGATGAGTTAAGGGAGCTGCACTACATAACAACATCACTCCTGACAAAATAAGGACTTATTGATCAAGTGTAAAATATGAGCCGTGAAATCCTGTGAATCCAGGACTAAACTGAGGGATCACAAGACCAGCATGCATCTTTCTTTTAATTGCGTGTAACCAATGTCATTTCAGGTCCAGTCTTGTGTGATCACAGGAGAACCACACATATTTGCTTCTAAAGCTCACTCACAATCAGGGTAAATCCAAGCTTCGCTGTCTTCCCTCAGTCAACTACCTCAGCTGACCTCCACAACTACAACACGATCCAATGCAAAACATTTCTACATATGGAAGCTTCCAAACCACTTTTTATCGTGACCGATACCAATGAATTTCTATGAGCCTTGATACCTAAATTCTAAGTTAAACAAATTTATTTCAAAATAAAGTCTGCTAACACACACACAGATGTTCATACAATGTTACATTTTGACAGGCTGAACAATGTTACGAATGTTTTGAGTAGCAAACAGTTCAAGAACTGGTACTGAACTCAGGGGATGTGGACAAAAGGGCTAAACTGAGTCACAGTAATTCACATAAAGCTGACAACTGCCATAAAATATCAGAAGGTAGAAGTGATGGCTGTGTTTGCCTAAACATGCTGAGACTTGCCTTTGTGAGTGTCAAATATGGAGCATTGCCACAGATGCAGCTGCCACAATTTGCACATAATAAAAATACCATTTCAGAACACATCTGAACTGCTAATATAAAGACAATCACTCTCCTTGAATTCTGTGTACAGATCTACATATCTGACTTTTAAGCTGCTGAGGTAACTTTGAGGCCTCCCTTTGCTCTAAATGTTCTCTGGCACCTTTTTGGTGTTCGATTCTATAATCAACCCAGTCCAAAATGACGATCCTTTACAACTAAATTAGATTAGCGATTACCTCATGAGGGGAATGTAATGTGGTTTAGAAATAAATGTAATCTGTGAGCTGCAATGGATGAAGGATTAAACTGGACACCAGACTGTCACCCAAAAAAACAGGGTTCACATCCTGTTAGTCTCATAATTAAGTTTTGTTTTCTGTTGTTGTTTATTTACAGTTTTCACTTGCTTTCTGGTTAGGTTTAGATACCAAAACTATGCAGTTAGGTTTAGGAAAATACATTTTACATGGTCGAAGCATGTTTACGTTTAGGCGGCAAAGATATTTGGTAAGGCTTCAGAGAAATTTTATGGTTTGGGTTAAAATTTCACAACATGTTTGATGCTTCTCTTCCATTTTCTGGGTTACCAAGGTGACAGGTCCAGGCCTACTGATTGGTTGAAAAGGAGCAACAGTGAAGCAATAAAATAAACGGCAAGGATACATGTTTATGCTGATTCCAAACCAATGACAATGTAATTGAGAATGCAATTTATTCATAAAGGAAAGTAATTTTATGGAAACGGGGTAGCTTCAACTTATCCTTGATCATTAACTCACACACAACTCAGTTATTTTTTATTCTCTAAGTTGTAGTAAACCTGTTGCTGCATGTGCATTTGCCACCATAATTCACATTTTTCCTGTTCTTGTTCAGTGTTTCCGAGCATGTACAGCATCTTTAATTCTTTCAGTATCATATGAAAACAAGTTCTGTCACATTTTTAGAATTTTGGCATTGACTTGGTACCACAATACCAGTTGTTGTGACATCCCTAATTGTGTGGGTTTCTTTAATCTGCTAATTTGGTTTAATGTATGCTTAAAATCCCATTTATTAGGGGTTTACCCAAGCAACAATCTATTCTTGCGTTAGAATGGCTTAATTAGAACTCTTCAGTGACGCACCTCTTTTGGAATGTGCAGATCTATGAAGTTCCCACCACTCTCTCCAATCACTGCTCCCAATTCACTGCACTTCAGCTCACCTAAGACTCTACTCAAACACTGGAAAACTACTCTGTTCCACACAGACGTAATATTGGTGTAATTCAGCCACAAATTAGAATCGAAACTCAATCCTGAGGATCGTGGTACAGATAGCTCCACACTGCCTTCCTTGTTTATTTTTGTTACAAATAAAACCACATGTCTGAATCCATTTGCATGAGACTGTCATTGATACACTGCCGTTTTGAGGCAGAAATTCTAAGCTATGGCGACAACTACTTATGTCGCTTATGATGTCATCCAGTATATAAAATAAAACGCCATATGGACACGTTAACAAGGTAAAAAACTCGATATTCACCGGGGGGGCTTTTATCTGTTCTGTCCACCGTATAAAGCGCCTGCACGGCCTTTTCCTCCTTTGATCACCCATCGAGCACCACTTGCTGTGCACTTGCTCGCAGCACATGTATACTTTAATACAAACGAATGATTAATTAAATCACCAGGAGGAGAAATATTTGTATATGGAGAGAAGATTTAAAACATTTTCATACTTTTAAAACAAAACCGGATGCGAACCTCAAAATGGGACAAAACCACCTTTACAGATTCTCACATCTGTTTTCCAACTCTGCAGTTAACACAATGCAACCATGTCCTCAGGAAATGTGAGTCATATGCAAACAGGGCTGAAAGTGAAGTTCCACTGTGTTGATGAAGCTCTGCAAGCTTGTCCGTTTCGTCGCAATAACTAAAGCACAGACTTCACGGTATTACCTGTGAAAGATGTTATTCCCTGGTGCAGCTCAGGGTGAGATGTCAAAGCAAAACTAATAAAAGACAAAACATCTACTGTGTTAAAATACAACATAGTAATATTCACCTCTTTACCACCAGGGACCTGGCTGCTTATTAGTAGCAGAGATGTGAGATCTCGCATTCAGCTAACCATGTCCCACTTGTGTAACTTTGTAAAGAAAATGCAAAATCTTATGCTAATAACATATATCTTATAAAGTTATTTTACAGATTTTTTATACATATGGTGAAGAAAAATATGTTGTTTATTTTAATATAACTTTTAGAAAGTATGGACATGCTGAAAGCACAATATAGTAAGCTTCTGTTCTTTACCATGTGCTTGTAATCGAAGCATTTTGAGCATCTTAAAGCTGCAGTAATTTGCTGTTGGCATAATCATCTTGGTCCTTTAACTCAGTCGAACACATAGTTAGTGTGATAGCAAGTTTTAGCATTAATATGGATGTATATTTTTGGCCACTAACAACTGTATTTTCACATACGAAAAATGGAGAGAAATCTTTAGGAATTGCTCAGGATGAGGATTGAGTTGTCATTATTCTTTCCTGTCAGCTGGTATCAGCCATGTTTCATGCTGTTTGAAGACAAATACAACTAGAAAAGCACTCAGAGAGTGCAGTACTCCGCCAAGGCTGCTCAGTTGACGTATCATGTCCGACAGATGAACTCTTTAATATCAAATGACCTTGCGCTGAGCACAGGCATGTGTTATGCATGTGCATGTTATATATGGATACCGAATTGCGTGTAAATTACTCTTATAAAGGTCTGTTGATCAGTTCATCACTTTCGACAAGCCTTTGTTTTGCTAGTGTTAAAATAACCGTTCCCTCCATGCTTTTATTTTGAAAGTGTATTTTAATGTTATGGGCTTTTATTTTGTCACCATTCCATCAGCAAAGGAAGTGTTTAATCTAAGAAGCGGTTTCTTGACATGACGAAGACGCTGCCAAAAAGTCCGAAAATTCCCATAAAGATGAAAGAAAACAGTTCCACGCTGTTGCTGTCTAGCGAAGGATGTGTCTAAACTTGGAAGCACCTAGCTGCAATGGGGACAAGCTCTTACGGTGTTTCCTGAAGAAAGGACTGAAGGACAGAAAGGTGAATTTGTTTTCAAAATAAGGCTGACGGCTGAACGTAAATAAAGGCTTTGTGAAACATCAGGAGCTTCACCATTATCTGGCTGGGGTTTGCTACATTGCGTGACCTAAATATGTAGCGGGCAGCAGGAATTGATGGGACTCAGAAACAACCCACAGTTTAATCATTTGTTCCTTGTATGATTTCCAACTGATGAATCACAGTCATTTTGTAGTAGGATCGCAATTATGTGATCGTCGGCAGGTAACTGACACAGTGTTCATGTCATGGTTACAGCAACGCCGTGCTGGCAGCTATATCTGGTAAGGGGAAATCCTTAACAAATCTGTGGATCCAGACTATAAGCTGCATCACTGTGAAAATTGAATCAGTTGGTCCTTGTGTCATTTCTGACCTTTGCTGAAAATTTCATCCAAATCTGTTGGTCCGTTTTTGAGTAATGTTGCACACAGACAGATTCACAGACAAACGTACACCAATTGCCACATAACTCTGCCGTTCCATGGCAGAGTAATAAAGGAAATGCACACAATTCATCAATCATGTGAGTTAAGAATGAATTGGAGAAAGTTATTGTTTGAAATGCAATAACGCTTTTAGAATGAGTCAAAAACCGTCGAAAGCAAGTGAAATTTGGGGAAGTTTTTCAATTAACTTTGATGTGCTATTTCAAAATGCACACAAAATTGGTTATGAAATCATCTTTTTGTATATAGTTTTCTTGAAAATTTCATCTTTTGTACACGTTTCTGTGCAATTTTTATACTGTGCTTTTAACGTATTCCTGTACTGTCGCTATAACCCTGTCTTTTGATCTGCTCTAACGGTGAACTTTCCCCACTGTGTGATCAATAAAGTTGATCTTATCTTTATCTTATCAAAAAGACATTATGAAACCACAGCTAATGACAGTCGAACATTTCAAAACACCTCTTTTAGCTCATTTTGAATCTCCACTATCTCCAGAAGAAAATATTTGCCTTTATAGCTGCTAAAAACTTTATCATGTCCTTCAGCTTGTTGCGAACTTTGTCAGTTGTGTAGTGGTTTGATTTATCATCTTTGTAAAAAAACATCTCTTCAATAATGGGAACAGTGCAGAAAACCAAATACTGGGGGCCATAAAAAACAAACAAACAGCCCTTTTCTTATTACACAATTGTCAAATGATGAATTATTGAAACCAGCCTATGCCAAATAATTTCTAACACAAATCCCTCCTTTTTGATTGCTCTGTGCTCTTCTTGCCTCTAGGCAGACAGTCTTCCCCCTTCATGTCTCCATCTCTGTCTTTTATTCTGTAACTACTCACTTCAAGAGGAAAAGCCATGACAAGGAACCACTTATATTTAATAAAATACTAGAATTGAGAGATTCCTTCATCCAGCAACTCCCTTAATTCCCAGAAATTTCAATTTTTCTTTAATAAAAATACTCTAACAATACTCTAATATACTAATGACTTTCTACACATTTTCTGTAGAGATAGACATGACAATAAAGTTGCTGGCATTGAAAAAGCATTACCAAACAGAGGTTATCAGGCTATTAATTTATCAGACTTTCAAACCCCTCACGCCCTAAATCATTTATCTTTACACTCCCTGATTTTTGCCCTTCATGGAACCTGACCAGACTGCTGGTATTCATAGAATCACCTTTTATCTCCGGAGGTGTACGTGAAAAACTAAATGTAATGGAATGTAATACGAGATGACAATTTGTCAGACACTTTTTCCAGAACAGCAATTTTCCAATGATAGCTTAGTATTCATAGCTGCACACTGCAGACTACAGATATCAACACATTTTAAGTGTGTATGGGGCTACAGAAAGAGAAAAGTCTGGCATGTTAGGAGTGTGGAGGTGATCTTTTTAGCAATTCAAACTCCAAAAAAAGCAAAGGGTAAAGAATATGTATTGTTTATCTGCTCAAAAGTGAACTGAGAAATGTTGCATTTCAAACTTTTGAGGGGCTACATGTGACACTTAAAACAGCTCCATTCATAGTTCTGTTGTATGGAAACCAATTTTGGATGCTTTCAAAATGAACATTTATGGTTTTGTCTTGCGCTTTATTGGAGCCTCTTCGGGGAAGTTTAGACTATAGGAACACTTTAATCAAACACATTAATTAGCCTTCAGTCTAAAAGCTTTTCTATTGTAATATTAGAAGTGAAACATACTGCTTAAACATTCAACCAGTAATACAGAATTCTAACCACATACAGCAGCTGTCCAGGTCTATACAGTGACACATTTTCATCTTCTGCTTTTTGTTGTTATACCGTAAATATATACTACATCTAAAGAACAAGACTTATTTATTTCCATGTCTTCTAAATGGATCTTAGCTTGTGACCTGTTAGCTTTTGCCCCAAAGTTTCAGCAAAATGTCATTTAAGTAGCAACCAAGAACACATTTAACATCCTTTTAATTAAGTTCTGGTGTTATACTCAGAAATATTGAAAAAATGCAGTCATAGGTAGTGATGTATTATCAGCCAATTCACTAAAACAATGTTAGCTGTCACTAAAATTAGGCAGTACTAGGTGGTTCAGGATTGCCAGCCTGCTTTTGTTTTTCCTCTATTTGGAATCAAGGACACATTTTCTTCCACTGCTGTGACTGAAAACTGCAAATGTGCTGTTATGGGAAAGAAGCATAACAGTAACAAGGAGAACAGGTCTCAGCAAACTGTAATTTATACAGTTTGTCATCATTTAAACTATTTTCTCACTCAGTTTCTGCTATAGGTCTACACAGATTATTTTGTTAAAGACGTAGGAATCAGTTAATTCTAATAAAAATGCTTCAACCCCGCAGTAGTGAGCTAGTGATCCATGGCCCAGGGACAAAAACTTTAGTTTTCCCTTCAGTGGTTTGCATTACTGATGCATGATATTGAATTTTCAGCGATATCTATCATTTTTATTTTGGTCGGTTGCTGAGGCAAATTTATGCACATATTTTTCTACCAAACTGCAGCACGTCTTTTCTGTAATGGAATTGATATATTATCATGTTCACGCTTATGTGGAAATAAAATAAGCTTTTTCAAATGTCTATATTCACTGGGAAAATTAAGAAAACTACTTCAGCTTAAACGTAAAGCATGCCAAATGTGTTTTTATGTAACAATTTCAGATAAATCTGCAAACACTGAACCTGACAGGCGTCATCCTGCTCTCTAGGTCACCTTGTTCTTTATTTCACATTCGCCTCCATTGTCCTTTCAGAGTCGTTCCTTCCTGCCCTCCAGTGCTTCCCTCCACTATGATAAACTGACGTGTGTCACCTGCATCTTGTTATCTTCTTATCTCTAATATATTTACTTGGTCTCCACTTCCCTCAGGGTCAGTTTGTCTTTGCACTGTGATGTAAGTGTGAAACCCTTTTTTCCTTGATTTCACCGTTTCCTGGTAGAACAAGTTCTTGTTTCTTGGAATTTTCTTCTTGCCTGATCATAGTCCTTCCTTCCTTGCTTCCTTCCTTCCTTCAAACCTGTTCTTCTGGATTGGTCCATAGATGGTGGATTCTTCTTCCCCTTTTCCAGTCCCTTCATAAACTCCTGGAAACAGACCTTGCCTTTCTCAAGGTGTGTGCCAGTCAGCTTGCCGGCAGTGTGGTGAGCAATATCCTTTGTATCAAGTGAAAGCAGGTCCCGACTCTCCTCCTGGAAAGGATTGCCCATATCTTTCATGGCTTCTGATAGCTTTTCTGCTTTCTAAAGGAACACTCTTTGTGTTCGTTCTGTCTCCCCATAGTGGCTGGTGTATTCAGTCCCCTCTTTGGTCCCACATGCTGCCTCATACTGTGCAACCAAGTGCCTGACTTCAGGACCAGCTATCATCCATCTTCTCAGTGCTGATGGGTCTTCAGTCACGTCAATTGATCGGTGTTAGAGTAGAAGAAACAGTAAAAAAAAAAAAGAGCAGCACACAGATATAAATAAGTACTTTCTCCTCGTAGAAGAAATATCTATATAAATGTTTCCAGAAAAAAAATTGTGTGAGATAGTCCTTATTTACATTTATTGCAGTTAGTTAGTGGGTGAACTGAGCTACTGGGAGCAGGCTTGATTGTAAAGTCTGACTGCAGCAGGAAGGAAGGACCTGCAGTATCCCTCCTTTAGACACCGCGGGTGAAGCAGTCTGTCACTGAAGGAGCTTCCCAGTGATGTTACTGTTTCCTGCAGGGGATGGGACGTGTCCTCCATGATAGATAACAACTTTGTCATCATCCTCCTGTCTCCCACAACCTCCACAGGATCAAAAGGGCAGCCCAGGACAGAACTGGCTTTCCTTACCAGTTTGTTTAGTCTTTTCCTGTCTGCAGCCATGATGCTGCTGCTCCAGCAGACCACTCCATACAGGATGGCTGATGCCACCATAGAATCATAGAAGGTCCTCTGAAGTGCTCCCTGCACCCTGAAAGACCTCAGTTTCCTGAGCAGATGGAGTCTGCTCTGACCTTTCTTGAAGAGTACGTTGGTGTTAGCAGTGAAGTCCAGTTTATTTAAGTGAACACCCAGGTACCTGTTAGAGTCCACAATCTCAATGTCCGTTCCTTGGATGTTCACTGGTGAAGAAGAAGTGTGACTGCTCCTGCTACAATCCACCACCAGTTCCTTGGTTTTCACCACGTTGATCTGGAGGCACCAGTCCACAAAGTCCTGCTTGAGTTGTCTGTACTCCTCATGTACGGTCACGCTCCCGTCTACCTTGATGACAGCGTTGGCCTGCTCGTGAGCTTGGTCAATGGCCACTGCTGAGAACTGTCAGCTTGATTTGTGGTATAACAGAGTTTCCACTCTGGAACTCCTGAGCCAGCTGAGGATGCTTCAGCTCAAGGGTCACCATGTCTCTGTAGTGGATCAGAAGCCACCATGCATAGTTTATTGTTGTTGGCAAAGAAGTACGGTGTCAGCCAGTGACTGACAGTACAGGAGGAAGTTGGCTTCCCTCAATGATTGGATCAACAAGAGGATCACCAGTTCCATTGACAGCACCATATACCAGAAATGAAAGTCGGTAGTAACAAGTTACAGAAATGAATGGAAAACGGTTGTTAACAGCCAGTTAACAAGTGGAGCCACTTGGAACTGAATGGCAAAAAAAAAAAAAAAAAAAGACGTAGATAGTTAATTCTTGATTTCTACTTCCAAATCACACCTTCAGCACCTCTAACAGATGTTAACATTCCGGACTGATGCCAATATTTCATTTACAGACTTCATTAGCCGATATCCTCCTACATCTTTAGTTTGCATCCTGAAGGTAGGCCCGTGCCAATGTCAATAAATAATGCATCATCCAGCAAAAATCAATGATTTGCATCAGAAAAAAACATCACAGGCTGATGAGATCTTTTCAAAGGTAAGAAATTCAACAGTACTTGTCATCTTAAGTGCCTCAGTAGCAACAACTGGACATTTTGGTGTGTCGTGGAGAACCCAAAAGAACCCAAGTTGCCTTTTGACTGAGAATCTATACTGACAGCTGTACTTGGTTCATTGACTGTGGATAACTTATCATTTAGTGCAAAAAAGACCACATATCCATTTCCATGACTCACCGTTTGCCAAAAGACACAATGATTCTGTTTGTTGATACTGACCAAATTAAACAACTAGTTTTATAACCCGTTTAATTTTTTATTCTACTTATAAACAAATTAACTCCACAGCACCTGTTAAAATTAGTTGCCCCTCCAGTGAACAATACTGAAAAAATGCCCCACAGATGAACCTAATTACTGATCCTTGCCCTACACTGTAAAAAAAAAAATGCTTTAAACTGTAGATTAAGTAACACCTTTTCACTGTTAAAATACAGAAAATAAATAGTAAAATCATAGAAAATGTATTAATTTACATGTTCACTGAAAAAAAGGGCTAGAATTGAACATAAAAAAATGTGTGTTTTTATTAGTGGTAACTTGTTCTTGTACAGCATTTGACTATGAAATTACACTATTCATGACAAAAACCATTGCTATTTTACAGGTATTTGCTGTTATTTAAAATAAACATTTACTATTAATAATGAATTAACTAATTAAATTTTAAAAATACAGAAATTAACTGTAGAATCACAGAAAAACTATTAATTTGCATGTAGACTGTCATAAACTTTTTTTTTTTAAAAAAGCATCAGAACTGTACACCATGTTCACATCAAAAATAAGCACATTTTTTTTTAAAAAAAAAGGAAAAAGTTAATTCATTGTTTTGGCTGTTGTTAAACTGTTTCACTGTATTTAAATAAAAAAAATTACTCTTTTACAGGCATCTACTATTATTGGTGTTATACTTTTTAAATGGTACAGTATTCCACCGTTATTGTTTTTTAATGTATTTTTAGGGCGTCATTGCTGCCAGATTTATGTTTTTTTTTTAAGTTTTTGTTTTTTTTACAGTGTACACAAATCATGAAAAACGCAATGATATCTGAAGGTGCATTCTACTTTTTAGAAAAAAGCATGTTGTGTTGGGGAAATCCTGTTTTACGAGGGAAAAGGGGGAGGACAGGGGGGGAAAAAGACTGGAACATGGTCAAAAGTTAGGAATCCAGATGTTGTTTCCAGCTCAGAAGTTACAAAACCTGTCAAAAGACAGAGAAGCCTTTTTTCATGGGAGGCTTAATTAGTCTGTTTAGGCCGACCTGGCGATGCCATGATGTTCTAATGCAAATTGAGACACGTGGTTGGAAATGAGGGCTTGAACTCGGCTCGGGGGGGACAACATCTATCAGCTCAGAGCAGAAACTCCACACCCACAGCTCTGCTGCATCAAACATCTGACAGGGAACCATTTCTCTGGCCGTTGTTGCACAGATGTGACCTAGAATACATAACACTGCCTACATCAAAGAGCGCAGTACTGTACACGCATTATAGATTTTAAAATGTTGAGGATGTCTGTAAGGTTTGTGGTCAGAGCCGCACGGAATGAAGCATCGCTGATGGGAAAAACAACAAACTGATCGTAATGAAACTAAGATTTCCCCAGAGCCCAGTGTGGTCGTACTGTAAATACTGCTACTGAAGAATTGACAAATAGATCAAATACAAATGTGATTTAAAAACAGCGATAGGATATGATGATAAAAAAGGTGATGCCAGTGCACTAATTTAGCCAGAAGATAACCGGGTGATGGAAGAAAAAAAGACATCAGCTGGAAGCTCCAGAGAGTTGATGTCGAAAGTCGGCCACAGATTGACAGAGATGTATTCTCAAACATGTCACACCTCTCACTCATCTGACAACCTCTCAAGCTACGGTGTCAATAAAACCCATGAAAATTCCAAAACCAACAATTAACTGACACTAGACGCAAGCATCATCCACTTTTGGTGCTACAGAATTCCACTGCAGTCGAACAACTACAAGAAAATGAATGTGTATTCTTCCACATGAGAAAATAGTCCTCAACAAAACACCTATTTCCTCCAATTTGCCAAACAGTTGTAAAAAAAAAAAAAAAAAAAACACAGTTTCAAGCCGTTTCAGGAAGTTACTGAGCGGATCAGCCAAAACATTAAAACCACTAACAGTTGAATAACACAGATTTTCTGGTGGGAAACCTTGAGTCCTGCGTTCATGTAGACGTTACTTTGACATGTATCTCCCACGCAAACATAGTTAAAGACCAAGCACGAGTCTGCAGCACTGTCTTTTCATTTTTTGGGAAATGCAATATGCTGTCAATATATATGCTCTTTTTTTTTTTTTTTAAACTAAGCAATTAAATATTGTAATCCAAAAATGCTTTACAGCTCTGTGATCGAAACAAAGAAATTGCTTTTATTGCATGTGAGCTCTAGTCTTGTGTTACTGAACTTTATCCCTTGAATAAAACGTAAAAATTACATAAACGTAATAAAAACACAATAAATTACAGAGACCAGAGCTTGCGAAAACACACCCATGCTCACGGACATAAATGTCCTCCCATCAAAGAAGCACAATAGATTTAGATCTATAGATCTTCTATTTTTACTATCAACATATGAATTCTGACTTCATACAACCACTAAATCTATTGTGGAATACGTAATTCGATCCATATATATTCCATTATATTATGATTTGTCATCTGGGCCTGAATTTTGTGCTTCACTTTAAATAAAAACATTTCCACCATAAAGTAATGCAGAAAAAACACAAAGTGGTGTATAAAGAGCCACCAGAAGGCAGGAAATGAAGCGTTTGATATTTGATTTAATCCTACATCAATGTACCCAAATAACACTTTAGATAAATCCTTTGAGCTGAGCCAATCAGCAACCATAGTATTCAGATCAGTTAAAATAATGAACACAAGTAAAATCTCTTCTTAGTTAAGACAAACAAGTAAATAACCACAGCACAACTTGGCTACTGGTAATTTTGTGGTCATCTTGCTACTTCAATATACTGACTTGAGCAATGAGAAATATATGATTATGCTGTTATGGATGATGAATGAATCAATAAGTAATTTCAGCTATTTGTCGCGACTGAATCAGATAATCACGAGGGGGAAATTATTAACAAACTGCCTGGCTGAAGGTTATTCGTGTAGTTTTTAGTCATTTTATTGTGAAATTCAAGCCTAGGAAAGTACAGGCTTCCAGTTTTTGTGCCGTATCTGCTTAAATCTGTTACAAAAGTTGCTTTTCTGCCTGCGTATGGATTTGTGGATATGTATTTTTATCTTTAACATGTGACCCCTAAACCCCTCCTGATATTTAATGTATTTGTATGATTCTTGCTTGATTGCTGATGTTTGACTTAAAGAAATCTAACTTTCAGACTCACTGGGGATAGAAGAGGCGATTGATTAAGATCTGATCTGCAGAAAGCAAAACCGCTTTTCACCGACGCTAATACAAACATTTTACACTACAAATGAATCCCTCAGCCTCTCTTTGCTCATCACACATACTTTGAATGAGACTGAAACTCGCACACACAAGTGTTCACCTCCTCTCAAGGTCTTCTGATGCAAAAATCAAGCGTTCAGACCTGCTAATGTAAGGCGCAACGGAGGTCTGAATTTACACACGCAATCATCCTATATGGAGGGAAGTTGGAGGGACAGGTCAGGACAGAGTCACCCCACAGCGGGGGACACCGACTAAGAATGTTTACACAAGTGCTGGACTTCAGTAAAAATGTACTTGACGTGAGAATTTCTGTTTTGTGCTACTTGATACTTAGAGTCTACCACAGTTCACTCGCTGCAACTGCACACTTTTCACTCTGATACAGTAAACAAACAGCTACATTTAGATTTTCTATTGATTTTGCACGAAAACACCAGATCTGCTTTGAAATATGAGAAATTTTCAATGCAAACTCTCTTGTTTTGAGCATTTTCACATCATTCCTTCTACAAATGTTCTTTTCTGGAGCACAAGATTGGAGATTTAAAAAGAAAAAGCAGCCTCATCGTCGTGTTGGTTTATTTTTTTCTTTAAAGACCAAATGTTCTGTGTGATAAATACCCATCCATCCATCCATTATCTATACACCGCTTAATCCTCACTAGGGTCGCGGGGGGGGCTGGAGCCTATCCCAGCTGACTCGGGCGAAGGCAGGGGACACCCTAGACAGGACGCCAGTCTGTCGCAGGGCTACATATACAGACAAACAATCACTCTCACATTCACACCTACGGGCAATTTAGAATGATCAATTAACCTCAGCATATTTTTGGACTGTGGGAGGAAGCCGGAGTACCCGGAGAAAACCCACGCATGCACAGGGAGAACATGCAAACTCCATGCAGAAAGATCCCAGGTCCGAGCTGGGACGTGAACCAGGGATCTTCTCGCTGCAAAGCGAAAGTGCTAACCACTACGCCACTGTGCAGCCCTGATAAATACCCTTTCCCCCCTAATATGTGTTCTATTGGCTGCAGTAGAAGTATTTAAAAAGGGGTGGTGGGGTGGCGGGGGCTGTGGTCAAAGTTTTGAAGGATAATTCTGCATTTTTTTCTGCAACTGATGCCAGTCTAAAACCAGGTTATTAGAAAGTAGTGGTTGTCTGGATGTTTTACTATGCAGAAATATTTACAATTCTTGTGGAAACTGCATTTTTGACAGCATTTTTACTTCATTAAGCTTTTGAATTAACTTGCAATGCAGTATTTCTCCATTGTGCACGCTACCCGACTACTCCTTCCACCATTCTGCACATCATGCACTCATCAAATCCAACACTTTAAAGGTGACCAGAACAAAGCCTTGAATGCCTGTTTTTTTTTTTTAATTACGTGTGTCTCTAATGCAGCAGATTAAACTAGCAGGACTGTTTGTGCAGCTAGCTTCACTTGAAAGGTTTGAGATTTAAGGAGGATGTGATTAAATCTGATTTTCTGGAGACTCTGCAGTGCTTTTTTTTAAAGGCCTTCATATATTTTCCGATTTTATGAGAGCCACATATAAACCCGGCAGTTAAACACAGTTGCAGCAGACACATAATGCATTTTTATCTGCCGTGCAACTGTGAAGCTCTCCTCTTTTCATATTGAAAAGGAGAAATTTGCAGGGGTTTTCTGCTTGCAGGATGTTTAACAAGGACTTAAAGCTGACTTTAAATATCAAACTGTAGATAGATAGATAGATAGATAGATAGATAGATAGATAGATAGATAGATAGATAGATAGATAGATAGATAGATAGATAGATAGATAGATAGATATTGTATGGAAGTGATGTTAAAAATTTTAGCAAATTATTAAAAACATGTTGAAATCGTTAAGATTTTACCCTAGATTTTAAGTGAGCAATTGTGGTTATTTTATTAGCAGCAGGACTTCATGTCACCACTTTATCCTGTGATTGAATGTTTCCTGTCTTGAAAGAAAGAAACAAATGGAGAGGAAACAACAAAAACATCAACAGGAATCTCTATCTGGATCAAGCGCATGGAACGCGAGGCATTAAATTGTGCGCAAAGTGGAGAAAACAACCGTCAAGTGCAGCTTTGGTTCATGACTCACTTTGTGATCATTGGTCATCAGTCATTCCGACGCGAGTTTAATTCCCACCGACACGCAGATCCACCGTTCTCGTGCAGGAAAACGCGGAGTTGATGCTGCAGAAGAAGCAAAGATTCCAGCCGAAGTTGTCCTCAGAGGCTCACAGACGCTGTGAGCGTCAGACAGCAGCAGTCAGTCAGTCACATTCACAAAGCAGTTTTACGCACGAACTACTTCTGGGCAGGACCTTCAAAATTAAACCCCCAGCGCTTCAAACTGGACTCGGATCTCTGCTGGTTCGTTCTGTTTGAGTGCTGAAGAAGACTTGAGCTTCATGAGATGAGGCTCCACAAGCTGCTAAAGTCGCCCCACCCTCTCCCCTCCCCTTCCCAACAAACAAAAAATGGCAAGAAAAATAAGTTTAAATGGTAGAATATTATAGAGGTCAGAAGTTTTTTTAAAAAAAAAAAACAAAAAAAAAAACAAAGAAAACTGTAAATAAAAAGCAAATTTAAAAAACAGCAAACATATTTGTACACTGTAAAATAATTAACTGCAATATCTTTTGGAGTTATTTTACAGACAATAACATGTAAAATTACAGGGGAAAAAGTAAGAAGTTACACATCAACTGACTTAACTTCTATTTATTATTTGTGTTTGTTTTATAGAAAAATGTTCTAGCTTAAAGATTCAAAAATGCTCTTATTTTGCAGATTTTTTACAGCCCCAAACTGTTGATGACATCCAATCAAAACCCAGTGTTTTTATAGATGGTAATTCATTCTTTAACAATGCGTGACCATAAAATGACACTATTTTCTGGACATGCGTCAACTGATGGGATGTAATGTTGCTGCTTCGTCGAGCTGTTAAAGCCTAACCCTACACTGTAGAAATAGACCAGGGGGGAAAAATGGGTAAAAATTTGCCAGCAAGAATACTTATACGAAAGCATCAAAAACTCTAAAGTAAAACAGCAAACATTTGGAATATAATACAATAGATGCATGTTTACAGATTAATACACTGTAAAACAAACAAACAAAAAGCAACTGCTTTTAGAGTTGTTGCAAATTTTCCCTGTTTTGTTAAATTACACACAATAATGTGTAGAATCATAGAAAAAGTAATAATTTATATGTTAACTATTGACTTTATAAAAAAATCGAAAGCTGTACACAACGTACACATCAAAAATTCTGTAATAACTTTTTTAAGTGTTTTTTTTACAGTTTTTCCCTGTTTTGTCAAATTATCAATATGTTTCAGTAAAATTACAGAAAGTAAGGCATTTACTTGTTGACTGTAAAAAAAATAAATAAATAAAAAAGAAAAAAAAGAAAAAAATCAAGAAGAAAAAAAACAGATCAAAACTGTAAATATTATCCACATCAGAAATCTGTATTTTTACATAGTTATTTGTTCTTTTACAGCATGTGACGATAAAATTAGAAAATCAGAAGAAAGACTCCTACAAACAGCTGGATGCAACACCTTAAACTTCAAATATCTTTGGGGAGAAGTAATAACCCTGGATTGTCCTACATTTATTGTTGGTAAGCATCATTAATTTGACCCCTTGACGCCTGAATTTATTTACAATTAAATTTTTTGAAAAAAAGGTGCGCTTTTGCTTTCCAGCTGATGCTAAAATAAGTGGAGATTGTTAATTTGTCAATTACACATGGAACAGATATATAATAACAAAAACAGATACATAATAATTGGGTCCTGCTCTGACCGGTCCCAAGAGAAATCAGTGCTTGCAAATGGTTCCGAGGTACGTATTAAATATGCACAGACCGGCACTGGGGGAATGGATTCGCTGTCTCGGCTGCAGTCTGAATAAAATTATTATGATGCGAATTCACGGAAATAGGTGTCAAGGGGCCAAAGATGTCCATTTCTGGATTTTTTTTGTTTTGTTTTGTTTGTTGGCTTGTTTTCTCATAAAATATTCATTCGGACAGTTTGTAGTCAATCCATCCATCCATTACCTTTATACCGCTGCACCATCAGCAGTTTGTAGTCAAACAAGTTAGAATTTATCCCTGTAAAATACTCAAAATGCATTTGAAGATGGCATTTCATTCATTAATTAAGTCATCGAAAGTAGTGTGTTGATGACATTTTCAACGTAATTTCTTTTTCTCTCTTCTTCCTCTAGTCATTTTGACATCTAAAAATTGGTCAATATAGTATAGTGATTATGATTTCAGAGGAAGTGTTATTGTAAAAATACTCAAAATGCATTTGAAGATGGCATTTCATTCATTAAGTTGACTAAGTAATTAAAATAGTATGTGTTTGTATTTTCATGGGTATAATGCAGATTACATTACAAAAACGAAACGCTACTGGGTCCGACCTATTGAGATCGCCGTCCCACCTTCTACAGAAAAATGACCTGACATGATGCCAACATGTACAATTGCTGTCAGATTAATAGGAAAGAAGTGCAGGTTTGAAAGACACTTAAATGACAAACACAACATTCTCTCCCAAGTGAGAAGTTGTTCACTTTAACACAGGTGGCACAACAGCAGCAACTTCATTAATTACTCATAATTATTAATTATCCCCGACACTGAAACTGGAGTGAGTCACATCAGAAAAAGATAAACTGTCACACACAGACTGTCGAGATACTTTTATTTTACTGTGTGCAAAGTCGTAGGTAGATTTTATATATAAAACTAACTTTCTGACTCACAAAAAAGAAAGATATAAGACTGTGATGTAAAAATCTCTGTTAGATCATCAGAGAGACGTCTCGTCAGACGAGTGATGTTTTGACATCTCTCCTGATATTTCAGATATTTATATTCATGCTTGAAAGTTTCCTGACAAGCATTTGATGTTTGACTTGAAACGGCTCTTTGAAAGAGTCCCTTTTGAGGAAAACTTTCGGACTCACAGAAAAGCAGGAGATGAGACTGAAAAATCTCTGATTACACAATTGCACTCACTTTACTTTGGAGAGCAGCTGTGCTATTTCCTGTCAGCCCTGTGTTTCTGACTTGACCACTAATCTGACTGTGGAGGAGCTGCAGCCTTCTGAGGCTTCCCTGCAAAGGCTCAACAAGTCCAACTGGATAAAAATGATTGAATTAGTTTATCAGGAAAATCCCCTACTCTCCTCTAACACACGATGTTCTGCAAAATTAATAACATGTTGATTTAGGGAACAACAATTTTAACCTGTAACCACACACTGAGTCCTTTGTGTTTTTAATCTGATTGCTACTATGCGGAAAATGACGGACAAAATATTTTGGCTCACATTACTACTGTTATTTCAACTTGTGTGCACCAGTTCGGATTTGGCAACATCTGAATCACAACTGTTTCAAGATTGTTGGGTTCTATTGTCATGTCTCTAAATCAAATATGGATCTTCTGTGGAGTTCGTTCTCTTGTATGGCAGACTGTCTCTGTGACGCTGAGATCAGGACTGGTTCATGGTGGTTCAGTAACATGTAAACTGCATGTTTGTGCTTGTTGTCATGTTGTAAAATATATTTCTGATGTTGAGATGCCTCCCTAGATGGATACAAAGTGTTGGTGGCTTTACACCTCACTGAAGCGATGCTCTGTTCTTCCTGAAAGGTCTTTAATTTTCTTGTCCTGCACACCTGCATGCCGTTGGTTCGCCACAGTATAAAACAAAGGAAGCTATAAAAACAGCTGAATTTATTCTTTTCATACAAAGAACCTCTAAAATGATCTTGATGTGTTGTGATATTTCAAGCAGATTGTCAGTCCAAGATTGTCAGTATAAAATGTTGAACCTCAAGGTCTTTCTTGAGTAAGAGTCTTCCATATTTATGGGTTAAAGTTTGTTTGACGTCTGCTCCTTCCAAGACATATAGCCTTGCATTCTCATACAGTTCAAAAACGATCAATAAAGAGCTCAACAACATTACTGTGATCACCTGATATTCAAATAAAAGTTCCATTTTTCCCAATACTTTTCACATTTTTGGTTTGCATGTCTCAGAGCAAAGGTCAGTTGTTACATAATGTATATTTTCTGAATTATTTCTATCCATTCCATGACTTTTGGGATATGTTTACTCTGTCATTTTTTTGTTATTTCTTTTTTACCCCCTGCTAGAAGAATTTGTAGTAAATATATGTCACGTTTTATCAGTGAAGTAGGCACATTTCAAGTAAATTACATCAAAGTTAAAATCTAATTCCAGGTCAACATCATCCTTTGCTAGAAGAAGAAGACGAAGCCTTTGTTGGCATGAATACATTTTTACAGCGTTGTGAAATGTTGTTTTCACATATCCCAACTGGGGTCCGATATTGTCAATTTATGGTAGCATTGAAATCTCCATCCAAAATAGTTTTTAATACCAGAAAATCTCTCTGACAGAGCACCTATATTACTAGTTAATTTTTCAAAAAAATCTGCGTTTTCCTTTGCACTGTTGTACCCATAAACACTACCAAGCAGAAAAATCTGGTTATTGTGAGAACCATAAGAATGTAATGTCCAAGCGGGTCAGTTTCAGTATGGAGAATCTTCCCCTTAAATTTGTGTTTAAGAATTAATGTTCCTGCTGAACGCTGACTTCCATGTGACATCCAAAAGGTCCTCTCCCCATTGTGAAGTTCCAGAAGTTATAGTCTTTATCTGTAGAATGAGTTTCCTGGATTAAACGAAAGGCTGCATCAAAGTTCTTTGCATACAGAAATAATGCCTTCCGTTTAGTGATGTCTCTCAAGCCTCAAGCATTAACAGAAAAGAACTTTAAAGAAAAAATTATACAACTGAATAGTTATTGCTATAACCTGGAAGTTATAAGCAGGGTGTAGAACTTATCCTCCTAACATAAACTGGATACAGGCATCAAATCAGTCAGTATATCTCCTTGTTATGCACAAAGGCTCTTCCTCCGACGAAAAAGGCGATCTTCTTTTCCTGGCAGGTTTGCTGAATTAGGGGCCATAGTCGGTTCCTCTTTTCCCGGTCCTCTGGAGTCAGGTCCTATTTGAAGCAAAGATTTCTTTGCTTCAGGTACTCCGAGTGTTTGGACCTCTTCCATATCATGTCACGAAAATGTCTCATAGAGAACTGAAGGATCACATCGCGGGCATGTACTTTGGCTTGCTGTGTTTTCCCAAGCCTGTGGACCGAATCAATAACTTCCATAAACTTCTCTTTATAGCCCAGAGCTGCTACGTTTTGACATATATCGATCACCTTCATTCTCACATCCTCCTCTTCTTCTTCAAGCAGCCCGCATAGACGCAGGTTCCACCGTCTTTTGTAGCGCACTAACTAAAGCACATTGTTTTCCAAAGACTGAATCTTTTCTTTGCTTTTGCTCACTCTATCAACTGTGTAAAGTACCTTTTATGTCTTGCAGGTCAGCAGAGAGAAAGTCGATTTCAATTCCTCAATAGATTTTTCAACAGAGGCTCTCTGCTCCTTGATAGCTTGCTTGATAACAGCCACGATGTTATCTGCCGTTTCTTGTTCCATTTTCCCTTTTTTTGAAGAAGGCACTTTTGTAGGAGTAACAGGTTGACGAACTTCACCTTTGCGTTTTCCCGAGTGGTTGTTTGACATTACTGCAGTTCAATAAAATAATTTTCTGACGCTATTTCTTCCCATAAGTTGGAGGAGAGTTCTCCGAGTGTGTTTACCGCCTTGCCGCCATCTTTGCCCAACCGCCTTCTTCAATCAATCCAGGCTTCTTTTTCTCAGTGCAGAAAGCAACGGGTGATGTCACGGTAGCTACGCCCATCTTTATTATACAATCTATGATCCCAACCAGCACACACACATTCAACACAGCATGTACTCCGTATAGTAGAATGTGATTTGTGGTAACGAATGGTAGGGGTGAGCTGTCATTTTTAGTTTAACCTGTTTTATCATGTTTAAGTTCGAAAGCAAGGTAAGACTGAGTTTCTTTCACCAGTGTTTGCTTTTTTTTAGGCAAGTCTTACTCTAAAGGATAGTGGGATTTTCATTTGTTATTTTGGCCTTGGGCTCACTCTGAATTTAAGTTGTACATTACCACTGCTTTGATTTTTCAACCACATGCTTTGTTTATCACATCACATTTGCTGGAAATAAATAATTAATTTCTCTAAGAAAATACATTTTGTGGCTGCTTGGGACATGTGAAGGATTCATGTTGTGTTTGAGTATCCCCTAGGCTGGGCGTAACACCAGTCTTCCGCACAACAGGCAGATTGAATTATCTACTACTACGACTACACTACTACTGTCCACCAGTGGCAACCAGTTCTTACTTTTCAGAGGAAAACTCTTGTTCTTTGCTCATGCTGAGCCTGTCCACAAACGCCATGCTTTGTAAATAAAATTTTTTGTTTTGTTTTTTAAAGTCTGCGTATCCAAGAACTGTTTTATCAGACAGACTTCTCTTGTGGATTAGTGATGGAAAACCAGAACCATGTGAGTTTTCTTTCTGAACCAGGCAGCAAAGAAAATGCTGTAGCATGATGTGTTTGTTGCTTTGCCTTACTTCACATCACACTTCAGCCATGTGTCTATTGTGCATGAACACAACGCAATGTAAATAGTGAAAAAATTTAAGTGTAGCTCTATGGAACACATTATTGAGTCATGTGTTAAAACAAATCACTGATAAATCATATGACATTTGATTAGCTTTTATTTTTAGTGTCAAGGAGGAGGAAAGGAAGAATTTCAGTTAAAATCCCACTTTGAGCAGTCTGATAAATACAGTTGCAGGCGGCTTGTGGATAATTGCAGGCAGCGGGGTTGAAAATGGAGCAAGCACATTCCCAGCTGAACTCAGTTAAACTACCAGCTAATTGAATTTCCCAGGGAGTTGGTCAGTGTGCCAGCTGAAACAAACAGAGCCAAAAATCTGCCTCATGTTTCCTACATCTGTCCCCACTCCATGATAACACAAAGACAGACACAGCAAGGTTTTGTTTTTACTGTGGGATGGAACAGAAGGGTCAGCCTATTCATTTTCTGATCTGTGTCCAGCCAATAGTTAACAACAACACATGACAAATATCCTGTACATGTAAATCAGCATCTGGCAGAAAAATGAGACGTTTATTTTGAAATCAGAAATGCCGAAAAACTGAGACTTTGTATTCTCAGTTTTTACACAGCATTTGTGAGAGAGAGCTGGCACAACTATATTATCAGCTGACTTTGTGTTATTCCTCTCTGTGCTGCCTCTTCCATGTTTCTGTCCAACAACATCAGAAAATGCCATTTGCTGCTCCAACAATAACTGGTTCCCGCTCATTTCTACCTGCTTCCCTGCATTTCTTTAGTCACTTCCTTGTCTTGAAGACAGCCTTCCCGCATGAACACTCACAAGAAATCGATTACTTGCCCCGATTCCAAAGATTTGTGAGGGCTTTCGCGTGCTTTGGAAGAGGCTTGTTTTCTGGTGGAAAAAGTAACCTTTAAAATTTTGCCTTTATCTTCAGATAAATTACAATTTGAATCTCCACTTCCATGGAACTAACTTCCAATCATCTCAGCACCATGCAGAGATTTTAGATGGAGACTCTGAGTAACTGTCCTCCACCAGCCATGTTACCAAACTGAGTTATCTAATAGTGGGTTATAAATGCAATCACTATTGTGCCCACTTCACAGAATGTATAGATGTGCAATTATAATTATGATGGGGAAATAAATTCAAGGACAAGTGGTGACGTGCTGCCTGGACTGCTGCTCCACTTTCCGGTGACTGTGCTTTCACATATAACCTCTACATTTTCCCATTTGGTTCATTTTGGTGTCGGTGCTTCATTCTAACTGTAGTGTGGACTAAACATCTGCAATGAGTTTCCATGTGTTTCTTAATGCAAATTTGAAATTAACTGCACCAGAAAAGTGCTGAAAGATATAAGGGGTTCATATGCATTCATTTTCTGCAGATATTAGGAGATGGATGCATTGGGATACACAGCTGGTGCTAATTTTTCAATCATGTGCCTTTAAACTACTGCAGAAGACGATGATGTGATGACACTACTTTGTTAAAAGAATGTTTCCTTTACACTTTTACAACGTTTCTACCACAGCCAGGCACAAAAACAAAATTTCAACTTTTTTCCCTGTTTTTTGGCTCCTATTACAAATTTAAAACATCGAAACAGGTGAACAGAGGACATTACACGCATTTTTGTTACATTATGCTATTTAATATTCTTTCTCTTCTGATATCTTGTCTTTTTTTTTCTAAAACTGGAGTTGAATGTAAGTAAAAACAACACTGCACTGGTTCATCATCCGACTGACACAGGTTCATCCATGTATGCTCTCAGTCATTAATTGCTGCCATTCTAATCCACACACAAACACCATGCAAACTGAACAAGCAGTTTTATAAATCGCAGCCTGAATAAACATTAATATTTTATGTGCAGATTGTTGACTTTTGCTTAACAGGATGTGGTCACTTTTTCTTATCAAAGGCTTCCTGCTCACATGAATGCCTAAAAAATAACTGCAAGATTATTTTGCATTCAGGTTGTTAAATGTCTGTGCACAGATCAACTGTCACGCCCTCAGCTTCTAGCTCCAGGTAGAGGCAGGGTTTTTTTTTCCTTCCTTGTCTCCTCCCTCCTTTTCCCTCTTTCAGGTGGCATGTGGCACTGATGGGCAGGTGTTACATATCCAATCAACTGGAATTGGCGCGCGAGTGGGTGGGAGCAATCAAATCAACTGCTCCTTCTCAGATGCTGTACGCTACTCAATGCTGGACCGTCGAACAAGTCACAGTCCGTACCTGATACACACGAATCACCTTACATTAGCAAATGAAGTTTTTAAGCCTTTTTTACAGCCTCGGGTCTATGCAAATCTGCAAAAAATGAGCTGCGTTTCAGTGCTGGTGGGACATCCGGGGTTTCCATGGATTTGTAGGTAATTTCAAAAATAGACAGCAGGTCATCACCACAGATTGCATAATATGTGAGTGATATTAGTATTGACTGTAAAGCTAAGTCCCTATAACCTTCATCCGTCCATCCATCCATCTACCCATCCATCCAGCAGCAGGATAAGCAGGACATTGCAGACAAAAGTTCTTCCTGGGGCTCCAGGAAGTTCTATGTGTATCCTGGGGTCTCCTCCAAGTAGGATGTGCCCAGAAAACCTCCATGGGCATCGTAATCAAACGCAAAGGAACAGAGAAGCTACTCTGAATTCCAGCTGTCTGATCTCCTCACCTTATTTCCCTGGTTCCTTCTGTATGGCTCAGCAGCCATACAGAGGGAACAAATTTCTGCCACTTGTATCCACGATCTCTTACATTCTCACAATATTATGAATTAATAATGGATCGAATCAAGATGAAATAAATTAAAAGTGGTAACAACTCACAGAAAATTATCTTGATCATAAAGTTTTCCCAAGGATTTTACTGTTTTCATTTTGAGGTTCATTGCTTTTAGTTCAACAGCCTTGTTCAGCAACAGTTAGCTACCAGCAAGAGTTCAAACATGTTTTTCTGATATGTCAGTTTCTCATATATAACGCAGAAACAACTTATTTTTGTTCTGTTTGCAGCTGGTTTCCACTGTTTGTGTCATGTAAGGTCTCAACTGGTGTTGAGAACTGCATATTTCCTGGTGTACCACCAATGAAAACTTTCTGACTTCCTGTCCATGTTAACACCAAGTGTTCACACTTCACATTTCGCTTCTGACAACCGAATAGGATCATGAAACAGAGCAGAACTAAAATAGCAGCTGAACCATTTTCAGTCAACTGAATCATGGTGTGGTTTTATGTTGGCACAGTTGCTTGGTTTTGCAGCGATAAAATCCTGGTCTGCCTACATCATCTGTTTGTGACCTTTTCTGTGTGTCTTCTCTTGGTGTGAGTGCGGGTTTCATCTGGATGCAAGGCAAGGCATGAACTGAAGCATCACTGCGTTCGTCTCTCAATATGTGATGGGCTGGAACAGACTGTCACCGTGAACGGGGTTTACAAAACAGGTGGGTGGATGTGTCGACTGTGCTGGAACTCACCTACAGCGATGAGAATTCTAGTCATTCAGCTTCTCAAGGTCATGATTCAGTCAGACCTAACACAGACATAAAACACATATTGATTTCCTCCAGTGTGACGCTTCCTGAGGTGTTCAATAATAAAACAATAAATCAGTAAAGATGCTTCAGAAGTGGCCGGTCTGAGGACATGTTCAGAGTTTTTTCCTCAGTATTTTGGTGTACTTTAATTGGTGCTGTAGGCTAAATACATAGATGAGCTAGATAAGGAATTTCCCGTATTTTGTTTAATAATCTGGATTCCTTAGGGAGCTACCATTCTTCTTGTGGTTCACACAAATCAACATTACATCAAAAGGGAAATAAAACATCCATCCATTATCTATACACCGCTTAATCGTCATGAGGGTTGCGTGGGGGCTAGAGTCTATCCCAGCTGATTTAGGGCGAAGGCAGGAGACACCCTGGACAGGTCACTAGTCTATTGCAGGGTTAGATATAGAGACAAACAGCCACACTCGCATTTACACCTCTGGACAATTTAGAGTTATCAATTAACCTGAGCATATTTTTGGACTGTGGAAGGAAGCTGGAATACCCTGACAAAACCCATGCATGCACAGGGAGAACATGCAAACTCAGAAGAAAAATCCCGGTAAGGCCGGGACGTGAACCAGGGATCTTCTAGCTGCATGGCGAAAGTGCTAAGCACCAAGCCACTCTGCAGCCCTGCAAATAAACCAATAATGTCATAAAATCTGGCAGAAAGACCAGACCAAAAAGAAAAGATACAATAAAAGCAGAACATTTATACTAAAAATAATCACATCACTAAGACCCAGGCTCTGTCTAAAGTGCTAATGAGATTCAAATACAAGAGCCAGGAGGGATTGTGGTTCTGTGCCACTGTGTAATTCTGTAAGCTCTTTTTAAAGGCTGCTTTGCTTGTTAAATATGCAAAGTCAAACCATTCCATGAGTTCATCCCTCTGTATGTAACAGCATGTTGCCTTTGGAGACTAGAACAAGGTTTTCATGCATGCCTATTATTTAAGTCATGGCCACCAATACTATGTGAGACTTGATGTGTCCAACTCATGCCAGACAATGTACAGTATACAACAGAAGTACATGTCTGTGCAAAGTCATTTAAATGTCAAATTACATAGGAATGTTATAGCATTACAGCAATTACTTCAGCAGGTATTTGCTTTGCTGTTGTTTTTTTGTTTTGTTTAGTTTTTTATTTAAAAAAGCAAATCCCCACAGTAGGAAAGCAAGCACACCTTTCATTACCGAGATTCAAAGCTTGTCCAACTTGATTTTTGAAAATACCAAATTTCTGAAGAGAATTTTTGAATTTCTTCACAAACTGTTTAAGGCCAAGTTATAGTTTTCACTTTTTTCCGTCTTTAGTAACCCTTACGTAAGATTTTTCTAGTTTTCCTTCAAGCACAAGGCAAATTACAATTACATACAACTACACAACTTTTTGGTGTTTATTTTTGACAGACAATTCCATCTCATGGCTGTGCTGCTTTGTGGGTAAAAAAACTAAACTAAATCTGTCTTCCTCTATAATAGGATTAAACTAGATGAAATGTCACTGGACCGAGTGGTGGAAACAAGGCCATTATTGCCTCACGGTAGGCAGAGAAAGCATATAAAAGGCATAATGAATTAACCTAATCAGGATTGGCAGATTTAGGGAGGCAAATTCGCAATAACGAACCACACACCATTTAGTAAAAAATTCTATTACAGTAATGTGCATCTGATTGAATTTAAAAACAGAGTGATTTTGGTAAGACCCATTTAGATTTGCAATACATAAAAACTGCATTTATTAATAAGTCAAAAACGTTTCCGAAAAAAACTGTCTTCATAAACATGCTTTGGCTGAGGCTGACCTTACACTCCCGGTGCTTTGGTCACCCTTAATGATGGGATGGCTCTTTATACAGAGAGAAGTGCTAATCTGTCCACTGTACTCTCTGATCCCTCCTCTTAAAGTTTGTGGAAACATTTCATTTTGTTCATGTACAAAATGAAAAATGTGTCATTTGCAATGAAATTTCCATCAAATAGCCAATTTGCATTTGATTTTAATGGTTCAAAGAATGTCAGGCAGGATGGCTGGCCCTCATGCATGTTTACCTCATCAAATCTGGCCCTCTTTGAAAAAAGTTTGGACACCCCTGGTCTACAATAACCAAGTAGTGGTTTTTGTTGTCAGTCTCAAACAGATCTGCTCCAACAGTAGACCAAGGCCTTTGTGGGAATTCTGTGGGAAGCACAGTTTCTTTGAGGTTAATTCTCTCATAGGCACATGTATCACAGTTTTGTATTTGCTTTGTCAACTCTTTGTTGAGACCCGGCCACCAGTCTGACTGTTTAGCTCTCTCCCTGCATTTGGTGATCCCTAGGTGACCCTCACGCAACTTGGATAGTATGTCTTCTCTGAGTGATGATGAAATCACAATCCTGCTGCCGAAGAGTAACAGGCCATTTTGAAGCATGAGATCACCTGAGAAGGGCAGGTAAGCCTGAAACACAGCTCCAATTGAAAACTTGTTCAGCCATCCCTCATGGAACTTTTTGAGCTGCCTCAGTATGTCATCTTTGTCCTGGTGCATCTGGATTTTGAGCTTCTTTTCAGAAGCAGGCAGACTTGCAACGACAAAGTCAGCATATGTTGACTTCTTCTTATTGTAGACCTTCTGTCGTACTGTCCAGTGGGCTCCTTGACAACACATCCGCAGTTGCAACATCCTTGCCACATGAGATATGGTGTAAGAAAACCTCATTGGTTGCATGTGCAAGCATTGTATGCGCAGTGGGAGTTCGTGAAGAGTCTTTGAGCCCAGCAGAGGAACCAGAGGTTTGTGGTCAGTTTCGATGTGAAAGGTTTTCCCAATGAGAAACTCTGAAAACCTCTCGCAGGCCCATGTAGCGGCCAGTGCCTCCTTTTTGATCTGAGTATAATGCTGTTCGGTGCTGCATAGACTCCTTGAAGCATATGCCACTGGTCTCCAGTCTGCATTGTCTCGCTGCTGGAGAACAGCTCCCAACCCATATGATGAAGCGTTGGCTGAAACTAGTGTTTCTGCATCTGGGTCATATAGTGCTAGCCCTGGGGGAGTGGTCAGCTCTTCCATTGTTTTGTCGAAGGCTTGCTGCTGCAGTAAACCACATGTCCATATGTTTGACATCCTCAGCAGATCTCTGAGTGGGCGTTTTCTCAGCAAGGTGAGGCGGGAATTTTCCCAGGTGATTTGTCATCCCCAGGAAACCTCTCACATTTCTAGGTTCCTTCATGGCTTTTACAGCGCTCACCTTGTCAGGAACTGCACTCACGCCTGCTGCCTCGATGATCTGTCCAAGGAACTTTATCTGGCTTTTGGAGAACTCACACTCACTTGTCAATGAGTATCACTCCAACTTCTTGTAGTCATGGCAATGTTTTTCACAGCCTCTCGTCGTGCTCTTCCTGCGTGACTCCCCAGATGAATACATCGTCTATCTGGCACAGAACACCTTCCAGTCCTTCCAGGATTTCTTGCATACGCTTCTGAAAGTGCTGTGGTGCTGATGACATTCCAAAACACAGGCAGTTGTAGCAATACCGCCCGAATGGTGTGAGAAATGTGATCAGCAGAGAAGAGTGTTTTGAGAGTAGAATTTGGCAAAACCCTGCATTGGCGTCCAGCTTTGAAAACACCTTTGCAATGACAAGCTGGCCCAGAGTATGCTCTACCAAAAGAAGTGGATGCCTCTCTCTCAACACTGTTTTTTTTCCAGTTCTGTGAGGTCAGAGCATATTCTTACCCTGCCTGTACGCTTGGGCACCACCACCCTTGGCGTGAACCATTCAGTGGGTTCCTCCACTCTTGAGATGCCGCTCTGCTGCTTCATACGAGTCAGCTCCTCTTTAACTTTTGGTAGTTGAGGTAGGGATATGCGCCTGGGTGCTGAGATGGCAAAAGGTTTTGCTCCTGGCTGTAATACAATATTGTATTCGCCCTCAATTTTGCCTAGTTCAGAGAAAAGCTTTGGGAACTCCTGCTTTACAGTGTCGTTAGAGTCCAAATTGATGCCATCCAGCCTAGCTACCAGCTGCAGCGCGGTGGCAGCAGGTCGGCTCAGTAGTGGTGTGCTCAATCCCTCCACAACATAGATGTCTTCCAACCCAACACGCTTCTGTTTCCTCTGACAAGAGTTGCTCTAAACTTGCCTTTCCTAAAGGCGTCCTTGCAGGGCCCTTAAGGACTTTAGTGGCCTTCACTAGCCTGCTGAACTGGCCATCAGCATAGTGATTCATAGACTGCTGACACATCTGCACTGGTGTCGATCTTGAAAACTGTTGTAGCTGTCCATTTTTATTTCAGTCATCCATGGACTGCTGTCTGCACCCTGTGCTACTGAGCCAAGAAACGCGACCTCATAGACATCAGAGTCCTCTGTTGCTGTAGCAACGTTCATCTCACACATTTGTTTTATTTTACACACTCTGGCATAATGTCCTTTTTTTCTGCACGTTGCATGTTGCTTCCTTAGCTGGACCTTGCTGTAGGCTGTGCCCTTTTGTGTCTCCACATCTTCTGCAGGGCCTCTGCCTGTCAGGTGCTTTCTGTGGTGTCGGTCTGGCCTGTGACTTGGCCTGTCTTGTTCTCGTGCAGGCGCACCACTGTGCATGCATGCCGTTGAGCTGCATGTATGAGATGTCACCTTTAAAATTAGATCTCAGCATTTTTTGGTGCTTTTTCACCAACTCGCTTTCCTTGTGTAAAAGACGGATCCAGACCAGTCCTGTTGAGTACACAGTGAGGATAACCAGAGCACAGTGAATCGTCTGCTGACCCATTCATATTTTCATGACAGCAGCTCTGTATAGTCTCCCTACTGGTTACACTTAATTGGTTTTGAATTGTTCAGTCAATTCCAAACCCTATGAGGACCAAACAGTCGCACACATTACTGTATCACATACACACACAATCTCCCATTTGCATAAACATACCCTTCCTCCAGGGTTTTGTTTGTTTGTTTTTTAACATACATCAGCCTCTACACTTGCTGTATAGTGTCTTCATCTGTCCAAATTAATTTTTCTCTCCATTCAACCACCAGAGAGTTGGGAACAGTTATGAAAGGGTAAGGCCTATGTAAAAGCGTGCATAATGCAGTTATATCACCGAGTTGCACCTGTCTAATCAACACCGTGGCTCCAACAGCAGCCCAAAATGGAAGCACAGGTGTACCTTCATACTGCAATTTCACCACTTTGTCAAAGTAAGTGTTGTTTCACAGAGAAGATTAACATGAAACCATATGGCTTTAGTGAGAGCAAAATTACTTAGAGGAAAGTGTGAACATACATTCAGAACAAACTAGATTATATACTGTTAATGTACGAGCAATATGATGAGCGAACTTCTGCAATATCCAGCCAGTGCAGCAACAATATAAGTTTGTTTATTCAATTCAATTCAAAAAACTTTACTTGTCCCCAAAGGGCAATTAAAAAGGGCATACAAGCAGCTTAAAAAGGACAGCCAGGCAAGACATACAATTACACACAAAGAGACAAAACAACATTAAAAAGAACATTGTAATTTTAAAGTGCTTTTTTGTTCCTCATGTATGGCATAGTAAGTGGCTCTTAAATACTATGTTAAAAGAATGTGTGTGTTAAAATAAATAAAAAGGTCTACTGAGCTAAATTAAGAAGTAGGATAACCCTAGGGACAAAGGAGGACTTTCTCCTCTGTGTCTTGCAGTCTGGGCAGCATAGTCTACGTCCTGAGGGAAGCCACTCAAACTCAGGATAAAGAACGTGGGAGGAGTCCTTTACTATCCTCTGTGCTGTCAACTACATTGTACAGACAACTGAGAACAGCAGCATTCAAGCTCAGGTGAAGTCAAATACCAACCTGAGTAAAAAACGTGGTGAGACTCCTTATATAAAAACTCTCTCATCACCAGTCTCAAAGTTACTTGTGTGCAGCTAAATTCATAAAACCACACCATCTTGTTATTTATTAGGGATGGACACTGTCACTGATCTCTTGACTCAGTTGAATTTCATTGTCCAGAACCTATTTATTTGGATTCAGTTTGTAATATTTGACTTATATACAAGCATGGCAACAGTAAATTTTGATTTCAGCTGAAAATGTTCGGTATACAATCTTCAGGGGGGGTCCAGGGGGGCGCAGCCCCTCTGAAGCCGAGAGGTTTTCCATCGGAACTTGTTTTTGACACTTTTATCTATTTCTAGCACCGATGACTCTTGATCTTTCGATAAAAACCTAATGAATCCACCGAAAACGATCCCAATAGCTCAAAATTCCAACACGAACATGCCGCCATGAATTGTAACAAAAAAATGCATCGAGCAATTTGATTGGTCCAATCGTTGGCAGCTAGCCAATTTCGACCAATCGCAAGGCCTTTTACAATGCAGCAGGAGCTAGACTGGTTCTCTTTGTCTGTTATGCTGCGGGAGAAATGCCGAGCGCTTCTCAAAAACCAGGAGCAAGAGTAACAAAAACATACCTCACCCCCCCTAAAATTTTCTCATCGGATTTGGACGATTCACAGAAATGATCAATTTGAAAATTAAAACGGCGGATGGAGGCAGAGGTTCTTTTCTGATCAACCAGTGACCTCCTTGCACTTTAATTTACTTTTGCATTAGCTTCCATTTCAAATGTGCTTTTATTTTTTGCTGTTGATTCATAGCAGACCAAACAACGCTGTAGCAGAAAGATGAACTTAAGATAAAGATGAACCTCTAGCAATTATCAAAGCCTTCATCTTTTTCCACGTTGACCAACAATATTTTAATTATTTAATTCCAAACTTCCTGATTCATAAAGACCAGACAGAATGGAAACTAGTGGTTGCCAAAGTTTGAACTGCACTACTCATACACAAACAAGGACAATCACACTCATACTATAAATCTCGTGAGTAATCCCTCTCTGGGTGACTAGATGTTGATGTTCTGTAGGAAGGAAATTCCTTTTGGGTAATGCAAGTTATGAGACAGATGGTGTGAAGAGTTTTCCACTTGATTGGCACCTCATCCTTTAAGAGTGGAGATCTTTTTGTAAAAGCAGCTCCTGATCACGGGTTGAACTAAAGGCCAGTGCACTCACATGATGAGCCAGACACCCCGAAGGTAGTAAACAATTTACTCTAATTGTTCCAGCACCTTTGAATGGACTGAAATACAGCTGGTGGCACACCAACAACAGAGTTGCATGTAAGTAAGTCATCAGGGTGCCTGTATGCTCCAACTTCAAGATGTTTATGTAGCGGAGTTAATGATTCCACTTCCCGTCACTTGTCATTACATATTGCATATTTATTTCCCATGGTGACCAGATATAACGTAAGCGCCCTCTTCCGACTCTGTGCGCCCCATTTCACGTTCTCCCGTCTGCATGGTCAGTCAGTCAGTTATAAGCTCTGCTGAAAATGCTAATTAAGTTTGTTTTGTTTGGCTTTTGTGGGCGTTATAGTTGCAAAATATATGCCAATTGCTTTTATGAGAGTATCAGCTTGTTCACAGAATAAAGCACACCACGTTGTCGGCAACTTTACTGGCTTGAATGTAACTTTACCATTAACCTCCGAGGTGTCAGTGATAACTAACAGTTAGCTGAATAATTTCTTTCATATTTTTAGTAATATCTGGAGTTTTTACGAGTGCAACATCACTGTGTTTTACTGGTACATGTTCTAATATTTTTTTTATGTTAATATGCAACATTTTACTCTCAGTCTGCTGTATCCTGTCTTCATGTAATATCTGTACTTTTTACCACGAGTGTGACTGTGAGAGAAATAACATCAGTGTGTTTTACCAGTGCCCTGCTCCTGCAAATAAACGGTGGATTTGGTGCCAAAGACTGAATGCTTTGAGTTTGATTCTTCACACAACGCAAGAGAGAGAGTACACAACCGCTACACTTTCACAAACATCTCTGGAATGGTTTAATCTGCCCCCATTATTGACAACATGTTGCTGAGCTGTGGCCATCCTTCTGGGAAATTTAGTGATCCGACCATTCTTCTAGTAATCTATGTAACTATATCAGCTTTGTCCCACATACAATCTCGGAAGAAAACATTACAACATAGAGCTTGTTGGTCAAAAAAAGATGGCAATGGCTCTATCAGAAAGCTTGCTTTATATACAACACAATGCCTGGAGCTGCAACAAGTATGGTTTTAACACTGGTTAAAAGCTGATTCTATCATATTTGATCATGTAAGTTTGAAGTATATTCATATACATGCATTCCTGTGTCATTTAAAGTCATATTCTCAAAATCCCTGGAAATGTTGTGTAGCATCACTAAACATTTAAGAAAAACTGAAATTTGTATGTTACTGTTCTTATTTTCCTACTTTAGAAGAGAATGAAACTATTGTAGACACATGCTTCCAAGAGTCAGCTCTGCCAGAAGATCTCCTGCCTTTTTCAACAAGACCACATTAGTGTGTTGTGCAGACCCATTGCACTATTAAATATTCTGGAAGACCATTGGAAGTTTGTATTCGACTCGGTAAATGAAAGCTGGCAAACTCTTACTAGTTTTTCTCTTTAATTTGACACACGCATACAGAGACAACCCCTATATAATAAAATGATTCAACAATTCATGTCATCTACAACAATGCCCATGTGACTAGGAAAGCTGAAAGAGCGAGTAGGTGAACAAAAACACAGCAGTATTGTATGAAATGAAGACAGACCCATGGAAAGCATTATAAACAGCACTACAAAGGTCAAAGAAATGTCTCAGTTGGGAGAGTTAAACTAAAGAAATTGCTTCTAAGGGAAACTGCGAGTCCAAGACTGAATGAGGAGTTGGATAATCTACCATATACGGAAATATGCATTTTGTGATGGGATGAATTGCAAACTCTTTCCTCTTTAGAGGTGAAAAACGTCAAGTACTATCAAATACATATTTTTAACCTAAAACTAGTATTTTTCAATGTGATTACTTTTCTTGAGAACTGTGAATATCTGATTATTTGTGATAAAAATACTGATGCCTGTCCAGAATTCATCTAAATGTATACACACCCACCTGTTCAACTGCACCTGTGATAATTGTGTGTCTGCTTGGCTGATGACACCAGCCTTAATGTATCTGCATTGCTGTTTGTTGTTGCATGACCTGATGAAGACTGAGTTGAAATGCGTTGACACTAAGCCTATTTGATAAAGGCATTTTCATTTTCGCAATACAGTGTGCCTTGGTATTTTTTAATTGTGATTTACTGATCAAGTCTCTCTCTTCTTGATATGTCCTTGGATTCGCAAAGCACCTGCATCCGTGAAGAAGCAATCCTCTGTCAATCTATCAGACTCTGCTCTTTCTAACTCTATAGCTGGCTAATGGTTTGTAAGTCTCCACTAATCAACTGGCAGCTCATTGCATTTGTTGTATTCATTGGGTTGTGTGTGTTCTTTTGTGGTGGCAGCAGGGGTGGATTTAGAGAAAAATGAATAGGGTGGTCTTGGCAGAGTTATGTGATGATTGGCATTGGTTTGTCTGTCTGTTAGCAACATCACTCAAAAATGGAATGATGGATTTGGATGAAACCAACCAGCAGGCATTATCAAATTGATGCAAATACTGCTGACCTAAGTATGTTAAATAAGTAAATATCATTTGTATTTGTCAGCCAATCCTAAACATGAGTTGTTCTTATTAGCTGTCAATCACAATGTGATTTGATATGTCTAGCAGAAAGGGGAAAAGATTTAAACTGAAATAAAGTCAACCTTATAAACTTTGAACACCAAATGCTAGATATGTGAAAAATGTTTCTTAAATTTAGCAACAAATTAGATTAAGACTAGACAATGTCTCTCTTATGCACTGTTTTGGGAAATCTGCATTTGTGTGACCTATGCTTATGTTCGGCCTGCCACAATGATTACATTTTCAATTCATCTACAACAGATTCAGAGTCCAGATAATCTTATTTACTGTCTTAGATTTGTGGTTTTATTTTTTGATGCTTTTTATTTGAGACATTTCTTACAATAATTCTATAATTCCAATATTTGGATATTCCTAAGAATTAAGGATCTACTTATCATCTTAAAATTAAAAGACTAACTACATCAGATAATAACTTGTCCAAAAAGGTAATTATTGCGACAGGTGTACCTCTTACTCAGATATATTATACTAACGCAATATTCATAGCATGTGGACCAGCTGGACCAGAGATAGTATCTGATTTACCTTTCGCTGTCTGAGCTCTGCATGCCTTCATTTCTTTCTTTCTCTCTGAACTCTTCCTCCTCCATCTCCTCTCTGGGATGCTCTTCCTCCTCTCTTCTTTTAGGCTGGGAAAAGCTGCTGGTGGTTCCCTTCCTCTTCATTGTCTCCTACAAGAATCACACTGACTGAACTATGTTTTTTCCTTTGATAATTTTCATTATTAACTATGATACAATCTGATGTGTACAAGTTAAACCTTTAAAGAGATACTTAACATGTAAACATTTTTTCAGCTGTAAACTAAATGATATGACTGTACTGTGATGAAACACATCAGTGTTGGTGTTATTATGACCTTGACACCAAAATTATAAAAAAAAAAACAGCATTAAACAAGCAGGATGTAGTTTTCAAACAGTGCATGAAAACCTGGTGTGACTGGAGGTGTGGTTACACTTTAATGTCATGTAAAGTCTTCGTGAATGTGTGATTTCTTTTGACTTACAGTCTGTTGTCAGAACCACAGGTTGTAATTATCAAAAAAAAAAAAGAGAGGGAAACTTCCACAGACGATCCCCCACCATCCTTCTGTGGCCGTTCTCTAACATTAGCTAGCTACAGAAGTAAAAATTAGCAAGGCCCAGACTCACTGGAAACCGCGGCTCGCCTCGCAAGCAAACACTTTATGTGAATTTAGACACTATTAGCATTTAACACATTGTGAACAGTTATATTACCGTGTTTTCTAACCCAGTCTAACTAGTGTCTTACTGTCACGTTTTGCCGGCTACACCGAAGTCCAGCGGTCATCCACGAGTGAGGTTAAGAGCAGCCCCCTCAGGGGGGTCGTGTCGCCTCGTATCTGTAGCAGCATAGACTGTACAGGACGTGACGTCTACATGGTGCATTCGAAAGCACTCGGACGTCGGAGTTTCACTCGTTATTCATCTTTCCTGGACTTTCGCTCTTTACGGCCGGCCACAACCTTTCATATACGAATTAGATTGTTCAGAACTGGGGTGGCAGCCGGGGTGGCAAGGCATCTTCTAGGGGTGGCAGTTGCCACCCTATGCCACCCCAGTAGATCCGCCCCTGGGTGGCAGCAGGCTAAGCATACCAAGCATTCCTCTTTTCAGCAATGTTTTCTTTTTCCTCCTGGGAGAATACAAGGTGATCCAATGCCAGATAAGACATGTAATCCTTCAGCAAATTGTGGGTCTACTCAGGGTCTCCTTCCAGTTGAGCATGTCTGGAATGAGTCCAAAGGAAGGTGCCCAAGAGCCAGAAACTACCTCAGCATGCTCCTTTTGAGGTGAAGGAGCAGCGACTCTACTCCGAGCTCCTTCAATGTAGCGAGCTCCTCGAAGGCTGGAATAAGGAAACCCACTTCGCCTGCTTGTATTCATAATCTCTTTTTTTTGTCACAACCCAGAGTTCATGACCATTGAGAAGAGCTTTGCCTTTCATCTCAGCTTGTTTTTTTTAACAAGACGGTCCAGTACAACACCCTCATACTCCATTTCCCCATCACTTGTAAACAAGATACCAAGATACTTTTTGGTTGCTTGGGTCCCCTAATTATAAGCACTTGCTTCCCTGAGGTTCCCTTTCACGTACATCTGTTGTAAACTACTTTGGTAGAGTATATTTGTCTATCTCTGTGCATGAATAAAATATCTGAATCTGAAACTCACTCCCAATCCAGGTGGGGCAATGCACTTGTTTCCAGCAGAGAACCATGGCCTCTGGCTTGGAAGTGCTCATCCCTGCCACTTAGTTACAAATGGTCTCAGCAGACACTAAGGTTCAAGGCTTGATGAAGCTAAAAAAAAAAAAAAAAAACACATCATCTGCAAAAAGCAGAGACACAACGCAAAGGTTTCCACACGGGACTCATTCCTCACCAGAGTGGCAGCTTGAGATCCTGTCCACGAATATCACAAAAAGAAACAAAAAGAAAATACAACCCTGGCAGAATCCAATAGCTACCAAGAAACATGTTTGACTTTGTGCAGAGAATACGTATGAATATACTTGGCCATTAATGAAATTAATAGAAAACAATTTGACAGTGAAATGTCCAATGCAGATATTTCACTAACATCTGTGTCTTTCTGTTTTGTTTGAAAACGTGATATTACAATTGTAAAAGCACCAATCACACCACAGTACAACATGTTCAGTAAGACCCCCGAAGAATACTAAAACAAGGTGCAGTCAAATCACAAAAAAAACTACGTTAAATTAAAATTTTATATAAAAATCAACAAGTGAAAGCCAACAGCAATCATTTATAAGTAATTACTTCTTAGCAAAAAGTTAATTTTACTTTTAGTTTGACTTATATAACTTACTTTACTTACTTTTGTTTTAGTTTGAGTAGCTGCGAACTTTAATCTATTTTGGAGAGTAGTGGGAGATAATCTTGTGTTTGGTACTTGAAAATCCATCATATTTCCTTTTGGAATACCAATTGAGACTCGTTTATAATAAGAAAACAGAACAATTACCTTTGATAAAGAAAACAAAGTGGTTTCATATCTCGTAGGTGTCATGAACCCTGATGTCGCCTTTGAACTTTATGCCTCACTTTGAGATCTATCGCCTGGCTGAAAACATCAGAGGTCAACTTTTGACATAATACTCTTAATATTACTGTTTCTTAATTTAAAAAGTAAAAAGAAGAAGAACAAAGGAAGCAGCCACTAGTGGTTTAAGGCTCCCAGGAGGGATGTGCAGTTGTCTCCTCCACTAATTATAAAATGTATGTTGATCCCAGGAGATTAGTAATAGCATTATTGAAGCCATGAATGAAGGGACTTTGTCTTGCCAATTTAAAATGACACATATAAATAGCACTTAAATGTACCTAATGCTTTTGTGTAATTTAGATCTTTTTCAAGAGCAAACTGTATCCAAGCAAAAGCGTGCTGATGGGAACAGATGTTACATTTTACACCAGGGATAAAATAGTAAGTAATGACTGTCCATTATTTGCACATCAAGTGTGAGAAAATAATACCAAACAACACTGCCAGATGAGAGGTGAAAGAAAGACGCAAAGAAAAAAAGCATGCTTTATGCAAGAAGTGAAAACAATTGTTGTTCACAACCTATTTAAAGACTGCAGCTGTTACATATTAAATGCTGACTGTAAGCAACTGTGCCATAACCATTTGCACTTTTAAAGTTTTAAAAGCTTGAAATGTGAAGTTTGTTCAAAGTGAAATCACTTCAACAAACATCCAAGATTTCACTTCCTGTTCTGCATATAACATCTCATAAATACAACTATGAAGGGTAACATTTTACAGCCATTTGATCTGAAAAGACATCTAATCAACTACTCCTTATAGAATGGATCCCCCTCAGTTCGTGTACAGATCAACAGAGCTCAACATCTGTACTGCCCTATACACCACCCTGTCTTATCTGGAAAATAATAACATTTACATAAGATTACTGCCTACTATCGACTCCAGTTCAGCATTCAATAATTATTCCCACCAAAGCGACACAAATCAGTTGGCCTATGTAGTCAGGCCTTGTTAGCAGTAGTGTTTCTATGTCACTATGTTGAATTTCTTCATCTACTCCAAACAATGCAACTGAAACATGGTGGAGCTGAAGCTAATCAATTCTAAATATCAGTCACCTTAACCGAAAATACTGCAATGCAGAAAAGAGAGAAACTGTAGGAAACCAACTAAGTCTATACAGCCATTATAAACACAAGGAAATGGCTACACTGGCAGAATATTGGTGATTGCGTAATCGTAAATGGTCCGTACTATGTAGTACCCTTTAAACCTGCGCTACAGGTTCTGAAAAGCACTTTACAATGTGTTTGTCATTCATCCTCTCAGAAACACACATACACATGTTGTGATTCAGTCTGCATGCTAAGGGCCAGTGATGATCAGGCAGCTTTGTCAAACACATAGTCAAAAAATCAATTCTGGATCAAAACTTGGAGTCTTCAAAAAGTTTTCAAGAAAAAGTCTTCAAGCATTCTTCAGAGTCTGATGCGAATAATATTCATTCAATAAAGAGGGTTAGGGTAGGGTTAGGGTTAGACCACCTCCTCTTTTTTATTTCTGCTAGGTTAGCATTATTTCTGTTGAGCTCAGCGTACCCTAGGTTTCAACTCATGAGTGCAGATGAAGAGGGGCATGCACTTCCGGTCTCATGCCTTATATGGGCTCCATAGGCTTCAGTTGGGTTGCCGCTTTCCACAGAATTATTTAGTGTACTCATAACTTCAGTTGACACGTTCGATCTTCCAATCTTATCATTGTTAGCTCTTAAATTTGATTCACACGTCCTATTTGTCCAATTTTATAATTTGTTCAATCTTAAAATGCCACAACACACACCAATGGCAGACCTGCCATGCAAGGTGCTCACCTACCATTGGGAGCAACTCGGGTTTTAGTGTCTTTCCAAGGACATTTCGCTAGATATTTTGGTAGTAGACAACCTGTTCTACCACATTAAGCAAGCCATATACAATTACAGCCTATTACACACTACATTTTGTTTCACATTATTATCTTTCAAGGGCTTCACAGTGGCTTGGTGGTTAGCCCTTTTGCCTTGAAGCTAGAAGAATCCCAGTCCTTGTCCCTGCCTTCCCGGGATCTTTCTGCATGGAGTTTGCATGTTCTCCCTGTGCATGCATGGGTTTTCTCTGGGTTCTCCGGCTTTCTCCCAGAGTCCAAAAACATGCTGAGGTTAAGAGGTAATCCTAAATTCAACACTAAACACTCACATTCAACACTAAACAGCATAAATAATGCCAAAATAAGTTGAAAATCCACTGATGATTTTCAAAAAAAATAAAAAATCAAATACACATCTTCAAAGTGCAAAGAAAGTGAGCCGCCCAGATAGCTGGTTGAGCAAGCGACCCATTACTGCATGTGTCTCCCCATTCTTCTCCCTGCTTTCCTGTCTACCTCTCAACTGTGCCTATCAAATACAGTCAACAAAAGGCCAAAAAATACTTTAAAGTGCAAAGAAAACCCAGGTAAAAGTTCAAACAAAACAACTCCAGCTCTGATGAAAACTTCACCCCTTATATGACAAATGATTCACGTTCATGATGACAAATGTATTGCTTTTGTACTACTCATTACAACTATGTTCAAATGTTTAGCATGCGCTTCCCTTCGCACATTTACCTCATTATGATTTACTATGATAGCATGCAGACATACACTATCATGTGCATGCAGAATCCCTGCGAAAGCTTTGTTGCAAAATATGATTTCCCAGCAAATGTGGCCAAAGTATGTTAACACACCACTGCCAACAAGGGTTTTAGTGTAAAAATCATCCTGATTGTGTCTCTGTTTCTTCCACAGTTGTGTCATGCTGCCTTATATTACAGTCTTTTGGGTCCTGCAGCATCATACATCTTGCTGACACTTTAAAAGGGATAATCTGACATTTTGGGAACGTAAGCGTGATTGTTTGTCTCTATATGTAGCCCTGCTATAGACTGGCGACCTGTCCAGGGTCTCCTCTGCCTTCAAACTAAGTCAGTGTTGTGGTATTTTAGGATTGAACAAATGATAAAATTAGACGAATAGAATGTATAAATCAAATTTAAGAGCTAACAAAGATAAGATCGGAAGACCTAACATGTCAACTCAAGTTATGAGTACATTGAATAATTCTGTGGAAAGCAGCAACCTGACTGAAGCTTATGGAGCCCATATAAGGCATGAGACAGGAATTTTATGCCCCGTCTGTCTGCTCTCGTGAGTTGAAACCTAGGGCACGCTGAGCCTAGCAGAAATAAAAAAGAGGAGGTGGTTTAACTTATGACACAATTACTTCATGTGTACCCTGATTGGGTCTTAAGACGATGGGTTGTGGCTTCAAGAAAGGAAGAGGAATGTTTAAGAGAAGGTATAAAAGATGATGTAACGCTTTGTGTAGTCAGTTAAAATCTTAAGATTTTGCTCATGTTTGTTCTTACAGTCTCCGTATTGAATAAACATAATTTGCATCAGACTCTGAAGACTGCTTGAAGACTGTTTCTTGAAAACTTTTTGAAGAATCCAAGTTTTGATCCAGAATTGATTTTTGACTATGTGTGTGTGACAAAGCTACCTGATCATCACTGGCCCTTAGCATGCAGACTGAGTCACAACATCAGCTGGTATAGGCTCCAGCCCCTCGCAACCCTAACGAGGATTAAGTGGTGTATAGATATCACAGTTGCTGCAACGTATAGTTACATTTCTAGTGCACATTTGCTGCATCTGTGATGTACATTCAACACAGAGGTATAAATCGAGCTTTAGAAGATCCTACAATACCAACAAAGACTCTTTCACCACCTTTTCACACTCCTGCCCCTCCAACACTTATAATGCCAGACCTTAACGCTCAGAGACATTTTGCACCCCAGACCATAACAATGATAAACGTCTTCAACGCCACTGTCCCTGACCCCTTCCCCAACACCTTCCCTACCTACATAACCATTCACCATCATAGCCTTTAGGCGAAAGTCACACCTGACATTGACATGCATCTTAGATGACCCTGTCACGACTTTACAGCCCTAAGGCCATCAGTTTACACCTGGTATTAGAATGTACTATGCACATGCATGCACCTTGAGTGACCACTTGCGAATAAATTTCACTTCCCAGCTTCACATGCAGATAAACACATCAAAAACAAACATGCTGTTGTTTTTAGGGAGGTAACAACAAAATTCCCAAGCCTAGCCTGCCACAATTTAAAAGAAGAAACTGACATTTTTCCTGTTGATGTGGTTTAAATTGAATGAGGCTAATGTTCATGAATGGCTCAGGAAACATTCATGAACACGCTGTTAAAAGAATAAGATCATATGCAGTCCAGAGCATCTCCGAATAGGTCTGAGTGTTCTGATCAAACCGTCCTCTAAATACATCTTTGTTGCATCCTCACCTGGAGCTGTTGACATCTGATCTGATCACCCACGACACATGTTAATGCCGTGCGTGAAATCAAGGCAACCCTTAGAGCTGACACTTGCACATCGCTGCTTAATTGCACACCAAGCACATGAAGAGAGAGTACACCTCTCTCTTGATGTTACAGTGCACATATTTTTGCATTGCCCTGGCATAATTCGCACTTTTTAAGTTAGTATACATGTACGGACGTTAAGTGTAAGTATGTGTGCATAAGCAGGGACATGAACGTGTGTTTGGATACATCTGCCTTACAGATGTGCAGAACATATTAATTTAAGATAATTTTTGTCTTCTTTTGAATTTTTTGGATTCTTAACATCTTTCAGAGATAGCAAACAGAATTTCAATGCACTAATAGCGTGTATATTTCTGTATTTGATAATACGATAAGATCAGAGCAACTCTGACTGGCTACTACATCATATAAATAAAAATAATACAAATCAATCTTTGTAATCCTGGAAAGAAGTTATTCTTTGACTTTGTGTCTTAGGCACAAAAACTAAAATCATCATCCTATGCATTGATCTGGTTTCATCTGGTTAGGGGTTTGACACTGCCTGCCTAGTATCAACTATTAGTTAGTAAATCTCTGAAATATTTCACAGCTAAAGAGTCAGACATTGTTTTGTATAGCATATGAGAGAAGATGATGTGAGCAAGAAAATTAATGGCGAGAATCGGAAACAAAAATGTAACAACAATAATCTAGGGGAGAATATGGGGCAAATACCTACAAGGAGGAAATTTTCTCAGTGATCAATCACACAAAATTCGCATTCACACATTCTCTTGATTCACCAGAAACTTCTGAACATCTTCTGAAAATCTGAAGACTCTAGAACATATACATCAAGCGATATGGGCATCTGAAAATGGCATCTCATTTAATTTCCAACTCATGAGAGATTTACTGCAATCAGTAAATCTCCAGTCCTAGTCAGAGTCCTAATGCCAGGCAATATTACACCGGTCCTCAGGTCACTACACTGGCTTCCTGTTTGTCAAAGGATAGAGTTTAGATTCTACTCTTGGTCTACAAAGCACTGAATGGTCTTGGACCAAAACACACCGTGGACTTATTAGCTCTATATAAAGCATCCAGAGCCCTCAGGTCATCAGGGACAGGTTTACTGTGTGTAATCAGAATCAGAACCAAGACCAGTAAAGCAGCATTCAGCTATGATGCTCCTCACCTGTGGAACAAACTATCGAAACACCTGAGGTCTGCTCAAACTGTCAGCTCTTAAATCAAATCAGGCCTGAAAGCCATATTGTCAGGACCCCCCTGGTCCCTGCATCAGCCCCCACCTGACCTCCCTTTATTCTCACTGTCCCTCCTTTTTTCTGTTTCTCCCCATTCCACCTCTTCATTCTCCCTCTCTCTATGTCACCTACCTCACTGTCTCTCTCTACTGTGCCACTTCCTGCAGTGGCTGTAACCAATTATCCCTCCATCAGCAGTAACTCCAGGCAGCTGTGGTCCTGCGTTCTGGTCTCATAATCTCCACAATAAAACCTGGCTTCACACTCTACTCCCTGCCAGATTGTAGCTTCTGCTTTTGCAGTCAGTATCGGCTCCTGCTCAGTTTCACTGCTTGCATTGTTTGCGTCTAACGAGTCTCTTTTCTCTGCGGTTCTCCACCGGTCACGCTGCCTGTGTGTCCTGCTGAACAGCCCTGCCAAACTTCTGGAGAACTCCTGGACTGATGCAGCATCTGGATTCAATCGAGGTTTAGTTTACATTCTGTAGCAAGCAGAGTTAGTTTGGTCATTAATCTCTTCATCATTGTTCTCAAAACCTTCAAAATCATTATATGCTCTTACACAAGCTGCTGCTATAGCACCATCTGTTGCTGCTTGTAACTGCTGCAATTGTGTTCTCTCTTGTTCCAACTGTTGTTGCATTTCCAATTCTTTTTGTTTCATTCCTGACAACATTTTTGTCTCTAAGTTTCCATTCACTCTCTAACTTGTGAAGATGTGCTTGCTGTGCTTGGATTTCTCTCATGGCTTTTGCTTGTTCCAGCTTAGCAGCAAGCTCTGCTTGTGCATCTACTCTACTGCTGTGGGCACTGGCTGAGATGGAATGGTTGCTTGAGCTCTCTGATTACTCTGATGAGCCTACAGTTTCAGTTATGGTGTGGCCATTTTGTTTAATCTTTCTCTTACTCTTTCTTTCTCAAGTTGGTCATTATAATCTTGATAAATAGTCTCTAGACGGTTACTAATGACATCACAAATTTCCTTTGTTAACGTAACACAGATGTCCATTTTATTGACTATCTCTGGCGTGGTGTTACTGTTGCGTAGGATAGGTTCATACTGCTGGCTTACATCATCATGCTTTGCTTGAATGTGTTACTGTAATTTATTAGGATGTTCTGATAAGCAGAGGGTTTTCAGTTTTGTCCGACTCTCCCATGCTACCAGTTTCCAAGAGTCACAGGTCTTCTTACGTTTGATAGTGTCTTGGTCATGCATCTCTTGGCCTTTCTCTGTTAACTTTCTTTCACGTGAGCTGGATCTGACATGAGTGTCTGTCCTCTCTGAAAGGAGTGACATCTTATTTGTTTGTTTAGCTGCTTTAAGTCGAATGTAGCCTTTGATTGTCCTATACCTGAATTTACACTTGTGAACTGTAGTTATCTTTTACCACAGAGTAATATTTATGTCAAGCATTAACAGATTGTGGATATTCAAAGGGATTTTTAGCTTAAACAGTAACAACAAAATGTCAGAAATAAGCGCTGCAAGCCTTAACAGCTAAAGCACTTCACCCTTGAGATCTTTTCAAAAATACACATTATCAATCATTATTATTCCACAAACACATGTACCTTGAAATATTCACCAGTTTCAGAACTGTTAGGAACTGGGAATTAGCTCACAACTATTTTGACCTCACAATACCATGCTATTATTTAAGACACTGAAGTTTTGCTGTAAGCTGGCGTGTGTGTGTGTAAATAGTCCTTTTCAGCTTCTTAGTATCCAGAGTCTCATTTGCATGTAGTTGTACCTTAAGCATGCTGTCCATTTGAAGTCTTGACTGGGTGCAGGAGTTGAATACAAGCGAAGTACACCGGCTGGTTCCAGTTTGGCAGTTGCACCTCGTGTGATGGCGTCAGCTTCTCATCAGGGATGGCAGGGCTGGTACAGGGTTGAGTTTTCACTGTAGTGGCCCCGTGGATTCATTCAGCAAGACGCAGAGAGTTTCAAACGGGTGTCGATTTATTCTCGAGCACCATGTACCATAAGCACCGTGAAAACTACAGAATAAAACAGGAGAATACAAAATGCCTCACTGTAGTATCACAAATCATTCCGATATAAATCATGTTCACATATTAATCATGTTTACATCTAATACAAATAAATACAATTAATCTGATAACAATACACACTTTAAATTTTCATACATCATTCCGCTCTCCAAGGGCGCTAATTTAAGAGTGTTAGCCATCAGCTAGCATGCTCGCTTGATACACACACACGCACGTTGCTGTTCAGAGCTATGAACACAAAATTATTAGGTAAATCGCCACGTAAACTTTTCCTTAATACAATTCAAACAAATAAATGTGATGTATAACCAGTGTTTTTAGACAGTTTTACCGTTCCTCCGACGATGCGTGAGCACAACGCCGTGCAGACAAAGAAACAGGAAGTTCGGCATCACAAAACAACAGAAGAAGAACTGCGTGCTTAACAAAATAAAAGCGGAACAGACCATAAGGTGGTACTACAGGACTACAATGTCTTGTTGATACATAAACAATACTGTGCGGGAGAATAATAACACAATTTATCAGACATTTGCAAACACTGACAGGATTTTTTTTTAACGATTTACTTGCATGTCATCGACCAAACTAAACGACTGGTCCAGGAAATAACTGTCAAAATAAAGACTAGTTGCAGCCCTACTATAAAAATACAGACTAATGCACCATATTCTATAAGATCATCGTTTATGTGTCACACATATCTAAAATGTCAGCATTTGATGAAGCGAGACAAACCGCCTGTTCTCAGCTTTGTGATATTTCCAACTAATCTCAGGGGCTTTAAGCAGTAGTGATGAAGCATGAGAAGCAGGACAACTTTCTCAATTTCTAATCCTTTGGTTTACCAAAATTGCCACATTTCGAGACATAGCAAAGCTATGACAATTGTAATCTTTATTAAAAAACAAACAAAAAAAAAACAAGTCACAAAAGCTGTCGTAGTAAAGTACAATATTTGCTTTAAAAAAAGGCTAAGAAGAGGTCAAAAATTCACATACATAAGCCAAGTGCAGTACTAGCTGTTGGCACGAATGATAAGGACGTATTTTCAACGTTACATTGATAAATTGACAGCCGACGGCCAGTTAGCTTAGCTGCTAATTTATAATAAACACAGTCCAGCTTCCGATTTGTATAAAACTCTGAGAAAGTTTTCTGAAGACATTGTTGGTCAGTTTTCTGTGCTGTTGTTCCGTCCTGTAGTCGGTTAGTCTGATGACACCAGAGGACTGTCGTGTTTACATACCTGCTAGCATCCAAATGCTAACATCCTGAGCCGCTGACCAATCAGAGCTGTTCAAAGTGATCACAGGACTCATGGTGCCTTCACCCACTTCCCAGAAATTGAAAATGTGAGACAGAAATGCCATTTTTGGTCATTAGTGGTCAGTAAATAAACAGATTTTCAATATTTATATAGGACACCAACATGGATAAGTAGGGCTGAGTAATTTATACATGTACATGTATATAGCTGGAAAAAAAAGTTGTGCTAAAATATTGCATTTATATTGATATTTTACTAATATTTGCTGTTATTTTCACAGTCTTTACAATTTTTGAATCTTACAATATTCCACTGTTTTGAGTTTTCTTATGCAATGTAAGAAGTTATTTGCAAGTAGGTGGAATTAAATTAATATATGTTTGAAATGCTTCCGCATCCATGCACTTATTAAGGTATATGTTAATACATAATACATGCAAGTTCAAAGCATTGCTCTCACTTTATAGGAACAAAAAAATTGCATCACATCCAGACAGGATTAGACACATTACAATACATATTTTATGTATTTTCTGTCATTTTACATTGCACAGTTTTAACTAATGTGATTAATTTATTCATTAATTTATTTCTCTATATTGCCCTTGTATATCATCTCCACTATGGTTTGCTCTAGTGCATAGTAATGCTCCAATCACTCAGTGTAATGTGCAGACAACACCAGTGGGGAGCATAATGTTTGGATAATTAAACAGAAGTCACAGGAAAGTCTTGCAAAACCCATGGAGTCAAGATTCAGGGTTCTGTTTGATTGTACAGAGTCTTCAGGTTCCATCAAATCCTGCTGTGGTTCGTGTGATGAAACAGAGAGAGTGAGAAAAAACAGAGCTGAAAACACTCAACACTCCTTTACAGGCTCGAACAGGAAATTGCCTCCAGGGATGAGATGTGGCCTTTGTTCTGCAACTTATGTAACTTCATTAGCTACAATCATCATCAGCTTTTCTTGCAGATGTTTATCCAAGTCTGACAAGTGTCACTATGAATTTGCTTGTCCTTGGTTAACTTTTTACATATGTAAGGAAGGTAAGCATGTCATTCAGCCACTATGAGATATAAAGTACATGTGAGGAAGCCAAACTGAGTTCATTTGATATCCAGCATCACTGCAGCATGATTCTTTAAAAATGAGTTCTTACACTGAAAAAACAAAAAACAAAAAAACACACACAATCAAAGCAACAACAAAAAAAGGTAATTTTACAGATTTTCCCCCTTTTCTCAGTTTTACATGGTGATTTAGTATTTTTTGAAATACAGTAAAGTATCAGTAAAGTACAGAAAAAGACTATGAATTTAAATATCGAGTGTAAAAGAAAAACATTAACAAAAACCAAACTGTAAATAACAGTTAAAATAACTGGACTGGATCATGTGCAGCTGAGATATAAACATTTCGATTTTCATGGCAAGACATTGAAATTCACTGCGCCGAAACAGACACACCTTTTGATGACGAGTCACCATTTCCTCTGTGAATCATCATCAACGTGTTCAGGCTTATATCACCACATTTCAGGTGAATATGGCCAACAGGCTAACAACAGTACATAAAAGTGTAAAATATGTCAAATTTCCTAATACCTTAAAGTGGCGCTATGGCTGTGAATGAACAATACCATGTAGATGGCATCAGAGCACGTCTCTGATCAACCATGTGAAGTTTCATTCAGATTGGAGCATGTACAGGAGAGCTAGATAGCACTTCCTGTTTCATGGCGAAGGATCAATATTTTGGCAGGCTGCCATGGCCTAATGCCCTTTGACTTATGAAGAACATTTTGATAACTTTTCATCAAAAAGGTCTCTTGTATATACTGGCCAAATTTGAGGTCTTTCAGAATTACCCCGTAGGAGGAGTTCATCACAAAAAACTTCACAGTTAATGCAAAATGGCTAACTTCCTGTTGGGTTTAGAGTATGGCTGTCATTGACTTTTTTGTGCACCCTGATGTACTGCATATGCTTCCCAAATTTTGTAGCTGTAGATGAAAGGACCTGCCCGTTGGGTTAGTGACCACATTTTGCAATTTTGTAGGGGGCGCTATGGAGCCATTTCACTACACACATGCGCAACTCCTAGAAAATATAACATTTTTCTCCAATCCTGATGTATGTGCAAAGTTTCACACGTTTTCAAGTACTTTTAGGCTGTCAAAAATGCATTCCTTTCGGCGGACATAGAAAGTATAATAAGAAGAAACCATAGGGTTTCAATAGGGTCTTCGCACCATTCGGTGTTTGGCCCTAATTACAGCAGAGCAGGACGATGCACCAGCATTAGCAAACACCTGACTTTCACTGCAGCTTCAGGGAGCTTTTTGCAGCAGCTGTATACCATCACTGCAAGCCTCTGGAAGTTGCTGTAATTCACCGTTTTGTAGCAATGCCACGGGTATGCAACATACAGAGGAGTTTAGAAAGATTTAAAAAGAAAGGACTTCAAAATTACTGTACACAAACACAAGCTGAACTTAGAGGTCACCATATTTACTTGTGCGTATTTCTGACAACACTGTCTGTAAATATGCAGATACCCAGGAAATACCAATTTTCTGTCTTCTTTACTTGTAAAATCATTATTTGCTCTATTTTGCAATATATTTTCTGTAAAATTCAATACCACACTGTAAAGAAGGGCTCAATAACTGCTGGAAACCAGCACTTTATGGTCAGAAAAGCATCTCATTATCTGCATACATGAGCATAAGGTGGTAAATAAGTGAACTTCTGAGGTGCGTTCTGTGCTACATCCTGCAAATGCAACGATAAATAATCCATAGAAGTTCAACTTCCCAGCCCTGGATTTTCGACAATTACTATTTTTATGACCCATGACACTTTTATCCTTCTTTAAAATCTTTGTACTCGTCATTGTTGGGGATGAAAACACTGCAATAAACCAAATTCTGATTCGTGTATTAGTTTGTCTGACAGAAGCTTTTATCTGACCAAATTTGTCTACATGCAGAATCACTCTCAACGCTTGTGACAGTTTGATTATCTCAAAGTAAGACATGTTCAGAAATAGATTTCTTCTTCCCTATATTGCAGGACGAGTGCAGCATGAGAGAACTGAACTTCTTTGCACAGGTTTCCTTTTAATTAAGATGTTGAATTAATTAAAAACTCTGAGACTGACAACCATGATCAGAAACATGAGAAATAAAAGAAGCACAATCTCAGTTGCACTCATATAACCTTGACTATCTTTATTATGCAACTAATTGAAAAGAGCTCAATTAAAAGTAGGAATGCAATTATTATTTGAGGTTCTGTTAACCAAGTTGTTTATTTTTCTGTTCATATTTAAACTGCACAATATTCTTGAAGAGCGTTCCATTTAACATAGTAAAAAATAACACAGTAGTTGAAATCAGAACAGCAAACTTGCGCCTCAGTCGTTTTTTTTCTTTTGTTATATGATTCTCTATAATATTTTACAACATTTAGTCTAACATCCATGCAGAAGAGTGGCAAAGAGAATCTGGTGGAACAGAAAGCCTCTCTTTATCTCAAAATACTGTAGTTCTAGTGAAGCGTACAGGCAGAAGCAACACCTGAAAGTTCTGTTTCAACAGTGAAATGTAAGTGAATGAGACATTAAACGAATACGAGACACAAAATGATTTAAAGAAGTAAAATGCTAAAAAGGACAGAAAATGCCCGAAGACCTAAAAAGAATTACCATTACCCAAGAGAGACACAAAATTATTGCAAAGAGGCACAAAATGACCGAGAAGTAAGACAAAAAGGATCAAAACCCACAGCAAAGAATGACCAAAGTGAAACACAAAACAGACAAAATGATGCAAATGCGGATACAGACACACAAATGGGCTGACAAGCTGACACAAAACAACCAAGAACAGAAAGAAAATTACAGCAAAGTGGCTACAAACAGTATAGTATAGTCAGGGTTGAAGGACCTTTCTGTGTCCAGATGTCCATATTCTGATAATCGCTCCAAGCCTTCATCTCCACCACCAGTTATCATCATCCTCATGATCCAGCTTTCCAGACTCCCTTCCCTGCTTCCTGTATCCTGGAGTCTCCTCAAAGCCTCATTATCCTTTTACCGTCTGTCATCGCCCCCTCTGTAAAACACGTGAGTCCACCATCCATCACATGCTGACCAATCACTATAATTAGACATCTTAACAATCACTTCACGTCAAATACAAACTCTGATTTGAGGGCTCCAAGCCCCCCTCTGGCCTCTGTTCTTGACCCCTAATTGAGCACAGCTGAAGATCGTCTGCAGATTTACAGAAGAACCTGAAATTAAAAGTTTGTTAGAGAGCAGTGCTGTAAGGACTCCACATGTGCCTGCAGACAGTGAAGTGGACGCAAAGGGAGTGAAAATTGGAGGGAAATTGGCAGTTTGGCAAAAAACAGGAAGGTGCTGTTACTCTGTGACTGTAACTGGTCAAAGATCAATACTCAATAAGTGTTCCATCTCCGCTGCTCTGAAAAACACCTCCGCCACCCAGTTTGGATGTTATTAGCCCCATTCAATGACGCATTATCAACACATACCATTCCCATACATATGAGCCAGTAGGGACCACCTCCTATCTTCTAGAAGGCTCAGCTGTTACTTCATTTAACGTGGTCTCATTGCATTGTTTAACTTGCTAAGAGCGTAAAAGTCCACATTCAATGTTGGGGAGATTAGAGGTAAATCAGCTCCACTCATTCCTACAGTAATAAATTTTGATTTCAGTCTTGCTTTCACTTGCTGTTTTTCTTTCAGTATTTGGTTAAGCTTCGGCACCAAAAGTACATGGTGAGATTAGTAAAGGATCATGGGTTGGGTTAAAATTCACCTTGTCACAGAGCTCCATTTTATACATTTTCCAGAATAATAATTCAACTTGAGGTCTTACATGCAAGTGATGTCAACAATATCTTGTTATTTTCTGTTTTCAACAGTAAGAATGGATGATAATGCCCCTTCCATGCACACTACAAGGTGGAGAAGGTCCCTACTTGTCCAGATATATGGGGATTTTATGAGCAACTGATAATGGCTCATTTAATGAGCTGACAACATCCAAGTCAGGTGTGTATGGCAAAGGGGTCCAAGTGTTTTAAAGCAGTAAACATGGAATAATCTGACAACAGACCATTTAATAGACTGAAAATGTACAGAGCAGGTCATGCACGTTATGCTACAATGAGCTACGTGGCCTTGTAGGGTGACTTTGTGAAAGCTTGTCATCTCTCTACATTTTTGGGGGAAAAAATGGAAGAAATATTTGTGTTTTATAGTTTTGTTACACTTTATCAAAATATGCACTTTTTTAGCATCTGAACATTTTTTTTTATCAGACTTTCTATGGAATTCTGCTCATCCAGTTAATATCTAACAGCTTTGCATTGTGTTGCCAGAAACAGAAGCAAACAATATCTATCTTCTTTAAAAATGCATAAATGCCAGTTTAATAACTACTGAAAGATGAAGATGAGAAAGAGATGTGCTAACCTGCTGGGTTCCTGGGAATGTCAGCAGGGCCGGCCGGGTTGATAATTCAATCCTGAGATGGGAAGGCACTCAGTGGGAGTCTGATGATTGGTTTGCACTGATGTGTTGTGGCCTGAAACACTGCAGTGCTGAGGTTATGTCAGGGTCAGGTGCCTTGATCCTATCAGTGAGATCCGGCCTGTATCTAAGACACTGGAGACTCACCATATAAGGTGCGGATGAGTTTGGTCCATGCGTGACGTGGACCTACTTGAAGAGGACATTCAGCATATGCCGGGACAGACACGTCAGCTATATGTGCATATGACATTGGACGGGTATGAATTATCATCCTCAAAATAATTTTAAATTTAGCCCCTCAAACAAAACAAGACTTCTTCCATTTGTGTTGTCCAGAGATGGATTCTTATTAGTTTACTATCAGACTAATAGATCCACAAAGAATGCCATAAATCTGGTTTTGCACTTCACTCTTAAACACCTTCGATAGTGCATAAAGATGAACAAACCTTCTTGACACCACCCTTAGGTTTTCCTCACCATCCTCTGAGGTGATCTGATTCCACTTAACTCCTACTTAATTACAAAAAAAGAAGAAAAAAAACGGGCCATACAAACCTCTTTAAGTGTTCTATGACAACATTCCCCTAATTATGCATGATTTTCAGCCTTGATTTAATTCAACAAGGTGAGTTACATTTTTTTATATTAAAAAAACGAACTGTACAGTTGTTATGAAGGAATAAATTAGCTGTAGAGCCCACAACAGTTTTTTGTACCAGTTCATAAACATGTTTATTTCTGCTGTAAAGTTGGTCATTTCAACATGGGGGTCTTTGAGGAACGACTCACTTTTGGAGCCAGCCTCAAGTGGCCACTTAAATAACTGCAGTTTTGGACACTATGGCTTAATTTACAGCCCTATTAAGCTATCACATAAAGTTATCTCTTAATAGATATTAAATCAGCTTTCAATACAATTATTTCTCCAAATTTGACCTGAACATCTCACCATAGCTCAGGCAAAAATATTCAACTATGCTGAAAGATACACATTAGTATTTATAAGACAACACCACTATGATTAGACTAGTCAATAACAATTAAGAGACTCAGCAGTGCCAAGAGGTCAACTGGGTAGTTTATTGGTGCAGTAATGAAAACTTCTTACTCAATGCCTCCAAAACCACAGAAAGGTCAAACACTGAGGCCCCAGTTCATATCTCCAACCAACTCATATCCTAGCAGACCCCTTCAAAGCAAAATCAGTGCAAAGTGAGGTGAATAGCATTACGTTGGTCATCTCATTCCAATATGTTGTTGTCCTGGGAAAACTTGATTTCTGTTATAAATAGGATGTTTCTTTGACACACACCACTCATCTAAACATGGGAGCAGGCCAAGCACACACCTGGTCCCATGGCAACAGCACTCCATGGCAGCTACAGCCAATCCCAAGTGGGATCCAGAGCATAAAAAAACTGCTTAGGAGTGACTTGAGGAAAACAAAAAGCCCAGGGTGTTGATCCATCCTTCAAACCCGGAAGCCCTAACCTGCAACCAACAGATCCCAAAGGATCTACTGCTGATGTCCCGGCGCCACCACAGGACACAACCCATGGGTCTAATGTCCATGCCCTGATGTTTCAGAGATGTTCTCACAGCACAAGAGAGACCTGCACAACTGTAGGGTGGTGGTACATGCAGAACACTAAAATGAAGAACCGACACACATGATGAAAGAGGTCCATAAATTACCATACTTCCTCAGCCAGCTTGGGATGTATCGTATCAGAAAACCCTTGCTGATCCACTTCTACAAAGCCATCATAGAATGTATCCTCACATCATCTCTCACCACAAACACAGCTTTTTTCCAACAGCACTCGCAACAATTTCATGCCCTCTGCTAGCCCCTCACACTCACAAGAGCTCATATACTGACTGAATGTACCGTATGCAGTGGAATCAACTCAGACTATACTGCGATGCAACATCAATCATGTCGGTTGGACATCTGATATGCAGGGGAAATTAAATGCACATAGCTTATATATTTATAGTGTATCACTTCCTGTTGTGTGTGTTGCTGTAATGGCTTGTCGTGCCTGTGTCCGTTTTTTTCTGGACTGAGCTAGAATGCCGTGCCAAAACAATTACCACCACTACGAGATGCTCCACGCTCACTCCTATTGCTGCATTTGACAAGACGTAAACTGAAAGAAATAGAATCTTCACGCACACTGAATGCACTGGGTTGACAAAGCAGGCAAGACAAATGTGTTTTCAAGCGTGGAAGAAACGGAAAGATAATAATAATCTGTGCTTGGTAAGTGTAATGCTATTTAGTTTAAAGATTGGTTGAGTCATTTGCTTAAATAACGAGGCAACTCCATCTAGATGAGTGGGACTTTTTTTCTACCTGTGGTAGGAAGGAGCACTTTGGCCTTGTTCACATCTGTAATGCTAGTGCAAATATTCAGTCATGAGCTAAGTATTAAACTTGCCATAGGCGTTTGCAGGAGGCATCATGGATTGGTTCATAATGTCACCGTCATGTGGAAGAGCTTCTGGAAGCTACACATACAACTCCTTGTAAGATAGTGGTGTCAAATACTGAACTTTAGTTTAATTATGCTTTGTCTTATTCCAAATGTGACTGTGCTTATGTTTAAAGAAAACAAAAATATGTATTTGGTGGTTGTATGGTAACAGTTCCTTTGCCAGTACCTGACCCCACATCAACAACTATTAAGAAGATTTCAGTCTGCATAATTTGTGTTGAATACTAATCATTTAATGTGTTTTAATTTGATTTTAAAATGCCATACAGTTTCTATCAGTGACATGTGACAATTGTTGCTGCTGCAGTGTCACATGTGGAACAGCACAGCAGAGGAATGCTAAGCAGTGCAGCCGGCGCACAGCTCAAGGCATTTCGAATGAAGATAAATCAAATTGGATGTTTACATGACATGATTTCAACTGCTATTAATGCGCAGATGAAAATTGAGTCTTATTAGCCCCATTATGTCTATGCCAAGAGCAGTGCTCTAATAAACAAAATTATTTCATCAGAGCGAGGGTCAGAAATGGCTCAGTGTACAACCCCGAGGACTACAATCCCACACATATTCGTACAGACTGATGTCAGAAAAAGGCTTCTGGGTAAAGGATGGTACTGCAGTGTATATGCTGTATGAAGAGGGAGCCTGTAGCAGTGGCATTATAAATCTGTGTGCATAAGGCTGTGAATAAAATTAACCTATGAGCTAATAGTTATTCTAGTACTAATACACATTTAGACATGTATCTAAAAGACAAAGGTGGAATCGTGGTTAGAGAGAGCATCACCAAGACTGTAGTTTATCAGCAATTTCAAAAAATATACTGAAAAGAGACATAAAGCAATTTGAAGCCCATCATTTTCCATCCGGAGCCAACACAAACCCTTAATTTCCCAGTGAACAATTATATGGCCTGTGAAAAGCTGTATTAGATCCCTTTCTCCTTATATACTGTATGGTCACGGTCCCCAGAGCAGGAATCTCTAATCTCCTACAGGAAGACTGATGTTACCACCAAGACTTAAGTGAAAGCTTCAGTTTCCTCTGAATTATTGTGAACCACATTGTATTGGGACCCACAGTTTTTATCTTAGGCATGTATCCCTTACAAAGTATTATTAGGAAACAGCACATAAATTCCCACTGTTGTTCCTGGTATCATTTCCAATACGTCCACAGTGGTGGATTTGTAGTAGGATCGCAATGATGTGATCGTCAGCAGGCCGCTGAGGTAGCATACACTAGTTGCCATGGTTACCGTACCACTATCTCAATGGGAAATCCTTAACAAATCTGTGGATCCAGATTTTAAGCGGCATCACTGCCAAAATTAAATCACTTGATCCTTGTGTCATTTCTGACCTTCCCTGAAAATGTCATCCAAATCTGTTTGTCCGTTTTTGAGTAATGTTGCAAACAGAGGAATGATTCACATATGATGATCGTCACATAACGCCGCCATGTTCCTTGCCGGAATAATTAATCTTACTCACCTTCATTCTTTCAGTGCTCCAACAGATCTGGATGCAACAGTTTCCATCATGGTGATTTGTCTGGTCTGTTGTCCGTTCGTTTCAGCCGTTCTCCTGATTTGTTTCATGGTAGAAAGTGTTTGCCAGTCCATAATTTTTATTTTTTTTTGTATTCCACCACAATATTGCATGGGTGTAAAACAGTTTACTTCCGCTTTGGTGAAGAGCATCAGGGAATTGTTTTTCACAGTCTTCAGCAGTAATTTTTGCTGGTAAATGAGAGACATTACAATGGGACACGTCTGCATCTTCAGACAAAAAACAAGGAAGTGAATTCGGTGACATACATGCATTACATTTGCGCTGGGGACTGCTATGATTGGTGGAGCTCATGGGAGGTGGGCCAAAATGGCGGAAAAGTTGCGGTGATTGAACAAAATTGCAAGGTCGCGCAGAATTCGAGGAGATTGGTTGAATTCCCGTGATCGCAACATCACAAATTCCTGGAGGGACTGATAAGAGAATTATTTAGACTATTATTATTATTTAGACTATTTTGATCAAGAAAAACCTTCAGCCAGCTCCATCAACCATTTTAATGACAGTCATTAAAATCAGTCATAATTACTTCACTTTTCCTTCATTGTTTGAGTTATGCTCGGAGTGAAATGTGTATCTACAAAGACATCGTCAAAAGTCATATAATTAATTTTCCTTCGGCAGCCGTTATGCTTCTGTCATGCAATTAATTTACAGGAATGGCAGAGCCCACTGGCCTTTCTATGGCAATTTTGCAATTACCCGCTGTCTAATTATAGCTTTAGCAGTGTCTGTAATTGGGCAGTACTATTCTGACGAAACAAACGTAGTTTAGATGAAAGAGTTAAGATGAGAGAAAGTGAGCAGCTGACAATGGCAGAAAGGAGGAGAAGGAATGACCTCTTACATTTGTATAACGTATTTCATTAGATTACATTTAGAGACAATGTATCAGGTTTGTGAATGAATGCATGAATGAATGAATGAAGCTTGACATTCATGAGTTGCAAGGAGGAGGTTGGGCGGATGGAAGGCAGACAAAATATTCAATAGCCAGATCAAAGCATGACATTTGTTGCCAGAGTTCGGTTTGGGGTTAGATTTGGACAGCCAAAAAGCTCTGCAGAGGTGAATATATCAATGATTATCCAACTATACTTTCACCTGACTGCTTCTCAAAAACATAAAAGCAGAGCAGAAAAGTTGTTATAGCAAAAATTTCCTGCAGCATATGAAACTGGCATGTATGAATTTGACAAACAGTGGAACAGTACAAACCAGACTTCCTCTATTATTTTCTTTATTTAACATTTTAAAAACAACTTTGACTATTTCACCCTGGACAGTTTTCCACTTGCCTGTGTGCATAAACTGTAAGAAAAACCCTTGAGATGAAGTATTCCTCATGAGACTACAAGAACGTCCTACAGCTTAAGAATTCTACTGGATGAGATTCAAACACAAACAAGACCTACTGCACAATTTGATCTGGATTTTAATGTGTACACTGCTGTTATTTTATGTGATCAAACCACGAACAGTAAACAGGTCTGACAGACACTAATCCCTACTCTGATTTCTGAACAGATGAGTACTTTCAGGCGGCTTTGTCTGCCTGTCAATGCCACAGGCAACACTGCCTTTTAATATCCCAGTCCTCATATAGAAACACCAGCTACAGCCTCCATGTAGTAATCTTGTGCGTGGGCACTTTGCTGCACTTACAGAGATGAGTTATTGGTTAAATGTGCTGTGCAAAAATCAAAAGGCCTTCAATTTGGAAAAATGACTCTGATGTTGCTCTGAGAAGTGATCAGCGAGGTGGACAAAACCAGAGAAGGCCGAAGGGAAATGAAACAAAGATGAGCAACAGTCACATGATATTGAGAAGAAGGTCAAAGCAAACAGAGATTGAAGGAAAGCATCGAAACAGGAAGAATTCAGATATAATGCTAATTTGCAACTTCAAAACAATCCTAATTCCAACAGAATTGTTTCATTTACTTCAGGAGATGCTATTAAAATATTATCAACATGCTTATAGGAATGTGGTAATGTCCATTCAGTTTTTTTTCCCCTAATTCTTTGTATACATACCAAACTGACCTGACCTTCAAATTTGCTGCTGTTTTTTTTGGTTTTTTTAAAATTACATTATCTGTGATCTCTTGCCATTTAGTTGCCCACTTCCTCTTGAAAATTTGCCCCAAGTCAAAGAATGACCTGTAATGGTCTCTAGATGGGCTGTTGTCTGTGCAGCAGACAGCTTCTACCAATTGCTCACTTAGTTAAGTGCGTATTTTTAAAAAAAGGAAATCTAAATTGTGCCAAGAACAGACTTTTAGTCCAAGGGTTCTTCAGCGACCTGCTGCCATTTGGTGAGTTTGGGACAATTTATACAAGTCATCACAGTCAGGATGGCCAAGTGGTCTAAGGTGCTGCATTCAGGTCACAGTCTCTCCTGGAGGCATGGGTTCTAATCCTATTTCTGACAGCAAACCTTTTCAAAAGAGCAGTGCAAATACAAGATGGTGGATTACTGCAAGGAGATGTGCTGTCACCAGAAATTCGACTGTCCTTGGCTGCAATGCACTCCAGAAGATTATACTATGAGCACAGGTTTGTGGTTAAAGAGGTAACTGAAGGTTTGGTTCTGTGTTTTCAACATTGTCAGTGGTTTTCTTTTTTCAATAGGGAATTTTTCTGAAAATGTGTTCCCTTTATACTTGCCAAACCGCAGCACAAATTCAGCCAAAGCCTCCTAATGATCCAGCATCTCCCCTCATTGCTGAAGGACATTCTAAATACACTAATGTTCACAATATCTTAACTCTGAGAGGGAGACTTGTTCAGAAGTGAAAGATTCTTTTTGATTCTCATGTCTCCATCTCAGATGGATCCTTACAAAAAAAAAACACCTACAACTTCTTAATATGTTCCATAAGCTGTATGTTGTTGGATAATCATGGAATGTGGGATCAACCACATCACCCTGACATTAACTCTGCCCATCTTCAAATAGTTTGCTCTTGTACCTACCGATGGCAGTGGTTTTCCTTTTACTGGGAAATATTACTGCGGTGAATTATGCTGAACCTTTAACCATCTCCAGAGCAGGTTTTGTTCCAAATAACACATTAATAGGTATTAAAAGCACCTCCTGGTCACCTGTCAGTTGCTTTTTTTTTTTTTTTTTTTTAATAGCATTAGCATTGCTGGACGATCCCATAAAGTTTGGTGTACATATCTCTAAAATATATTTACTTGAACTAAAAACAAACCCAGAAAGTGCACCAAACAACAGAACCAAAAAAACATACTGCTGCTGTTTCCCTAGAGAAGGGAAGCTCCAGAAGAGTAAGAGACAGAGAATGAATGACATAGGCCTTCTATAGCGGAGCCACCTGGGCCCAGGTGCGGCTCATTCAGCTGATGATTCTCATCTAGTCTCTGCAAAAGAAAAGACAGGGACACCTAGTGTCCTAGTGGACGATTTCTATTAGGAATCCCAGACAGCAAAATATCAAAGACAAAACCACCAACACTATAAAAATTGAAGTTCCCCGATAATACAGGAATAATACAGGCACCCACACTTCAACATCTGTTCAACTATACTTACAATTTCTTACAGTCAGCCACTTCCAGTATAACCAGTGTCCAGGCCATCATACTCACTAATCCTCGGTAATCTGCCCCAGTCAACCCACCAACCTCCATCCAGCAACCCTGGATGCCTGGAGAAACACTTTAACGGGCCATCTCCACAGGGGTGTTTTACAAGCGAGGCATTGTGTCACCTCCCAACATGGTATGCTTGATCGGTGTGTCACCAGCAGGCCACGAGGGGGTGTGAAGCTGGCCAAGGATTAAACCATGGTTTCATTTGATGTCAGATCACTGCTCACATGCATTCCCATACCTGAAGTGGGTTTTGATTCCCCGATGTGGAGTGATGACTTTTCTACCGGTTGCTTTCCAATAGAAGGAAATGAAATAGTGTTTGCTGCTGCTGATCGCCTCCTTGTGTCAATGTTAAATTCTCTCCATTCAGACCATCATGGATTGTTTGATGTTCTTATTCAGTATTAAAATAAACATACTTCCACTCAGTTTCAAACCAGGGACCTTTCGCATGGGAGGCGAATGTAATAGCCACTATGGAAGCCACTGTGATTGGACTTTCTGGTCAATGATTCACAAGAAGGCACAGTTTACCCAATGTCCCACGGTTTTTGCACTATGTGTGAAGGTAGTATTTCTCATAATTGCATCTGTAGACGTGCATGAGGCTCAAGAGGCAGTTTCCGTAGTGTAGTGGTAATCACATTTGCTTAACAGGCAAAAGGTCCTTGGTTCAAAACTGGGCGGAAACACAATTATTGCTTCATGTTTTCTCTGAGTAACAATATTAAAGTATTCTGTGGAATCAGCTGATGAGTTTGTTGGGATGAAGGTGCTGAAGTCTACAAACAGGACCTATACATGTGTTCCACAGACACTCCTAACTTTGTTATTTTAATTCGTCACATAAAGCTGAACTGTACATTGTAGGGGCTTACATTTAATATTTAAATAATTGGTAAATTTGCATAACTATACTTTAAAGTCTTAGCCTGAAAGTTTAAACTTGTTGGGTAAATTCATAACAGTCTTATTTCTTGCACTTTGGCTCAATGGCTTTTTTTTTTTTTTTTAAACTTGTAACTTAAATGATGGTGACTTGCCTATTAGCATCTTTAACATCCTCACCAAGAAAAAGGCAATGGAAAAATTATTTCGTTATATTTCTTATCTATTTGGGGCACTAATAACAATAATCAATGTTTTTTTTTAATGAAGAGATCCAGCGGTTTTTCAAAATACTGACCTCCAATGTTCCCTCTAATTTTTCATGAGTCTGAGCAAACACACAAACTCCCTGAGCGTCCCTTGGACCACTGTGAGCAACATCAGACGTGTGCACTGTGGTCACACCAGCATCGCATCCATTCAAGTTACATGGTTCATTAAAAGAATCAAATTACAGCATTTACATTTCTGTTAAAACACTTTGTCAACAGGAGCCAGTTGAAGGCTGCAGTGATTTTAGTGACACTACAATGTATAAGAGTGAAGTTATTGAATATTTGTCTCTCTTTACTGTTGCAGCGGTTTTGCAAATTGCAGACGGACCCTGTTCACTCCATAGACACCAATGTTATTCCTGTAGCTTGAAAGACAGCTACTTTTGATAAAACTGGGCTTGTAGCACATTGTCTGCCTTGCAACAATGGGAAAGAGGCACCGTTTATGTTTTGGTAACCTATATCTAATGAGTTATTGATGCTGGAAGTCCGAATCTGTGAATATCTTTCCAACTTTACTGAACTTGGGGCCACTACCACCGAAGGAGTGATATATTTCATTTTGAAAAAAGCATTTAGCCATACTTAAAGCTTTAAGTGCTTTATTAACATGGAACTAAAAATTTTGTATTGTTTTATTATCACAGGTTCTGTCTGAAAAGAGGTGGCATCATTTTAAACAGTGAAATCAAACTAATAAAATGTAATGACCAACCAGTGAGCAATACTGGATTCTGCAAAAACATAAACAACTTTTAAAAAAAATCTAAATCTTATCTTAACACAGTTCATGTATTAGCTTATTTTTGTGTGTATGCATGTATTTATTGATTTATTTAGTACTGTTAACATATCAGAGTTCTGAGTGAATTTTTCTTAAGATAGGCAAAGGCCATTTATTGATTACATATAGGCTATTAAATGTTCATGAAAAACTAAAAAGCATTTTTAAAAAAACAACTTAGGCATTTAATTGAGTCACTAAAATACTGTAGAGTACAGACCACATCAGCATGATTATAAGCATCCTCTGGTAAATTAACAACCAGATACTGATGTCTCTCACCATATGGACTTCAGGAGATGACTGGGGGATGATAAACTGTGACCTACTGGTTGGGTTCTCTCTGTTCTCATGTTTCTTACATGTTTGTCCCCTGACAGCCGGGTCCTAATGTTTTTTGAGCAACACACCATACTATGACGTTTTTACAATGATGGTTCTACTATGGAACCAGTTTGACATGTTCAGGTGTTCTTTGTGTGAAAACTCAGAGATTTCAGGTATCAGAAGGTGGTTTTCAACTTTCTTTGTTAACTTTCTGCTTCAACTTTAAACTAAATTTCCTTCACTAACCCAGCCCTCTGGACTTCCAGTAAGCTGTGTTCCTATTGGCTGTCCAGGTGGCTGCTTGGTGTTATCAGGAACACCTGAGCAGCTTGGTGTTATCAGGAACACCTGAGCAGCTCAGTGTCTTCCTGCTTTATGTGGCTGCAGACAAACATTTCCTCTGCTTCTCTTCACCACTGAACCGGGTTTGGCTCCGTTGCTTTAGTTTGTTCTTTAGGCGTTGGCTTGCAGCTTCCAGCAGTAAAATCATCTTTAATGTGTTTCTTGGTGTGTTTTAGGGCTTTGTACTGGATAGTTGTCTTGGTAAATGTGGTTCTTTAGCCACAGTTAGCACATGGTGCTAATGTGTGCAGTGATTAGTGGATTTGATGCAGCTGAGTTGTGTCTTTATCTTGGCTGTAGTGAGTCTTTAGAGGTTTTTGGTCAGACACTTTCTGTATTCTTGTTTGTGAACAGCGTTGGTTGTCCAGAAGGTAAGAGTTCCTGTCTTGATTCTCTGTTCTCAGAGGTTCTCTGGTAGGCTGCAGGAGATTTTAGTATTTGGGTAGTACTAGTTTGGTTTTTGTATGGTTTTATTTGGATGACTATCTTGAGGTCCCTCCATGTGGTTTAGTGAGGTTTTCTGGAACAGTTCTACAAAGCAACCTGCAGCAGAAGAGACTTTGAAAGTTTTTAGGAAGTTCTGGAGAGCAGACTGTAGAGCAGCAGAAACATTTGTCAGCAGTTTGAGTAGGAGAAGGTGAGCTTCAGAGTAGAAATGAGGAGAAGGAAACCTTCTTGACCCGTGTGGTGAGGTCCTGTACCAAGAGTTTGAGCAGGTTGTGAAGAATCTGTAGTTCTTTGATCTGAAAGCACAAGAAGAGTCGACTCATTAAAGGAGAAAACAGGAGATATTGTTGGTTCTTCTGTCGCTCTGCAGTTTCCAGTTTCCTTAGAGTGAATATCAAGTTTATATTTTAAATGATTTCCCATGTGAGCCCCAGAAGACTTCAATAAACTCCCTCCATCCCCTGAACACATCTTTTATTACCATGTTAATTTATTTTAATTTTTTTTAATGTTTTTGAGTTTTAATCATAGTTTTAGCGTAGTTTTTTGTCTTTGCTTGTTTAGTTTTGTCATCTGTATGAAAGGTGCTAAACAAATAAAGTTGATAAACTGAATAATTGACTAACTCATGATTGTGACAACAGAAGTATTTTCATTGTGATTTAAGGGTTTATTTCATTTTTAAGGTTGGGGTTAAAATCTTGACAAAGAGATTAAAGAAATAAATTGCATTTAAAAAAGCAATTAAATCAAAGGAAAAAACATTTAATACAATAAAACTTTTAACAAGAAAATTAAACATTAAATACAATTAAATTATATTAAAGAGACAAAATATTTAATTAGATAATTAAATGGAAGATACAAATATGTAATTATGAAATTAACAAATGTTTTTAAACAAAAATATTAAACATTAAAGATGAAATATTTTAGATCATTAAACATTTAAAAAATACAATTAAACAAGAAGAATATTAAACATTTTAAAAAAATACAAAACATTTAATTAGATTATTAAACCTTTACAAGACAAAACATTTAATTAAAAAATTAAATGTTTAATTCGAAAATTAAATCTTAAAGACAAAACTTTAACTAGGAATTAAACAGAAAATACAATGAAGCATTTAAAAAGAAAATGAAACAAAAGGTGGTAAAACATTTAAAAAGAAAAACCTTAGATTTAATCAAAAAATTTAACATTGGGAAAGAAAAAGGAATTTTTCAAACAAGCCAATAAAATGATTGAAAAACAACAATTAAAAATTAAAAAGACAAAACATTTCAAAATCAAATCACACATTAGAAAAGAATAAAAGGTGAGAAAAGAGCAAAACTAAACATTTAAGAACAATCAAACTAAAGACAAAACATTTGAAAAGACACCAGTTAAACTTTAGAAGATCAAATTAAACAGAAGAGACAATAAAAGGATGAAAAAGAGCAAAAACAGATAAAGGTCTGAATGTGTTTTCTAGTCTGAAATGAAAACATGAAGTTTTTTCTTCAAACCTTTCCTCTTTCTATGTTCTTGGTTTGATTGTGGATAGATTTACTGAGAACTCATTGCAGAAAACTGCTTTCCAGATAAAGTCTACTAGTAGTTGAAGGCATTGATCAAACTAATGTTACCTTCTGATCTCCACAAACTTTACTGTTCAGTGAAGAGAATCAAAGTTTGTTAAGGATTTCTAAAAAACCCACAGGTGAAGGTCTGAGAAGAACTCAGATGGATGATCTAAATGTGAAATCAAGACTCATGGTCACAAGTTTTAAGGCTTCTGTTAACCAGAAAGTTCAAACTAACAGAGAAGTACTGAGAAACTTTTAAAATTTCAGTCCTCAGACTGTCTGGAGGTTCAAACTAACAGAGAACTACTCAAGAACTTTTAGGTTTTCAGTCCTCAGACTGTCTAAAGGTTCAAACTAACAGAGAACTACTCAAGAACTTTTAGGTTTTCAGTCCTCAGACTGTCTAAAGGTTCAAACTAACAGAGAACTACTCAAGAACTTTTAGGTTTTCAGTCCTCAGACTGTCGAAAGGTTCAGACGAACAGAGAACTACTCAGGAACTGAGAAGATTTCAGTCCTTGGACTGTCTGAAAGTTCAATCTAACAGAGAACTACTGTGGGACTTAGAAAATTTCAGCCCTCAGACTGTGTGAAAGCCCAGGTCCTGAGGACTCGAGAGGTCTGGAGGCTTTGGAAAGTCTTGGAACTGAGGGTTCCACCCTCCAGACCAAAGGCTGAAGTCCAGCCTCCTGAGAAAAACGGTCGAGTCGAGACTTGAGTTAAAAAAAAAACTTGAAAACGACAAAAAATAGATGATAAATGCGCAAAAAAAAGAAATATTAGTATCTGAGCGAGTAGCTCAGGAGGATAAGAGGATGGACTACCAAGTGGAAGGTCGCAGGTTCAAGACCAGCCACTGGCAGTTTTCTTTCTTTGTCTTTGTCAGGATTTTCAGAAAATTTAAGAAGGGTCTGGTCTTGAACCAGCGACCTGCAGCTCCATAGGCAAATCCTTAACTCACTGAGCTACAGATCATATAAAAAGAAATAAATTCGTCGTCCCTTTGACATCGTAGTTGCTGAAGTCACCACACGGGCGGAGCCAAGGCGGAGTCTGGGTGGAGTCAGGGCGGAGACTAGGCGGGGAGGTGGGTGGCGGCCTCCCCCCTCTAGTCCCCCGCCTCCCCCCACCACCCACCACACCTTCCCCCGCCCGATGAGTTCTTCGAGTCGCCACGAGTTCTTCGAGTCTCCACAGGTTTTCCCGAGTTTCTGGAGTTTCCACGAGGTCCGAGGCAGAACAAGTTGTCATGAAGAGGTGTTGAAGTCTGCCAGGATGGACTGACTTTTTACAGCGACGAGAAGGAAGACGACTAGAAAAGCAGGTCTTTAACCACCATCCATAAAATCCATGGAGTCGCTCCAGAGAAATGAAGGGAGGTCAACTTTTATCAACCTCCATCCAGATGTTCAACTTCATATCTTTACTTGGACATTTGTAGCACCACAAACCTTTAGTATCATACTTTATTATCCTTTATTAGGACTTTAATGGAATCTACCAGCAGATATAGTTTTTGTTGACAAACTTTATTCTTGTCGTCGTGGGACTGCAGTATTTAAAACTCTTCCTTCTATTTGACCTCATGTTTATTAGTTTTAGTAGAGAAACTTATTTTAATTGTCCATTAGTCTCTTAAAAACCAAATAATAAATTGGATTAGTCAAGAGGTTTAAATTTCTTACTTTGTCATATTTTAAATATGACAAAACAATATAAAAATAAAGCATCTTGAGACAATTTGACCTGTAATTGGTGTTATAGAAATAAAATTGAATTCAAATTGTATGTATCTTGTAATGTTGGAGTAATTCAGCCATATATGTTGGAAAACACATTTTCTTTGTCCATTAATCTGTTGATTGTTTTCTCCACTAATTCATTTCTTGTTTTGGTTTACAAAATGTCAAACCCAAATATATTCAGTTTACTGTCATAAAAACCAAAAAGATTTACATTCATGATGCAGGAATCAGGCAGTTTTTCACTTTTTATCTTAGTTTAGTCAGAAAGATAGTTGATAATGTGTGAATTGTTGCAGCTTGTGAGCCGTAGAAGGTTTTAATCTTTGGGGCCGAGTGTCAAAAAACATTTAGAAACCAACATCAACAAAGCACTCAACAAAGGGAAATCCAACTTTTGCATGACAATGTCTAATTAAAGGACATTTATTTCCAATGTAAATGTGTGATATTCATCCTCTGGAGCTTTCTCTTCACATCGTCTTCCACCTGGACTGGTTTGGTCGGAAGCAACAAACATTTGAAAAACTGCACTTTAACATCAATGAATGACACTGAAGTTTAATATCTACATAAATGAGACTGAGTCTGGATGTCCTGCTCTGTCATTAATTCCTAAGTTTAAACTAAAGAAAGTTCAAACTAAAGAGGACAGTTCAGAGAAGACTTGAGAATGAGCTTATTTTGAACAAACAGCACCTCTAGCAAGATAATTTAACAACAAGCAACTCAAGAGATCCAGAAGTTGGAGAGAGTTAGCTTTAGCTGAGCCAAAGAACATGTGGGACGCTAACCTAACATTTCAGACTTTTCTTTGTGAATTCTGACAAATAATTTACTATTTAATGACAGAGCTACACATCTTAACTCAGTCTCATTAAAACAGACTCTAATTCAGTATCATCCGTCCATATTAAAGTGCAGTTACCCAAAATGTTAGTTGCATGTGCTCCAACAAAACCTGTCCAGGTAGAAGGCCACTTTGACAAACAGGAAGTGGAAGATTCCAAGCAGATTTATAGAAGGGGGAACCGGAGTGTACTACGTGTGGTCGAGTACAGAGGGCTGTTTTGGTGGTTTTTAAGGCTGATAATGATTATTACTGAGACATTTGGAGTAGGTATTCATTTGCAGTAAATAAAAGTATTTAAAATCTTGAGTTAAACTTAGAAGAACACAAACTCTAACAGAAAACTTTGTTGATAGGTTTTTGTTTTGTTTACAGATGTTAAGTTAAAGGAGTTTTATTTGTTACGTATAACCAATCAACTCACTCCAGAAGACAGAGCGACCACAGGTAGACAAAGGTTCAGAGCCAAAGTAGCACCATTTTTAAATGTATTTATTACCGTAAATCAGTAAAAAATAAAAATACTCATAATCAGTAAATCAGTCCGCCCACAATTACTACAATTCTACAATGTATGTCTCTTTGCTTTGACTTGTTATTTGTACAATATACGATGTATATGATGGTGTTTTTCATACCAAAGGCTATACTATGATGTTTTCTAAGAGACATACCATGCTACTCTGGTTGTTCTGGTCCTGGGCCGCTGCACTCCTCTGTTGTTTTCTGGATTGTACTCAGCTGCATGCCTGAGTCCACCCGGCCTCCGTTGACTCGTCCCGCCTGCCGTCTCTGGAGCTGAAGCTGGATTGGAACAGACCAAAGTACAGTCCAACCATGATGCCAGCTGCCTCTCAAAAGGCTCCTTCATCTGGCAGGTGGCGGCACTTCTTCTGAGGGGAAGCTGAGCTGGCCCGGCAGAACTTTTGAGACGTGTTCCAGTGGTTGGTGGATGTGTGGGGAGATAGAGAGGGACCTTTGAATTGTTCAGAAAGGAAAACAGGAAACCCATTGGTAGTTTTAGTTTAGGGTGCTACTGCGGTGTGTTTTTGGGTTTTAAGAGGTGAACAGGAAGAGTTTTTTTTCGTATTGATTATCTTTTACTTTGTTCGTAGTTGGAATGCCCATCAATGCCAACGTGAAATTCACTTTTAGTTCTGTTGATTTATTTTTATTTTACTAACACCCATTTGTTTTTAACCCCCTCACATGCTGTGTTGTAAATTCTCGTCTAACCCTCTGGAAACCAGCGTTTGGACTGTTTTTGTGTTGCTCCTCACCTACTGACAGCTGTGGACTAAAGGCTATACTGTGACGTTTTTAGAGCGACATGCTATACTATGATGTTTGTTGGGTGACACGCTATACTATAGGCTTTTTTAATTGACATATTACTGTGACTTTTTTTGTTTTAGTTTTTTTTTGTTTTTTTTAGCAACATATAAGAATTCAAACAGTTTTAAAAGTTACTATACTTTTACTTGTGCAATGAAATTATTATTCTATGGCATTTTTTAGATGACATACTCTGATGTTTTCTTGACTTACATACTATTTTGACAATATACTGCACTATGACATTTTTTGAACCACATATCATACATGAAAATTTTAGGCAACATCCTATCATTTTGCGCTTTTTGAACCACATAATAATCTGTTTTGTTTTTTTTTCTTGCCAACATGCTGTACTATGAACTACAGACCATACTATGTTATTCTTGAGTAAAGTATACTATATGTTGACATTTTCTGAACTACATCCTATACTATGGCGTTATACACAGAGTGCTTTGGTTACATGTTGATTTATAATCTAGATTTTTTTCTGTTTCGTTTTTTGACAGGATTACCACAGACCTGACTGTGAACACCATCGACACCCACCTGAGGGAGACGCTGTCTAAGATCTCAAGGCTGCTTGGTCGTGGTCTTTCTGGCACGTACTCTTCCAAGATGAGCCGGGAAGTTTAACACTGATGGAATGACACCAGGTCTAAGCTGACAAACTTCCAATTCCTCCTCAACCCATAGTCTCTGGGAAACCTACATGGAGTAAGAAAAGTAGACAGAGAAGTAATTAAGTTTGTACACAACATATTAAAAAGAAATCATGCTAATAAATTAAGTACAAAGAACCGAATTCGCCAATATACTGGAGACCAGAGCTATTTAATTTGATAAGTATAACCTTGTTTAGTAACATTTCAATTATTTGATAGCAGTCCTGAAGAACTGCCTGTAATCCCAATCATAAAATGGGTTTGGAGGAAGAACATAGATGGTAATCTGGATATATATGAGTTAGGCTTTATAACTACTATTGGTAGTATTGGTGGTAGTAATAGCCATGTGACTACTACTAGTAGTAATGGTATTACACTCACTACTGCTGCTGATACTGGCACTGGTACTACAACTTGTAATACTATTACAAATGCTGATACTACTTCTATGAATCTAACAGCTGTTTATACTACTACTGCTGCTTGTACTTTTAGTATTACTACTACTGCTTGTACAACTATACTACAGCTACTATTAATCGTCTGGTATTTGGTTGTCAAGCTGCTAGCTTGCCTTAGCGTTTTGCTAGTGGCTAACTAGTTAGCTCTCATAGACTGGAAGCTCTCAACAAGATTTCATAATGAAAAAAAGAGCCAAAAACTATTCTTACCTATGAAAAGTCATTCCAAGTTTCCTTGTCTCAATCGTACGACGCAGTGTGTAACTGTATGCAGCACAGTGAGCCGGCATACTTGTTTCCGTTTTCACGCCGTCTACATCAACGGAATGCACTGATACTTTGCCCCCACTAGCTTAGCCTCGCTGTAGCACCGCAGCTCAAAGGGGCGTGTCCTATCTACTCATTCATATCTATGACAACAACGGTGGCTGCACATAAGGACGCCTGACGGTGATTAGCTGCGTAAATACCATTATATACAGTCTATGGTAAATACGTATGTGAATCGCATCATTGGCTGCAGCAGCCAGTCACCAGTCACTCACTGACTCACATTGAGAAATAGCACAGAAAGAATTGTTACGTGTTTATTTTATTTACAATTTAGGTTGGATTTTTTTTTTGTGCGCAGCGCAGATTTTCTGTGCGCGGAGACCGTGTCAGCAGTGCGCAATTGCGCACGCGCGCAGCTTAGAGGGAACATTGCTGACCTCTACCAAATGGTTGAGAAAAAATTATGACCCTTTGAAATAATTTTTTTTTACATTTCAAATGACAGTTGTGTTCAGCAACTCCTTAGGCACCATAATATGTCAAAAGCATTACTTTACGTTTGAAAATCACAGCAAACAGAGGCCTCATGTGAGGAGTGATTTTGCTCATGGTAACTTCCTGTGAGCAGGCTAACTTGCTCTGCATGCTATTTCAAAACACAGTGACATCTACTGGACTGTTTTTTGGGGTTTATTTAGTATAATGTACCTCAACTGAGTGGTAGAGATGGCTGAACAGGTGGAATTAAATAAACATATTTTTCAGTAAGATATAGTGAGTCAAAGTGTGCTCTACAAAATGGTTGAGCAGAACGTTAAAGGGTGGCCTTGGTGATTTATTCATTAAATGTAAAGATGAGCTTTAACCCCAAGCTTATGTGAATAACAAACAAGCAAACCGAGTCGGACAGTAAATAAAGATGATATTTATTATTTTATTTCATTTTTCTGCAAAGAATCTCAGCTCATGCAAGGATACAGCTCTTGTAAACAAAATCACTTGAAAATATGTCATAAATGTGCACAGATTTTCTTCTTTTCTTGGTGTCAAACTCTGGAATGTACAATATGTGGAAGTCCAAGCCGTATTACAGATATCACAGAAAGAGCCGTCACCCAAAAAAACGTCCCCCCAGGTCCCTCTTTACCCATGATGTGATTATTTCATTCCTCAGGCATATTGTTAAAGAGCCATGCACTAACAGGAAATATGCTTCGTGGCATTCCACAAGTGCCACGCTCATTTAAGTTAGATATCAACTTGGGCAAAGCACTCTGGAGCCCAGAATTTAACATCATCATGTTTGCGGTTACACATAGAATCACGCCTGAGGATGATTTAAAAGTAATGCTTCTTTAAAGACATTTGTGAGATATGTAAAAGGATAATTAAAATAAAAAAGACAAAGAAATAGCCAGTATTAGGATTTCGGGTACGCAGTAGCAGCTGTGAAACAGTTGGTGAACTTTCAACTTGAAAATAAAGACCCTGCTCCTTAATGGGATGCAGGACTGGGGCTGGAAGGATTTACACTTGGTGCTGCTCTTGGTTTCTTAAAAGCATCACGGCACGAAGAAAAGCCGTTCATCAGCACAAAATGTTCACTGTGCAATCGGAGCTCAAGGCTACAGGTTGGAGCTGACGGAGGGGAACTCGAACCCCACATTAGTTCCACTTGCACAAGCTTCACATTTCTGTAGCCCTGAACCTCGCCGGCAGCAACAGGGATCCAGTTGCCCCAGAATGAAAAGAGCGATTAGCATCCTGAACTGTAGCAGCAGTTCTGGGCTGCTGAAAACGCTTGAGAAAACAAAAACTGGCAATGTACAGTAAAAAAAAAAAAAAAAAAAAAAAAAAAAAAAAAAAAAAAGCAACCTTTTGTATGTTCCGGTTTTATAACTTAGAGTCCACTATGTATAGGACCTGAAGGTTTTGGACTGTGTTGTAATGGAAGATTAGCAGTTAGCCGTGTTAGCAGTTCTGTGAGGCTGTACCTTTAACTGTATATCAAAGAGGGACGTTTCGACTACCCATTGGTTTGTCGACAGCCACTTTGAAGACTTGAGTTTGGGATTTGGAAGACACTACACACAGTGATATGTTAGCAACAAGATAATCACAAGTCAATTTTGCTCCAAATGGGACCATAATATGTTTGCAAACAAGATACTTTTCCAAACAGTATCTCCCTCGAAGCGCATGAACTCGTTTTAAAAAGTGAGCATTATAACTTTTTTCTTTTTGCAAAATGGGAAAAGCTCTTTTGAATTTTGCAGTTTCAATTAACTTTTACACAGGTATTGCTATATGGGTACAAGGCCTATTAACTACAAATATACAAATTTTGTACCTATGACTTTTACAGATGTTGAGAATTTCAGTGAACAAATGAAAATGCAAACAAGCATCCTCTGAGGACCATTAATCCATCTATATTAATATATTTTAGTCTGGACCAAAGCAGTGAGTCACCCAGTCAGCTGTTTGTAGCAATTGCCACATCAGCTGCTAACACTGATAAAAAGACATTGTGGCAGACAAATAAATTGTACCAGTTTTCTTCAGGATCGTCTACAAACAGCTGATACCATCAAAATCGTTTCAATGATATAATAAACATAAAAATTTACACACAGGGGCTTAACTTGGAATAAAAAGTGTATTTCATTGTGCTGGCTGCTTTAGTGTGTGCTTCCAGTTAAGATAATTGTTTTCATTGTTATTATTGCAATTAATTGATTAGTTGTTTGATCTATAAAATGTCAGAGAAAGGTGAAGAAGTCCTCAATTGTCTTGTATTGCCCACAACTCAAATATACTCAATTTACTGTCAAAGAAAGGGAAAGAAACTTAAAATATTCACATTTAAGAAGGTGGAATCAGAGAATTTAGATTTTTTTCTATAAAAGAAATTACTCAAACCGATTAATTGATTATCAAAGCAGTTGGCGTTTAATTTAATAGTTGACAGTTGATTAATCGTTGCAGCTCTACTTCCAGTTAGCTTAACTTGTATACCTGGAATGTGGGAAGAGATGGAGATGAAACGATGCATGTACAATAATTACACTGGTGTGTCCTGTGCAGGCTAATACAGAACATATTATTGAGCAGAGAGACCAGGCATCTCGATTCTCTTCAAATCAAGGATGTGAGAAAAGATAGGAGGAGGTAGAATGGACAGCGATTTGAGAGAGGGATTGTGGTTGTGTTGAAAGGAAGAGAAGAAAGCAAGTTGCAGAGATGATCGTAATGAGGCTGCCTTTTTGGAAGAATGCAATCTATCTTTCCTTTCTCTTCTTTTCAGGTGTTTCTTGTTTTGTTTTTGCATGTTTTTTTTTTTAACATACTAGAACTCTGGCTAAGCTTCTGAGAACATTCCCAGCAGGCGAAACAGTCTGACAAAAATAGAACAGACCAGCATAGAAGAGGCCCTCTATATAATATTTGACTAGGCATGTCAGTAGATTTAAAAATATAGATATACAATATCATGCTGCAAATATTCCAGATCCCATTACAAACATTTGATATAATTTTTTTTTGTTTTTAACAGGCACAGTAGTGTTACCCTGGATAGGAATGCTAGAAAACATATAAAAGACAAAGAAAAACGATGAAAGCGCTCTCTGATGCGCTGCAGTCAATGGGATGGAAAACTGCTGACAAGCGGCATATAGGAAAAACAGAAAAAGAATTTAAATCCAAAGATGTCAACTCAAATCAAACATCTTTAACAATCTTATTTGTTAAAAAAAAAAAAATCAACTATTTGTGCATCATAAAAAATATGACGAGAAGGCGAGGAAAACAAGCATCCCCAGCTTTCCACAAAGTCAGTAGTACTGAGAGCGAACCTCGATCCTGAGGAGTTCGAGGAACGCCAGAGTGAAAGAGCGAGAGCAGGAGTAGCAGAGTTGTGAGTCCAGCGCAGTAGTTTGAAGTAAGGCCTCAGTTTTTAAATTTTTTTTTTTTGAGTTGGCAAAATTTAAAACAAAAAAAGGAAACATATACATCTGTAACTTAATTACACCTAGCTTGAAAAAAAATATATGTGCAAAATGTAAATCTTACAAATATGGGGAGAGTTTGTTTTGTAGATCATTGGAAAAAAAATAAGATTGTGCTCCAGGTGGGTCATGTGATTGTCCACCTTCTCTCTGTCCACTTAGCTATCCGTCCACCGCCGCCCTCCTGCCCTCCGGTTGGTCGACAGGCCAGCAGCTGACCTCGAGGCTTGCTATTGGCTGGATTATGGGCTTCACGTCAAGTGGACAGTCCGCTTTAGCTTCTCTATCTCCATCTGTGAAGAACAAAGACCATCGGTCATGAGGTTACGCCAATGAGACAAAACACTATTAGCACAGACAAAATAAATAACAATGATTATCACAGAATTAAAGTGCATGTAAGCATCTGGCATATATTAAATCTTGATTATAGTCCAACGCAAACGTGCGTGTGAATAGATCTGGATGCCCACAAATGAGGATTAGGTTTTATAGTAGTGCTTCTTTCTCTTAACACACTGCTGGGAAAACTATGTTACATACAGGTGCAGTAAGTCATAACTACAAGCCATGTGCACTATTTGTAGCAATCACATATAAATTGACAAGAAGATTAAATTCACGCATACTCAGAAAGTATAATATCGACTTTTTACAGTTAGCTCTCATGGTCAACTTGCTGGATGTGGTAGAGATGGACAGGGTGCCAAATTGTTACTGCAAGATAAATGGAGCGTAGCACCTCTGAGCAGCAAAAGCTTCCGAGTTCCTCCCAGTCAGCAGCAGTGAGCAGCTACCGACAGCGGATTGAGGAAGCACAAACCATAAACCAGCAGTAGAGGGTGTTAGTGGATGTGCTCACATAACTCTGATTCATAGCAGCTCCGACGAGCAAATTACAGGACTTTAAACATCTAGTGCTAATGTGCTGGTGCCAGATAAAAAAGGACACTCAGAGTCCAGGTCTTGGTAGCCAGATCAGTGTAGGGGTGTTAAAAACAACCAACACGGTCGCCTATTCAAGTTAGCTGAGAACATATTTCAATGTTGATTAGCCGTCGACGTGAGTTTTTCAACTGACTCAGAATGATGATGAGTGAGGTGTGTTACTGCCTGATGAAATTACAGGAAGAACTGGAGAGACACTGATGCTGCAAGTTGAAACCTTGGAAGGACCTCAGCATTGTGGAGGATGGTTTTTAAACGGCAGTTGCAGTGGGGCGGCTGGGTTAGAAAACTCACCAACATCTAACAACTCTATTGACTTAACAACGTAGGATCAAACTCGCCGGTGAGCCTCTTATTGCTGGTAAGTTGTAACAGAATGATCCCACCTTAATGCTGCCATCACACTTGACTACAGTGGTACACAAGCTATTAAACCATCAAAACATCCAGCAAGTATTTACAATGTGCCTATTACTCAGGTAGCACATGGATCCCCAAAATACATAAGACATTACTTAAGAAAGTGCATAATAGACATCCTGTCTTTTTAGTGAATTGGCAAATGCCTAATACACCCTTAAGCTAAAGTTTAAAGCTGATAGCTAAATTAGAGCTATTACGGAATGCGTAATTCATAGTTCCAATAGTCAATTGTATGTTTCAATAATCTATGGATTATTTGGACATTAAAATAGTCGCTAGTTGTATCCTGAAGTTGGAGCTATTCTGGCGGCACACAAACTGACAGCCTGTTAGTCAGAGGTGGTCATAATGTTGGGGCTCAGAGTAACACTGAAATAACAGAAAAACTCTGATGCATCTGCCAAAGTAGGCCGAGCTCATGAGTCAACCAATGTCATCATCCCTGCTGTGGAGAACAGAGGCTGAGGCATCCTGTTGTGTTCAGTGATGGGATTAGGAGAATATGAATAAGAATCAAAGCATGAACTACAGCAGAACCTGAGCCGAGCAGCACATGTCTTTGACAAGTATCCAGACTTCGTAATGACTTTCATTTCATAAAAAGTTGTGAACACGGCTATCACTAATCACTAGTGGAGTTTATTTCACTTGTCATTTGGTTTTAATGTTTCATGGGCTGCAGGATATCTCAGATTTCACTGACGGTGGAAATTCAGCTCACTGGATAAGGAACAGGTTTTTAATCATTTGTTGAGGATCTAAGAATATTTTAAACAGACTGAAAGGAACATGCGGTCACTGGCGGTGATGACGGAGCTCAGAACAGATTGGGCAACAGATTTCAGGCTTCCTGTCGTTTTGAAAAACGTAACATCAACTCTTTATGTCTGCAGATGTAGAGAAGATGGTTCAAGTTTTACTGCCCGTTAAACAAACAGCCCTTACTCAGAAACACTAACAGCATTTAATAGTCCAAGGAATTAGACACTGCTACATTGCAAATGTCTATTCCATCCAATGATTCTCGCAAAAGAAACAAAATGTGTCTTAAATATTACCAGTGACCCTTGCTGAGGTACTTTCTGAGAAGTGAAGAAAAGCTGAAACTTGACAAACTTGAAAAATGAGCAAACCGTCACTGAGGATCTTTAATGTGCAACAAGACAATTTTTATCCATCAACATTAGTTTACTCATCCTGAGGTGTAAAACTCAGCAGGTCAGTTGTATAAAAGTTTCCCTGGCTGTGGAGGAGCTTGCAGAAGTCTGGAAAAAAATCCTGATAATGCTGTCAGGGTAATCCTGACTTAGGGGAGGTTAAGTATTTAATGCAAAGTCTTTACAACACTGGACACTGTTTTCAGACATAGAACATGTAACATTGCTGTTTATGTGATGGATTTGTATTATTCAGACATTTGGGACTTTCATGTGAATGTTTCTTTAAAGCTTTTTTATATCATGCCAACTTCATTACGGCTGTGATAATTGGCATCCAACATGAAGGACTACAGACGCTTTGAGATGTAAAAATCACTAGCATCACTTTTTAAGTAGCAAGTAGCGCACACATGGTATAGAATCAGCCCTATAATCCTTCCACTCACACTCTGCCTCAATAAACAGACACACACCTGAAGTTAAGGCTGTCCTGTTGCAGCACAGATTCTACAAGCCACATGCAGCTTCACTATGTGGGAGACAAACTGAGAAGAAAGCTCTGAAGTCATGAGGAACAACAAATGTGATGGCAGTCTCTCCACTTTTTCATTATCTGTTTCTTTGGACGGTTTTTCCACCTCCTACTTTGCACGTGTGGAAGTTAAAGTCAACCGCAGGGGGTTTAAACTAATCTGCAGTTATGTTTCTTTGTGTGGACTTTGTATGCCTGGGGTTCTCCGCAGGGGGTTCCCTCTTTCTATGATGTGATTTACTGCGTATTGGTGCCATGCTGGGAAAGGCTGAGCTGGGCCCAGTCTGCCGCTGTTTCGCCAGAAAAATCGGTCAGTCTACATGAAACATCAGCAGCACAGGGAGGCTGAATGCGTTTACTGTAGTGAGGGCGACTCTCCAGGGTCTGCGAAAGTGAACATGAACGGAAGTCGTAACAAACACTAGATCAGATTCATTAACAAATGCAAACTGTTCTGTAAATGTAATAATATCATTTGGTTGTAAAATTACTTCAAGTACGATAACTGCAGCCATTAAGTAGCTGCTCTGGATCTTTTGAGCACACCAGATGACATTCAGCAACAGATAGCTTATGTCTAGTTGTTGGGCTGTAGATAATCCACATTTTTTGAGTCCTTCAAGGCAGTAACTTTATAATACACTTAAAATTGTGAGACTCGCACCAAAATTGGAGCAGCACTAGAAGAGACAGTTTGATGTTTGGGCTCTCGGTTAGTTTAAAAGCATTTTACCACATTAAAATGTGTGATTAAATGTGTTGGGAGTGCTACTGTATATGTGAAAAAAAAAGAATGACGCTTTTGTGTCCAAATTACACAGCTGCTGTTCCTTGAGTTAAATCTCAGAGCAAACAGTTGGTCAAGTTGCAATTTGGGTGTCAAGTTTTAACAATGTGTGGAATGAAAGACTGGCACTGCACTTATTTAGAAACTTTGTTTTAACCGTCTTGTTTGAGTGCACCAGTGTAACAAAAGCACAATGTTAAATTAGATGCAAATTCTTCGCAAGATTCTACAATTCCTGTGGCTTCATGGTGTTGATTGGAGCCTCCCTGCCTTCTAAATGCTCACTTCTCTCAAATCCCCACAAGCTTAAATGTAGTTTCTTACATCTAAAGTCCTTCCCCATTCATAAACTAAACCCTAAAAACTCATTTCTGTGAATTGAACTGTCACGTTTGGAAGATTTTTCAATGAAAATAATCCCTTCCTGTCTTATAATGCTTAAATGTAACTCTAAAATGTGCAGATGTATGATGTCCTTGCCTCTTTCTACCCAGAGCTCGCTGTAGTTTGAGCACATCAGCTTAACTGCAATCTGCTCAGACACTGTGAAACTACTCTACACAATTGCAAATTGTAATTTTGGAATATTTTAGCCAAACATATTCACCCGGGAACTGATTCTAAATAAAAATGATACAGAAAGTCCCAAACCACACGTTAACAGGATTAGTTCCTTAGATTTGCCACATATGAAAGCCGAAAAGTCTGAATCCAAGTCTTTGAGACTGTCATCAATACACTGCAATTTCAAGTTGGCAATGCACAGACGTGATGTTGACAGCCTATTTTGCTCATTGTGCACCCTCCAGCATATATAAAAAAACAGGATATGCTAACAAGATTTTTTATGGGAGGTGGCATCCGGGATATTTTTCATGGTTTAGAAAGCTCCTCAAGAATGACAGAAGATACTTCACTGTATCAGACACTTTAGCTAGCTTAGCTATCTTGTCTCCTGCCGCTCTGTCAACAACACTCTGCAGCAAAGTGTATTCTTCAATCTCCCACTGCTGCAGTCCACTGTCAGTTGGGTGAAAGTCACCTGGCTGCTATTCATTGTCTTCCACTCGTGTGCATGCATGTCAGTGTGGTTTTTCTGCTGTTAATGTGTGGCTAAGAAGCATCAATATTTGTCTGAACTAATGAGAGTAATGAATGTAGACAGCCCTGCATGTGTTTCTTTCGGGATCAATACTACCTGCAGGGCCATGCGCTTTAGCCTTTCTTCATCCAGCTCTCCTCGTAGCTCTGCGATCTCTTTCCTGGAAATACACAAACACACACATGTATACACTTCTTAGCGCTGTAACACCTGTAGAGCATATATATATATCATTTCCATGATTTAAATATAGGGTATTCATCAAGGATTACAAAGTGTTCCTTTAAAGGTTCCGATAAAAGCTTCTTTGAAGTTAAACAGAGCATAAATGTTTCTGCTACAAGAGCTCGGGGCTGTATTTCAGTTACTTAACTGAACTTATAGGTAATGCAGCTAGAATTTTAATCCATAATTACAAGGTTCCATTCTGCCCCATATCCATTATAAATTCATGATTAAGTATGATGGAGAACAGTATTAGGAAGCAACTTGACAATGATGTGGAGTAAGTAGAAATGATGGAAAGGACAGAAAATTGCTTGAGGCAACAGAACAGCTTGATAGAATCCATACATATTATTAATTCAGAAAGACGGTGCTGAGTATTGCATATGTCATTATTTTGCCTGCAATACATGAATTTATAATGCTAATGTCAAACCCAATGTTAAATATGTATTTAAAAGACACAAAATATATGCAAAACATATATGAAAACATTCTTCCTGAAGGTTGTTAACCTGAAAGGACTCTTTAAGTCAGCAACCAAACCCTGTTCTCATGCATATCCAGTTTCATTACATTTGCTGGGCCTTGAGCAGCTCCACAGACATTAGTAGCTCCTTCATCTGGCTCCTGAGCTCCTCCAGCTGAGACCTCGGCTCTTCGGGCTCCACTTGGGCCCTGCTGCCCTGAGACGCGCCGATATCTGGGCTTGGGCTTGCTGTTGGGCTTGGCTTGGCCTCAGTGGACTTGTGGAGTGACGGCGAGAGGGATAAGGTGGTTGTGGAAGGCTGTGAAGATAAAACAGAAAGAAATATCAGACACAGGGTCAGTGTTAAAGATGCATTTTCACAATGTGTGAAAGCTAACACCTCCCATCAAGATAACTGGTTCACACTCCTGAAGGACATATCAAGTATGACGCATTATTTTCATACTCTGTGCAGAGACATACTGAAAGAGAGCGCTTGCACCAGGACTGAAGTGTTTCAAGGAGAAATTGGTACCAGAATAGTCATAAGCGATTTGCAATAGCCAGTTAGCCCAACTTACTTATTTGTCAAGAATATAGTAGCAGCTGTGAGTAAGACTGTTGCGGTTGACACATAGCATTTATCATCTAAGCAAGTCATGGACTTGGAAAGATGACGAAATTCATATCTCAGGAACTCCAAGCAGTCATGGAAAGCATAATGCTGGCCTTAGAGTGACCTCCTATGTGCCCTAATTTCCTTTTAGCTCAGTGTAAGAATCTTTGCTACTGTTTTGCTGCTCTCCTCTGCATTTCCTTTCAGACAGATCTGCTGCGTATCCATATGTCTGATTATTTAACACACTGGACCGGAGCAGAACTGTGTGTGAAAACAGACATAAACAGAGTGGAGCACCGGAGATAATATTAAATGAGTTGACCACAACTCATTATGACCCTGTAATGTAGTGTAGAATGCAAGTGTGAGTTAATGGTTGTTGTTGGATTATGTTTTGCTGGCTCTCATCTACACAACCTTTTTGGTTATAAATAACACACGAAGGTAGAGAGAGTTCTGGCTGATTTGCCCATTAGTTTTGGTCTGAAGTGTTGGTGCTCTAATCCTATCCAGTGGTATTGAATGTCGCATACAGGACCTTGAAATGCAGATGTCTCTTTAGTTACTACTACTATTAAAACACTTGCCAGTTGAGCAGTCTTTGCCACTGAAGCTCCTGCCATTTGCATTTCCATTTATGACACCTGTTTTACACAAGAATCTTTTTCTCTTGCCCTCCTGATAAAAGAACAAGAAGCCCTGGGACGGAACGGCACATATACTATTGTAAAAGATAATATTCATCAGAACACACTGAAGACTTCCTTTTAAAGAGTTATAAACTTTTTAAAACAGGATTAAACAAAACAAATACCCACAAAATACAACACGCAAAAAATATCTTTGGGATAAAAATTGATTAAAGGCTAAAGCACATGAGATGTTCGTAACATTCATGATACTTATATGAAGAATGTGTTTGTTTTTCCAAGTCTGCAAATCCAATACTCACATGCCCATATGTACTGAACATTTAAATAATTCTGAGCTGCTGTAATGAGAAAAAATACATCCACATGATTCCTGTGTGCTAGACTTAGCCAAAGCTTTTATGAGCAGTCAGCGGTGTGCTAGCCAAACTGGGAGAGCTTCTGTCACAGTTTCTGTCTTTATGTTACAAAAATCTCTGTATTTGGATGGTTTCCTTGCAGAGCCATAGGGAACTGATACATTCTGACAGTCACATGAAGGTTTCAGAGATTAGGACAAAAAAATTGGCAGTAGAAGTGCATATGAGGACCACAACAAACGTATCCATTTTATTCAGCTAATTCTGATAATATTAGCTTCAGCTTAATTGTTCTTGGATGGAGAGCAATGGGTTTTGTCTCCCCAGCTGCTATGTTGGATTTATGTTATGAAAGAGTCTGCCAATATGGAGAGCAGAAAATGATTACAATGACCAGTAACTCTCTCAACATACGGCCACATTGGGTAAGAACTACATCCTTAGGAAACTGATGTCTTTTTCAACATATCTGATCAAAGAAAATCGCTGATCCTCTTTGAAACAGTGCCTACAGATAGAAGTGATATATTCAAACAGATGGTATAAAAATTACTAACTTTATCATGCCTCCAAATCCATGAAACTAGATTCAGGTTAGATTAGAACCTCCATAGGGAGTCACAGGTGGAACCTCTGACACCTCTAGGCTTTATTCACTTTACTACTCAAGTGTGTGGTGTCATAATATCAAGATATGAAGATCTCTCTTCAGAAAAGAAGGTTGCGGATGCTTGTGAGTCTGGAAAGAGATGTAAACAGAACTAAAAGAAAGAAACAAATCACTCCACAGTGAGAAAGGAAGTGACATAGCTTTCTAACAAATGTCACTATGTCTGGGACCGACCACCCGAGCAGATATAGCCCAAGTGCATTCCAGTTGGTGGAAATAAGAAGTCTCCAAGAACCTTAAAATTTAATTTCAGCATCTACAGGTAATTCTTCAAGTTTTGGTGCCAAGAAGAAGCCTTTGCAGACCACACAAAAGTACTACAATATAGCCAGTTTGTCAATAAATACATAGGAAAAGGTCAGGCCTTTAGGAATAACGTACTCTGGGCAGATGAATCAAAGATGAGGTTGTTTGGCCACTTAGCAGCTGATATGTTTGGTACAAACAAAAGACAGTTTTAAAGTAAAGAACCTAATATCAGCTGTGAAGCATGTTGGTGGAAAATGGTTTGAGGTTGCTCTGGTGCCTCGAGAACTGAGTAGTCTGCATGAATTGATTCAACTATTAATTCTGCATCATATCTGAGAATGCTTGAAGATAATGTAAGGGTATCTGTCTGGAAGCTGAATATGATTTTTCAAGAAGATAATGATCCTAAACATACATCAAATCCATTGTGGAAAGAAATGGCCCATTCAAAGCACAGATCTGAGTCTGACTGCAATGTTGTAGGTGGATTTAAAATAGGCAGTGCATTCAAGAAGACCCTCAAATGTCTTGCAACTGATAGAGGAGCTGTCCAGAATTATAGCAAGCAGATATCAGAGACTGGTGGAGAATTATGCAAAACACATACAAGAGGTTATTTCTACAAAACAGTGCAGATGCATTTGTTTGTTTCTTGAATTATACCCTATTTCCACTTGCTTGAATATACCATATCTCATTGTTTCTGTCCATATTACTTTCATACTCTTGCATACACTTACCCAGTCAAACATATCTAGGCATCACACTTGAAAATACTTTCATTCTACCCGTGTGGTTTCAGTAATTCAGATTCCACAAGGAATTTCATGGTTACAACCTCTCCTAACCCTGCAGGCTTACATGATTCTGTTCTTTTTCTTAACTTTCAGGAGTGAAAATGTTACAAGAGTCACAATATCATTATTTTTTTCCAATAACAGGGTGAGGAGAAGGACGCAGACAGTGCATGTTCTGTAATCTCACTTCTGGGAGTCTGAGCTGCTGGGTTATGAGAGGTCAAAGTCGGGCTTTGCTCTGTGTGGTTCCGCAACAGGCAGGTCAGGAGCCGTTTGCCCTCCAGTTGAAGAGTCAGGTGTAATTAGCTTGAATTGACTATGACCAATCCGGGCGAGATCGCCTCGAACGCAATTACTGAAACACTGAAGTGGAAGACTGAACAGCAGGCAGTGGACCTCCATCTGTCTCTCCTGGCCTCTCTACAGTTAGAGAAGTGTCTGGAAGGTGCCAATTAACTGGCCTGTGTGAGGGTGTGTGTGGGTGAAAATCTTTGTATTGTTGATATACTGTCCACACGAGTTGCTCTGCTTGCCTTGAACTTTAGCATCTTCATTTCATTCATTACACAATGGAATAACAAACTGCATGAAGGACTTTATAGGTTCCAATATTCACCATTTGATGAAGTGAATCTGACAGATTTTTCCCTTTTTCCCCTCTATATTGTAAAACCTATTCATTATTATTAGATGTGTTTTTAGTTTTATTTTGCTCTTGGTCTATTTTGATTAAAATTTTAAGTTGTTATACCCTTATTTTTCTCCACATTTCTTAAAAATGTCTTTGCAGCTTTTCCTAAGGGAACAATAATTGGCTGTGTAAACCAGAATCAATATTCAATAAATCAATAGTACCTCTGTCTTTGCACATAGTATTCTTTAATGCTGTTATGAGGAAGAGCTACTTAAAATAACAAATTGCTTCTCAGTAGCCTTGGTTACCAAGTTTCAACAAAGGAACTCAGTGGCTGCTGCCTCTTATGTGGAAAATGTTAAAATTGTGCAAACGAAAACATATTGAATATAAAACATCAAAAACAAAAAACAAAAACAGGAAATACCCCAGTTTCATTATCTACTAATTTATCATATTTTTGCTTTAAAAGTTAAAACTTTAACGTAGCATTTTAATCACATAGCCATGATAGTAACGGCCGTTTAATTTTTTTGTGAGCAGAGTATAGCCACACACACATTTCATTAGATGTTTTCATTTCGACATTTTAATACATGCATCCTCCAAGGTAATTTATTTGTAATTTTAAGGCTTAAAATAAATCCAGTGCAACCCCAGTATAGACGAGGAATTTAAATCCACTCCTACCATGCAGGAAGACCAATACAGGGCTCTTTTTCTAAAACATGATCACTGGGCTTGTTCTTCAGAGGTGGCAGTTCAATCTAGTCATTATTAGGTCTTCATTTAGGTAAATAACACTGAAATGTTGAAACAATTAAAAATTAACATCACGTTTGTTCTGTAGCAGTGTTTAAGCCTGGTTCCAACAAAAATTCTCCACTGAGAGCTATAAAGTTATATTAAAATGAGCTGAGACTTAATTATTACACATATTATATTACACTTAGAACTATGAGTTTTCTAACATAATTTTTGTTTGGTGAATTTTGAGAAGTTGAATGGATAGATAACAAGTAAACACGTTCCCACTGTTTAACCAGTGTTGTGCTACTGACAAACATTACAATCTGTATTTTGCTTCAAGGCCACTTTAAATTTTTTCATTTAAAAAAAAAAAAAAAAAAAGAAATCACCATTATGAAGAAAATCAGGCTAATTAACTGCAGTTCATGCTTAATGGTATTAGCTAGATTCTTGTTAACTGTGTCATTATTCTAATTAGGGGTTGAGCAATTATGTATTTGAGTTTCAAATATCTGCATTTTTCAAACCAACTTCTCATAAAATAAAATCATTTAAAGATGTGTGACTTCAGCTGTGATGCAACCACCTCTGTATTTGTAGTCATTGTGTGGTCTTAGGCAACATCCCATCCACAGTACTATCTGCCTGGTTACATGTTGCAAGTAACAGCCAACCAAGTGAATGATAAATGTGTAAAAGTTACTTTTAATTAAACATATGTAAAATGCATTGGAGGTTGGTTTATTCAAAATTTTAACAAAATTTACATATTTTTAGCAAATGTATATTGTTTCAAATAACTGATTAGCGCTATTTTTGACTACCAATAATCTGTATCAATATTGGCTCTGAAAAAAACACGTCAACCTCTAATTCTAATCATTTCATTCCAAAGTGAAATTATACTTTGCAGTAAAATGCATAGCAGTCACCACTGACAAGCTGCTGCTCACCACTGAAAATTCAGAGATTCCAGTTAAGAAAGATTGCTAGCAGTTGGTTGATATTAAATACCTAAGCTGGCAGGAGGCTGCTATTGATTGCTACCGACTGTATTCAGTGGAAAGTAGTTAAAGCTCCAAAGGTTTCTGGATGTTTCTAGACTGTATTTCTGCAAAAATTCTGCTTAAACCACAGTCATATAAATGTCTGGCTGCTGACTGGCTGGCCGCCATCCATTTCCACTCTTTCTTATCTGAAATTGGTGAATAGTATTGCTATTAATTACCTTTCTGGTTTCTGATAGCTTTGCTTTGGCTGCGTCCTCTTCGTCGATCTTGAAGGATTTCTCAACACTCACTTCCTTGTTGGGCTGTAAGGGAAGAGATTTATTAATTTTTGTTTTGACATGAATATATTATTGGATTTTTGACTTGCTGTCTTTCCTGATAAAAACAAAAAAATCGGGCAATATTCTGCCAACACTGGAGAAAGTGCTAATCCTCTTTGACACTTGACAGTTAATCTTTTATAGTTATCTGGAAAAGGGCAGCTGACTGACATCTTGACACAAGTCAATGTTTTGAAAGATAATTACAGGAGAGCATGGCTGGAGATGAGACCCTGGTGTGAAGAGAGCTATGACTTGAGTAGGTGTTTCCGTCCAACATGGTCAGGATGTGGCTGTCAAAGTGCAAACTGTGGATTCATGTTCTGTGTGCCTTTTGGTAATGGAAAAATATAAACATGGGAAAAGCTGCAATGTACTCAAACCTTGTGTGTGTGTGTCAATGACAGGTTACAGTAATGTACGGACTGTGACGTCAAAACGTTTCAAATGATACCCAGAAGTAGTGTTCACTGAGTGGTGTTTCTATAATGGAGGGACCAAAGCTGTAATTTACTTATACTTTTAAACTCAAGATTTCTAGAAGTTTCATAGTGACACTTTCTGGAGTGTAGAAGTGATAAACTAGTATTGATACTGTTAGTTATTAAAATTTTAATAAAATGATTAGGTTAATAAAGTTTTAAACATCAGCTTAAAATATGGACAATATGGAGGATTTTATTGCAATTTAATGCAGGAAGAGCATTTCTCTGTTCTGTTAACTACAAAAAAAAACCCCAGTAAACTTGCAATTGCAGACTGATGTTTTGTTTTTTTTTTGTTGCACAAATCTTATTTAGGTGGAGAAATTAGCTTACTGAGAGCATACTAACCAGTCCAAGTTTTAAAGGATTCAATTCCTATTTGTTTTACCCTGGCATATTTCCCATTATTGTAGCTCTATGGGTCATGCTACATTTGCACTCTTCTCCTCTGCTGCATTGACTAAGGAAACACAAAACAGCTTGTGAAAAGCATTCAGTGAGCTCTCAAAAGCGTTGTAAAAATGCACATTTTCATACGAATCATTTTAAATGTTTGTTTTTCAAGTCTGAAAGTAAATAGACTAATTACCCTTGCATCCACCATCCTTAGGTCCTTGCTGGCTGAATCACATGCATATTTATCTTTGTATGCTGGTTTATTTATACATGTGAGGCTGACTTATACTGTGACCATACTGTCTTCTGAGGAAACTCAGCAGGTTAATGCAAAAATGACCAAACTGAGCGTGAAAACAGGTCATTTAAGTTTGACGGCGGGTTGTATTTATTGGAATCAAAGTCTGCAGATGACGCTCAATCCTATTGGAAGATGGAGCCAAAAAAGGAAAAAGGATGCCCTAAAAGACAATGTACTTCAGGAAAACTGGTGGTGTTCTTGCATCACTGCTCTATTGCTTATTGAAGAGGAAAATTATTGATGCAGAGAGGAACCTATTCATGCCAGATTTGCAAAATCTCCATTGGCCCATGAAAAACAGCAATCTCAGTTGTGGAACCAAAGGTAATGGACTGTACAGCTTTGTAGATGGTGTTTTATCTCCCCAACTGGAAGGAAAGACCAAGACCAGACTGACCTGACTATGACGAAGAAAAGCTAGAACAGTTAGCCAAATGGCTGTTGCAGGTGACTTAATTCGGTGTTTACTTCAAATAATTCACAAAAACAAAAATCATCTTTCTTTGCAACATTCGCCCGCCAAACTCTGTTTACAAGTCGTTTTGGGCAATTCCTTTTTTCCTTGAATCTGTATAATAGAGGTTAAGAGTGCAAATTTTACTTGGCAACAACAGCCACATAACTGGTAAATGCATCAAGTTTAAATAAATTGGAATTATACTTTCACTTAGGGCAGTAAAAAGGAAGCAATTCTTAGCTGCAGCTTCTCTTTTCATCTTTCACCTGTGATGTTTATGAAATTAACTGTCAAAAGCGAAGAGAACTGCAAGCTACATACCAGAAACTTTAATGCTTTCTATAATATGTATAGCAAGAAAGCATTCAGAGAGCGCAGTACTCCGCCAAGGCCGCTCAGTCATTGTATCATTTCCGACAGATAAGTCCCGATAAATCCGCAGTGGTGGATTTGCAGTAGGATCACAATCGTGTGATTGTCAGCAGGCAGCTGACGTAGCATTCACTTGTTGTCATAGTTACAGTATCCAACAGAAATCTTTAAAAAATCTGTGGATCCAGACTATTAACCACATCACTGCCAAACTCTAATCAGGTGGTCCTTGTGTCATTTCTGACCTTTCCTGAAAAGTTCATCAAATCCGTTATTCTATTTTTGAGCAATGTTGAGCACAGAAAGACAGACTAGCAGACAGATAAACGTACGTTGATCATTACTTAACTCCGCCACGTTCCTGGGCGGAGTAATAACAAACCTGAGTATTTTGCCAACAGGATTCAAAGATCTATTAGAAAAACACCCTAGTTGACATATAATAACTGGCAAGACATTTGACATAAGATCTTGCCTTGTTGGGGAAACAAGAAGGGAGAAATTGTCTGCATCTTTACCGAATGTCCTCCACCAAACTGGGCGGGCAGCCTCCTGCCAGGCATCTTTGGTCTGTTAGCTGTGGGGTGAGAGAGCTTCTCCGAGGTAGACGACAACTCATCAAAACTCATCAAATCTGTTGAGAACAGAGGAGATGGGCAGAGAAAGAAAAACAAAACGGAATTATTTTTTGGTGGAATTTTTCAGATTTGACTAGAAAGAACATCCACAGATGAGGTAACACTTTTAACTTTATTCAATTACAGTGCACTCTGATAGCATTAGCAAACACATTTAAGTGCAAAATGGTGTGTAGAGCAGACAAACACAAAGCTTTACATAACTTAGTACCATCAGGGTGTCTGTCCTCAGAGAATCAAAATAAAATCCAAAGTCAGCCACATTAAATAATATGAACAGACTAAAGGTTACTGACTGAGCACATTTATAATTCAGGTTTAAAAATATGAACTGCATTTTTGGATGTTCAAGGGTAAAATCACAGAAATTTGGAAATGTTTGTTTCTCTATGGTTAGACCTTAATGCGCTGTGAACTGCATGTTCTCAAATTGCATACATACACTTGTTAAAGCAGAATTTCTGTGATACGTTAGGCTGCTGGTTTGAGCCAGTGACATTAAGCCACTTAGGCACCATGAAATAATTTATTCTATCTTCCAGGGAGGTGCCGTAATCTCTTCACCACGGCAAGTTTCTCTTTGGTGGAATGGTCGATCCGTATTAAGTCACATGTGCTCTGCAAACATGAGATTCCTCTTCGTTCCCTTCACCTCTTTATTTTATTCAAATCATTCATGGGCCCTTGGAGGTGGCATTGTACATTGCAAATGTTCCAAAGACTTGGATTCAATATGTATAAACCATGACCACATACACAGCACACATTCTTTTATGATTAATGAAATGGATTATTACCATGCACAGCCATGTTTTTTTAAGTCATACTCTTGACCTCCATTGAGGACAAAGTTACCTTTCCTTCTTGCGGGCTTTATGGTAAAATGTGCTTCATCTGGCAACAACCTAGATCTGATAGCAATTTTTAATAATGTAATGCAATCATGCAATAATTATTCAGAGGTATTTTCACTCACAGGCCATGTTCTGAGTGAAAAGACCATCATGTCAGTTGCAAAGAGCAGAATTAGCGCAATGCTACATGGTAAATGTTAGAAGATAATTTCTCTACCTTTTAGCACAATATTAGTCAGTGTGAACATTTTGGAAAACAGTGACAAAGATACTTTAAATGATTTAGTAATTGGTAAAAAAAAAAAATTCTTAAGTGTCAAACAACAAATAAAGACTAAATGTTGAGAAAGAAATTGAAGAAAACAAGGGAGGTCTTATACTTTTTTCCATGGCTGTATGAACTCATGAACCTAGATGCTGGGGACAAAGTTTCACTCTAAGTTTGCAACTGGTACCAGCATGTGGGATAAAGTTATTCTCAGGTTGGTGATTTCAACTTTCAGAGATTCAGACTCTTGCTGGTGGGGAGGAGTTCAAACAGTTTGTGTGCTGACGTGAGGGGTCAAAGACGCAGCAGGATCACTGGTTGTAAGCCTTTCTTTCAGTTTGTCAGGGTGACTTCTTGCAGCTATTCTGTTTGCCTTGTCCAGTTTGAGTTTTAGTTTGTCTTTTTTTCTTGTAGGCCTCCTCTTAGGCCTTATGGATCTAGTCAAGCCCAGGGCTGAATCACAGTTCACCACTGTCCTGGACACGTGTCCCGCAAAGGGCAATGTACAGTCTCACAGAAGCAGATATATGGCGTCAGAGTGAGTGAGTTCAACCATGTCAGCGGTGAAAGCCTCAAAGAGAGTTCAGTCTGTGCAGTCAATGCAGGCTTGGGAGACTGAGAGGAGATGGACAGTAGTATGAATGTCCAAGAGCAGCACAGATCGACTTACGTAGCGGTGAGTGCAACCAAGTGAAAACACTATAATGGAGACATCATCTTAATCCACACAAGTACAGTTCAGTACCATTCAGATTTCCACAGCAATAAGTCTATTTGTTATGTCAAATTAACCAAACTGTAGTTCAATGTTTTCTTATAGACATAATTAATTGTATTGCTTCTTTACTGTTTTCTCGATTACAACTAAGCTACATTCAAAAATACTCTAGCACTTGTTTCACATTAAAAGTCTGATTGCAAATGAAAGAATACTATTTCTTGATCTTCTGTGAGGCTTTCAATGTGAAATGGTGTTTTAACTCTTTGATGCATAACCTGGGTCAAAAGTGACCCAAATCCAATGGAAAATGGGTATCTCCTCATGTGGTCTATACATCAAAGGGTTAAGATTCAGTGACAATGGCTTAACAATGATCTAGAAAAACACAAAGCACTATAATTCATTAGTGAATAATGTTATCCATTAATCCTCTTAACCACAAACCCTGCCAGCACGTTTTAAAGACACCTTATCTTCTTTTAAAAAACGCCAAAACTACAACATTTATCAGAGCCAGAAAATGTAGAAACAGAATTGGCAGTTTTTCAACTTTCTGATGGTTCTCGAACCAATCAACTTCGACATGCCGCTCTGTCTGAAGAACTACCCAGATCCAAGCTTAAAATTATAATATTCCTTCAAAATCACCTCATTATCCAGGCCTGATTTAAAAATTCGTCAAAATAAACAGTTTACACTGCTCAAATGCTGTTAAAAAAGTAAAGATTTTGAACTCGTTTGCAACTATGACGTCATCAGAGACTGCGCACAACTAACAGTTGAGAATTGACAACTATTTTGGGACACTTGACTGAAACTGTGCCGAACTGCAAGTGAAGAACTACACAAATTTAACATTCAAGCAGTAAAATATCTTTAGTATGTGGAGCTACAATTTTTCCCTAGTATTGCCAGTACCTGGACTAACATTCAACATGGCAGTAATTCAGATTGCGCTCCATTTATTCATCACTGTCTGATTCAGATGAGCCACCAGATGTGATAGGAAAAGACTAAAACTTACTGTCAGAACTCCAGAGAAAACCACTAGCACCAACCTGCTTTTCATTCATGACTTGGTAGAATTTATGTAGTGCTTTTCACAGACAAAAATCACAAAGTGCTTTACAAGCACCATTTGCAGCATGAAAACTGGGATAAAAGGTCCTTGGGTAGGTGCTGGGGATAGAGTTAATTCAGTATATCTAACCTATGTAAGCAAGCTGAAGAATAAGGGTGAAAGAGATCTGTCTAATATGTAGCAGCTGAACTGTTCAATGCTCAGTAAGTAGGAGTGGAAATTTACAAGTATACTGCCAATGAACAGACATAAGGAAAGGGGTGATAAGAGCCTATTTGACCTAGCAAATTGTCTCATGTCAGCAACCTGAATCTTCTACAAATGAAATAGGCATGACTAACCAAGTGAGAAAAATGGCAGAATACCATTTGTGATATGAGATGAGATAAAAGGCATATATCTCTTAGGTTCCTAACATTTCTTTGTTGGAAAAAAAATCAAGACTGGGGGGCAGCTGCTTAACAGTCCTGCCTACTCTTCACCTTTATTTGTTCAGCTCTATTGTCGTATTGTTGTTATGTCTATTTCTGCACGAGTACAATGAAAACAATGAAAAACCAGAGCCAAATTCCTCGGCTCTGATTAAGTCTATTCTGATTTACCTGTAATAACAGTGATTTCTAAGATTCAAGGCCTTGTTCTTTCTGGAGTGGATGGAACAAAATGTTACAATACAAGTGAGGTAACTTGGCAAAAAGTTTGTTTATGTGCATACAATGCAACAAACTAAAACACAGCAAAAAAAAAAAAAAAAGAGTCTTTTCCACTTTTAGAATGAAACCCTGAAAAACTTCAGCATCTGTTGTGTAACAGCACTTTGCACTTCTCAGTGGTAAACTGCTGCAGTTAGAAAGCACTGCCAGTCGCCTGTAATTCCACGAAAAGATTGAACTTTCATGTTGGATGGCAGTGCGTGACAGACTGGCTTCTGCAGAGTTGTGTACACTTTTAGCACCTCTTTAGCACCTTTTCAAGGCATCTGTCACAGAGTACTCGAGTGAAATACCTTTGAGCCTCCTCTAATAAATACGTTTCAGATGTCTTTTCTCTGTGACCTTTCTGCCTCCTTTTCTGTCTTCCCTGTGATAAGCTATCAATCTTTTCAAAGATGTCTGTTCCCTTTCACAGTCCTCATTTTTTGATTTCTATGACTTACAATGAGCTGTATTTTCATTTTAGAAGTGATGTCAGCTAAAGCTCTACATGTCTTCCTTATGCCATTCACTGCTTTTTTGTAGTTACATTTGCATATCAACGTATAGACCAGCTTTTATAAAATCACATTCAAGGTTGTCTGCGCAACATCCAGCAGATTTATTCTTAAAAAGAAGGAGTAGCACATGAGAGCCTCAGAATTACAGTAGCGACTCACACTGAGCTGAAATTAATGAGGAAACATAAATTAGGCAAGTAGCATAAATAAAATACTTAGATTATTAATTGTTTAGATTTTAGCGAACTAGCCGAATGCTGGATTGCACATTTCATTATATATGCAGTGTGGGCGAGCACATTCAGTCTTTTTGTAAGCGTTAGGAGCGCTGGTGGTTTCAAAGGGAGGAACTCACAGATGCCAGACAGGTGGCCAAAATATTCAGTAGAGAAGTCCAGATTACAACACACTTGCACAGTGTGACTTCACTCTCTTCTACGGACGCCAGTGCTTCACTTTATCTCCACATAATAGATAGCTGCTGCTATGTCAATTACAAATTCATTTTTTAAATCTTGCATATTGCAGCTTTAACATTTCAGTGCAACAAAAACTATTTATTGACAATGTCTGTAGGATGGATATGAGGTAATCAATATTTTCTTGACCAATTATTATCAAGGGTTTCTTCAGCAAATGACTAAAGCACAAACTGCAGCTTTCAATTCAGTTTGATCCAATAAACAAGAATCTGAATTTGATGGATTCAAGCCTTATTTTCAACCACGTTTGCTTGAAAACACAAAAATATTTATTCCTCCTTATTCCTCAGATCTACAAAGTACTGTTTTAAGTTTCACCACTGTAGGTATTTATAGGTGTATAAATATATATGATTTATAGAGCTTTTTATAATTGATTTTCTTTCATTCTTCGAATTTCTCATAACAGGCTCTATTCAATAGGACTGCAGTGTGTACACTTTGCACAAAACGAGGTAAACAATACTATTTAGTTGGATGTTAAAACATAAAGACACACATTATATAACAACAGTTAAAAGCGATTTTCTATGTGAATGCAGGTCTCTAGAGGACATGATCCTGAATGCCTTTTGTTGTTAATGTTTTCAAGATATTGATGCAAACGCTAGCAAAACTAATCACTTGACTGTGGCTGGAATGGACTGACTTAATCTGCACATACCAATGTCTGAGGACTTCTCCCCCCAGTCGCCGGAAAGTGTTTTGGGCTTGGTGGGCAATAATGGCTCAAAGTCAGACTTTGGTCGTGTGGAAGGCAACTCTCCATTGTACCTGTATTTAAAATAGAAAAATTGAAGAGAGAAGCAAAAAAGAAGTTTATTGAAGACTTCCAATCTGTGCAAATAATATCAGTTATTGCTTTCTACAGTATACTGTAGATTCAGAAAGTATTCAGAAAGTATTATTTTACTACCTGCACACATTATTCACTATATTTTCGATACGTTGCAGATTTCATTTCACACATATAAAAATTAATTATAACATTATTTCATATAACTCAGGCTTAATTGCAAAATGAATACAAAAGCATTGAGACACTTTGCTGTGACCCTGTGTAAGCTGTGTGTAGAGTTTGACTGGACTCCATTTGTGGCTATCTGGATTGACTGGACATAGTTTTCAAAGGCACCCCCTTGTGTATATACGGTCCACTTCAGAGCATATGTTAAGACAAATACCAAGCAATGAAGTCCAATGAAATCTCTGCAGACCTCAAATGAAAAAATGGTGGTGACGCATCGATCTGAGGATGAGTAGAAAACCACTTCAGAGTTTTGAGTATTTCCAGGAACACAGTGACCTCAATAATTGTGAAATGGAAGGGATCCAAGGGCTGATGCTGAGAAAGTGAGTAAGAAGGTCCTTGGTTCGTGAGCTAACCGAGTAACCAACTGTCACTTTAACAGAGCTTCAGATGTTCGTTGCAATGGGAGGATCTGCCGGAGGGACATCTTGAGAAGAAGGCGTGTGACAGCCAGCTTAGAGTTTGCTTTATATTTACAGGACTCTGAATATGAGGATTAGATTATCTGGTCTGATTCGCCAAAAGGAAGATTTTTACCAGAACTCCAAACATTATGGAATACAATATATCATACCATTAACGCGATAAGGCATGGCAGTGGTATCATCATGCTATGGGGACGATTTGCAGGAACAGGAAGACTGGTCAGGACTGAGAGGATGAATGCAGCCAAATATAGAAAGGTCCAAGAGGAAAACCTGCTCCAGAGTGGAGCAATCTGAGACAGGGGTGACAGTTCACCTGAGAGCAATTCAGTGAATTAAAGCCTACAACAATGTGGTGGCTTCAGGATACGGCTATGACTGTCCTTGAGAGGCCCAGCCAAAGCCCAGATTTAAACAATACACATCTGTTCAGACAACTGAAGACGGCGCTTTCAGACGCTTCCCATCCAATCTGGCAGTAAGAATGAGATAAGCTGATCAAATCCTGGATTCTACATAGAGTTACCTAAGAAGCAGCTGCTGTGAGGGGCCTCTACAAACTACTGACTTAAAGGTCTGAATACTCGGAAGTCTTCAATAATGATATTTTCTGCAAATTTTCTGAAAAATGTGCTCTTATTTGGTCAGTCTGAATTTTTAGGTGTAGACTGAAGGGTAAAAATGGCATTTTATTCCACAATAAAATGTGGAAAAACAGAGATTTGAATACTTCTAAAATTCACTGTGGCAGAAACTGTAGTTTCTTTTTAATGAAATTCTGTTTCTTGAGTATAAAATAATGTTAAGTGGCTTTGAACATAAATATACAAGAGCCAGGACTTATAAAGACACTGTATCAAGCACGAGTTTGTCCGATAGATGGACAAATAGACAGGACCAAGAGATGAGTAGTAACAATTTACTTACTTAAGGTTTGGCGAAGGAGCAAGAGGCTTGTCAGGCCTTTTTGGTGGGATGCTTCCTGGTCTGCCTTTCCCTGGAGGAGGGATGGGCTTCTTGGGCGGGACCACCGGAGCTGCAGGCTTGGAAGGTTTGTGATCTAGTGTGGGCTTGTCAACTGAGACCAGACAAAAAGAAATGAGAGGGAAGTTGGGAAAAAGGTAGGGAAGAGAAAAAGAAAAACACAACAGAGACAAAGAAATGAGAAAAGTGGCAAGTTGTGAGGAGAATATGAAGCTGAATAAACTAAATTTCACCTTCCTGTCACCAAATTTGAATTAGACATTGTGGCTGAGGCTAACTGATTGCAATTATTTTGAGCCTTGCTTTTGTGCACAGCCAAGACGACCAGAAAAAATCGATGTCTGACAAATTTGTCTGCAGAATTTGTTGAATTTTTGTCAATAGCCATGAACCTGCTGATGATATTTTGTGCTTATTGCTGTGTGATAAGAGTGCAGTCATAAAAGCTTTCAGAATGTCATAAAAGAGTGAAGGAATTAACTTTTAAAAACTCTACTTTAAGAACAAATTCATCCTTTTTCTGGAGATTTTTTTTTATCCTTACGTCATACCTTTCATGCTTTTGCCAAGTTAATGCACTGTGACAAATTGAATATAAGGACATGCTGTGAAGGGACAGAAACCTATACAAGCTACCTTTTAAAAATATTTCACATGATGAGAGAAGGGAGTTTCTCAATCCTCCCATCACTGAAGTCACCCTCGGATTCAATGTTATGACAGAGACCTCTGCTTTAGACTGATGATTTCTAATTTGGTTAAAAATGTGGTGACAGTAAATCCCAGCAGTGGTTTTAGTGATGTGTTACAACAGACTACTGGTAGACACACTGAATGTTACACTTGAAAACAGAATGACTCAGTGTCTAGGTAATAAATGGTACTGCAAGTTCATCTCTCTTAATCTGACTCTACTTTCTGCCTGCCAGTTTTATTCCATCTCAAGCCCTTTTTGAATTATCCAAAACAACAGCGTTATATAGGGAATACATTAATAAAATTCCAGTTTTTTTCCTTTTTGTGACAAAATATTTTAGATTAAAAAGTATTCTGTGTTTTGTTTTGTATAACTGGCATGCTACTACATATGTTTCACAAAATCTCACTAGCAGACTTATGCAGTAGCAACTTTTGTTATTTAAATTGAGAATTTTTCTGGCAGCTTCACTCTTTTTTTTTCATCAACTCACCCAAATGCAAAGATAAATTGATGTACTTGTGGAGCATTGCAGATTCTGAATAAATGCCAAGACGAGAAATGACAATGAAATTTTCAGGCTTGTTTCTTTGATAATTCTTGAGTTGCTGTCATTCAAATGTGGTCCCAATTTCTAATGTGTGAAAAACCATGGTGTTGCACTCCACAGTTGCATTCATCCTTCAGTTCCTGTTGTCAGACGGTAAAGCTAGTAGAAAAAGTGGTTTGCTTGTGTTTCATGGTGACTTATCTCAGCATGTGAGCACACGTAAATGAAAGTAACAATTGCATTGTGGAATGGGATGAAGAGGCTATAGGCAACAAAAAGAGCATTTTCTAGAGCAGTAATTAGCTGTTTTTTCATAACAGCCATCGTGCGAATGAGTCATTACTGTTTATCTGCTTGTCTCTTCATACAGAACTTAAAAAAGCCTTGTGGAACTCAGAGGAGTTCTTATTCCCCTGAGGCTTCTTAGGAAACAATTGGAGGGTGAAAACGACAAAGCAAAGTCCGATAAAAAGAAAAAGAACCATGCAGAAGCAGTGGGGTGATTTTTTTTTTTAAAGGAGAAACTAAGAGATCCACACAATAAAGGTATAAAGAGCAAGACACAAAAAGGTTAAGGGTGTTGGAACTGGCTAACTGGTGGAAAGAACACCAATTACTGAGATAAAGACACAAAGAAAGAGGTCATGCATGAGAAGAAACAGAGAGTGGGCTTTTGCATCTGCACTTTGTGACTCATATTTTAACTTGTAGGAAAAGATTTAAGCAGGGATGTGAAAAGAAGGGTAAAGGTGCCAACATCTAAATGCTGTAGGCGTTGTGGTGAAGAGGAGGTGAAATAAACAGAACTGCACAACGGTGGCTGCAAATAAAACAACTGCGAGAGGCGATGCTGGTCCTACTGTCGCTTTCCGTCACTGTACATGTCACCCAGTTTGCCTTCTACATTCTTTTTTAATGTTAGCACAAATATTTTAGACTGATACAGCATCCTATTACAAATCATACTGTTAGTGCAGCTTGCAGAACCAATGGAAAACATCAGAGTTAAGTGTGAGAAAATAAAGAAAAACAGCATTTGCCAGTAGCAGCTTATCTTCTTGGAGAAAAGGCTTCAGTCCTGAACACACATTTAATTGTGTTTGAAATTCTTGCAAGGTGCATTAGATGTGATGGTGACAAAGATGTATAGGCAGCCTCATACAGACACGCATTTCCTGTGTATGGCTCAGTAAGACAGAAACAGCACTGACAGCACAATAATAACTTGACGTGACAGATCTTGCCTCCAAATCTGATGGGATTACATAATTTAAAAAAAAAGAAAAAAATGTCCTCGGGTGCAAATGCTTCTTGCAATCACAGAACAGCCACCGCAGAAAAAAAACAGGCTATTTACATAGAGGGGAAAAAAAAGCTTTCTCCATTTCTGGAATAAATGAATTTGTTATCTATTAATGCAGACAACAACCTGGCAAAATATTTTGAATAAAAGATATGAAAACCGTATTAAAATATTACCCTAAAATGCTTCAGAAATACCATCCTGTTTAAAAATATCTATAGAATGTCAGAAAATATGCCAAAAATAACTATAAAATCTTAGCAAAATAGCTTTAAACAACTGGGGAAAAAAAATTCAAATCTAAAATATTGCAGAATTGCTGTTAAAATATTCCCCTAAAAGCAAAATACATTCTTTGTAAAATATAAAAAATATGTAATTCAAATATATATTTTTTTTTGTCCTTTTTTGTCATTTAAAACAACAATAATTTAAAACTTCATAGCTTTAGTCAAAGCTTTTGGAGGTTCAATACATGAAACAGATAAAGGAAGCTTAATTTGCGAAGTTCAGAGCAAAGTAAGATAGCAAAAGTTTAATGGGTGAAAACAATTTGAAAATAAAGAAATCAAAACGCAAAGAAACTACACTAAAAGGAACCAAGACAGACAGTCTTAGTTGAAGTAAACTTTCCTCTCCAACAGACTTATGTGTCTCATAGTTTCACTGGGTAACATCAGGAAATGTGTGTCCCCTTTAAAAATGCTGAAACTGTCTCCCACCTACCTGGTGCAGTTTGGGGATTTACAGGAAAAGAGCAGCCATGGACAACAGCTTTTATTTGAGAGTTTTCATTCACTGACAGTGTTCTGGTCTCGTCAAGAACTTGAACAAGCTGTAGTCAACTAAAGAACATCTTGGTCGACAGAAATTTTACCTACTCTTCAATCAATCAATGAGAAAAAAAATAACATCTGCATGATATCTCTATTTTAATCCTAACTGGTCACAGTGCACTGAATACATTACCTGCTAGCGTTATTAGCCAAAACGAATTCTAAATATAGATTAAAAGCTAGTATTTGCAGCATATTAAATCATTTCAATCTGGTTATTTGACACTTGTATCATAACAACAGACTGAGAACAGACCAGCAGCAAGGTGATTTCTGGAAACAGAACTGCATCAACTTGTGATCAGAGCACAAAAGCCATTGAGGAACACCACGCAGACACGCTTTCTGCCTTACGTTATGAGGTAATCTGTCAAGTCAGTTGTTCAGCTGTGATTTGCAAACTGCAGTACGCAAAGTTTACACTCGACTTCTTGGCCTTCTGCTTTAATGATGTGCAGCCACTGATTACTTATTTCACATGGTGTCGATAAGTTTGAGGCTGACAAGTAAACATTCAGTAAAGGTTGAATAAGTTTGATCTAGCAGTTCTGTCAGGTGTGGCAAGTTCAGAGCTAGGAAACCATAGCCTGTTTCTCCTTCTGCCAAAAATAATGAATAAATTCTGAAAGGCTATTGATTTAGTGCTTTTGTCCATATATAACTAACACCAGTGAGACTGACAGTTTGGTCAGATGAGAGTATATGAGCAACCGATAAACCAGTCGATCTGGAGACTTCAGTCCCAATTTCTACAACTTCACACAACAGCCTAGAATACTCATCAATTCCTTTCTCAAAGGAGCAAGAGTTGCACACGAGTGCCAAAGCTTAGAGAGCAGGAAGGATGAATGCACTAAAAGCAGTCACAGACACAGAACACAAACAAGACAGCCAGAGAGGAAAACAAACGTGGTACAGAGGTATGTCTATTCAATTGTGCCAGAAAAAAAAAAAAACATAGCTTCTGAAGTGTGGAGGAAAGTTGTCAACAGTGTGAGGAAATGAGTAAATAGGGGAATGAGACAAGATAGGGAGGGTAAAGATGGATGCACGTTAAGATGGAAAGTCCTGCTGTACCTCTGTCCTCTGGTCGGACGAGATGAGGCTTCTTGTCGGCACTGGGGACCTCTGGCTTGAGAGCTGAAAAATGAAACATGGTGCACACACAATCACTTCGTTTGTCTGACCGGACTGATTCAAGACTCAACAGACATTGTCAGGGAACGCACACTTTCACAAGAGCAATCCCACAAAGAAACCACTACTCTCTGACACACAGACACACCGCCCACTACCATACATTAAAAGATGGACATGAGTTTAGCACATAGTTTCATTTTGATGCCTATGTGGTACAACTGCTGTATATTTACCTATTTGTGGTTTTGTTTATGTAAGATGTGCACACAGCAAACTACAACACACTGCAGTGGTAGCAGGATATGAATGCAAACTCTGTGACTTCCTGTGCAGACAGGAAAACAATGATGCAAGTGTGCATTTTGCAAACTGTAGATGTTGCTGCTGATATGAAGCACTGTGTTTACAGTACAACTAAACCGCTTTCTTTTAAGAAAAAAAAAAGACAACTGTTTCCTTCTTTCATGTCTGATACAAAGGAAAGTACAAAGCACCTTTATCTGTCATGTTTTTTTTTTTTTTAACCAGGTACTTCCAAACAAGAATTGCATGTTACGGCATTGACACTGTTCTTGCAGATGTTTGGATACCGTTTGGGTTTGCAACAGTAACAGGATCATAGAATACACTGATCAGAACATTAAGAGCGAGATGGGAACAATGAGTTCAAGGTAATTTTACCAAATAAATAATTTAAAAAGTTGTACATTGTGCAATCAAAAAGTTTCAGGACTGTGTGAGCAGTAATAAATCAGGAGACGACATGGCAATGTGCTAGTAACAGCAGAATCTGTTACAGATTTTTTTGAATACTGGTGAGTGGACCTCCAAGGACCCCAAACTGAGATAGAAAAAAATAAATAAAATCACATTCTTTGGCAGCAAGCATCCAGGATGAGCAAATGTTCAAGTGGAGGATCATCCCTGGTGATGATAGCAAGTTTGCTGTTATCACCAAGTGAAGAAACAGCAGTTTTCTCAGGAGGGCAGCAAGAGCACTTTGGTTATTTTCTTCAACATTCATATGGTTGTGCAAATGGATTTCATTCCCCAGGTTTGGACCGTCAAGGCAGACTTCTACAGTAACACCCTGAGGTGGAAACAATCCAGACTGTGGCGTGATATCATGCAGGTGCACAGAATCACAGCACAAAAACACAATCATCGCACTTCACCCGCTCTTCTCAGCAGATTTGTCTCCCAGTCACTTCGTCCTCTTCCCCAAAATGAAATTCAATTTGAAGGATCAGTGTTTTGACACAGTTTAGGAGACTGAGCCCTCATCGCAGATGGTGTTTGACATGTTTACAAAGTGGGACTTTCCAGGAGCACAAGAAGTGCTACAGAAGGGCTGGGAGCACTCCATCACTGCACAAGGAGACTATTCTAACCGGGACAGCAGCTAAATCATCACTTTTGATTTCAATGAGCACAGTCTTGGAAACTTTTGATCACACCTTTTATTATAAACACACGGGCTTTTTTTTGTTCCTTTGTGACTCAATAATAATTGATAATTATTTGCTTATTATAGCTGATGAAGATAGGATAACTGACAAGATTTGTTCTACAAACACAAAAATCTGAAGAGAAACTATATATATTTTTAGATTAACAATATTTGTTTTTCCCAATACAACCACAAAGCTTTTTGAGTTTACTTTTAAATATGTAGACAGGTCACACCTCCTTATTGTTGAGCACAATTAGGGCACAAAAACCATTAGAATTACTTCATAAGCTGTTGGACTAATTAGTGGCTGCTTGACTTAATAAACCAGCCAAAAGCCCTGTGGCAGAATCCATCCTCTCCTCCTTCTTCCTCTCTGTTCTGCTGATATGAAGAGACAGAAGCTGTATGAGTGTTTATACATGGTGGTGTAAAAGTATAAAACAAGCTGGGTATGAGGGCTGAAAGAGGTGGAAGAAAGAAAATGCTCCATTTCTGCAAGTTTATATTCTGTTTGTTCAAATGTTGTTCCTAAAAGTTCTCATATGGTGTTCTTTACTGCAAAGTGTTGTTTGATACAGGAATAATGAGCATTGTCATCTTTCACTGGAACAAAATATAAGTGAAAACTTCAAGGAGTTAGAGAGTACTCTAAGGAAATAAGAGAAATAGTGCAATATAAGATTCCTGCTGAAGACACATTATATCTAAACCGTTCTACTTTGCAGAAATCTCTGTACTTTCAGGAACCACTCTGTATGATAAGAGCCTATTGGAATTCATCTTGTTCATCATTTTAAAAAAGAACCCAAAATACATGAGTAACAATATTCTGATGTAATTTTAGAGATACTCTAAATTTACGGTGATTCACACTGACAAAAACTTTAGAGTTAGGATTAGTCACGAAATGTTTTTTTGCGACCGACAGCAGGGTATCTGAGGACATTTTAAACCTATAATGCAAAAGTGTAATTGTCCAGCAGTAAATGGTGTGTTTTTCAGTCACTACTGCTCACTAGCTTATTGTCTCATTATGGCAAAGTCTCAATTTTAGCATTGACTGAAATTACCTAATCATTACTAATTAGGTAATCAGTCCACCAATCATCTGCCACTTATCGACAGGCTGCATTCATTCTATTCACTGCTTAATTAGGAATTAATGTTGTACAGATGACGATTAGTGTTAGAAGATGGGATACAATAATAAATTAAAGCTGCAAGCAGCGTTGAACGGATCCTCGCACACCCATGCATGTTAGGAGGGGATGCATTTTGATATGTGGCGTATGTTGGGCTGTGACAGAAATGTGAAGTGTTGAGACTTTGCTAAATACATGTTGGTGTCCACGGTTTTGGGTTCTGTGTACTGCAGTTGTGGTTTTGCACATTGTGGTACAGTGCATGACTTGATGAAATCCACTGTATTTTGCACTTGTGGTAATACAGGAAAGAATATATGTGTTAATGTCACCACAGAGATTATGGAGTTGTGTGTATTTACAAAGCATCATAGATGTATTCCCGAAGTAAGTGGTGGGGCGCAGAAGGAAATATCTTGTACATATTACCAAGACATATGTTTGTATAAGTTCTGTGTGATTAATCGTATTAGGGTTTATATAGTATAGTTACAGTGACAGTTACAAATGTGTTTATGATGTCAAGATATAGTTTTGTCATGTAGTTTTAAATCAGGTATTACTACTGAACGGTTGCATGTATAGCAACTAGATGCATGACCATAAAACATAAGAGACTTGCTAGGTTTTGAGAGTGACTACTACACAGGTAATGAGTAGTAATTATTATCAGATGGTTGTATTTGTATGGCTTAAATCCAGGGTAATTATGATGTAATGGGGTATTTGCATGTAAACAGAATGTGGCCATGTTGTTGGTATGCATATGTAAATCAATCTCACAAAGGTGGTGTAAAAATTACAGGGTTGTCTAAGCTTGTTTTTGCTGTAGATGAGAGCTGTAAAATGAAATACAAAACGACATAGTGACTTCTTTGCAATGCTAGGCTGTTTGCTCATGTGTAATTAATGTGTACAGAGAGAATATAATTTTTGCAGCTCTGAATGGTTGGAACATATTAGAATGTTCCCATGTGAACCCCTGAAAATCACCAAAAATCTCACAGTTAATCCAAGATGGTGTACTTCCTGTTGGTTTTCAGGTATGGCTCCAAAAGGCTTTTTTGTGCTCCCTGATATGCCTACCAAATTTCGTAGATGTAGGTGAGAAGTGCTGCAAAGTCTATTTGTTAAAAATACCGCAGGGGTCGCTATGGCATATGCTGTGAATGTATTGTGGCATATGGATGTGATCAGGGCAGGACTCTGATCAAACATGTAAAGTTTGAGGCAGATTGGAGCATGTACAGGACATTTACACAGCATTTTGAAGAAGGATCAAAATCTCAGAAGCTGCCACGGCCACACACTCACACTTTTGCAGAACATTTTGATAACTTTTTCCACTAAGGCCTGTTGTATATACTGGCCAAATTTGACTGTTTTTGGAGTTACCTCGTTGAGTTTATAGCTCTTGAAAATTAGCAAAAATCATCAAAAATCGTCAAATTTCTAACAGTTAATGCGAAATCGCAGACTTCCTTTTGGGTTTAGAATATGGGCACCACTGACTTTTTTGTTCAGCCTCACGTGCTGCATGTGCCTACCAAAATTTGTTAGATGTAGATGAAACATGGTGCCCATAGTACACGTTATAAATTTTGCATGGGGCGCTATGGAGCCATTTCACCACACACATGCAATTCCCAGAAAATATTAAATTTTCCCCAGTTGTGGTGTGTTTACAAATTTTCATGAATTTTTGAACATGTCTTGGGCTCACAAAAATGCGATTGTTTAACAGGAGAGAAAAAAATAATTCCTTGCATTTCAAGAGGGTTCTCACACCACTCGGTGCTTGGACTCTAACAATAATTCTCTAACATTTTTGTGCCTTCTGGTTTTCTACTATAGTTTTCTACTTTGACCATTATGATTGTGAATAAGGCACTAAACTGCATTCTAAGTGGTATTTAAAAAGCCTAAAATTGAACTCGGTGAACACTGCAGAAATCATAAAGAATTCATCTTTAAAAATCACTATACTACCTGAACCTATTATGATGCAACAAGTTGAACAGTATTTTGTTGTTTCTTTTTTTAGAATATTTACTGTAGAATTCCTTACGTAGTTATTAGTTAAAAAATAATGCTATTCTAAAGTTGAAAAGCATATGAACAGAAGACCTTTTCCTTATCTCTCTAACTTCTATAAATGGTTCATGGTTGGCAAATTTAATGTTTTTAAGTGGTAAAATTAGAAAATGTATTACCATGCAATTTCACAGTGTCTGACACCAGCAAGTATTGGATGCAAACATAAAAGATATTTCCGGAGCACTTCTTGTTTTTAAGCAGTGAGGAATGCATTTTGTTTAAGAAGAAGGGTTCTCAAATACAAGCTACACTAAATCAAACTCATTTAATGAGACATGGCGTGTGAAGTGCTCCTTACCTGCGCTTTTTGATGGTGGAGGTGGCTTCTTCGGTTTCTAACAGGAAGGAAAAGACAGATAAAGTAGGTCAGCCATGACAGCACAGACGAAGATGAGGCCTTAAGATACAGTGTTATTGACTCCCTCAAAGTCTAAAAACCCAGCCTGGAGGGGAAAAGGTAACAAATTAGGTTCTGTCGAAATATGGAAAATCTAATTTGTTGTTCTCGGTTCATTAATAAATTGAGATGCACATCTCTGCTGACACCGTTTATTTTATGACTGACAGCACATACACTTTTTAGCAATTTACATCACACCTACAATTATGCTTCATCGAGGTTTACCTCAGTTTTAGCAGTAATGTAATTTGCTACAAATATGCCACATCAGATATACACATATCTAAAAACCAACATGACCATGTGACATTGACTTCAGCCAATGCTCACCAGCTGGCACATGAAAAAGTTACAGAATTACCCTTACCCCCAATTTGAGGCAATTCAGTAATTACAAATAAGGTTTTTATCATCTGTGTTGAGAAAACAGGAACTAACAGCAAGCGTGTGCATGCTAAGAGCAGACTATAACACGAAGAAAGTTCCAAAGCGGTCATTATTTCAGCAGCTTTTGCTTTGTTATCTCTATGACAGGGTAAAATCTGTTGATTTAAAGAAAAATCACTGGAAGGCAGTTTTTTTCACAAGGAATGTTTCTTAGATGTAAATACTGCTTCTGATGTTTTCCAGTCAGAATTCCAACCTCAACACAGCAGAGTGACTGAACATCAACTTCAACACCAACTGTGGCAAGATTTCAGTTACGTTAAACCAAGGATGGGCCCATAACCAGTTCCGACGTAACGACGAAACGCTGTAGGTCGATGACGTTGTTAACCGAGGACCTCTTGTATATATTTGAAAGGGACAACAGAATGATTAAATGACCCGCTGGGGTTAACTACACTGGAATTCTCAAGGTGTGAATATAAATCAAACATACTGATGACCAATATGTCAATATTACTTTTTGACATTTAATGACTCGGACGTTTTGTCTTAATCTCTATCTTCAACAGAAAATGGAATCGAGAGACCCTGTGGGCAAAGTAATCAGCAATGATGGGCTGATTGCTGACCGTCATTAAACAAGCAAGGCATTTAAAATCCAATCATATTATCTAACCCCAGTGCATCCTGCCTCACATTTACACAATAGCTTTTCTCATTATTAGAATGTCATCCTGCTGCCAGGGCAAATTTGTGATTTATCACAAGACAGAAAACAAACACTCACTGTTTGAATTTGGTGTGGAGCACTGTGTGATTAGTATGAACAAAATTAAGTATTCTATGTGCAGCTACAGAACATCTTTACTGTCAAGCACTGAATCACTGAATGTTTCCACAGATGATACAAAAACTGGTTTCACCTGTGTCTGTCATATTCCCTATGGCTAAAAAAAAAGATGTTATTTTTCAATTGTTGTTTTTCAATATTTAAGTTTATCTGTTTGATCAGAAAATCTTACGTGGTAAACTGACTTTCTGTTTCACTAGGGCAGTGTTTCTCAAATAGTGGGTTGCGCCCTCCTGTGGGGGCACAGTGGCATGACAAGGGGGGGCGCAAGCGACTGGGAAGAAAAGGAGGCTGGCCATTTAATACAGATCGACCCACTAAATAAATAAATAAATAAATAAATAAATAAATAAATAATTACCTTGCATGAGCACAGGCATGTGTTGTACATGCGTACGTTATGTACAGATACTGAACTGCGTGACCAAAATATGTAGCAGGTCGAGTGATTTGATGCAGGTAACTGACACAGCGTTCTCTTGTTGTCATGGTTACGGTGACACCGTGTCAGAAACTACATCTTGCAAAGGGAAATCCTTTGCAAATCTATGGATCCAGACTATTAGTTGCATCACTGCCAAAATCTAATGAGGTGGTCCTTGTTTCATTTCTGACTTTCCTTGAAAATTTCATCCAAATCCGTTGTCTGCACACGGACAGATTCACAGACAAATGTATTCCGATCGTCACATAATTCCGCTGCATTCCTTGGTGGAGAAAAACACATTCCTGCATATTCACATTTAAATATAAAAACAGTTTATATATCAACGTTGTATACAAATTATTGGAGGGGTGGAGTTGCTGTCCTTCGAAAAGGGGCCTGACAGAAAAAATTTGAGAACCACCACACAAGACTATAAATATGAGGGAACACAGGCCTATATTATATACTATATAGTACACCATTAAAAGATTTGGTATGTTTTAACAGCATGTCAAATGGAGGATAACCTCGATGTAAAGCTACGCTTAAATTTTGCTGCATGCTTTTCTGGCCTTCTGCCCACAATCCTCACTTATGTCACTTGCGTCACAGTGTCTCGTGAGTATAAACAACCTTAAGCAACCAGTGTATTATTCGCACGGGATTAGTGTTACCTGGTGATCTCTGGTAATTTGTGAATTACCCCACCATGTCTGTGTTTCTTGCAGTGCATTTGCACGGGATAAGCGAAGTCTGTGTTTTACTTGAATTTACTGACATTACAGTCCCAATATTATATCAAATCTGCACGTCGCAACAGCCGCTGTTGTCACACTGTTAAAGTCATATCTAGTCATTGCAACAGTAAAAAAATAAAAATATATATATGTCTAAGCAGCAACGTGACTTGAGAACAGCGGGCAACATTGAGGGGATAACAGGCCATCAGGGCGTTTGTATTAAGCATGTTGAAAGATAGGCCCAGAAGAAAATTTTCTTACTGCATGCTGCTATGCATGTCATCCATCTCAATATCCTCCGAAATTTCCCTCTTCTTGTTGATGTGATTTTGCCGTTTCAAGATTCAAGAACTTTATTGTCATAAACACAGTAGAAACACAGTGATTACCCTGACTGATGAAATTTTTGCGAATGGTCCATAGGCCTGTTGTGTATATGCCTACTCCTGTATTTGCACCTAAAATGCTGTCAATAATTTCCACCGCAGTCTCCATATTCCACCAGGAAAGATGTAGAAAAGGGGGCGAAATAAAAAAAAACAACTAAAATACCTCCCAATCACAGAGATACAGCTTCGCACGGGACTAGTATTATCACAGGCCATCACTGTGTGGCGAAATATGGTAGGTAATTTGCAGTGTAAATTTTACTTTACAAATAACAGACAAGGCGCATTCACATGGGATTAAGATCATAGACATTTCTGTGGACTAAAACCAATACACATGTAGCCAGAAGGTTGAAACCACCATCAGCTGCAAGAAATAACAGATTCCCATTAGCAAAGGAGTTTTGGATTGCTAGATGTGCCAAGATACCTTGTCTGTGAAAGTGCATGATAAACAACTCTCTCTCGGGGCTCACCTCTTCTGACTCCTGCTTCAGTGAGGATTTCACTGACCCTCTTGATGTGGGAGCCTGAAACATGAACACACAGATTAATATCTGCAAAAAAACCTCAGATGACTTCCACTAATCGCACCTCAGAGGGCTTTGATGTCCCTCATATGATATGAACAACAGCAGGGGTGAGAAATCAGTTAGACTTAGCTTTCACAACAGAGCACTCACAGTTTGCATTTACACCATGTGCTCAAAACACCATTAACCTGACCTGAATATGCTCTTTAAAAGCTGTTGTACTGATCATTAAAAACACCACTGAGAGACTTCTTAGCAAAAAAGCTCTTAACTAAATACCAAAAATACAAATACAAAATACATGTGGTTGATTATCAAGACACCTTTTAGTAACATGGAAAAGCTTTCAGAACAAATCAAACAGGATTTCGCCATGACACAGAAAGTGATGCATAACTAGCCTGTACATTCACCAATCTGGTTCAAACTTTACATGTGTGATCAGAGTCCCGCCCCGAAGACATTCACAGGCCAATATACAGTGATATACCCAGTGATAGCGCCACCTGATGGATGGACAGGAAATGCTGCAGAATTAGCCTGCACATGCTCCAATCTGCCTGAAATTTTACATGCGTGACCAGAGTCCCATCCTCATCACATCCATAGGCTGAAATACACTCTCAGTCGCAGCGCCACCTGGTGGACATGCTTGGATTCGCTGACCAACAAGGATGCGAGGACCCGTTCAACGCTGCTTGCAGCTTTAATTACACTTATTTCCTTGTTGTTCAAAGCATTTTCATGTCAATACAGGTCTACTAACAACAGATAACATTTTCAGATGGACAAAATATTTCAAGGATTTCTTACTCTACTTATGCAGAAAATTAGTAAAATGTTGTAAAATTATGCACGTAATAATGATTTTTCACAATAAATGGTCAATAAACCACTTCTAAACTCTAAAAATCTAAGACAGCGTGAATATTTTCATGTTTAAAGTTTTTTCATTATGTTTTTTTCCCAATCATTATTTTCTCAATCACTTCCTTGGTCTATAGGATGCCTGAAATTAGTGAGCCCCAAGGTGATTTAATTAAATTCACTTGCTTCAAATTCACCAATAGATAGAAAACCTCTAAAATTGTCATTTAATAAATAGTGAATCCTGACGCTGAAGCTGTGGAAAAGGCTAGTTAGGGAGAATATTAATCACCATAGCAACCCTGGGCTGAAGCAGGCTGCGGGAATCCCCTGAGCGAGTGGTGAACATTCAACCCAGCTGCTCATTGTGGAAGGAATTTACCCACAAGTAAACCCTCACCTGCAGTGCGCTTACATGTTTATGGCTTATGGCTTCATTTTTTGTTCTATTCATTTTCATTTTCTGAGAATTTTCACACCTCATCTGTTTGGCTCGCTTAGAACAAACTCTGGTCTTTTTGATTCATTTGTTGGTTGGTTGTTTCTTTGATCCTTTCTATCTGAAACAGTGAGTGAAGTGAGTGAGTGAGTTATTTTGTGATGGCAGATGTGTGTTTTTAGTACGAATTTAAAAGCTAAACTACATGCAAATCCACCTGCTCATGGAGATCTGCTCAGGAAGCTGTCTTATAATTGATTATAAGCATGGACAGGTTTTGTTAGAACATTGATGAAGACATACTGAGTGGGGAGCTAGCCTCCAGGAAATTTCTCAGCATGAAACACTTCATTTCCTGCATTCTGATGAATTTTTATGCACCAATTTATGCCTTCTCCACATCAATGTATGGACAGGAAAACACAATATTCAAACACACGTGGCAATTTAGAATATTATGAAATATGATACGGTGAAGCTCTCAGGCATTCTGTATTGCTTTTAAATATTTATTCTCCTGGATATCAACTTTTTTTTTTTTTGTTTCTGCTGAGTCAACACACTTAAAGGCAGGATTTATTGTTTTCGTCCTCTTTTGGGTCTTTTGTTTTTGGAAGTAACCTCTTTAAATATGTATGTGACAAATATTTCATTTACATTCACTTATTAGCCCCTGGATGTTAATAACATCTATGTGTTTCAGCAAAATTCCGAAGCCGAAACCAAAGACAAGATTACAACACAATTTGGCCATACCTGATTAAATCGATAATAACAAATGTTAGAGAACGGAACCTTGTTAATAACTCTAACTCTTTTAAAAGAATACTGGGAAAACTTTATCTATTGGTTCACAGCTCAATATATTTTAAGACTCTGGGAGAGAAACTGCCCTAATATAATATCTCATTCACCTCCTTTTCCCTCCTGACTCCTCTGTGTTTATCAGCCTGCTGGCTGCACAGTGCCAGAGGAAAAAGAAGGGACGCTGCACCACTGCTGACTGAAATCACAACTATCTGTGTGTGTGTCTGTGTGTGTGTCTATGTGTGTGTGTGTGAGGGATAATTACATTTGCCACAAAAGGTCCAGTGTTTGTATGAGCTCATAATTCATACTTTAGGAGTAAATAAAGACCAAGTGCTGAAGAAAAAGACCTGCTCCTGCTTAGCGTCTTCTGCTTTCTTTATGTACTTATTGGATGGATGACAAATGCACATAATGTTAAGGCTGACATATCTACTTTGTCCTCCTCGGTAATCTGTGCCTGTTGTTCTAAGTTATGTTTTTATATACAAGACACGTTTGGTAAGCATGTCAACATGTGACTACAGTGCTTTTACCCTGATGACTCAGACAATTGAAAGCAGTTTGTTGTTTGGATTATCTGTGGACTTTTCTGGCTCACAAAGTCCATTAAAAATGACAAAGTGATCCAACAGTAACAACCCAAATATACAAGAATGCATAATTTTCCCTTTTGACCAATTAAACTGAGCAACAAAATGAAACAAGTTGTTTTACGTTTCATGCTTATGTCCCCATTGCTATTTGGGTCTATTATCATTAGTGATAATGACTACTGTTCTGTTTTAGACCACACACACATAAACCACCTCCACATACCAGCATTATGGCATTCAGATGATAATAAGATTGAAAAACTGTAAATGATTGTGTCCATTTACCTGAGGCTTTAACCATTTACTTCTTAATTCTGAGGTATCCCAATCTTCACCACAGGAAATTTGCAAAAATTTTGACTTAAATGCTTAATTTCCCAGTCAACTGCCATCCAATAGTTCATTCTATTCCTTTTCTATTCTCACCTCCATCTCTCCTTCAGAAACCATGGTGACAAAGTTGTCAGGGAAGACACCCTCTTTGCCTCCGATCTCGCCTCGCCACCAACCCGGCTCTCCTGTGTCCTGTTAAGAGAATCAACAAGGAGAAAATGATGCCTGATATTTCTTTTTTTTTTGTTTACACAGATTTGGAAGAACCAAATTTAAAGCAACAAAGCATCTTTCAATTTGCAAAGTCACGCTGCAAAAAAAAAAAAAAAAAAATTGCTCATTTTACAAGCATTTCTCTGCAAACTCCACTAGATGGTGGCATCACTCCAAAATACACTCACAGTGAAGCTCAAAAAAACCCCATGATTATGTGTCACCGCTTAAAAAACAAACCCTTGAGTCAGATTTGTCATATCTTGGCAACATGTCTGAGACAGCTGAGCTGAGCTGAGCTGAGCCAGCACAGCCTGGGTGTCTTCATCTGCTGTCTGGTTGCCTGCTTCTAAATACCCCTAAATGGGGGCCTCTGGACAAGTTTTCTGCTTTAAATCAGTCAACTGAAATGAAGAATGATGCTTAACTGCTGACATGAGTATTTTTAGAAGACACATATTTATGCCATATATAAAGGTTTGGAGAGTAAAACTGTGCAACCTGGAAATCCCATCTTTTGTTTGTAAATGCCTCCAGAATTATGAAAGAAAGAAACAAAGACATACAGTGTTGTCATCTTCGAAGGGTTCATCCAACTGTGAGAAAAAGCAAAATTTTTCATCTTTCTCCTGCAGTCTGCACGAACATCCGTCACAGTCCCGGAGCAGCTCTATAAATCTGACACATGCTGCTCCAAACATGGGTTTAACTGCAGTTTTTCAGCGTAGACTCAAACTTTTAGCTATTAGACCACTCTAAAAAAAAAGCGCTGTTGAAGGTGACCCAAAAGATAAGCTGTGATCTCAAATATAGGAAGGATTCTCTAATCTACAACTCAGCTGGAAACAGTGACCTGTTACAAAAAGCCATAAATGAAGAACCGTTTAGAGATACTGACATCATTTTACACTCTTTGAGGCATGATTAAGGACAGTTTCTTCTCCATCCATGCTGATCAGTCACAACATTAAGGCCAACGATAGGTGAAGGAAATAACGCTGATCACCTTGTAAACAATGAGTTGCAGACAATATTCAATTTAATTTCTGAAGGCACTTCACAAAACATAAAAATAAATAAAGCATCAGAAAGTGCCAATAAAACATTAAAAATGAAAAAACATCCGCAAAAACAGTGCAATACCTTAATATTGCATCATAAAGGTAATAAAAATGGGACTGACTGAGCTGCTCTGACTGTAAGGACGAGCCTGCTCCACAGCGTTGGAGCTCAAAACATGTAAAAGCACAGCCCAGCTCTGTTTTAAGCCTAGACTGTGGGACTTTTAACAGTAACTTAACCTCAGATGTCAGGGGTCGAGGTACAGAATAAGCTGTTATAAATTCACAGTTGTACAATGGAGCCACACCATGTAGTGATTTAAAAGTAGTTTAACAGAATCTTCAACTAAATTCTGTAACGAACAGGGAGCCAATGCAATTCAGACAAGACTAGGGTTGTGTGTTCCCTGCTTCGAGTGCTTGTGAACAATCTCGCGTGTGCGTTTTAAATCAATTGTAACATGATGATTGCTGCGTTGTCGAGGCAGAACAAGTGTGAGTTGCAATAGTCCAGGTGGGAGAAAAGGAGAGTGTGAATAAGCTGCTTAACAGTATTTATGGAGAGTATAGGTTTGATGTTAGCAATGTTTCTACTTTGTACATAGCAGAGTCTCAGTGAGTTGAAAAATCTATCGAGTGTAATTTGCATTTGATAACTGTGGTGCAAAGGTGAATACAAAGCAGCATAAATAGATGCTGTTGGTGGCAATCATTAGTTGATTTCTTTTTCCATATAAACGTTGCTGTTGGACATTGTGATGACTTCTGCTAGTACTTACAAGGCCTCAGTAATCGAAATGGTAAAAGACACCAAATTTCAGTGATTACAGATACTGTTCTGGCCTGAAGGCAGACTGGAAACGCAAAGGTATCAGCAGTGGGTAGAAAAGGTCCTATGAAAGTAAATGTCATGTTTGGATTCCACGTTCTCAGCTTAAAATAAAACCAATCCTTCGTGAAAAAGGTGTCAAGTCTTTGCTGGTGTCTTTAATGTTTTCTGACCATTTCCAAAACAATAGAACTCTATTTTACTATTTTGGATTCCCTCACTATGCTTAGTAGAAGGATAGATAGATTTGTTGCATATGCATTTGCTTGACAACATCAAATGTATATTGAGTGCTATTGATATATAATTAGGACAGATACTGTAACTCCATAGTTATGAACTTGTCTAAAATGTGTTCAGAACTGAGTTTGCTGGATAGGTAACTTGAAATTTGCCAGCATTTGCGGATCACTGCAAATTTCTTGATAATATGCTCATCACTCAGCAGTTTCATGTAAATCTGAAGCGCAGCCACTATCCAACGTAACCTCAGGCAGTCACAGTCGGGTGAGGAGTGTCCAGGTTTATGTTGGCTTGGGTGTTTGGTGAACTTTTAACATCATTTCTGCAGCTATGCAGGATGACAGAAAATAACCAATCCAGCAGGTTAGTTTAGTTAATATAAATCAGTGCTGTCATGTGTTTCTCTGGTTCACGTCAGGAAGTCACTCTGTTTCACTGAGTCTCAAATAAGCCCAGTTTTTCTTTTTTTGTTATTTCATTTCACAGTTTACTGTAAAAAGCACCCGGAAGCTTACCTTGCTCAGTATATGGATGATTTCGCCTTCTTTCAGGCTCAGCTCGTCCTCGTGCGTGGAATCGAAACCAAATGTGACCTTACAGTACTCTTTTGCTGAGGAAACCAAAATATTGGAATCTATTAAAAAGGGGGACAGATTACAGGGCTTTACATCTAAAAAGCTCATTGGGAAGTCACCAGATTGCTACATGTAGCTTTACACAGCTTTGTATTTTTAATGCTAGCACAAATAGTCAAAAATCTAAGTTGATCTTCAGCTTAGATTAAGTTAAAATATTTTTCAGAAATGCTATGAAATTTCTCAACCACATGAAGTGAGTAGAAAGGTAAGCAACAGCCTTAAACAAGCATTTCCTGTGGCTGCAGATCCGACCTGCACAACCCTCAGGAGAAATTCTTGTTCTTTGTTCTTTATAGACCTACTTTGGCTCAGCCAGATGCTTTTGTTATCTGGTGTATATGGCGATCAAGGACACTGCTGAATTACTGAATAAGTAATCTAACTACTTTAAAAAAAACATTTCTACATTTATTCAAATCAAAAGTTCTTGATTGCAAGTCTTCTGAAATCTCTTTTGTGCAAAGTTGTGCAGCAAGTGTTAGTGTCTTTAACAAGTCAAAGTAACCCACACTTGCAATCCAATTTAATCAACGTGACTCCAGTTTTGCTCGATCTAATCTCTACTTTAGATGATGTAAAATGTAGACTAGAGGTTCATATACCTTTCCCAACCTCCCCTTTATATGATGTATTCAGTACGGATAAGAACAATACAATGATTTGCCTGTATTTAAAACACACTGGATTCATAAATGCAACTTTTTTACGTAACTGAAGATTTCGCCATATTTAATCATATAAATAAATGCAGATAACTCTAATGGCTCGCTTTTTAAAAGTTTGTGGTTGTGGCACAGTGTTTTCAGCATTTCTGTTTTTTCATATTGAAGTACACGGTGGAGCTCCAATACAAATAACACAAGCAAAGTTAACAACTTAGGTTAGACAGTGCAAACTAAAAAAAACCATTGCTGTTACTCTCACCTAGATAAACAATTTGGTAATATAAAATGCTTTGCACCATAAAACTATAAAACACATTTGTAGTATTTTACCTTTGATTTTGCTGTCTCCATCTGCTCTCTGTGAGTCTGTCATGTTGGGATGTGCAGGCTTTGCAGCAGATGGTAATGATGGGATTGGCTAAAATGAAGCAAACCATACAGATGGGAATGATTTATTGGTCATGAGTGGATAATGTGGCTCTGTGTGGAGGAGTCTTGTCTATGAGACGGTGTGAACCGAAAAGAGTGGAATAATTTGGTTTCTCGTGGAAGTTGGATGCTGTTAATTATGAGGTTAGCAGTTCAGGATTGAAGGATATGAAAGGAAGAAAGAATTACTTACACAGAAGCCTTTTCTGCCCTGTTGCAGGTACCAGACAGGTATAAAACATTTCAGGTAAGCAGAATATAATCAAAAAGGCCCCAAGAAGTCAAAGGAGGAGAGCAGTGAGTGGATTATGTGGGCTGGTCAAGGCCAAATGAGGATATCTGTCGCTGTGAAGAGGAGAGTGTAAGAACATGCTACATGTGGTGGTACGTGAGGAGTGAAGGAGCACGAAGAAAGCTGAGTTAGTGGTGAAAGAGAGTGTGAGAGCTGTTGTGAAGAAGGAAGAGAAGGACAAGAGGGGAGAGTTTCAGAACGAAGTTGAACGCTACACTAATTAAGCAGTGAAGCTATGTTATTAAATGCTTCATATTAGTATTATCAATCAACCTGCATATTCTGTGTTTAACGTCACTTCCAAAGCAAGGTTCCTGATATTTTCCATTTCAAACTTTATACTTACTGTTTCTACACTTTCTAAAATGATACTTAACAGAAGTGAGGTGTGATCTAAAATAGTATGTTGGGTGAAGGTATTTCTTGCTTGAATTAAGGGTTTCCCACATGTGCTGATGATGGCAAGTGTATTCACAACAAACAGAAACTTCATATATATCAGGGCAGGTTCCTTCAGTGTCAACAGCAAACAAAGATAAATAGACCTCGCAAAACATATTTGGTAAACCAATCAACATCGGCTGAATGGTGGAACTTATCAAACATATAGAAATAAAGAATGTGGATAATATACTACATCATAAAGATTTAAATATACAGTGTCAATGAAAGAAATGTAGGTGTGTCGCTGTTTGTGCTGTGACAATGAATAGACAGCCACTGTAAATGAAATGTATGATGCGTCTTTTAATTTACTGAAGTTCTGTTTACTTGTACCACTAATTTTCCTAGAGCTGCAGCGAATGACCATTTTATCAATTATTTTCTCAGTAAAATGCATGAATACAGTGAAAAAACCCTGTACCCTACAGCTGTAGATATGTCTTAAGATGTCAAATTTCTTTCAACCAATAGTCTAAAACCTCCAAATATTCCATTTCCGATCATATTCCTTTAAAAAGGCATCAAAAATTGAGAGGCTAAAATGAACACATATTTGGTAGCTGTTCCTCAACAATATACTTGGCTGTGTAAAGAATTTTCTGCCAGAGTAATAATCCACTAGCTGTTGCAGCTTTATGTCTAATTTTCAAAGTCAAAGGGGTTTTACTGGTGTGAAAGTTTCCAGGAACAGTGTCTGTCTGTATCTCTTTCTGTCTGACTAAGTGGTTTTCCCTGCTGTAGTCCTTTTCATTGTGTGTGTGTGCGTGCGTTAAACCAGTGCTGCAGATTTTACACCAGCTGTTCTCAGACATTACATTTCAGACAGTTTCTTCTGCTGCAGTGTTCAGTCTGAGGTAATAAATCAGGTGGAGTAGTTATAGCATGAATTTCCATTGATTCCTCCCATGTTTTGCACTTAAAAAAATACTGCACGAGCCAAAACACACAACTTTTTGCAGTGCTACTTGTCTCAAAAATTAATGAGAGAATATGCACCTTAAATGGAGAATTAATTAATGCTATCAGCTCTTCAACTAGATCACAATTAGGGCTGAAACGATTCCTCGAGTTATTTGAGTAATTCAATTACTAAAAGTCCTCGAGGCAAAATTCTCTGAATCAAGGCTTTACTTAATCCACTACATACAAAACTCCAGGTCAACAACTGGCGGGCCACGGTCTGAGTCTGGATCCAGACTTCATCCTCTACAGACCTGAATTAACCAATAAATTATAGGGGGATTTTAAATTTGACGGGAGGCTTCTATTTTAACCAGCGCGGCTTTTCTAGTGTTTATGGCATTTAACAGATCAGAAGCTGAACTACGAAGGCAGTTCAACCATAGTCAGGCTTTCTTTGTGTAAGTCAGCTCGACAAAAACTAAAACCTCAGTCAGCGTTAACAGGTATGAAGGTGTTCATCAACTGTCTTTCACTCAGATTTTCTGCTTCAAACTCGTCCACACATCACAGCACACATTTAACACATCAAATGAATCGATCGCGAACGGGTTGTTTTAATGGAGAACAATGAGGAAAATCAAAAGTTATGACATTAAAAAGCTCCTACTGGAAATTACGTGAGACAGGAATGGTATAAAATTGTTAAACGTGCGTAATGTGTTTATTTAATCGATCAGTGCAGCTGATTATTTCTAACAGCTGCACAATAAAACTATCACACTTCATATATTCAAACATGATATTGGATTGAAGTGCATGTAGGTCTGACACTGTCTCATAATGAAGGAAACATGTTACTGATTGAATATACTCTGCAATAAATACTAATAAACTGACCAGTTTTCTTATTTGTGTTCTATCAGCTGCAGTACCAGCAGTTTAAACGGACCAAACATATTTATTAGATTTCTGCATTATCAACTAAATACACGTGGGGTTCCCCTGGCTTTGAGTTTTAGTTGAATATCCCTGTACTATACTATATTTACAATACACCGCAGATGTCGGCCTGTGTTCCGCCAGGACAGCTATTTCTGTTGCACAGCGCACTCACTTCTGCTTTTGATGCTGTAATGCGCATGCCAAGTACAGAATCCGACTGCTCGATTAATCACCTGAATAATCACTAGAATATTCAATTACTATAATAATTGATAGCTACAGCCTAAATCACAATATTACTGACATCAAACAAACACAGTTATCAAAACTGAGGCAATAATCACCCTTAGATCAGGTGTATGTGGAATTTTCATGTTTCAGAAACTACACTCCTTGGAACAGTAAATAAAGGACTAATCTATCAAAAACATCCTCCAAATGAAAATCAAAATATCTATCAAGGTTTTGCAGTGTTGTGTATATGCATGAATCACAGAGCTAAACTTCTCTGCTTGTTTCACCACCTGCTAACATTTTGTAGCATTATGTGTAACACATTTACAGAACACATTTGCTTTGTTGTTAGCATCACACTTACTCTCTCCTTCTTCTCCTCTGTTTCGGAGCTGGGCAGTCGGACCTTTAGTTTGACCGACCCTTCTCTGAAAATATCTCCAAAGCCGACACCTCGGATCTTCTTGGGCTGAGTGATAACACCGTTCCCTGAGGCAGACTGAGGCGATGTGGGGGTGGCCGTGCTTTCCAATCCACTTCCATCTGGTGAGGAGATACAACAGAGCGAGACAGAGGGTGAAGCAACTCGCAAGTATTACACTTCTCTGCGTTACAGCAAACACTGCTCTACTTCAAACAGAATGTGTCTTGACAGACCTACATTTTACTTCATTTTTAGCCTCGAGAAAGTACTGCAAATGTGTCTGTGTACACACAAGATTATCTCAAGTAAATAAATGGAGAGCTCCATTCATGAAGAGTCAATAACAGGACAATGGGGAATTTATTTACCTTTACATGACATTTGATCACTTTATATTGTCATTTACTATTTGACATCCATCTTTGGGTTTTAAATGTGTCATTTTTAATAGCCGCTGTACCTCCTAGTCATAAAGAAAAAAAGCAGACAGTTGGCAGAGAGACACTCAGCTCTTAACTGAATGACTTCTTGTTTCAGCCAGGTTGCAGCTACGCTTGAACGGCTCCATTACCACACTTAATTCTACTGACACTGAAGTATGGGCTGTAAAGCAAAAACAACAAAGACAACTAAACTGGAATGCTCTAAATATGTGTCAGAATAAAGTGTTAGCACTTGCTGTAACATGTTGAACAGAGCCAATTTAACAGCATTGTTCTGTGCAATGGCCTGCAATCAAATGAACAATTAAAAACTATTTGTTGGCCCTTTTGTTTTGCCCCTGGCATGACAAACACAGTAGTAATACTGGGCAAAAACCTTGTTTTCAGTGGTGTGACATCCAGTGTTAAAATAGGTTGCCATCAGTAAACGTTACAGGCAGATCTCTTGTATCTGCAGTTACAAGCAGAGTTCCATTTTGGTGGTGGTGGAAGATGTGTGGTGGTGTTTGCATCTAGTCTTTACCGGTCTCATCTGCTGCGGCGTCGTTGGACTCTCCGTCCTCTCCCATGGCATCCAGCTCTTTGACAAAGTTGGAGGGAAAAAGGCCTGATTTACCATTCACTTGGCCACTCCACCAACCCTCTTCAACCTGCAAAAAGAACAAATTAAATTCTGTATTTTTAGGAACCGACCACCGAATGGTGTGAAGACCCTATTGGAATCCAAGGAATTATTATACTTCATTTCACGGCCGGAACAAACACATTTTTTAGAGCCTAAACATGCTCAAATTCTCGTGAAAATTTGTACATACATCAGGACTGGGGAAAAATTTTATATTTTAGGGGAAATCCACGTGTGGCAAAATGGCTCCATAGCGCCCCCTACACTTTCTTACAGGCAGCACTATTTGTTTTTCTCAACCTTCACCATTCCAAAAGAGAACAGTTAAACTTAAAGGTGCACTTTATGAGGCCTGGGGAGCTATCTGGGACATTTAGGATCATTAAATCAAGCGTTAAAAATACCTCCTCGGTTATGTCTATGATCTCTCCAACTTTCAGCCCCAGTTCATCTTCATTCTGCGGCTGATAGTCAAACAGCACCTTGCACTGTCTCTTCTTAGGCTCTGTGGAGAAAAAAGCCAGTTAGTTGTCTGACCTGATGCTCAGCTGTTCAAGTGTGTGTGTGTCAGTCTGTGTTTTTGTTTTGATCAAATGTGAAGGGTCTGTGTATATGTCCATCACTGAATCCTTCAAAATGTCAAAGTTAGAAGTGTGAGAACTGGGACGGGTCAGCAAACTAATGAAATGTAAATCTAACAAATTGAAGAGCAATCAAGAGTTCTACCCTGCAAACAACTCTGGGATTCTTCTGCAAGGTGATTCTGTGGCAGAAAACAGACACATCCTGCCGAACAAGCAAAGCTTTGAAAATTCAGAGAGAAGAAAAATAAATAAGCTTTTATTTGATGCTGTAAAGAAACCACAGTTTTATAAAACTGCACAACATTTACACCACAAGATGCTGCAACAGTTTGAGCTCACGTCATAAGACATGCAATTCCCTACAGTGGAGAAACCCAGAGAAACTTTGGCCCCATTGGGATCACGAGTAGGATTTGCAGAAATTTAATCTACACTCATCCTAAACACCAAGCAAAGAAGAACTTCAGAGCGAAAGGTTTCCACATCCGAGCACACACACAAAACTGCAGCATCTTACTCTTTGAAGCTGCTGGCGGCTGAGGCTGGAAGCCACCAGTGGGGATGCCAATGGTGCTCATCCTCTGAACCAGGTTGGCCACATTTCCTGCACTCTTCTCCCTCCTCTGAGGCAGAGAGGTCTCTTCTTTTGGCTCATTTTTTGTTTCCTTGACCTCTTTGGAGTCCTTTTTCACTTCCTAAAGAAAGTATAGACAAGACATAGGGGGATAGGTAGGAAGTACTTTTTCCACTCCATCTTTAAGCAACATACTTCTACATCACATTATTAAAAGATCCTAAAACGACAATCATTCTACATTTGTTGATTCTCTTCTTAATTTCCATTGCATTGTTTATCAATAAAGAAAAATATTCGTTCCAAGGGCAGACAATTTTTTGTTTGACAAAGAAAAAAATTCCTCTTTAAAATCATTTTAAAAATAGAAAGAAAGACAGCAGACTTGAAATAAGTTCTATTTCACAAATGCTGCATTTATTTTGTAGGCCACTTTCCTGCAGACAAATGAAAATGTAAACATACTGTTGATTTCACTGGCTGTGCTTTTATTACTGTTTCTGTTCAAAACCAGCAGGAAGTTGGCAGCTGAGATAGTAATATGCTTTCAAAAAGGGATTTTCAAGACATTGCTGGGATAGAGAGGGAAAAGGGTGCATCACTTTCAGCATCAGGAAACAAAAATGTGTGTAACATTGAGCATTCTGGTGAGCTAAAGAGGCACAAAATAAACCACAGATAAGGCAACCTGTGTCTGCACTCAATGTAGCATTGTGCTACTTGCAGCCTACTCATGCTAAATGTAGCTATTGCTAATTATCCAATCACATCACACAGGCTGTAAAACAGATGCCACATTCTCCCAGCTCAGAGAAATTCCCTGAAAACAGCACAAAGTCCACATTACACCTTCACTAGATATCAACTGGAGGATGGGCTGTAACAATAAAACAAATTGGTTCTTCAACGGTTCATTGTCATTTACTATTTCTGCTTGTCTCATAATGTGACAGTAACTAGAGAATTGTCAATTATTTTACTGTTGTCAACTTTTTTTACCCACAGATACAAAAAGGGGGCATTTTAAAATGTCTCTCTAGGGCAGTCCATATAAACAACCAATAATAGATTAACCAGGTATAGAACAATTGTCAGCCCACCTGATTATTGTGGCTGATATTGGGCATTTTTACAATTATCTGCATCCATAGTTTTATTGACTGATTATTGTTCAATTAAATGTACTACTTCAGTTCTGATGCAGCCTCCTCTCTCCGTCTATAGTCACTCTGTGGTCTCAAAAATGTCTCTCAAGCAGAAACTGCAAACCAGGAAATTAGTTACTCTCAATGGCTAAGGTTATGAGTGGCTAGCAGCTTAGTCAGCAGACAGCCACAAATTACCCTGAAACTGAGTGTAAAAACAAGAATTAATAATGCTTTAATATATGGACCTTCATGGGCTATAAAACTGACAGAACAATAAAGGACTAAAAAACAGAGAAGAACAAGAGACATAATGGCAGCAGACAAACTGATCAATCTTAGTTGATCCTAACTAAACAGAGGAGAGCATCCTAATTTAATTACTCCTATTTCTATTTTATATATTCAGTTATGGTCAGCCTTATTAATGAAGAAGCCTAGTTATGAATGACAGGTTCTCTAGTATCATATGCTGTTAAAACAATACATTTAATGGATATAAATATTGGTTATTGGCCTTTCCTGATTACCAATAATCGCTCACTCTAAGACACGCTTTCTGCCTATGTTAGCGTTTGAAAATCCAAATTTAGTGTTAGTATTAACCTCAGCTAGCTAGCTAAACCAAACAGATGCCGCAGAGTTAATCAACGGTACTGTCATAGGCAGCAGTTAGAGAGCAGAGAGATGTGCTTATTTAGTGTGAGCCTTATGGGCGGTCAGCAAACACACCAGTAACTCTTTTTCATGAAACCAAGTTCTACCTGGTGGTGCAACTAGGCGCTACTATATATCTACAATACATTTTGTGACCTGCACATTCTAGATCTTCTGTCTTATTGGTTAATACATTCTTAATCAAAACAATTACTAAAGGCGAATAATAAATTAACAATTAATCACAAACATGTCCAAAATATTGCTTTTGGAGAGAAATACTACCTGACTAACAACTGTAATCATGTAGTTGTTGTCCCAAAATTGGCCGATTTCTTTTTTTTTTTTTTTTTTACCCAAATTTGGTGTTGGCATTATAATGGTCCATGCAGTCTGACTTCTCATCCTAAAAGCCTTTTGCAGAAAACCTCTGAAACGATATTAGCTGTCATCACACGTTTAATAACCAGGTCAAGAGAGTGGTACATTAATGCTGTCTGCAGGTGTGTGAAACAATGACTTAAGGCTGTGTTATGCTTTCCGCACGAACAAGCCGCGTGGGAATGAGATGCTTGTAAATCCCCTCAAGAGACCATGTGTGACTTTATACTCCAGGCGGCGCCTGCTCCCAAACTGGAGGGGGGGGTGTATCGCAAACACACGTCTACCTAGTCTACTCGAGTACTAAACTAGAGTAGCAGAAGTTTGCCATTGTTTACACCACTTAGAACATGGCATTTTACCAAATAGTTGCATTTCAGCAGTTAGTTTCAATTTCACACCATAAACTGTTCATAACCCAGTTGTCAAGGTGATCTCTGTGTGATGAATCGTATAAATATTTCTGAACTTCTACTGCTAGAAGCTCTTGTTCTTCCGCCAGCTTTCCACGCATCTCTGTCCGTGTAGTTAGAAAAATTTGGAGGTGCGCGGGGTGGCAATTTTCCATTTGCGAAGGGCCGTGTGAGGCGGCGTGGCTGCTAAAACGACATAATTTGTCCGCATGGAGCCACACGGACCTCGCAAGCATAAAACAAGCTTTAGTTCACCCTCCACTTCCTGGTTCATGTGTATGTGTGTGTGTGTGCACCTCAGAGATAAAAACAATAGAAGAGACCCACAGTTCAGCTTCAAAAAGCCAACAGAGAATATAAAAATGAAGAGGATGATGTCAATGTAAAACAAGAACAAAGAACACTATCAGGTAACTGTGTGCGGTTAATTCACACTTCTATAGCGTGAGAAGGCATCTCTGCTGAGCCCTTAAAAAGTGAGACCACACTTCACCACATATACACACATCACTCCACTCATTTCGCATGTCAAGGGTGTTAATTAGATTATATACACAGTGAGTACATAAAATATGGATACCACCCCTGTTTGCTGCACACTCAGCTAACAGGCCTTTCTCTAGTTTGTGTTTATGTGTTGTTTCGTCTCCCATGATATTAAACAGTCAACTTTCCTGACAGTCTGCTTTTAAGAACTGCTATGCTCATAAGTGAAGAGATGAAACAATTAACTGTAAGTCTCCATTGAGTAAGTGCACGATGTATAATCGCTTTAGAGTAGCAGAAATGGTGATGACATACAAAGCTAAAACTAAATAAAAGGAGGCGGGGGCTCCCAAGGTGTTCTATAAAAGAAAAGTGGAAGTGACTTTAATACACAAATGAAGCCATTGGGATATTTTGATATAACTAGTTCTGATAAACACAATTTTTTGGAGAATTTTGATGAATTTAAGCACAATGTTAAACTTATTTCAATGATTTCTTAATTTATTCCTGTTTAAATGCATTTATTTAATATGATTATGAAGAAGTCTGGTTCAACTGCCAAATTCTGAGTCAGGTACAGCCCCAGTCATTGTTAATCATCATACAGTAGTAGTTTCATAATTTCCTGAGGCTTACGTGGAATATGACTGATTGCACTTAGAGACTGTCCCTACTTAACATGGCTTCTCTTTGTCACAAACCATTTGCCTGATACCAAAACATCCCAAATAAATCTATTTTTGCAAGTTAAACAGTGAGTGAGAGTCTGTATGAAACTCTGATGTGCTCGTCCCTCTCCTACCACCTGTCTCATAAAACAGACGTGTAAGGAGTACCTTTGTCTTGACATTTTCAAATAAAAGTTACTTTTATTGCTATGGCTTGGCTGAACACTTGTGTATTCATATTGCCCAGTGTGTCAAGTCAGTCAGCATTTGAAATTCAATATTTAACCAACATCTCAGTCTAGTGTTCTGTATCTCGTAATAGTCCACAGATTGGACTAAACCTTGACAGAAAGGCTAGATAATCATAGTCGGATTTTAAAATTGCTTGCGCGCATGAGGAGCACCATCACACCTACCGGTATATAATGTCTGACTGGTCTACACTGAGGTTGCTGCTGGGAAGGGCGATTTCATTTCATGGGAACACACATGATCACAAGTTCACAGGTTGTCTGTGTTTTCAATTTAATAGATAGTGGTATTTCACTCTAACGGAACAAAGCCCTGAAAGTGTCTGCAACCAAACAAGACACAGACAGACCGAGAGAAGCACTACCCAATTATGTTAGTAGGACAGCACATCTAGTAAATGGTGCAGATTCATGCTGATATCAAACTCTGAGGAGAGAATACGTTTCCCTGCCTGTTGTGGCCAAAATACACACTCAGATTTGCACTTATGATCAGGCCGCAATTTCCTGAGTAATGTTATCTAATGAAAGCACTTCTATGATCAGCAGACGATGTAAACAAAGAAAAGGAGAAGGTTATGCATTATTAGAAAGGAACCTCAACACTTATTTGGTAGAGAAAGATTGATAACTTGATTGGGCTGATATACTTGCTGATAGACCTGCCCATATTAGATTCACCTCGATAAATTGGTCCGTGCATGTTAGTTATTGAACAATAACAAACTGAAATGCAGCAAAGTCTGTGTAATTTTAAAGGTAATCTAGAAAAAGTGTCTCCATTTCATAGTTTGTCCACAGGAGTGATGAAATGTTCTCCCAGTAAGGCTCAAAATATTGCAATGACTTATTATTATCTCTCAAACACTAACTTTCCCGTATCTATTGAGACAACATATGGATATTCTGCTACAATCAAATTTACACTCAGGTTTACTTTGACCAGAAATTTCCTGAATACAAAACTTCCATGGTGTTTAAACTCCACAAAACAAGATACTGGAAAAACATGATTTGACATTAGCCTCCATATTCTGTTAATTAGCAACAGGTAGAAGATTTTAAAACTGTCTAAGCTTCCTGTTCTTGAATGTGGAAACTGCACAGTATAAAAAAAGTAATAAAAACCAACATACAGTCAGAAGCTGCTCCTTCTCTGCTAACACTGTTCAGTTCGATAAATCGATTGGCCATTCATGTGGAGCTGATACTGTCAGCACTAAGCTTCCTGCTACTGTTGTTCAGTTGCAATTCTAATAAAGTTTATTCAAACAAGGTGACTGTGTCATCAGTGTTAGGAGAAAGACATAAAGACAAAAATATTGTACGCAATTATAAGTCTGAATCTGCAACATGCAGCAGCAGAGAACCTCAACTGTGAAAGGAAAACTTAAGGTCAGTGAGAACTGTTTTCCCCAAATAAAAGACAGGCAAACTGTGCCAAACCCTGATCCCATGTTGGACCATGAACTTTGTCTACCGTTACCTCCAACAACATGTCTAAGAGTGAAAAATCACACATGTAGAAACCAAATCACTCGCTGTGTTCCTCCAATGGGTCCTATAACATCTTACAGACTCAGAAACACCTAAACAAAGATTTTAAAAAAGCAAAACGAATGGTTGTATGTACACAGACATACTCAATTACATTACATGTCAGTTTATGAACATAGACCAAAATTTTCTCAACTCCTGTCCTAACACACGACTCATATAATCACACAAATACACAGACACTCTGATTGTCATGTCAGTCCTCCCTGTAGCTAAATTGCTTACCATCTCCTCGTCTGACATGGTTCATGTCCCCCAGTCATTCAGCTACAACACCAATTAAAGGGAGCAGGAAGAAGAAATACAACATGTCAGATGATTGTTTTGTCGGGAGCAAAGTTCAGCAGCCGGCAGGCTCCTTAGAGGATTAACTATTCAAGCTCAGTGACTGGGCCAGGCTGCTTAGCAGATTACCTATCTTACTATGTAGGATTATTGGAAGGGAAAAACAGGAGAGAGATGAAAGAGAAGTGAGGAAAGAAGAGACTCATTTCACAGCACATTACCTGTGTAAATATCTTTCACATAATAAGGAGATTTTGCAGTTCAGCACTCAGGTGCTACAAGTTCACTACCAAGCTATAACAACAGGAGATGACTATGATCCAGTTCTACTGAACCCAGAGATCCTGTGTATGTATTAATCCAATGCTACAGCTTGTAAACTGGGTTGAAAGCTTACCAAAATTAGCTTCCTAATTGAATTTAATTTTTTATTGCAATAACAGAATTGTGCATACATTATCTTCCATGCCATACCTGTAGATATGTAAATTCATCATATCATTTGTGAACATATCATATGTCCTAATTGTTTGGACTCAATTTGAATTCTGAATGATCAATATCATCTGATGTACATACACAGCAACATGAGTTTTCATCTCTATTTTTAATTTTTAAGTTAAAGGGAAACTAGAGCACAATGATTAATTTACAGGCCTAATTGTGTTCCAGTACACAGTTTGATATTTACTAAATGTGCAGTATGTGCAACAAACGTATCAAACGACTGCCTCCCAAGTGAGTCCCACCTCCACTGTATCGGCCTACGGCTGGCTATGGTGGTCAATTATCTCATCATTGGCTTTATGGCGTCCTTGTTCTGTTCTGTAGACTCAATGAGTTTGGTGTAGCGACACATGAACCAGCTCTCCATCTGCTGCAGGTTCTGGTTGGAGCGGCTCTTCAGCTCACAGCAGAGAGCAGAAGGACAACCACCACCAACTGAAGCCTAAGATGGCGGACTCTGAGTGCGTCCAAGGGACGAGAGACTCACAGGAGAGGCAGCCGAATGACATTAAGGAATGTTACGACAGCAAGCTCTTCAACCTCCAAGTGAAAACACCAGACACGATCGGCCAAGCCAGGAGACTATTGCAGTAATCTAACTATGCTGAAAATGAAGCATGTGGAATAGAATTGCTCTGAATTGTCTCTGAAGCTCAGCAGTGATCGGATTTTAAAAATATTTCTCAGTAGATAAAGGCAAGATTGGCAAACCTTGTTAGCATGGATTTTAAAATTTAAGGTTGGAATCTGTTCTACTTATTTAAACTGAAAGGAGCATTCTTGTGTGTGTTGTATTGTAAATTGCTTTTCATGACCCATCACCCATCTTACACATCGTGAAAATTTTTTAATTCATCAAGTTATTTCAATATGTTGCTCAGCCCCTCACCTGATAGCTGAACCCAATATATTAACACTCAAATCCATTTTTTCTAGCCATGATAAATAAAAGACAACTAAGTAGTAGTTAAAAAACCAAACGAAAGTTATAACTGAATAAAAAAACTGGCGCTGGTTAGACAAAGAGAATTCCTTGTTTTTGATAGCATAAAATTGTATTATGTCGTGCTTTGGAATCTGCAATGTGTAGGTCAAGGACATAAACACAGGATAGATTTAGAGCCACTTTTGAACAGTTCTTGGTTGTGAGAGAAAGTATGATCTCAGTAAAGGCTGGATTTAAACATCTGACTTTTTACCTTTTACCATCAATTAACCCTTGTCCTTCATCAAATCCAGCAAAATAGTGACAGCCTCTGTACAGTAAGTCTGCACATACTGCAGATTTGTTTACTGAAAATCAACAAAAGATTCGCTTTGACCAACTACAAATGAAACTTTGCAACAGAGTTTCTGTATTCACACATTTTTGTACTTTACAGGAGCAGCAAAGGAAAATCAGATAATGGTTAATCTAACATAACGGAGTTAGCTGTATACTGCAGGTAATCACACCTACCCATTTTGCGTTTTCTTTCCTTTTCTGCAAAAACACTGAAATACCACAACAAAGTAATATCATTGGCGGCACATCCAACTCAGTGAGTGGACCACATTTGATGTAGTGTGTGACCAATGCTCTCAGCCGCAGCCTACTATGGTCTGATGATGCTCACAGCTTCAGTAGGATTAACTAACGGTGCAACAACAGACAAGAGCATTTAAAACCTCAGAAGAAATGCATGGTCAGCTCTGATATGATCCCGTAAGTGGCGTGATAAAGTAGGTCCCTCACCTTAACAAAGTTGTCGGGGAAGAGGCCCCTTTTCCCATTGAGGTCTCCCTCCATCCAGCCATCCTCCTCGATGTACCGCACGTTCTTAATGATGTCTCCCGGTCGCAGAGTCAGCTCGTCATCATGAAGAGCATCATACTCATACTCCACCACAACCTCTGCTCCAGACAGGGTGAAGGAGGAAATACACAGAGGAAAAGGGGGACAAACGGTACAAGAAAGAGAGGAAGCCGACACAAGAGAGAGTAACAACAAAGAAGAGGAAAAAGAAAGGAGCGGCAGTAACAGGAAGGGCATGGGGGTCGATGAGATAAGGTGAGGAAGTTTAGGGAAGGAAAAGGAGAGAAAAAGGAAAGCAGACACATAAATTAGCAGAAAATAAATGCAGTAAATCAATGTAACATTGTAAACGGTGTGACTTCATTCAAAACATTTTATTAATGCCATGTCCAGTCACAACAATTTTGGAAACCCATTCCTGCTACTAAGACTTTTTTTTTTTTTTTTTTTTTTTAAAGTTAGTCACAATCAGTGGAAATGTTCCAGAGAAGATATAAAGATGAAAAGTAAAATCTGATCAGTTGAAGTCGAAATGATTGCACAAAATGTCAAAATAACATTAAAAAGTCAAAGCTATAAAAGTAAAGTTAAGGACAAATTATCATAAATATTGAGATACAAAATAAAATCTGTTAAATTACACTCAAAAGAATGATAGTAAGTGAAAATGATTACTAGTGCTGTCAAATGATTAATTTTTAAAATCAGATTAATCACGGGGTTTCTGTGGATTAGCTTCGATTAATCACGATTAAATATAATAAATTTTTAATCTATATTAATCGTGTTTCATTTTGCACGAGTTTATTCAACACTTTTAAAGGTTCATGTTAGAATTCCAGACTAACACATGCCTCTCGTTAATGTGGTACTTTAAACTGAAAGTGCTTCAGTGCAAAGAAAACTCCTTCCTGCAGAGTGTGCATATTACTGGATGTCAGCCGACTGTTCCGTCTTGGGGGTTTTTTTGTAATCAAATTTCCCACCAATAGGGCCAACGTGCTGTTTAGTAGGGCCCAATCGATACAGATTTTTTGAGGAAGATTTCAATATTTGTCAGAAAACTATTCTGATAACAGATTAATCAGCCAATTAATTTAGAATATATATAATAAATACATTAACTTCTTTTTTGGTCCTTTAACGCTTAGAATAAAGATATGAATTACAGGCGGAATATTTTACTGTTTTACAATACTTTGTCCTTTAGTATTTGTTTAACTTTACAACAGAGAGGAATTTTCAAGTACAAAAACATGTAACAAAGCATTAAACCTCTGGGAAATTATATAACCTTAAAAAAGAATCAACCTATAAATGAGTTATGAAATACATCTTGTCTTGCTGTACTTCTTGTTGGTGCAAATCAGAGGTAGGTTATATAAATATATGCTGTATATAAGCAACATAATAAGTGAAGTTACTGTAAAACAATATTTATGCAGCCCTCTTGATGCCCTTTAACATTCAATCACAGTTTCTCTACTCCATTATTTGCTTTGCCATGAAGTCAGGACTCATATGAACCAAAACAAAAACCAGAGGCACCTTTCTCAGATGTCTGAACATGTAATTTCTGAGTTTCATTTTAAAAATATATAATGGTCACAAATAGTCTGACACTAATGTTCCTCCATAACAACACACACAGTGACTTGCTGTTACAGCTTGGGTCATATTATAGTATTTTCTGTCTGTCTTTTTGCTGACAAAAAATAAACATGTCCACCATTACAGTAATCACACAAAAAGTCCTCAAAGCAGGAGGTCTCATTTTATACAATGTTGCTGCAACCCATGTAAGCCCCAGTTATTTTTTGGGCAACTGGTTGCTGTTTATGCATGAAGTTCTTTTGACATTCACGTCATACTATTCAGTCAGGAAAAATGATGCCGATTTAGATCAGTCTTCTACTAAATTTGTACAACCGCAATGCTAAAAACAGCAATAACCAACCTTGGCAACTCGTCTTAACACTCCCAAACCAGAATATACGGAGGTTTTCCTGTTCACTCCACTCTGACAACACTGTATGAATGAGACTCAAAGCCTGGTGAGACAATTAAATCCCGGAGTTGTATTTTCTTATCCTAGCAAACGCATAACAGGAGAATCTGAGTCAGTAATTATAAATAATAATTCTCATTTAGTGAAGCTTTTCATACATTTAACAATAGGTCAGGGCAAAAGAAGAGATTTCATTTTTTTTTCCCAAAACTGAGATTATTTCCAAAAGCAAGGTGTTGTCATTATTTAACGATAAATAAACGTCAGTGAATTTCTGTTTACTGCTCAGGACAAATAATCCAGAACTGTCAAACTGTACACAAATTTTAACATTCATTTAAAATTTCAAATAATTATTGTTAACTTAATCATCATTGAGATAAGCGTCACAATTAATTCTGCCACATATTTTAGTTGATTTTACCCAGACCTACTGAACAGCCCTTCACTACTGTAGCTAGAGTGGCTTGCATTGGAATCCACATTGCACTGAATGGGGGCATGGTTTCAGATGGCAACCAAGATAATTGCATATGTGCCCTTTTTTAAGTGTGCAAGTAAAAATTTCATCTGATCGCAATGGTGGAAGTGCAATACGGTCATTTGAGATTGAAAACAGTGCTTTTTCTTCCTTACTGGCTCACAATAAACAATCCATTTTAGTGCTATCAAGCACTGATGATGAAGCTATCTATAGCTAATTATTTAATCCCTTGATGTCTGAATTTATTTACAACTATATCAAAAAAAATTATTTGTGTTTTTGTGTTCAAGTTCACGCTAAATTAAGTGGAGATTTGTCTTTTACACATACAACAGATATATAATGATAATAACGAATATGCAATAATTTAGGTCCCACTCCAACCGGTCCTATGACAAACCAGTGCATATAAAAGGTTCCTAGGTACGTATTGAATAGGCATGAACCAGCATTGGGGGAATACATACGCTGTCTTGGCTGCAGTCTGAATGAAAGCAGTACAATGTGAATTTGCAACGATCGGCGTGAAGGGGTTAAAAAAAACAAAACCAGGAGAGTCAGGAGAAGGCTGGTGGAGATGGACAGGTCTCAAATCAGACACTTCTGATGAGGAGAGTGCAGGTATAGGCAGAGATATTACAACTGAGACAGTTAAGGAGATAAACTAGCCCACTACATTAATTGAAAATGGCTATTGCGGTGCTAGGGTTGAATAATCATTATTCTGAGCCAGGGAGGGAGCACATTTGGGTTTGTTCATGCAACCAAGTGTTGAGTTTTTGTTGTGAAGAAGAAGTATGCATTAGGTGCACTCACAGCATTTTGCACATGATGCATTTAGCTAAAACATCCTATCAAACAATTTTCATATTGCTATTGATAAAGTGTCTCTAGGTGGTGGAATCGCCCAGGTGTAGTTTGACAAACAGATATTTGAAATACAATGAGAGGGAACTGACAAAAGTCAAGAATCCTCACATTGGAGAAGCTGCAACCACATTTTCCTTCCATTGTTGCTTAAAACTGACAAAGCAAATAATCATTCATCAAAATAATTCCAGTTTCATTCTGACATTATCCAAATAACTTGACATTTCTGCTTCCAAAGTGATTTCTAGCAACTACTCGTGCATTCTAGTAAATTCTAGTAAGTTGTCCCAGCATGGCAATCGGCAGCATTTTGACAGCCCTAATTAATATGCTTTGTTACTGTTCCAACTTCAATTAAAATTTAGTTTGCCATGGTGCATATTGCCCATTAAATGCTTTTATTGGTATTAGCATCTAAGTGTAAGTCTAAATGTTCATTAGCTCATAGCTACTACACTCACAAAGCAGCAGCAGCAGCTTAAAATGACTTTCTAAGCCCCACTGTAGTCAAGACAAGATCATAAACTCTGACTTGACTTGACTATACAGTGATTTCTTATTACCATGACCTTTCTCTGCAACCTGATTGGTCTACCAGCACTGCAGAGCAACTTTAGATGACACTATATATACACATATAAACTAGTTTGCTCAACCATTACACTAACAGTCTCAATACACGAAGCAAAGAAAAACAAACACACAGCACAAGTCGAGCAATCCACAAACAAACAGCTTAGCCGAGGCCCCAGACTCCAATTTGAGGCTATCTGTCCATTTAACTACAGGAAGAGATATGGTCCGCTGCAGTAAACAAAACGGAAGGCAACACCAACAGACTGAATCACACTCTGCTGAGTTAATGCAACGCACAAGGCAGTCCTCATCTTCCACATGACTGGATGTTGAGCAGAGGGACTTTCTGCAACCACACAGATTACAGCACCTCTGCGACCACACAAACACACCCTGCCTGAGGAACGCCGGTCTGCCAAGTCCGTGTGACTTAAATCACTTCTGAGCACACTGCTGTACACTTACTTATACATTATATTTTGGATTTTATACCACTAAACTTCTTTATGATGCTAGATAAACTGTTACTTAAGTTATTGTTTTTGTGGTCTTCAGTGGAGCAAACAGGGAAATGTTTTTAGCATTTTAACTTTAATGTATGTGGTATTGTGAGTTGAGTTCAATAAATCACACAAAGGAAATGTTTTACTAGGGCCCAATCGATTTATCAGCCGGCCGATTAAATCAGCCAATTGTGGCCCTTTTCAAAATAATCATCATCGACTGGAGTTTTGCCGATTAAACGCCAATAAATTCTTAATTTGTCATAACAGAGTAAACGCTGTTAAGTGTCGGAGTCATGCAGAATGATGTCCTTGTCCTTTGTCCAATACATGGAAATCTGGCTCCATTCAATCCTCATTCCTCACCGCTGTCTTCTCAGTAACATACAGGATTAAACTACAGCCAGGCAACACTACAGGAGTGGGCTAAGCGGAGCTTGCCGACAGGTAAATTTATACCGACAGTGTGAAGTTAACAATGACTCAATATGTCTCCCGTTTCAGTTTAACTCTCTTTGCCATATGTCATGACGAGTGACACATGCTTCGTTGCGTCGGTCACATGCTTTTCATTCACGTTGCATTGCTAAAGTTGTGCTAACCTAGCCTAAGTTACTCCCTGTCTGTTTATACTAGCAATAACATCGCTGTAGTTATGCCAACCTAGCATAGCTTTAGCCAACAGCTTAAAAGCTAGTAAGTAACTGCATAAATAACGTAAGTGTGCAAAGTATTTAAGAGTACAGTACGACTGTTCATCACTCCGTCATCTGTGTGTTGAGGTGCTTTTAAGGAGGAGGAATGTGAACGCAGAGGGGAGGGGGTTTATTCAGTGCAGGCTCAAAAAGTTAAAATGATTAACATTACTGTCTGCCTTCAGCTACCGTCATGATGTCAAGTTACTCTTAGTTTTACTTTGTCAGAAAATACTATAACGTGGCGGGCTGTAACAGCAACCTACTGTGTGTGTTGTTTTGGAGTAACACTAGTGTCAGACTATTTGCGACCATTATATATTTAAAACGCAACTCTGTCAAAGATGAAATGTTTTGACATCTGAGAAAGGTATCTGGTTTTAATTTTGGTTCATGAGTCATGACTTCATGGCAAAGAAATAATGCAGTCGAGAAAATGTAATTTAACGTTAAAGGGCATCAGAGGCATGCATAAATAATATTTTGCCAGTAACTTCACCTGTACTATAACCCACTCAAATTTGCAGAAACAAGAAGTACAAGACAAGATGTATTTCATAACTCATTTATAGATTGACTCTTTTTTTAAGGTTATATAATTTCCCAGAGGTTGAGTGCTTTGTTGCATGTTTTTGTACTTGAAAATTCCTCTCTGTTTTAAATCGGTAGTCCTACGTCGCACAGTGAGACAGGTGCAACGACGGTCGTTGTCATGGTCTTGCGACCAAAGACAAGAAAATTGGGGGGATCGTCTCACAGTGTGACTGCTGCTGTCACAGCACTTTAGTTTATGTTACTAAATAAATAAAAATTAAATCCGTTCATGTTTCGCTAGGTTCCTTGTTAATGTAGGTACTCCGTTTATGCTTCGGATGTTTATTTTTCATAGATGGACGGCGCACGCTTATTGCGCATTCACGTCAACTCATGTACATCTTAGGCTGCAATTATAAGATTGTTAAAATCGCAGTGTGCAGAGGCCTTTAGACCTACGTATGTGAAAAACTGCCTATATGACTTGCAGTCTTGTGTTAACACACCATCTTTCAGGCAAACAAATAGTATAACCGCATTGTCTAAAGTTTAACTAAATTACACTAAATGTTTGGCAGATTATAATCTTTATTTTGATGAACATTGGGTCACTATATTGTCAACATGTAGGCCTTGTAGAATCTCTTTCATAGAGGAGAAAAAGTGAAATCCTTTAAACTAACTGTACCGCACAGGCATACAAGTCTACCTGCAAAGTAGACTCAAGTAAAAGATTTGTTTAAGGTGCTTCTTTGGAGATTGTCAGTAACTCTTCTATATATTTGTACGAAGGCAGGTCATGACTTGAACTCTGACAGCCAGTTCTGCAGTAGTTGGACATTTTTAACCACAGTGTCTGGCCACCGCATCTGAATGAGTGCAGTGAGTGATAGGTGTTGGCCTGTGAAATACCAGCTGTGGGCCATGTGGACAAAGTCTTTTTGGTTTGTTCCTCGGAGGAAATGCCTTTCTAAATACATTAAACATGGCCAAAAGCAGTCAGTGTACAAGTGGTTTGTGTGTGGCAGGAGAAAACTTCCTGACAACTCACTGCAGTCAGGCAGCAGCAGGATTCCGGCCTAAATAGTTCTTTTGAATTATGAAGTGGCCCAAAGGGCAAAACAGACTTTTCTTGAGAAATGAAAGTGAAGAAAAGGCTCCTAACAATGAAGGAACCTGGACTATTCAAGGTCAGATTGTGTAAGGGCCTTCAATCAGGGTTTACCCTTGAGTTTTTTCCTGAGACTGGAGAATTACTTTGTTCATCTACTCCTGGCCACAGGCCCAGGATCAGCTACTGTGCCTGAACAGTGATATTCATCCTGGCTTATCATAAGCTTTGCTAGACAAAATATGAGCAGTGCATGTGCTTTTAAGTGTGCATACAGCTTACACTCGCTGCTAGCTGGTAATGGACCACATGAGTTTTTAAGAAGCCAACAGTTTTTTCACACTAAAGCAGGACACGAACTGGCCTGTATATGTCTCTTTTGCTACCTTTGTATTGATGTAGGTCAGCAGGTCTTACAGTGATTCGCGGTCAAATGACATCAGATTATGCATCAGTGCAACATGATGCTCATACTTCCATTTGTGGTGTCACACACGCAACATTCATGGAGACTCAATAATGTAGAATTAATTATGCCACATTTTCCTTGAATTTCAAACTAATCAGAACATACATCATTGAATAAAACATCTACCACGCATTTAAAGACAGTAACACTGTGTCAGGCAGCAGCCACCCTAACCCCACTGCTAGAGTCCTTCTTTTGTCCTGCTAGAAATGCAGAAATAGCTCAAAAAGCTAAGAGCTATAGCCAAAAGCGCATCAACTAAGTGATGTGCCGTCAAGCAGATGATGAGACTACAGCAAGAGTCAAAAGCCTGCACTTGAGGAGGGTGAATTACAACCAAAAGAAGAGAGGACAATGCCTGTCCTGCAGCACTTCCTGGTGTGGTAGCAGAAACTGATAGCAGCAGTGTTCATCTATAGCATTTTCTTTACAATACTGAAGACATAACAAGAGCACTCACACAACAATTTAACTGCACATGGCAACAAATGTAATCTGTATAGTGCATCTATTTTCTGAGGTAAAAAATAACAGTCCCAGAAGTTGAGACGATATCTCACCCCAGATTTAACTCAAGAAATCCAATCAAAAGCTACAGGAAGTGGCAGTAATTTTAGCTGTGTGGTACAAGTGAGAAAACAAGAACTCACTTTAATATCATAGATAATTGCAAAGTCAGCACCCAGCCATCGTGCACAGATACAGAAAGCATGTGAAAACCGGGTGTGAATGGGTGCGAGTGTGACAGCGCCTAAAAGCAGCACTATGCAAGATGTCAAATATAGCCTACCTTGACAACATAGCAGAAGCATTGCTACTTTTTCTAATCTTTTTTATTTGCTTCCCAATGCCACACGATTAATGCACGGTTTCTCATAACAGGCCAGTTGGAAATTTGATACATGCTATAATTCTGTTTTATGTGCAACTTTGTTTTGAGCACTGAGCAAAAGGGTTTGTGAACCTCATTGGAAAAGTGAGGAAAACATTTCGGAGACAAAACAGCAGGTCCAGCTGCCTTTGACTCACTACTTCTAAACAGAATTGACAAATTACACAGACATGAGTAATAGACAATTTTCTCTCTCGGGGACAGCTTCTTCTTCTGCCTTGTTGCAAACACTGACCACAACATTTCCATTTACGAGGGACTTAATCCCTTTATTTGACTGAATGATACACAGATAAAAAAGATTCGTCTGTCTCTTACGATCTACCGGCAATGTCATTATAAATCTAACCATATCTCAAAGTGGACACAAACCACACTGCCAGGTTACTTTCTGACAGATTGCCCTGAATGTTCCACAGGTTTTTAATCCACAAACAGCAAATAAAAAGCTAACTGTCTCTGATGTGGGTGCAAAGAGAAAAGTACGACATGATGCTGTAAAGTCGGGACAAAAAGAGACACACTCTAGGTGAGATAGGTTTTTGGGAGTGGTGGTTGAGGATTCCTGACATATTTGTTGCAGCTGAGACATGGGTGAGAAAGGGAGAGAAGTTAAAAGGAGCCATTCCACTTTGGCTAACTACAAGGAATATTTAGCACAGCAAGGTATACAGTCTCTCTGCAACATTACTTACTGAAAGCAGATAAAAGAAAATTGCTCACCTTCATCGCAAAAACTTGCATGATGTGCTAAATCAGAGGATGACGCAATATTTTTAGATGGATTATACAACAAATTCAGTTAGGCTAAACCCATTTTTTCTGCATATGCTACTTGTATGCTGTACAACTTTTATCTCATATTTAAATATTGTTTTATAGACGGGGAAAAAGAAACAATTTCTTTTTTTCTCATGGGACCAACAGAAAATTATTTGGAAGTCTAAATGATTGCTGGTCCAGTCATTTTGTACTCATTTAATTAATTACATCTCACTTATTAATTACTTACTAATTATGATAGCATAAATGTCTGGCAAAAACTTCTGCTTTTTACCCTCATCCACCCTAAACCCAGATGAAATGCTGGGAAACTATTAGTATATTTAGAAATCGAAACTGCCCAAGGCTATTTGTTACAACTTCCCCAGCTTGTAAATAGTTTTCATTGGCTGAATTCCCACAATCTAAATTTTATTGTCGATGAATACTATGGCATAAATAGCATTAAACGTGAACGATTAATCCTGTTGACCATAATCGGCCAGCTTTAGCAAAATAATTTGTAAAATGTAATGTAAAAAATCTTTACCTCAGGCAAGATGAGACACCTCCACTATGAAATGCTGTTTAAACACCTGAGGTACTACATTAAAGAACACTTTTTTGTGTTCTTTTTGGGTGGGAAATTGGCCGTTTCTACAGACGTGCATCTGCACCAAATCTTTTCGAACAATGTCTTGTTTTATACATGTGAAAAAAAACTATAATGATTTTGAAAATGTTTTCCTCCTTAAATTGGGACTAAATTTACTGAAACACACAAACACAAACAGGATTATTATGGTCTGTGTGCAGTTCTGAATGTCTACTTGTGTGTACATTGTCTCTTCGGCATACCTCCATCATGTCTAGCCTTGCTTTGAGTTGTGCTCTTCCTATCAGAAACTATTTATCTTCCTTTCCCCTCCCCTCACTTACTCAACTCACACAGTGAAACAAGTGTATTCAAGTTGACAGTTTCAGTCTGACCCCACATATTAAACCCTATTTTGTTACGGTTATTAATTCCTATCATCACTTTGCTTTAAAATATGGCAATCAAACTCCTACAAGCAAGGCACAGCATATTTCCATCAAGCTTCCTGCTTGTGTGCCAGGTCTTTGGTTCAGCAGATGGGAGAAGAACTTCCAGGTTTTTGTTTGTACAATGCTTCCAGGTAAAGACTTTGTACAATGTAGATATTATACAAGCCAATGACAGACAGGAGGATGTTACAGGGAAAAAGCGAGAGGGCGGAAAGGAAGGAAACGGGGGAAAGGAGGGGGGTACACAAGGCCACGCAAGCGAGCTGACTGCCAGGCAGACTGTCTAAAATCTGCTCTCCGTGCTTCTTCCAGTCATCACACACAATCAGTAAAGAGGAAACTCATAACTGCATTCCTTCCCACTGATCTGAGAGGTCGTTGATATGAAGGGCAAAGTGCTACCAAGAGAAATCCAGTGCGCAGGAGAAAGAAAAGGTTATTGCTTTTCTAAATGAAACTCTCCTGTTCACCTTTATGTACCCACAGCACAGTGTGTAGATAATAGCTCAGCATATGTGTACTTTTTCCTACCAACGCCCTGCCACACATTACACACCTGGAAGCTAAGCTTGGGCAAGTAGACAATCAAACAAGCATTCAACAGTGTCTATCACCATTATTTACATTTGTAAACCTGTCCAACTTCGCAAATTAAATAACCAATAGCTTGGTGAGCAAACAAAAGAGCCGCAGCAAGTGAGCAAACAACAGCGGTCAAATGTGAAAGACCAAAAATATCATGAAAGTCCGACATGGAGAGGAGATCAGTGTGGCTGCATACCACTGTTGCAATAGTGGCCGATACTAACTGATCAGACAGCGGATGGAGGACACTAAGACTAAATAAACAAGCTACAGGGCAAGTTGCTTTATGGCGTAACTCAAGTGTACACAAACTGTAGCTCTACCAAAATTCCAGACTCTAGATTGGATGCAGGGCTGAACAATCGGGGGAAAATATAAAGTGTGATTTTGCTGACCTATATGGCAAGCTTCAGTTTAATATCTACAGTGTAATATATTTAAAATGTGTAAGGCATTACTTATAGACACCATCAGAAACACGACAAAGCATGAATTTGACAGCTTAACAGTCCAAATCCTGGATCAGATACATGGCATAGTGCACTTCCTAAATTGCAACCATTGCATAGTTTCAGTTCCGATATGAGACCAATTAAATGTTCAGCCTTAGTTGGAAGCGGACATTTAAAGTCTAAAAGCCATCTGTTAGGGTGTCCAAAAGTCAGGATATTCAGATTCTTCTCAGGCTATTTCATTTACATGACACCTGCTCTTGCACAGAATAAGACATACCACAGTGCCAGTCATAATTGTATTAAGTTAGCTTTCCAGAGTGAAGCTGTAATGCCAGAAACTGACAATGAAAAATAAATGTGTCTACTGAAATTTTTTTAATTTGCCATGCTACAGATGTCTTAGAATACTTTATTTCTAGGTTATATCATGGGGTCAGCAGTTAGACTGGCCCATACAGGTCAGAGATACTGAATGTAGCCGCAGCATTTTTTAGTCAGAGATGGTAAGTGTAAAAGCGACAATAACAGTCAAAAGAAAATCTATCAAATAATCAATAATTTACCCCTAACTATGCAGGGTTTTTAAAAGGCCAACACTGATATTGATATTTGGGAGTCAAAGAAAAATTCAACAGACACATTGGCTGATAGGATTTTTTTTTTTTTTTTTTAAGAATCATAAATATATCAACATAACAGCTCACTCAGATAGACAAACTGCAAGAGAGCTTGAAGCATGTCTGTGCAGCTGTGCTTATTATTTATCAGTTAATAAGTACATTAATATTAACGTCACTTCTTCAAGACAATATCAGCAGACACACTGGCCTGGAAAAATTACCACTCTAACTCTTGTGTACAACAATGACTGTTGTGGGCTTAATGTGTTTGCGATTGACAAGAAAGTTCGAGTGAAGTGGGTGTAAAATTGCAAAGATGTGGTGAAAAGTCTGGCTAATGTGTTCTGCATTACCTCAAGACCAGGCAACAGTTTTTTTCTAGGTTTTCAAATTGTTATAATCTACTCTGGTATTTTACATAGTTGAAAGAAAGAGGGTTAGATAACTGTGGTGACAAGTTCTGTCACAGTTTCACATTGGGGAACAAGAAAAAAAAAATGTTTTCAAGTTGCTGCAGTGTACAAGCCAGTAACCATGACCTCTTACTTATTAGTTTAGTTATGTGATATTAAAACTTTTCCCCATAAATGTGTAAAATTACACAATAAAACAATAAAAAAACAACAAAACTATAACTGCAGATACCTGTAATGCTTAATAACCATATGCTTTTTTGGCATATTGTTGAAAATAATTACACTTTACTCACCAGACAAACCAGGCTTGATAAACTGACCTTCAATAGTTACTTTTACACCAGGGTGGGAAATCAACACTAACCACAGGTTGGTAAATAATGGCTGAGGTTGAGGTTAATATTCACTCACACATTGTGGCACAAGTCCAGCCTTTGTTTCAGTGATTCAGTGGAATCTTACAGTGAAGACAGCAAGCTAAATAGAAAAGCAACTGCAGTATCCTGGTGGCCCAGTTGTCAATGTAATTACAATTTGCCTTGTTTAGCTCATGCCTATCTGGAGATCTTCATTTCTTGCCTTCTCAGCTCTGCTTTTTCACTCATTTCCTTATATTATCTACTTTCAAAACTCAAATCAAATGCCTTTATTGTCACTGGACATATGTACAATGATATTTTGAGTGCATCTCCTTCATGGGAAAAAACGATAACAGGTAAAGATAAAATATGTAAATTAAAAAATATACTATGCAAAATATATATTATATATGTATGAAAACAAATAGATAAATAACATATGAATAAATATTGCACAAACCCACCGAAAACTGCACTTCCCATGCTAAATGTACAGGTTCAAGAGTTATTGCACTGGGATTTATTGCACTGGTTCAGCTGCTTTATGGCAAAATAAAGGCAAAAAATGCACCAAAAACACAACATTAAAGAACGGCTGCGGGCAGAGAGGTGTGGACCACACCTAGGACCACCCTTTCCAACCATGCAATACTTCCAAACAAAATCCAATTTGTGGAAGTTAGTCAATCAACCAGTGGCTGGTTGCATGTAGCCTGAGCTGAGTTAAGGGAAAGCAAACGCTGAATGCTGAGGGGCTCACACACACAGCTTGGACATGTTCAAACACAGGTGAGATATCCTGAGCAATGAGCTACCTGATGAAAGGCATACCATAGCTACGTACAATGTATTATCAACTCATGTGAACCTAATCCACTATAAATGAACAGTAGTTCAGAAGACCGTGTTAGTGGGTTCTGCCTGTGGAGTGTTTTCTTTTAGCTGGGTTTACATTTATAACAACTCTCCAGATTGTTGTGTGACAATCTTGTGTTCTGTACATTCTCTTCATAATTTAATTTAATTCAGCTTCATGAGCCATACACAAGATTCTAGCAGTTTGGTTCAAGCAAAGCAGTTTTGTTTGCATGCATTTCTGTGACAGAATGCCAAAAGCACAATCTGCAACAGCTGAACGCTTAGCAAGGCTGAACTTAAACCTGTTTTACAACATAGCGTCTTGAACAAGTCCTGCTGCACTCAACCACACAAACCACAGTCTGCACATCAACCCAGAAGCAGTATGCAGGTTTCATGATACAGTACAGAAGTTTTGTCATACATATACAAAGAATGGAGTGCTTCCTCTATGTGCTGACAGCAAGGCAGTATGACCATCAAATCAGCTACACTGATTGTCAAGAAACAACAAATGATTATCTGCTCTTCTTTGCAAAGCCCCCCATTGAAGACGACAACCATCTTTGATTGGAGCTGTAAAGTTTTTAACTTTGGCCATAGTTATGATGCTTGCAGAGGTCTGACTCCATCACCTTCAAATCTCTTTACTCCTCATTACTTATGAGTATTTATATTTCCTCTACTTATGAGGAATGGTTTTGTCATACATTGCTGTTATTGAACTTTGCATTTCACTGCTCACACTGAATAAGCATGTGACAAATTATTACTTATTTGGTCCACTGTACACTTGGGTGGAAACATGCATTTGGGTGGGGGAACTTGCAGCAAGTCCGCCACTGTCATGGAAACAACACAAGCCGCAAAGACGCAGTGTGCACACCAAAACAATCGATTCCTTATATCAGCCTTAAAACAAATACCAAATGAAGGAAGTTAACCTTTACTGCCAGAAGTTTCCTGTCTGTGGTGTTATTCCTGTGCACAGTGCCAACTTTGAGCACAGGGAGGGAGTTGGGAATTTCGAGCTATTACAGTGGATTTAGGACAGTAATTGGTTTTGCAGAGGCCATGTTGACATCACCTCGGTGGTAGCTCATGTTAACATTAGCTAGAAATGCTGCCAAATCCACGGGATGGAGGTAGTGGCGTTATCCAGTTAACTAGAGGAGCTAACTGGCTAGGCTAACCGTCTAGCATGCTGGCTTGCTAACTTTAACTCCCTGCTGGCAAAAGCTCACGATTTAAGACACGGACATTCGGCTTTAGAGCTTTACCCAGGTTCAACTTGCTTGGTGGGTCGAGTGGAAAAAGGAACAAAACGAAATAAAAATGAAATGAAAACAGGAGCGCCACATCATGGAAAACTCACCCATTCCTGTCCTTCGCAACGGCTCGCGACCGAACGTTGGGAATCTCTCGTCCAACAGCCGCTTTGCTAGCTAGCTACTAGCCAGGTAGGCGAGTATTAAACAACCGCAAAGCGCCCCTTGTTTTGTCGATTCACTGCCGAAGAAAACAAGTCAACTGAGCCGTGTATCCATTCGTCCTTGCCCCAGCAGCGGCGGCGGCAGCCTCCCCAGCTCTCCGTCTTGGTGGTGCTTCAAGATTATTGTGCAGGAAGTTAACCAGGAGTCCCCACCTTTCTTGGACTTGCCTCCGCCGCTCTGCTGCTCGGCTGCCTGGATGCCTTGACGCCTGCTGCTGCTGCCACCAAAATACTAAATAGCAGGAAACTTCGCGATGTTTCAGGCAGGACAGTCCCGCGAGAGGAATGTTTAAAGGAATGTTTGCTACTGTTCCAGTCAGCAAAGTAGGGTAACTGCTGCAACAAACTTCCAGCTCCTCCCAGACATTGCGCCATTTGTGGTTGCTTTTTTTTTTATGAAAACCACCAATCATCAGGCCTTCGGGAGCTGCATGGGAAGCCCCTAATAAAATAAATGGCAATGCAAATGCTATTACTGCTCACACCTGAATACCTAGAATGAATACCCTAGAGAAGATCCTGCAACAGACGTGCAAAATCACTTTAAAGTCAAAGGATTTCAACTTGCATCACCATCATCAATATTTGTAAGTTGAGCACATAAAGTCAAATTTATGTAAAGACACACTGAAAAGCCACAAGAGTTGAACCAAAGTGCTGTACAGTTAAACTAATAAAACACAGTGAAAATAAAGGACAAAAATACATCAAATTAAAATAATTAAAAGTACTACACAATAATAGATGAAGTCAGGCTGTCAGGCTTTATTTAAATCAAACATTAACGAACCAAGTCGGGTGTTAACCAGCTTTTTAAACATTTTTCTGAAGTCTAAACTGTTCTTACATGCACCAGATACTGCAAAGGCTCGATCGCCTCTATTTTTGAGCCAATCAAGTATTTCTGGAACAATCAAAAACAAACACTCTATTAAGAATGGCCCCATAGTAGAAACAACAAAAGTGAACACACCTGTGATCACAGTTTAAGCACACCTGTCATTTCCGATCAACCTCATTGCATAAACACGGTTATAAAATCACGTGAATATCATGGCTTTCTCAATTTTGGATGTACACATGTTTTGTCTATCTGCATGTCTGCGTCATGGCTTCATATGGGGGAAAAAATTGCCAGAAGAGTTAAAAAATCTGATTGTATGACTTCATGGAGATAATAAAGGATACAGGAAGATCAGCGACCAACTAAAAATCTAGTCAAAACACAGTTGCAGCAATAATCAGAAGATACAGAATGAGTAATAGCACCACTAATTGGAGCTGCAGTAGTCATCCTTCTAAAATTAGCCGCAGAAAGTGTGCTCCTTGCACAATCAACCTCTGAAAAACCAAGGTCGACTCTGCAAGTGCAGGTATAATGTTGAAGAAATTTCACTCAAAGTTTGGTGTAGTGGGGTGTTTATTGGTATTCCGGTATACGGTGGGCTTACCAACACAGAGCATGAGTCTGTGAAGGTAAGCCGACTCAGAGCATTATGAGAGTACCCCTTTTATAGTGATGGTCAGAGAGTGGGTTTGAGGGTAGGGAGGGGGCCTTATGTAAATGCAAGGGTCAATAGAGGGTAAGAGAAAAAGAACAAAGAGTAAGTCAATCAAAGGATCTGGCAACCAGTTGCAAATGGAAAAGGTGTGACACCAAAAGTTAAGGGGGGGGTGGAGGGGAGGTGTCTGACAGACAGTAACAAATAACAAAGATAAAAGATTTGTGGATAACCGTGGGAAATGGAATGCAGGGGGTGACGCGTGAGAATAGTAGCGAAAGGTGTTAAGAAATAGAAATCAGAGTTTCTGTGACTGCTAAGACAGCTTGAAGAACACTACTTAACATGAGCAATTATAGACAACATCCAAGTAGAACCCCTTGCTTGCTTTATAGCACTAAACTACAAGATAAAGCTTTGCTAAACTGCATGAGAAGAAGCCTAATGAATCTTGAAGCACATTCTTTTGTCAGATGACACCAAGATAAACTCCAGGTTCCAGCATGTTCGAAGTGAAGCTTGTCAAGACTGAATGCATCAGTCTGACAGTGAAGCACAGTGGTTGGAATGTGATGATATGAGGCTGGATGAGTGCACAAGCTAATGGGGAGATGACATATATGGATGCATACTGAATGCCTGTCCATATACCTAAACAGTGGTCAACAAGATGACTGCCAGTGTGAAAAAGTTTAGAAGAGGATGAATATTCTAGCATGATAAGAATCCAAATCACACTCCCAAAAGTCACACAAGCAACAAGCGGCTTTTGTTGCATTGAGTTCCTACTATGGTGCCTGTATTTTATCGATCTTCTTAGGTGTCTTGCGTAATCGTATTGACGACCATGCCTTTCCACTTTCCCTCTGTCATACATTGCATGTAGTACAGTGTTGGCATTCACTGTATTCGTCCAGTCTTTGATGTTGTCAATATATGTCATTCTTTGGCGTCCTTTTGTTTTCTTCCCTTCTATTTTTCCTGTTATTGCAAGATGATCTATACTATTCCTCTTCATCACATGTCCTAGGAATTTTATTTTGTTTTAATTTGTGTATAGTAAATCTAAATGGTTTGTTCTTGAATTTATATACCTAACTTTTCAACATGGAAATGATGCAATTATTGAGAAGTGACACAATTTAAACTCATCAACACAACAAGGTGTCTACACACACATGACAATAAATATTGGCACCAACACACTGCATAATCATTGATAGATAAGGGAAGATAAGGCAGTAATAACAATAAATACAATTACACTGATATTAAGACTATTGCGGCATAAAAGACAGCTTCACGTAATAGTAATAGTACCACCAAACAATCACAAGACTAAACAAGACAACAAAACTGGACATCAAGTTACATACTACAACAAGAGAGCATTCCATAAATAGCCATTTACAATCTACTGATCATGTGTACCTTTCAATACAACACAAAATTAAATAAACAATGTTAAATTATGTAAAAATCCATTTGCAATATGCTGAACATTTTTGCAATTCTATACCTTAAGATGCAAGAATAAATTTTGGAAATATTTGCAAAAAAAAGTTACAATAATGTAAATTCAACAGCCACAGTAGTTGCTGTAAGTATTGGACTGTTTTTGCATTTATTTCATGTATATAGTACAGCTCTCTAACGTGATGAAATGTACAGTAAGAATTCTGTGCAACAAAATAAATTTATTGTAAATAGGATTGTATGTTATTAATAATTTACCAAATATATAGTTTCATTATGTCCTGTATCCCTGTTTCCTGAAATCTAAATCACAAATGCTTTTGTGTGGAGTTTGTGCATATAAACACAGTAAAGAGTAACAATAACAATAAAGTATCATTAAATATAGAAATAGAAGCTAATGTTATCATACAGTAGTATATCTCTGTAACCAGAGAAACTCTAAAAAGCAGAATACTGTCACGGCGTGGATGACAGTATAAAGGGAGGTCAGGTGGGCGCTGATGCAGGGACCGGGGAGACGGCCCTGACAAGTACATGCATTGTTCATCACAATGGAAATCGAAACTGCTATCATTTACCAATAAAAAGTAGCTTGCCTTTATTGAAAAGGTAGAAGCAAACAACAAAACCAAACCAAAATGTGACACATTTGTAAATTTTAAAATCTCTATATGTTATGCAGCTCCATAACAACGTTGTTGGGAGAATATTTCACCTCTTCCTCCTGTTTGTCTTGTTTTTCTCTTGTTTCGGCTTCACACATGCACAGTGACTCATGATTTAAATTCCACTTGATGCTCAGTCTTTTGGCAGTGTCATAAATGGTTTGGCATTAAGAGATTCAATAGAATGTCTTTCCCTTCTGCTGACTGACAGCATGCCATGTGAAATGTTCAAGCACACACCAAGGGAAGGAAACGTAATGAATGTTAATGACCCAGTTCACATCAGAGAATGTGTGAGAAATAGTTTCAAACAGGGGTTGGGATGAAACAGATGTCAAAACAATGTTCAATTTTTATCTCATTTGGATTGAACACAGAAGCTACCTTAACAGGACTTGCTTTGTTCAAGATAAACACATGTAAAAAATATATATACATATATATAGATTTCCCCTTTATTTTGTAAATCCTAAGGACAAAAATAATTGGATTACCCAGTACTCTGTCCTATTCCACTCTGCTGTTAAAAGCCAGGCTATTGCCCCACAGTTCTGGCTGCAGTCGGCACGGAGCCCGCTGCCAATTTCCCAGCTTATCTCTCTGACACCAGAGAATAAACCGCTAAAAAAGGAAGTAGTTGAGAGCAAATTCGTCCTGACGGGAGGCATTTAAGCAAAATGTCAACAAGCTTTTTAAAAGGCAGCGCAAAACACAAATTCTATTCAAATGTGTCCGACCACAGAAGTGCCATTGTTGGCCGCAGTGAATGAACCACAGACATGAGTGGATAACAAATGTCCTCTTTTGCTGTCATTTAGGATTTCTGTTTTATTGTGTGTATTTCTGCATTGATTCACAAAGTGGGAAAACAAACTTAGCAAGAACAAAAATAAGTTGATTTATTGCAGTTGAGTTGGCACCATGAATATGTTTTATTTTGTGGAGTTGTAATTTCAGAATTATTTCCAAGCAATTTCCCAGAAGTTTCCTGGAAGCATTTCTGGGTTTTGGGGGAAATAGGTTTGTTGTCTTCAACTGTAAGTGGTACACTTCTAAGAAAAATAATTCCAATCTAAGATAAAATAGAACATATGTGGGGAAAAGGCTGTATTTTATGATTTGAATGTTCATGAAGGATTAATATTTTGATGGTAATTGTGGGGGAAAAAATAGGCACAACGGGCTTTATTTAACCCTTGTATATAAATTTGTCCTTGAAATCTGTATTTTCTAGCAAAAACTTCATGTGTCTACAGTCTTCGAACAATTTCCTAGAAGTTTAGCAAACAAATGTCTTTTTATTATTATTAAATATTAGCTGTAGCCTCCAATACGTGACTAAACAGCCGTTATTTTTTTGTAAAAAGTTCTTACCATTGAGAAAAAGCACCATGTAAATAAGAGCATTGAGCTTGTTCAGTTCCCAGGTTTTATGTTGAGCATTTGAATTTCAGCTTTACACATAACTGTCTGGCAAAACCCAGTCAAATCAGCACAGAATGCAAAGAGCAGGTATTTGTTTGACACATTCCAACAAACAAGACAAACACTTTCAATGCACACTAACTAAATAAAAAGAAAAAGTAGTATTTATACATTTCTCAAATTAGCAAGTTTCTTCAACTCCATGCTTGACTTTATCAGCTGTAACTTTAAGGCTCAATCCTTCCCAAAAACCACCTGTTGCTCAACAGAGGCTGAAGGAATAGAGCCACCTTGTGGGAAAAATGGGAAATTACAGTCATATGCTGGTTTATGTTTCAGGCTGTTTTATGCAATCTGAGCACTTTATTAAGAACGCTTGTGGAATCTAGTGCAAGCCAATAAAACCAAGTACCGTAAACCACTTAGTGTCCATTGATGGGATGCACAACATTTGTTTGAGCAGATTTTTATTGTGTTGATTGCAGATTATATTGTCAAAAATTGCTAGCTTATTGAGGTGATTTTAACTTTTCTTTGGCCTGATGTAATTGCTATTTAGTAATATTTTAATACATACTTTTTTTTTCAGTTCATTCCAACTAATCAGATGATGATCCACTGTGTTAGAAGGAAGGGGTGGGACTGAGCCTCGGTGTCTTTGGCAAACATGAAGGAAAAACCTGTAAAAGTATTGGTACAAATTTCAACCTCACAAAATAAAACACTTACAAGTGTTTTATTTTGGTTGCTATTGGTTTCCAGTGGTATAAAATCCCGTTGTTCATTTAATAGGGTTAGGGGAATAAAACGGGGAATAAAACTTAGAAGTGTTTTATTTTGTTTAAAATGAGAATAACTCAAAAAGAAGCAACTGAATCAGCAGCTGCAGATTTGAACGATGTAAAACTTTTGATTCAAGAAGTAGAGTCATACTAACGTGGCAGAAGTTAAAAGAACAGGCTACGATAAAATATTAGGACCACTGACCTACATAATGCAGGCCAATACATTGCCAAGACCAATTTAAGGTAGACAGGATGCTTGAAGGTTTGTGTGCCCTTTTTTAAAATGAAAAAAACTGTATTTCTACATAAATAAAAGTGAAAACATCAAATCCTAAAAGTAAATAAAGATAAACCAATTAAACAAATGAGACCACAATATTATATCTGGCCATTCATTGACTGAGGAGAGTGATCCAATATTACATATCTGTAAATGGAAAAAGTGCTTCCATGATCAGCAGAGATCACTCCAAGAACAAGGCCTGTAATAGTCTGCAAGGTCACTGGAGAGCATAATGTAACTTCTAAGCAACTAAAGACATCCTTCACACTGACTAATGTTAAAGTTTTTCTCAGTCGCTTTGGTACATTTCTCGAATCATCCTCGACATTTGCAAAACAGTAAGTGCATTTCTCAAAACAATTTGTACAAATAGCAAAACACCATAGATTACCTGCAAAAGCCAGTTCTCTTGCTCAGAATCCTTAGTTCATCTCTCAAAAGTACATATGTGTCAAAGAACATGCCAGTGCCATCAGAATGACAAGTCCTTGTGTCATTGTGTATGAATAAGACAGCCAAATTGCTTGGTCATGTTGTCATAACAGTGTACTCTGAAGGGATGTTCTGATGTAAACGCTGGCTAAATCGATAACAATTACTGTAAACTGCAAGTTACACTTTATTGTATGTGGGAGATTGATTGGAAGAGACTGGACAAGATTCACATTTACCGTTTTACTATTTGCACTGTAATTTGACAGACCATGTCATTGCAATACAGAAAGGAAAACAGTGCTGCATAGCACAAAAAAAAAAAAAACAAATGTAGAAATGTGAACATTAAGACAATCTCCTTAGGGAAAACTATACATGCAGTGCTGTAGGAATTATAGTGCCGTATTCCTACACCTCTGGATGTTCCTGTCTGTTGTGCCACAAATTCTCCTCCAGATCACAACGAATATCTTCTCTCGCGATGCAGCGTGGAAAGAATCTTTTAGAGCATCTTTTCCACTCTCTACTGTGAGGCCATCAGCATCCATGGCAGCCAGAAGGGTCATGTGTGTATGTGGCTGGCGATCATATACTTTCCATCTCCATGCTGAGAAAAATCCCTCAACGGGGTTAAGGAATGGGGAGTAGGGCGAGAGGAACTCCATCAGCATCCTGTTGCAGGTTGCAAACCATTGCCTGATGTTGGAGCGATGGAAACTGACATTGTCCCAAAATAAGTACTTTAGCAAGTCATCGCCAATCTGACCACTCTCTTGTTCAAGGATGAGACCTCTGTAGAGTGTCGAAAAAGGAGACCAGACGCTTTATATTGTGTGGCACAATACTGGGAATATGCATTAGCACACCATTCTCAGAGATAACAGCACCCATGGTTATATTCCTGCCTCACTGGCCTGGCACATCAACTGCAGCGCTGTGGCCGATGATATTTTGACCACGCCTTCAGTTACAGGGGAGGTCAGAGAACCGAGGCACAGACACAGAAAGGGGAGACAGAAGGAATAATGGGAAGTGCTTTATTAAAACAAAAGAGTTAACACACAAAAGGGACACTGGATTAAGTGGGAAAACCAAAACCAAACTCACTGCAAAAATTCTCACTACAAAAAAGGGGAAAACCTACCAACTCAGAAATAACAAAACTACCAGAAGGGGTACTCAGAGATCGGGAAGTAATACGAAGGGGGAAACAGGCTAAGGAAATCCAGGGGCAGATGGAGACAAGACAGGAACAACAGGCTGCAGACAGAAGCAGGGCTGGTGAGAATCTGGGAGAAGAACTGAGTCCATGTGGGGGAAGTCCAGGGGAGGAAAACGGAGTCCAAAAGTGGGGAAGCAGAGTCTCAGTGGGGAAAAACAGAATCCACGAGGGAACAGAGTCTATGAAGGGATGTGAGCGAAGGAACGAGGTTTATATAACTGAAGGTGTGCTTGGAAACAGGTGAGTTGAATGGACTGATTGCTGCTGCTGAATCACATTGTCTCAATCAGACTGCAGGCAGGCAGGAGATGTAGGGAGAGAGAGAGACACAGGGACGAGAGAGACATGACATATGAAACATGGTGGTGATATTATCATGGTTTGGGTATGGGTTGCTGCATCTGACGACATTTCACACATTTTTGCTAGACAGGCAGACAGACAGACAGACAGATTTTAGTTTAGAAGGTGAGTTGAAACTTTATCGTGCCAACTCAGGTGTCTGTCAACAAGAAGCCCTTTAAAAAAAAAAGGAACATGCTTCTTGAACCATATTTCAATTATAGTAAATCTACACACAGTGGTTTTTTTGTTGTTGTATGTTTTCTTTTAAAAAAAAATAGGAAGCTATTTATAAATTGTAAATTTAATATTAAAAAAATCTGTGGAGAGAAGGAATTCATAAGTGTGCATATTTTTTGTTGGTAGCCACAGGAACATGAACCAGGGGTGTAAAAGGTTTTATTGAAATTATATTTATTATGACCTATGGATTCGAAACACAGAAGCTAATGTGTGGCATATTTAAGCTGCAGTTACAAAATCTGCCCAGTAGAGGTCAGGCTAACCTTTATGTAATATTGTGATTGGCTGAGTCCTATTGTGTTGCCATCTATGCTTACAGTTTTTCTCAATTGATAAGACACTAAATTCCATTCACTGCACACAGCCACCAACTGACTGCACACATTTCTCAAAAACAGGACTCTGCTGTCAAAACCTTGAACACTATTCCTGGTTTGCACACAGTTTCCAAAACTCTTGCACTATTTTTGCAAAAGACTGAACACATTTTTTGCTCATTTGAACACACTTTTCACTCATAGCACACATTTTTCAGAAAGTGAACACTAAGATGCAGAATTGGGACACTGTTCCAACACTGCTGTCACAACAAAGACACAACAGGTCAAAGCTGAAAACATTTTTGCCAATGAACTGCACACTATAAAACCTGCCTGGAAATAGTATTAGCTGTTCAGAATGCAATCTGTTGTTAAGGTCAGCAGATGGTAAGGATGGTGCATAAAGTAAACTGTTTCAGGTTTATTGTGGTTTACTTTACATGGTATGTAAATGTTGTTTGTCACTTCAGTGACATGTCTGTACTGGAACAATACAAGCAGGCAGAAATGTTCTGAGAATACTGTAAAAAATCTAATGCATAATTCTGCTTCACAAGTGCTGGTAAAATTACAGAAAGTGTACATAACTGACTTTTTCTCTGTTTGGTGTGCGTTTGTTCCAGAGAGTTTTTCATTTGGATTCTGATGATACACATGAATACATCTGGGACAATGTTAGTTTTCATAGAGGACTATTGATTCAGGAATGGTTCAATATGAACCCTCAAGTTATTGTGGTTTTTCTGCCACCATATTCTCCCTTTCTGAATCCTATAGAAGAATTCTTCTCTACATGGAGGTGGAAGGTATATGAGCGGCAGCCATACATTTGGGAAAATCTCTTGCAATCAATGGTCTTGGCATGTTTCTGTTGATGCATGTCAGGGCTGGATCAGACACACTAGGTCTTTCTTTCCACGTTGCCTGGTCAGAGAAAACATAGCTTGTGATGTTGATGAGGTCCTGTGTCCTGACCAGGCTGAAAGAACTGATGCAGATGTGGTGTAAATATTTGCATACTGTACTGTGTACAATGCAGTGCTGTTTTTTTTGTCTAACATTATTTTTATTTTGTAATGTACAGTCAGGCACTGCAATAGCCCCCTCTGAGTCATTTATAGGATGCATTTGTGTTTAAGTTGTCATTTTTGAGGACTATATCTTTTTTTTATACTTCATGTGAAAACACAGTGAGAGAGGAGTGTTTTGTATTTTAGCAGTGCAGTGTCCTACTTTTGCTTCGTGTGTGCTAATTTTGAAAACAAAGTTCAAAATTTGACAGTAAGTGCACTTTTGACCCAAGTGTGCAGTGCTTTGTGAACTGTGTCCTAATAAAGAAAACAGGGTGCAGTGTCTTTGGAAATGTGTGCTATTTTTCAGGAGCAGTGTCTAATCAATAGAGAAAAACTGTAATTGGAGGCATCATGATGAAGGAAACAAAGTTGGATAAATCCGATTTGAGGCTTATTGAGGGAAAGGGTTTGAACAAAAAAAGAAAAACAAACATTGTGGTGCATGACGAGCAAATTGTTAGATTCGATTACTGAAACAGGGAAATAGCAACACAGAAACTCACCCATATAACAACACCTCGCCAACTCCAGCACTAAGTTTCCTCTTGCAGTGGTTTTGACACATTTCTCGGAACTAAACACTAAACTGCTCACCATTCTGCAATGTTTAAGAATGTATTTTTACTCGTTTTAGTCATAATTTTAGCCAGCTACTGACCAGAATGTCAGAGGTTCAAAATCCAGTGCAATAACGCTTTCTTCATCATGTGAGAAAGCCCACCACCATCCCGGAGTTGCAGCTATTCTGTACACAAAACACAAAATGACCTAAAATTTCTGATACGCCAAACAATTGAATAAATACCGAAAATGTTTAGTTACACTTATTTCTATGCAACGGGAATCGTGCGAGATCCATTTTTGATAAAAATACTGTTTTGGAAACCTTGCACATTAACCAGTGAGTTATTAGGTTCATCAGCTCTTCCAGATAAGTGAAAAATTTATTGAAAAACACTTGGTGCTTAGGGGATCTGGTGGCTCTGTTATGCTATGTTTGTTGACATAGTTTGAGTCCACTGTGTCCTCTTAGATGGAAGAGTCACTGCAAATCAAGTTGTTCTGAGTAATCACTTTTATCTTATGATGAAACATTTATTTCCTGATGTGAGTGATCTCCTCCAGGAGAACCAGGGATCACTGAATGGTTTGATGAAAATGAGGTGAATCACACGGCCTTTGCAGTCACCAGATCTCAACCTAACTAAACACCTGTGAGAGATTTTGAGCCTATGTGTTAGACAGTGCTCTCCACTACCATCATCAAAACACCAAATAAGGAAATATCTTTTAGAAGAATGCTGTTCTATCTCTTTGACTGAGTTCCCTAGACTTTGAGAATCAATGCTAAGGCCCATTGTCTTTGCTTTTCCTCTAATTTGTTGCCCATCTGTACACTGCCTTCTAGCTTAGGACGAAATAAGCATTTAAAATGTCACATTACATTACTGTAATGACCATGGGCAGTTTATTTGGTCTTTTCATTGAGTACATCCCTCATTTAAAGATAAAACATAGAATTTTGCAGCTTTTCTCTTCTCAGGAAAATTAGGTTTTCATAATAACCTACTCCAAATTCCTGTTTGAAAAGTGCACAGACTTACAAAAGTTCTAATTTAAATAAGTAAGGAATGCACTTCTCACAAGCTTTCCATGTGGCAGCCTGCACCATTTCCATCATGTTGACAAGGACTTGCCCAAACCCAACATTTCAAGCAATCTCTTTAAGCAGAGTCTTCAAGCAGAGTGATAAATCAGTGCCACCCACTGACTCATGAGTAAATCTGTCACTGACCGCTCTGTAGAAGGGAAGTTATAATGTAGACTTTGCTAAGGTTTGCAGTAAAACTATTTTGTGAACACAATGGTGCAGCAATCCACCACTTGTGGATCTGAGTGTAAGCAGAAGTGTCTCCTTTAAGACGTTTTGGGCCTCCTGTGTTGGACACGTGGGGTTGAGTTTGGCCAGTTACCAGGAGACTCTATGTGACAGCTGCTCCTGAAGCCTCAAAACTCCAAAATATTATCTTAAAGGAACAACAGTTTGGCCAGCTGGTGAAAAATGGGCTGCCTGAATGGAGTCATTGAAAACAGGTCATTATGGAGACAAATCATCTAAAGCAGACTCCGAACTCTAAATGAACTTCTTTCACGTGCATCCTGGGTGGCGCCTTTTGAATTCAGGTACAGAAAGAATAAACACTTACAATGGACTAAAATATAAGCACAATGCATCACACAAATGGGTTCCCCCTGGATACACAAATGGAGCAGGTGACAGGCAGCTTAAATAAAGATATATGGATTATTTACCAAGCAGGTTTTCATGGATTATATAGAGACTGTTAAAGATTTATGGAGTAGGAAATGTTATATACCCTCAGAAACATTGTCTACTTCATTTACATTTCCAGAAGAATTACAGAATCAGTAAACTTCCAACTATAGATGTGCACTGAAGCTGTCACTGTTAGATCTGAAGAGGTAATAATGAACTTATCACCATCTTCTGGCAGCCATTTATCTTTCTCACTGCAAATATATCTGGCAGGGAGGCATGTGCCCCGAGGCTTGGAACAGGTATGAACAGTGAATTTTCACAGCAGAAGTGAGTGAGCTTTGTGATTTCAGCAGACACCCAACAGGGACGTGCTGAGAAGATTAATATCGCAGCAGAAGTGCCGTTGGGCTATTTGCTTTTCTGCTCTGAGAACACAATGTTATTTTACGTCTATCTTCAAATATCTCTTTTTAAAAGAGTAGAAAATGTGAACAGGATTAGGTCAAAACCTTAGTTTTCTGATTCCCTCACCAGGTTTTCCCTCATCTTTGGCTCCCTTAACTCAACGACGAACTGAATACAACAGATGTGAGTACACCCATGTGCAATATCATCAAAGTCAAATGACTCAAAATTGGATCATCTCTCAATAACTGTATTATTTGCAGATTTTCTCTTATGAACAAGATAAAACAGATGCTTTAGAAAGACCGTACTGAAAATACCAATATAGGCACCTTAGCGGAAACTCAGTACAACAAAAGTGAAAACATCTGTGATCTCTGAGTCACAAGTTAGATAACCCATTGGTTGTCTATTTACATGTCTGCATCATGGCACCACAGGAAAAACAAAAAAGGATATAGAAGAGTCAGCGACTAACTAAAAATCAGTCAAAGCACAGTTGCAGCAGTAAGGTATAGAATGAGCCAATGATCAAAGGCACAGTGGCTGATCTTCTTGGTCAGATGAGACCACGGTAAATTCATTTGAGTCAGAGGAGTTCTGCCATATCTGAAGGGAACCTGGTCTGGACAACCATAGTGCAAGCATAGTCCCAACAGTGAAGCACACAGGTGGTGTGACAATGCACTGTGGTGCTGCATTAATGTAAAAGATGTTGGGTGGGTGACATTTATTAATGGAACCTTGAATGCCTGTGGATATAACAAAATACTTGCTGACAAGATGGCTTTTGGTCTGTAGAAGTTCGGTAGAAGAGAAATATTCTGGCATGACAATGATAACTCTCCATGATCTGGACAAGTATGTTGACTGAGCTGACTTCGATAGAATACATTTGGAGCATCCCCTTTCGCAAAGAGCAACTGAAAAAATGTCTCTGAAGAATGACGAAACATGTCTCTACAAATTTGGTATCCTCCATGCTGAGGCGATAACGCTTGTCCAACTGCCATTGTTTTGTTTTTTTTTTTACTTTTGGTGGTACCAGAAGTATTTAGCTCTAGTTTTACAGTACATTTGATTGTGTTAAAACATGGATACTGAGCATTGTATAACTTTGGTCTCTTCTTGTGCTTCAACTCACTTTCTAAAAGCAGAATTCACTGATCTGGTAGCACATTTGGACTGGTGAAAAACTTAAAAGGAGTCTGAAAATATTCAACCTGCTAAGTCATCATTTTCTCAGCCAGAAGACATTTTTCAGGACAAGGATCAGTTTAAATGGTTTTCAACCTCCAATAGATGAGTATGTTAAGGAGGAAACTGTAGAATATGCACTGATATCCTTGTCTGACTTGGTTTGTCCAGAAAGTTAGCTCAGAGTGTTCTAGTGGCCATTTTCTTAAGCCTTAATTCTTATTGTTAAGGAAAAGGCCTCGCATAGTGAATGGTGTGCAAGAAAAAAAGCTTTTTTGAACAAGTTACTGTTATGTTACTGATCCTTCCTGCTTTGTTAAATTACAGATAGTAGCTTTTAAAACCACAGAAAAAAAGGACTAATTTGCATGTTAACTGTACATATAAGCAAAAAAGACCAAAACTGTAGATAAGGTCAATGTAAAAAAAAAAATTGTATTTTTACAAACACCAATTGGTTCTTTTATTCTGTGTGACCCTAAAATGACATTTTTCCCCTTGTATTTAATTTAAAAGCAAAAAAAAAATCCTTACTTTACAGATTGTTGCTTTTATCTGAGAAGAAATATGTGTATATTAAGGACTAAGAATGGACAAACAGAAAAAAAGCATTCAATTACATGTTAATGTAAGAACAAACAAACAAAAACAGGCCCAACAGTAACAATTTGCACATCAAAAATCTATAGTTTTAGGTTTTTTTTTTCTGGTGCTCTTGTGGTTTAGTTTTCACCTTTTTAAAAAATATTATTATTATTATTATTATTATTATTATTATTATTATTATTATTATTATTATTATTATTATTAATAATAATAATAATAATAATAATAATAATAATAATGATGATTTATTTATTTATTTATTTATTTATTTTTACATTGAATGTTTGAGGGGCCCTAGACATTTAGAACAGGGAGGGGCACCGCTAAACCTCGTATTTTTACTCACAAATGTCAGTATGACATGGTATACGGGAAAGTTTTGGTGTAAAGCAATTGACTAGCTGATTTCTTCTCCAGGAACAAACAAGTATCTTGATCCCTAACAACAGAGTAGTTTATAGTCTGTGTGCAAACCGAGTACTAAACTACCTCTAACACAAAATGCACAGAGATGAGACCCAGAGACAAGCTGCTCACACTAAATCACAGCTGCCCTGAATGACAGATTGGCAGCACTTTTGAAGCAGGTGGAGGGATTACTATTGCAGCTTCAATGGACCATATGACTGGAGCATCATCCAATCAGTAACGGTAGGAGGCAAGTCAAGGAAGAAGTAGTCACACTGGCAGAAAGAACAGTTCAGGTAACAAACCTGGTCAGCAACTGGTGCTGAGCAGATGGTGTATCATTACAAGGTTAAGGCAGCAAAATGCAATGGAAGCAGACTTTAGAATTCTACAATGAAGCATCAACATCCGTTGAAATAAACAACAGCTGCATGGGAACACAGTTATTTGTGGGGAACAATGAGAAAACTGCATCTTCCTAAAAGTATCATATGAAACAAACAAAAATACCAAGGTTTTGGACAGCCAATCTATCAGCTGCATTATCTAATGGCACCAAATTAATGTTATTACCTCTTTATCTCATAGAAGTATTAAGAATCAGGATATGGTGCCACTATTCAGCCTAGTTTTTACCGGTGGTCACTCAGGATATTGGAACATAAAAATGCATGGAGGTTTTATATTTATAAAACTTCTCCAGCTCCAGGATAGAGGTGGGTTCTCTTTTTGTGAAGTCAACAGGCAATAGAGTAATGCACATGTGCAGCGGGCAGTGCAACACGGAAGCCATCCTGAAAGCTAGAAAAGATTTTGGTTTTGAAATTCATTTGCATTTGTTGTGCCAATTTTCCCCAAATTAAGATTAGGCTCTGTCTAAATGAAAACCAACATAGCTTGCGCATGTCTATGAATGGATCCTTTCATCCCAAACATGCTGAGGTACTTCAGTTCTTCCACATATGTAAAATACTCTGTTTTGAATATGAATTTGTGTGGGATAAGTTTTTTTTTTTTTTTTTTTTTAAACAAAAAAAAATCTGGTTACAATTCATTGTGATACGTCTTTGTAACTTTTTGCAATGTCACAAATACATAACGTGTGCATATCTTCAACTGAGATTTCAGATAAACACAGGCAAGCATTGTCTCTTCATTTGATGAAATTGAAGACCTTCTGATGTGCTCAGGCAGCATTCCAAAGCTCAATCATGCAGGTAAGATTACAGGAAGCAAAACTTATTTTTGGTTGGAGGAGGTGCTTTCAAGAATTTCAGTGCAGTCTAATGGAACATTAGCACCTGAATGAGATTTAGCTTCACTTGTCCCGTCCAGCTTTCGCTCCTAGTTCATGTCTTGTTTAGTTCCTGTTTTATTTTGGCATTTCTTGTTGTGCGTTGTACTCACTTTCTGTCTCGGGTGTCTTTACATCCCCAATTAGTTTTTTTTAAAAATAAGAATTATGCCCCACTGTGTATATATACTCACCCCTTCCCTCATGTTCATTGTCCCAGATGGTCTTGTGTCTTCTCACCAGCGTTCCAGCCATTTCCCCCCAGCAGTGAGGTTTTTTTTTTTTTTTTTTTTTTTTTTAAACTTTGTGTTTCCTCATTGCTTTTGGATTCTTGATTGTCTTTTGCTTGCTACCCATGCTTTTGTTAGTTCTGGATTGCAGTTTTTCACAATGGTTCAGTTTGGATTAAAGCTTGCATTGTGTTCAGTTTTACATCAGTTGTCTATGTCTGCCCTTTGGGTCCTCTTGGGTCCATTCTTTAAATCACTAGGCAACGTACAGATATGGATATGTGTAAAGGACCATGTTTAAAGTGAACCAGAGAGAAGTGAATAAAATACAGCAATCCTATGGGAAGAAACTGTTCTTGGGTCTTTTGTTGTTTTCAGTTCTCTGCAGCGTCTATTAGAGTCGGGGCAGGTTGTGTCCAAGGTGTGATGGATCTACAGGGATGTTACCTGCCCATTTTCAAACTATGGACATGTGTATGTCCTGAATGGAAGGCAGATTGGCTCTAAAGACGTTCTCTGCAGTCCTGACTGTCTATTCCAGTCTGCCTCTGTCCTTTTTAGTGACGGATCGAAAGCAGACAGTAACTGAAGCGCAGACTGAATTATTGCAGTGCAGAATTAGATCAGCAGCTCTTGGGGATGGTTGAACTTCCTGAGTTGGTGTAAGAAGTACATCCTCTGCTGTACCTTTTAGCTGATTGTGGCTATGTTCATTTCAGATCCTGGGAGATTGTGGATTCAATAATCCTAAAGGTTTCTACAGTCAACACAGTGCTGTTGGGTATGGAGAGGGGACACAATGTAGATCCTAAAGTCCCCCATCATCTCCTTAGTTCTGAGTATGTTTAGTTGCAGCTCATATAACTACACCAGACAACCAGCTGTTCAACTTATCCCTTGTATGCAGATTCATTACTGTATGAGATGAAGCAGATGAACATTGTGTCGCCTGCAAACTTTAGGAATTTAACAGACAGACTTTCTGAGGTGCACCCAGAGATGCAATATGCTTGTCATAGTGTCTATTTACAGACATAAAGCTCAGTTAATGGATAATTCTCCAACTTTGTTTTCATCTCTCTCAACTTTGACAGCATTGTGCTCATACATGGCACGGAAGTTGCAAGAAAGTCAGGACAATGGCCACTAGCTTAGCTAGATTGTCTAATTACTCTGGCGTTGGTTTATCTGTTTGTCTGTCTGTCTGTTCGCAACATTATTCAAAAAGAGGCTAATGGATTTGGATGAAATTTTCAGGGAAGGTCAAAAATGGCACAAGGACCCAGTGATTAGATTTCGGCAGTGATGCTGCTTTTAATCTGGATCCACAGATTTGTTTAAGATTTCTGTATCATTGCGAGATAGCGTCATGGCATCACTGTAGGTATGACTACAAGTGAACACATCGTCAGCTCCCTGCTGATGATCACATGATTGTGATCCTACTAGAAATTGACCGCTGCGGATCACAAATTTTTAAAGATTTCATTTGTCGGAAATTACACGACTGAGCAGCCTTGCCGGAGTACTGTGCTCTCTGAGTGCTTTTCTTGTTTCTTAAAGGAATTATCTGTAACTCTATAACAAAGGAGGTAAAACATTAAGTTGCATTTTTTTGTTTGTTGCCCTCAGTTTCTCTCTTCAGAATAAATTAAACTAACCCTGGGGGTTTGTTTAAAACCTATATGGTTGTGTGACTGCTCATGTTCCTCGCCCTGCCTCACTTCTTCTTACGGATGTCCCTAAAACTATGAAAATGGTAGACCTGAGTTGTAATAAACCAAAATTATCCTTTACAGAAATTACGACAACAGTGATTAAAGTGTTTGCCAAGCTGCATGCTTGTGCATGGGGTGGGCTGCTGTTTGTGGCTGTTCATAGTAGTTGGTTGTATGCGTGCTTGTGTGTAATGCCGATGTTGGAGCTGGTGGAGCATTGCTGAATTAAGAGGCAGTCATAAAAACGCATACGTACAGAAACGCTGGAAGTTTGATTTTTCTGCATATCTACACAAACCAATCCCTCTTTCCACTATAATAGCACATTTTTACTTCAGTTCTATATAAGGCAACTTCACCTAGTAACTGCAGTCTGAGGATATGTGCAGCCCTGCAGCTACTCAGGCTGTTTGACCTACTGAACGTCAGCTCTGCTCTGCAGCATGAATGAGGAGCAGCAGTGGTCAGGACATGCAGTATTCTAAGCAATATGTTCTCTGCCGTTGCTCATTTGTCTCCTCTCAGTTGCACCTCCGTACAGTGGCCTAAAATTAAGAAGGATTTCATTAAGTCTCAACTTTTCATAGATTTTCCCTTCACTCTGACTGAGTCACTGACCCACTTAAGCTTAGTTCTTCCCCTACCAGCAAAAGCAAAGTGGCACGCTTCATCCCTTTATCTCTTCCCCCTCTCCCTCCCTCACTTTGTGTCCACTCTCTTCCTCTCCACGTGCAGGGCAGATGGTGCTTGACTCTTTTATCGGCTGCTGCTATTTGCAGAAACGTCTGAGGCTACTAGCACGCCAGCTTGTGTGTATGCAGATTTGCTTACTAACGGCCAGCCTGGCGGGATAAAAATGCCACACCGCGCGTTCTGGATATCTAGACGGCAGGATGGTAAATGGGTGGACGTCAGGTTGACTGCTCAGAACAGATGACCGAGTGACTGGCTCAGGCCTCCATAGTTGCACCACTGACACATATGGAACAGTTGTGATCTCACAGTTGGTATCATGATGAAAGACGAATCTAGTAGGAAACTGGAGCACATGCAGGTATTTGTGACTGTAAAGTTAATCCAAGAGAACACTTCATATGCCATTTATATTTTCCATTAAGCTCCCATGCACAGAGTATGAACTAGAAGTGCTGTGTTAAAAAAAATAGTTTATCATTAAATAAACTTGTGAAAAGAATGATACCTCTGTCATATCTTGGGTAGCTTAGCATAAAGACTGGAAAAAAGGGTGTTCTGTTCAAATGCAATCTAAATTTTTCGGCAGTGCAGTAATATGCAGTAAAAGCCTCTTGGATTGTTGAACGGACACAGTTTACACAATTAAAAAAGGGGCAAGGAACAGCAAACACAAAAATTCCAAACATTACAGCAGAGGATAAATTAATCCAGGGAAACATCCAGACAAAGCAGAGAAAAATGAGTTGTAGCTATACTAGGAGACTGTCTAGTTTTCTCTTAATTGTGTTCCTAAATTGGCCATATGTGAGTGATATATCAGTGTCGAAGGTTTCAGCAGCATTCTTCACTGCTAAAATACCTCCTTCTAAGCTACCATCCCAGGAAAGGAAAGCAGTAGTTTGACAAAGCAAAGACAAGAATATTACTGTCTGCCAGCCTGCAAAGGAAGATGCACTGTGGTACTCAACAGAGCTGACTACCACACCCAAATAATAAAGTTATTCAGTGGCAGTACCACCCATGAGGCCCTGAGATGAAAGCTCACGAGCAGCTACAAAAAGAAAGTCATAGACTGCTTAAAATAGGTGGAAAAAGAAAAGGCTTTAACTGCCCATCATACTACCGGCATTATCCTGGTGAAGACACACCATGCATATATGGATTTCCAAAATTAAACAAGGAAAGAATTCCAATCACATGTGTCATCCATCACTAACAACATTGCAAAACACATTGCAACTATCTTAGCACTGCTGGCTGGAAACACCACTTGTCCCATCCAGAACTCCACTGATTTTGCCATCAAGGTTCAAGAAGTGAAGCGCAGATGAAACCATGGTTTTATTTGATATCACGTCCCCCTTTTTTTTTACATGCATACCTACATCTGAGGTCAACAGCTGGGTCAAAATCAAAGCTCAAGAAATAGAAGCCTTCACGGAGCACATTAACTCGGTGGACGGTGACATGAAGTCCACAAGGGGAAGATGTTGTGGGACCAATATCTGCTGTTTGATTTCCATGACCAACTGGAACGAAAGCTAGAGGTCGTTAGAACCTTGAATGTCCCCTGTAGTGTTAGGGTTGGCACTAACCAGTTTTTTTGTTTGTATTATTACTAGTTCTGCTTTTCATTTTGTATTTGAATAAAATTTTTATTGTCGAAAAAAAAAGCCTTTTTTTGGGGGGCTTTTTCTTGAAGTAAAGATATGTGGGTTGAAATTGACCCCTAACACCATAGATGTTACTATAGCTAATAACATAAAAATGTTAAAAAAAAAAAAAAAAAAAAACATTTTTGAACATTTAAGAGCTGTGTTCTAATACCCCTCTGTCATAGTTGGGTAACATAGGAACCTTTAATTTAATTATATAATTTGACATCATTTGACATTTTTTTATATTGAAAATGAGGCGTAAGATGTCAAAAGAAAGTCCCAGGGGGTCACAAAAAATATCAAAACCAATCTTTTCATGGATAAGTAAACCTACCAAGGTAACCATTAGATAAGAATCAAATTGGATGATAAATAATTGTTTTTAGGGTATTTTATGGCTGATTTTAAACATGGGTTAAAACCGACCCATTAACATAAGAGATAGCAACAGAAAGCTAACACAAGAGGAAGGTTAAAGCACTGAGGAACTGTGGATACCCCTACTAAGAACAACAGGTGGAACAGCATTGCCATTCCATATATAGCTGGAGTACCTGAAAACTCAGAAGGATTTTCTATCCAAACACAGTATATCAGCAACAATCTGAGACAAAATTGATTCATTCCAATATTAAAACACCCAAACACTAGCTGAGCAACAATGCAATTCAATGCAACATGGAGCGCATAGACCAGTGCATATAGAGGAGACTAAAAAGATACACAAACACATGGCTCAACATGGGAATAATAGCTCATCAGGACAAGACTCGGCATCCACCTGCATCTGAAGGATAATTGACACTCCTTTGAGGACAGTAGTGTTCAAAATTTGGACGGAGAAGACAGCTGGTTTGAGAGAAGAGTGAATGAAGCCATCTATGTCAAACTGGAACAGTACCTTTAATGTAGTGTTAAGATGTAGTGTTAAGATCTCTGGCCAGAAAGTTTCACCATCATTAACATCTTGAGTCACTCCTGGCATAGCAGATTCACATCCTTTGTTGTGTAAACTGGCAGCTCCCTGACCATTATTGATGTTAGACCATCTGGTTTCACAACTATTCACACCTTGAGACAGATGAGTCCTGGTTCATTATTGGATCATTAGCCAGGTGAGTTGGAGTAACTTTATGCATCTAAAACTCTTCATCAGTCAGCTAGAACAGAAGATGTCTCTTGGATGAAGGTGAAACATCTTTAAGATCCTAAAAGAGAAGTCAATTTGCTTTTTACTTAAGTTCTTAGGAGAGTTTTCACATTGCATTTCTGCTCTACAGTATTGCCAACTTAAATCATTTTGGGGCCAGAAAAGACAGAACAGAAAAACTCAGTCTTGTGGTGCTGCAGGTCGAAATAGAATTTAAAAGAAAACTATATTATCTTTATCATTTCCACTATCAAAATGAGTAAAGTACCTCAGATGAGATTACAGTTGGTCAGAGTGTAGCTCACTGTGTCTGTGTTGTACATCAAAGTCCCTCCAAAGGAAAACAACAACCTCTTTTCCAATGCAATTATAGATTTAAAATCCATTTGTAAACCTGAAATTTGGAGCATGGCATCGAAAAGCCAGTTCAATTATTCATAGCCTCTGCTCCATTACTAAGCTTTTTCTAAAAACAGCGAACACACATGCGAGGAATGCCCTGATGCTGTTTCAGGGGGAAACCGAGTCACCGTCTCCCATAATGGAAACCAGCCTGATGACTAAGACCTTTTGAACCACATGTGGGTCCTTTAGTGGAAGCTGCGTCATTTCACAGAAGACTGATGGGCGATGGCAAAGCTCGGAAAGCCAAGCAATACATCCAAACACTCCATCCAATCATTATCCCTGCTCATTTACAACCATATGGACGTGGATCCAGCTCAAATTAAACTAGATTTAGTGGTGATCAAGTTGCCAATAAATGGTTTATAAAAAGAAGCTGGAGTGTAGACAAAGAAAGAAGATCAAAGCTCAGAAGTCCTAATGGTTATTTAACTCCACTACTCAACCAGCAAATTCAAACCCTTATTATTGTTAATTAAGGGAGAAGAAATGCTATATTGCTGCGAAGCGTCCAGTACAATTCGGTGAATGCAGCACAACTGATTTTGCAGCAGCATTATATTTCAAGATTAGATGCATTACTTTATCCTCTGGGGGGATTCTATAGCAGTTTGGTCAAAACAACAAAAGAGACACAAGGCTGTTAAATGAGTCATTAATCCCAAACTCAATGCACAAAAATGTCATTTTTCAAGATTAAATACACATTAAGCACATTACAGATTTAAAAATAAACATAATAATTGCCAGATAATCATGAAGTACTGTGGAAAATTTAGTACCCACGTAGCAACCAGTGATGCATAACTGCATAACAAAAAGTGGTAGCACTCATTAACTATTGTAGCCAGCAGGAATCAACATAGCTATGATCTGGAAACAAATGGTCAGTTTGAGAAATGAAGTATCAGCAAAGGTGTCATTTGACCATATGAGGGGCCTTATGTGTATTCTGAGGAAATTTCTTTTTTGCACATTTTTTAAATTAGAATTTATATGTGTAATTTGCACATCAGTTTATGATGAGAACACTGTTGTTTATTTCAGGAAAAAAATCATTTCTAGTACTTAGTGACAATTCAAAATTGTCACAGGTTTTTTTTATTTTTAAAGAAAAAGTCTGCCAATTCTGTCATGTTTTTATAGGGAGGGACAAATGCACGTTCTTGATATCAAGGGATGTATCTAGTGTGTCAACAACAAAAATAAAACTAGAGATTAAAAAAGGCCAGAATACAAAGTAGCTTTGAGAGGAGACTTTTAACATGACGCTGACATCTACAACTGCAGTTCCTCCATTTATTCTGCTTAACAGGTAATTAACACAATCCTCCTGTGAAATACAGTCAAAACCTAGTGTAGCTAAACAATAAAATGTCACAGGGGTATGCTAACTTATTACATAAAAAGAATAAGGACGCTTCTTGCATACATATTGTATATATTGATGCTGAATGAATATATATTTTGTAAAGAGAAAACATTGTTCTTACAGGGGTTGTCTTTCTTTGGTAAAACTTATTAATTATATGGTGCAATTATCGGGTTAGAAGTTAAAGATCTGGGCTTAATCCCCACAATTTCAAGATCCTACCATCATAGATATCCATTAACATAGTTGATCACTCTATTTACCAATTTCACAGCGTTGTTCACTAAGATTCAGTGAAAGGGGATTCAGTATAGGCTCTATATACCTACACAAATATACTATGAACTGTGCTCATTTGCTTCTGTTTGTTGGATGTTTTTGCGATGTGGTGGGGTGCGTTTTCCTGCGAGAATAGGCCATTGACATTTAGGATGGCCAACACCACTTAGTAACAACATGATCAATGTTATTCACTTCACGTGTCAGTGGTCATAGTGTTGTGACTGTGCGTATGAGGAGCACAAACTGGGTCTTTTGGACTCTTTCATTAACTTTTTCATTAATAGAAAATTCGAAACACCCTGTAATTAAAAGTACAGATTACATCAGTCTGTCACCCGATCGTCTCCAAACACAGCAAGGACGTGACATTGTTGGTACCGGTCTGCTCTGCTCCCTCCACAAGCTTAGGGTTCCACACACGTGTGCGGCTCATGCGGGGTCGTGATTGGCCGAGACGCGGCGCTACGTCCCGCCCCCTCAGGCTGTGCGTCACGACGGCGGATCCGCGGAGCTGCAGAGCGGAGCCGCACTGCACTCTGGACGGGGCGAGGCGGCAGCTGTCCCGGCGTGGCCTCTCATCCGTCATCGCAATGGGAATTAACGGCGCCCTGAGTCCGAACCGAGCCCTCGTCCACCTGAAAGCGGTCCAGCTGCTGGAGACACAGACTATGAAGCGCTGCAGTTCAGGCCGCTCACACAGCTTCTTCTCCTGAAACTGAGGAGGAGGAAGGAAGGAGGATGATGATGGTGGTGGTGGTAAGGATGAGGGGAAACATCTAGAGATGAGAAGTGTTCCTCAAGCAGACAACTTTGCTCGAAAATCATCGTTTTTGTGAACCAGGACGATGCCTGCCATGTGTGTGTCCGCAGTGGTGAGTTCATCCCATTTTCATTCAGCTCCCGGCTTGTTTTTGATTCTTTATTCTAAGGACTCATGAGGCAGGTTCTCCATTTAAAGGGCCAGTGCCTGTTTTTTTCCCCCTCTGACTTTTCACTAAATAAAGTTAACATAATATTGCACAACTTTGACAGTTAAATAATTTCTAGGAAAGGGTTTTTTCGGGTTTTTTTTTTTTTGCTAAAATTTTGACAGCTCAGGAATGTTTCATTAAATCCATTCTGGGTGAACAACCCAAAAGAGACTCCAGTAGAAGCATGGAATAAGAAAAGACACTGGGCAACCTATTGTTTACCAACTGAACAGCTGGAAGTGGTGTTTTAATTGCTGACTCTTTGTCGCAATGACGGGGAGGCATAGTTACACAGGTTTTTGGGTGACAAAACCAAATAAAGAAAAAGATAGATTTTTTGGGGGAAATTTGATGTGTTTTGGCATAGACTTGAATATAATACCCTTTTTTAACACATTAAAAGGTTCATAATATTATGATCATAACTTAAATGTCACTGATGGACAGGAATTGATTGATTTTCATGCCAGTAAACTTGATCAGACCAGTGATATGTTGAATAAACTGTAGTATATAGAGGCTCCAATCAGATAATTCTTTGTCTTTGTCTCCTCATAAGCAGGAAGCCTGCAGCTGACTGTAGGTGATGTTGACTTGTACAAAGACTGACGTGAAGTCATGTTTTTAGTGACATTTTTATGGTATTCAGAGACTTGTGTTTGATTTACTTTGGTTTTTAAACAGGGTAATAGTAATTACCATGGGAAAAAATGTAACTTTTGATTTATAAAGTTTGTTTAAGGCAACATATTCATTTTTACAAACTATTTTATTGTTTAAAATCAGAATAAGAATTGCTTTACTGCCGTTCAGAATACAGTTGTAGAACAGGGGTTAATAACAATGCAACATTGGAAGTTCAAAGTATCTGCTGTCCTGGTTTACTGCATCTAACTACAGGTGATGTTAGAAGTTTGTTCTTTTTTTGGGAGGACTGAACCACAGTTTCCTCTTCTACATATTGGAACTTCTAGTCAAAGGTCTGCGTGATGTTCATTTTCTCATTTAATTATGTCCACGAGAGCTGATCTGTGTGGATGGTCCACTTGCAGCTGTTAATTACTGACCAAACACTGTCAGCTGTTCTGTCTGTGTCTGTATTTGGACTATTTCTGCACTTCACCTTGAAGTTCTGCCACCAAACCTGAAGGGTCCCTGTAAAAATAATAACATTCAGGTTGGGTTTGGTCTGACTTGTTTCATAAAGCTTCGACTGTCGTCTGTCATATGCTGCAAGTTGATGCACTTTGCCAAGTGGAAACAGGAGAGCAGACAGTTAGTCAATGTATTGCATTAGCCTGGCAAGCTGATGGTCAGTTATGCATGAGATCAAACAAAGGTCTGTGTCAGGTTTGGGTTTTTAAAGTTGGATTAAAAATGCTGAAGAGGCAGGTGAGCTTTTTTTAACAGCAGACATTTAGAAATCCAGCAAAGGTGTAAATGACACTAGCGCTGGCTGGATTCTGTTTAGGAGAGAACTGCTGTTGATGTTATTAGTAACACTTGTGCTTTTCACACCATGAGATGGCAAAATGTTTGCTGTGGAAAAAAACGAGACTTGGGATGAACAATATTGAGAAAAACTGACTTTATGATATTTAGTTTTTTCTAGTATACATGTATAACAACATGAAAACATAGAGGGTTTTTCACTAGATGACTTTAATGACTATCCAGTCATCTTGTAGGGGAGTGTATCTGCATCAATACATACATATATATATATATATATATATATATATATATATATATATATATATATATATATATATATATATACGTTAAAAGCTAAAAAAGGCATTTAAAACATTTCGTTTGTGGTGAAACGCAGACATAGGATATCATTTTGTCTCTTTGAAAGACATTTAGATCTGGCTTTGTACTCATCATACAGAGCTTTGTAGTCATTATTTAAACAGATAAACCCTCATGTAGAGCAAGACTATTGTACGTACACACAGTGCAATGTAGATGCTGAAGCATTATATTCTGTAACCTTATCAAAGACTGCTGTGTTGTTAGCATGTGCTTTGATGCATCCATCAGAAACTCTTTTCTTGACATAAAACAAGCTATCATGCTAATTGCTAATCTTAGTTTACACAGTAAATACAAATCTTGCAGCAAGGATGCCAGAAATAATCGATTAAAAAATGGTGAAGTACGGTAATATTCAAAAACTGAAACAAATGTAAAAATTCCAGCAAATATCTATAAAATAATAATATTTTCAGTTGATTTAAATACAATAAATCAGTGTAATTTTTTGGATGCACATTATATAAGAACTGATTACTACCGTATTGGCCCGAATATAAGACGCCCCTGATTATAAGACGACCCCCTCTTTGTTTGAAAAAATACTTTTTGAACACCAAATTAATTTTTATACAGAAAATAATTACAGTACATCTGAAACAAATGATTAGAACAATATATTTGAGAGAAAAAGCATGTTATTTTGCCTCATTCAAATCTTAATATCTGAACATTTAAATATGTAAACTAAAGTGCAATCACATTCGTAAATGAACGCTTCAATGATATCTGGCGCCATCTAGCGTCGTGAATGGGTATAATGTTTCGACCCCGAATATAAGACGACCCCCACTTTTTCAGTCTTATTTCAATGCAAAAAACACCGTCTTATATTCGGGCCAATACGGTATTTGTAAAAAAATTTATTTTGATGTGAATTTTTTTGGTATTTTTTTTTACAGTCAACAATTTAACAAAGCAGGAAAATCTGAAAGAAAATCATTTAAATCAATTTTCAATCCTTAATATACATACTTTTCTGTCAAAAAAAGGCAAATATATGAATAAAAAAATAAATACAGATTATTGATTTGGACATTATTTCCCCTGTTTTTTCAGTCAAAATTTAACCTTATAGTTAGTAGTTTTTTGCGTGTGACTTTACTAGATATCTGTATTTTGATAAATCAGAGAACATTTGTAAAATTAAAGTACAAAAATGTATTTACCATTTTAAAATTTTTAATAAACATAATTTTTTCTTTTAAAAAATATAAAATATCTGCAAAATAAATTAAAGACAAATGAAATACATATGATGTAAATACAGTAAAATGAATCAATATCTGTGATTTTACTGGTGGTTATCTTTAATTTAACCAAACAGGAAAATTTTTGTATAATTGCAGTAAATCGTTAAAAAAATTAAAAAGTAAGAGTTATTTAATTTCCTTAAACAAATACATTTTAAGTTTAAATCTATTTAAAATATCTTCATGCTTTACTGTATAGGTGTATTTCATTATTTTGCTTGGCAGGCTTCTTAAATGTACAAAACATGCAATATTTACTGTATAACTCTCAGCAATTTACTATAAAGACATCCCAAACGTCTGCAAGTTTGATTTCCACAGAGCATGATCTCACTTCTTCCCACAGTGCTCGCGGCTTCAATCATTAGCAGTAAACTCGAAACATCAACACAAATAATCATCACCGGCTATTGTCGGTGATAAATTTGGCGCGACTGAGTCCAAACAGCGTCTCTCTCTCTGGGCTGAAATGAGCTGCGACTGTGGTGGAGGATGACACGAGGACACACAGCAACAGGTGCGGCCTGGACGAGTGTGTGTTTGTGTGTGTGCGTGGTGGAAGTGTGCGCAGGAGTGCACGTGTGTGTTTATGCAGAGCGTTCGTCTGCCAATGTGTGCATGTCTGCGCATGCATATCTCCGTGCGAGAGGTGGGCCCGTCTTTAATTGGACAGTAATTACAGCTTAATGTCTGCTGCCACAAACATCCCACCCATGTATGTGCACACCTCCTTATGTAACACACATGCTCCAGCACACACACACGCACACACATGCACGCACATGCACACACAAACCTAAACAGTAGGCTGATTGTTTCTGTCAAGGCTCACTATGTACAGTTAATAAAGTCATTCCTGTAAACCTGCACAATTTCTAACAGAAATACAACATTGACGCACTTGAAACTCCATCGGTCACATCTGCTTCTTACTCTGTGGTAACATTTGTGTGCATTAATCACAAGTTGTGTCACAGGATAAGACTGTGTTTGGTTTGTTAAGCAGTACAACGGTTTCTTTAAGGTTGCCGGTATTGCAGACAAACAGACTGACAGGCTGGATGTAGTGTTGGCACGCAGCCTGTTTGTCCATGTGCATGTCGCAAGCTTATTTTAGGATGTTAGGAAATGTAAAGATGCTTAAAGGTGTTTGTGTCCGTTGTCCATATTGAGTTACAGGTGTGTGGGATCATTTGTCCTTTGTGTCTTTGATGCTTTGTACTGTAGTCTCAAAATTTAAGCATGAAATAAAAGTCCTGCATATAGAAAAAGAACATTAAATTCATTTTTTTCCCTCAACGTAAGTCATCTAAAGGGACTTCACATTGTAAGTTTAAGGTCATTCTATTATAGAGAGACCCCAACAAACCCAAAAGTTGTCTTTGAACAGCCATTTGGCAAGAGAGGAAACAAAAAAATATCTCTTTTAACAGGAAGAAACCTCTGGTAGAACCAGGCCCAGAGAGAGCAGACATGTGCCACAACTGGTTAGGGTGACGGTAAACAAAAGAAAAACAACTGAGAAGGAAACTGACGAACAACACATATGATAACAATAAACACTGGGGAAGTTGGCAAGGCCAGTAACCGCAGAACACACGCAGCTCTGGAGATACCTGCAGAGAGGGCAAAACACAAACCACGAGTAAGTATTTAAGAATGAAAAGTCATCTAGCTTGCAGGTTTGCAGCAAGATGCACAAAAACATTTAGCCAGGAAGCACTTCCAACGCCCTCTTTCGGAAATTCTAGTAGAGCAACATTGAACAAATAAGCAGCTCTCCCACAAACAACTGGGATCTGACATCAGGTAATGCACTGATGGTTAAAAATGTGGTGCATATGGGGGAAAAAAAACCCTCTATAAATACTCCCTCTTTCACTGCTGCGTAACATACCGTCTCCGTTCCTCTGACGGAGTCTATCTTGATGTACATGCAGAGACCGTGCTGCTCTGTGCCACAGAAAACAACCGCCATGTGATTCGCTCTGCGTCCAACCGTGGCGGCTCATCACGCGTCAGAAATGTTCAGACAAACCGACTGGTTCATGACAAGAACAGGGAAGTGAAGGAGAGGTGGTTCAGGCTCAGTCATCTGTCACCTACCAGAGATCTGACCCATCAGCTCTGCTTCCGCTCGGAAGCTTGCGAGCCGACTGCGTGGCTGAGCGTGTCACCTCCGCATCTCCTTTGGAGATAGAATTACAGGGTGCTCTGCTCAGGGAGTCGCAAAGTCGGGGGGTTGAGAGGGTGTTTTTTTTTCATTGAGTGACTGCTTGTATGTGTGTGTGTTTGGGTGTGTGTGTGGTGGGTGGGTGTGATTATAACAGGAACTGGCTCTGCAGTGGTGGTGCAGTGGTGCCACGCTGTTGCTTACATGATGTAAACAAGAGCCTGACTGAACGCCGACTCCACCCTCAGATCTCTGCCTTCGCCCTCTGCTTTGTCCTCTGCTCACAGAGGAATCAGCTGAAGGTTCAGCAGTCTAAAAGTAACAATGTGGGGAAAAAAACTGCCACCTAATACCTGCATATATATATATATATATATAGTATATTTAAATGTGTGTGTTTAGATTATGCTAGATCTTGAGTTGATAATTAGAATTTAGATCACCTTGAGAGAACGTGAACTGTATTGTATATTTAAAAGTCTATTTAAATTTGATATCATATTCATTAAATTGAATTATTAAATTAAATGTCAAAACCGATCAAAATAGATACAAAAATAGGTACATTGTTAACTTTTTCAACACATTTGATCCTCTTTGAAGCAGTGCTTCCAAATATAGATGATAGACAAATTACACATAAAATTTACATTTTGTTGCCATTTTCATACTTTAAGTAAAAAGACAGATTAGTCAAATTTATCATACCATCAACTCCATAATATTTGAATCAATGCCTGACAATAAGGCACATGCAACCTGTTTTATTTAAATCTCTAACGTCCAGGGTCTGGTGTTCCTTTTGCAATTAAAGGGTGTGGTATCACAACATCCTACCCAGTCTCCACAAAATTAGGTGAACTCCACTCATTGACCAAACAGTTGCTTTCTTTTCTTTCTTTCTTCTATTTTGCAGTTAGCCATTTTTAGTTTAGCAAGTGGTAGCAAAGTAACAGGTCTGCAAGGTGGCAACTTCACAAGACCATAAGTTGAGAAGATGAAAAACCTTTAATGCCAAGGATCTAAAGAGCTTCCCAGGGTCTTCAGAAAAATAGTTAAGCATACCTACAAGTCTGGAAAAGGGTTTAGAAAGATCTGGATAAGTCTTTTTCACCGCGAGAAACTTCTACAAATGGTGCTAATTTTAAAAGACCAAAACTTTGTCCAGGACTAACCACTTTAGCAAATTCAATGAAAGAGCAGATGCAGAAGTGTCCACAAACCCCCAAATTTCTGTATCTTAGCTGTAGGTGGCTCTGTAACTGTTGGTGTAAGAGATTGCACAGATTTGGAGGCATGGGAGACATGCCCAGACAATGCTTCTGCTATTGAGAAGGGGCATTAGGGCAGTTTGCTAGTAAGCGTACATGCAAAGAGGTGACCATTTGGGATAATGAGCTTGCTGTGTTTGTCGGGAAGAACTTAGTACCTTCTGTGAAGCATTGTGATGGAAGCGTGGAGCTTGCAGTCATTGATTAGGATATGAATTCTGCATTGTATCAAGGAATACTTGAAGATACTGTGAGGTCTGCTGTCCAGAAGTGGACCTTGTCACAGGATAATGATCCAAAGAACACCAAAACCCACTAAGGAATGACTAAAAAAGAAGATAAATGGAGGGTTATGGATTTGCCAAGTCAAAATTGAGATTTGAATCCAATTGAAATATTGCAGAGGAATTTAAAAAGGGCAGTACATGCATAAAACACTCAAACATCTTGCAGCCAAAGGGATTTTGCATGGAAGAATGGTGTGAAATTTCAGCAAGCCAATGTCAGAGATGGTGGACACTAGGGCAAAACTAGTATAAGAAGTTATATTTGCTAAAGTGGTCAGTGCTAGCTTTGCTGTATTTATTTTTTCCACACAAGAAAATTACATTTGTTGATATTTTTGTTGAATAAACGACTGAGAAAGCATTTTCTTTCTAATGGTGTTGTTCAACTATATCACCTTAATTTGTAAGTACTATATGAAAGAGGTTCATCTAGGTCAAAAAAGTCAACAATTTCCATGAGATGTACTTAATTTTGTTGTCTGTATTAATCATGCCGTGGATGTTATGGCAAGTTGGAAACTTGCAATTATGATACCTCTAATAAGCGCATCAGAAATCCTGGATTTTGGATACCAATGTCGGTTCAACTTCACACTTCCAGTATTATGTTTCTGCTTCTCTAAAATTGAAGCCTCCAATTCCAAAGGTGACTCTGATGGCATCACTATGACATCAACAGAGTCAGTTTGTACAAAGCTGGTAAACTGATCTTCATTTGTAAAATTGGTGGAGTGCTCCTTTGGCTGTACATGATAAATGAGTGAAGAAGGCAAAACAAAGTTGTGGTTGTGTGTTCTAAAACGATACGATTAGGGGAAGCTACGGAAGGTTTCCGTCCTTGTTGCTGCACCAGTTCATGCTGGTTTGGTTCCACAGTGGTTGCGTGACCAACAGATCAGTTGGCAGTGACAGGGCCTGGAAGTGAACAGGAATAATGATTGCTAAGTTCTTGTCCCGTCAGCATGTGCGTGGCTCTTTGATTGGCTGTGCAGATGAAGTAGTTTATGGGCAGTGCAGGAAGACAGAGAAAATTTGGCATAATAACAGGAGTTGGCATCGTGCATCGCTGATCTGCAGAGGTGTCTATGTAGAAGCTCCAGACAGTGTCCCTCTGCTGTGTGTGTTTGTGTGTGTTAGCATTAGCAAAGTGCCAGCACTGCACTTTGTTTTCTCTTCTGCTTTTTGTGTCTTTGTTGGCAGTGCGTATTCTTAATGGCAAACAGGAAATGTAACACTGTTGGTTTGCATCTCAATGCAAGAAGGGGGCAGATGCTTAAGGAGATTGTTGACCACAGAAGAACACACAATAAACCAAATGTGAGGCTGTGTTACTGCTTTTCTTGTCTGACATGCTGAATAGCAGCCGCTGCAGTAGTTGTCTTCATTGGCTTAAAACCAAAGCTGCAAACGTAGCAGGGTCATCTGAAGTCAGTCTGCTCCTCTACCAGCTTTATCACAAGCCAGTCACTCAGAATAATAACTCAGTGAAAAAACTCGCCATAGTATGACATTAATCCCACTTGCGTGAAATGGCATTGTGCAAAGTCACAAGAAATAGGTGTGACTTCAGGCACTGACAAGAAAAAAAATGGATTAATAATTAAGTATCTACTTTTATTTCGTCATCTAGATTGAGTTTCTTGGTAACTGTAGTAATCCAGCTGACTTTAGAGCTAACCAATTCACATAAGAAAAAAAAAACACAGGTTTAAAATGTGCTTTGGGCTTTTGCATATGAGGGAATATTATGCAAACATTTTGCCAGGTGAAGAAGGTGGTTTTACTGTTACTCATCAATCATTCTGGACAACATTCAACGCATGTGAGGACCCATTCTGCTGTTAGGTTTGCATTTCTTTTGAAAGTGGAAGCTACACTGTAAAAAAAAATAATGTTACAAAAACTATTTTAAAAAATGCTGAAAAACTGACAGCTAAAATATGCAAAAAAAAAAAAAGTGAATTACTGTAATGTTCAAAAACAATAGCAAATATCACCAGAATAAAGATATTCTTGGATGATAACAGGGTAATTTTATGGTCACGCCTCGTAACAGAACAGAGAATACGTAAAAAATACATATTCAGTCAACATGTAAAAAGCGACACCAGAAAGCCCTCATTCTAATACCAGCATTGAGCAACACACCTCAGCTATGATAATGTTGGTGGCATGCTGTTTCAATAATACAATTCCACAAACAAGCAGGAGTCACGGGGAACCTAAGCATTGTGTCCTGTAACAAGCAGAATGTTCCCATTTGCTGCATCGCACGCTTCCTACCAGAGTTTTTCACTTTGAACATGAATGAACGCATTGATATTACTGATGCACCAGGGCCGCATGTCCAGAACATGCTCTGATGTTTATGGAGGAGGTTCCGGGAATGAAAACAAAGAAGCGAATGGGCGGTGCGGTGAAAGGGCAACAGAGCGCCAGAAGAATGGACAGCATTATCCTTATTAGCTAGAATCATGAAATCAGTTTGTCTTGTTTTGACTATTACTACACATCAAAACATCTTCTGTATGCATGTTTATGGGCGCCAGACTGCTTTATGTGATGTCCTGCTGCTACATTGCAGCGACTCTAAATGGATGCTTCTGGCTCCTTTGAAGATTTGGATCTTAGCTCACGGTTGACAAACACTCACATGCGTCATCAGCTAAATTCTCCCCTCAGTGCATCGCTTCAAACCCACCAGCCCTGTTCGTGCTGCACACACACATGCGGGCTGCTAATCTCCACTCGCATTTTGTTTGAGTGCACAACACTCTGCAGGGGTAGAACACACTCACAACACACATTTTTTGCATGCACATCCACAGTCCTGCCTCCATCTCTGTCTGGGTTTATCTCCGTCTCTTACTGTGTGAGTCCTCGGATCCCACTTTTCTCAGTGCTTCTCCTCCCTGTTGTGACACAGTAGCAGGCTGATGCTGCATGAAGTTGAAGGTCGCACTTAGTTTTTCTTCTCCAGCCTGTGTTACACTTATGCCGGCAGCAGACTACATGGTAATTTCGTTTTACAGGATGTTCTCTGTGTTGAGTTCAGTGTTTTGGATGATCATAGTGTCAAACTTTATAGCCGTGGAAGACTGCAACTTTGATCTGCATGCATATAGGCAATGCTAGGTGGGATTCGCGCTCCGTCTGTTACTGAATAGACCTACCAGGCACAGCGGTTAAGGGGTCATGATCACCACAGATAGATGCAAAGTGACTACAAACAGACTGCTTCAGTTTGGGCGTTTTGCTGCTATTTAAGGGGGAGGCCTTGGACTGAGGCACAAAAGGTTACAGCCAAATGATAACAGGTTCACTGATATAGAATAAAACACCATCCCCGAGTTCGACACAGAAACATGCTGATATTGGTGGTATCATTAATATGCAGAAGTTGTCAGACTACTAGAGAGAAAGCAAATAAATACTAATGATTGTGGGACATCACAGATGGCATTTTGGGCATCTTTCACTCTGACACAGGAGAGGACGAATAACTGTCTGTGCCAAAGCTCGTTTTCATTCCCATCACCACATTTTTGGACTGTTATCCTGGAAACAAACTCACAGACTGAGAAATACTTACTGTAAGTAAGTATGTATGTATGACCACCTGACCATATAACCATATGATGTACATATAGTGGCCACACACACAATATGTATGTACTATATACTATACGTGACCACATAATGATCTTATCGTGGAAAAAGACTGCAGTCATGTTGAAGTAGGAAATTGTAAAGTACTGTCAGCCTCCCAGCATTGCCTGGTATTACTGCACTGACATAACTCAGATTGTGTGTGTAAACCGAGACGTGTGGGTGATTCCCCTAAGCCCAGTGTGATGTCGGCTTCCCAGCAGAGGTGAGAGGGGAGCCAGAGGAAACAAAAAACACAAGGAAGGCTCCTTGTGTGTCTTTTAAACTGTCTATAAACTGAATGTGCAACGTCCGACTCAACTTAAGAGGGATGGGATGAGTCAGTGGAGTGAGTAAGGGAAGTGACGTTGGTTTTAATGGGACGCTAAATTAGGTTTTTTTCAAAATCAGAACTTACCAAAGCTGTGTCATGCACTGGGAGATTACATGACAGCATAAGGTGTATTGAATATTGAAACGTTCTATAATCGTGTAGTGTAACAGGACACACAGTCATGTCTTCCTGCCCATCCAGGAAGGTTTCAGGCCAAATTATTATGCAGTGACTAAACTGAAACTGGTGTCAGATTTGCCTGAATGTGTAAGAACTTACTCAGAGAGATTTAAAATGGATGATTTCATGCTTTGTGGGCCCAAATTAGTGACTTATTCAGCTTACAAAGCAAACATTAAAAATGCAACAGCATGAACAGGAGTCTCAGTTGAGTTGAGATGAAGATCGTTTGTCCATCCATCCATTCATCCATACATACATCTGTGCAAAAAGCCATTTGCTTCAATTTATGTAAAAATCAAACTGTATTTTATAAGTAACACATTTTTTTCTCTTACTCCTTGCATATGTTCAGGGTTTGGACAAATTCTTGGTGCCTCCCAAAGAGCTTTTAGGCCGCACCAAAGAAAAATCAATAGCACAATAAAATTAACAATTACATTTTTTAAAAAGGTTTGTTTATTTGGGTTTCATTCATTCAAGCGCAATAGACATTTTTGTTTGTCAAAAGGTCAGAAATCACCCCAGTCACTGTTTAAAGGTCATTTGTGGCTGCCTACTAACTTTGCCACTAGCTGTTAGCGTAGCCTTAGCCACTGTGGAAATGGCTCCTTTAAGCCAAGCCGATATAAGGCCATGGCTGTGCTTTCTGTTAATTTTTTTTGATGGTTGTGTGTCTGCTGTCAGTTGCAACAGAGTATAAAAGCTATTCAGACTTCAGAAAGATGTTATAGTGTTCCAGATAGCGCTAGTTGCGGCTTAGAGGCACAGGAAACCTCTTACTGATCGTACTTTCCACCTGCACCACTTCCAAATATGCTCTCTGTCTCTGCGTTAACAAATTGGCTATTTTGGCATGTAATAGCCAATCAGATAAAAAAACGATACCAATAATGTAAAAGTGCCAAATATCAGCCTCTATATTTAGCTAGGCCGTCACTAGTCAGTACGCTGTTTTTGTTTCAAACTTTGTGTAAGAATGGGGCAGCCTCCAGCTCTTGGTGGCCAGACTTGTTGCATTCACATCCTCACTAGAATATCTTTAAGAACTATTGATACTTCTAGTGTTTGTACTAAAGACTGCTTATGTCCTCCTCTCAGTTCTTATGTACAGTGGTGGCAGACATCTCAGCCCGGGTTTTGACCACCACCAGCCCAGACAACCAGCCTGTCCTGTCTCCCCGCCACTATCAGCACACCGACCGAGACTCGGGCACCCAGCTGGTCTGCGACAAGTGTCCGGCAGGAACCTACGTCTCCGTCCACTGCTCTCCAACAGCTGTGAGGGAGTGCAGCCCCTGTCCCCAGGGCACCTTCACACGGCGGGAGAACGGGGTCGAACAATGCCATCGCTGTCGGGCTCCATGCCCCGTAGGCTTCCTTGAGAAAACTGCCTGCATGGCCACGCAGGACCGAGTCTGCACATGTCCGCCCAACAGCTTCCTGTCGGGGGACAATGGTGCCGAGTGTAAACCCCACTCGCTGTGCCCTCCGGGGACCAGGGTGAAAAAGCGGGGCAGCGAAATGGAGGATGTACTCTGCAAGCCATGCACCAAGGGGACTTTTTCAGACGTGGAGTCGAGTGCGCTGAAGTGCCGAAATCACACGGACTGCCAAGCTCAGGGGCTGGTGCTGCTCACGGCAGGGACTAGAGTGACTGACAATGTCTGTGGACCATCTTTTACAGCATCGGTCTCCCCAACCCCTAAACTGGTTGTACCTGCAGAGGAACCCTGGCATTCCTCAGCTTCTCCAGCACCACTGACTGGACATGCTCAGAAAGGTGAGAGTGGGGGTCCCGTTTCTCTATGTCGTTTTCTGTATAGTTGTGTATAGTATATTTTAATTTATATAGATTTTATGTAGATTTTCATAGTAGCTTTGGCAAAGACTATAGCAGTGTGTTTCTGTTACAACAAGAGAGAAATGGATCACGTTATAACATTGAAAAGTTTGCTGTTACAATATGATATTTTTTGCATTTACAGCAAGATAAATTCATGTTCTAACAAGATAGCCTTACATTATTATGACGTACAAACTTCCTCATGTTGAATCATGATATCTTAGAATATGAAACTAGTGTTTGAATGAGTTGATCAATGATTTGACAATTTGATCAAGTTCACTTCATGCCTGGAGTGGGGCATTGTGAGATTCTACTTTTATTAAACATAATGGGTGACATTGTGAAAAGTGTGCATACACAAAAAAGGATTTTAAAATGCAAGGGATTGTACATATAAAAATGAGTCTAATCCTCTAGAGATAACATAATTTCCTATTAATCTTCTGATTAGCGTTCCATTAATACATGACTTATCACATTATCATCTATCGTGTTCAATAACACCAGAATTCTGCCATGTCTAAACCCAAGCATGAATTAATCGGATCCCACAAATGATCAATTTTCCCTCAATTTATCTGCACTTGGCTCACTACAGTACAAGTTTTCATGTGATAAGTTTATATGTCATAACGGCGTGAAAAAGTCTTATTATAGCACGAATACATCTCGTCTTATCGGTAAAGTTTTCACCTTATAACATGAAACTGATGGCAATATGCTTCTATAGTTATACAGTCCTATTAGAGAGACAATGTGGAGAAAGAGAGCAGGGTAATAGGAGGCACAACTTGACGGCAATTGTGCACATGTGATATAAACTACTGTTCTTGGGTTGCACTCATTCATCTTGATATTAATCTTTAGTTTACCCCATGTCCTGCAAATTTATGTCCTTCAAAAAGAGACAATAAAAAAAAAACGCTCAATCTGATTTTTCTTACATTCTCTACAACAGAGAACTTTTGGGTCATTCTGCCTCAATTCACTGAATCCCCCATGCCTGACCATCTTCAATTTGACTGATATCTTGTTCAAAAGTGGTAGATATTGTTTGGGTTAACCATGTGTACAATCTGGGATTATAGGTAACGTTAGATTTGAGATAAAAATTCTTAAAGAGGGTGGGGCAATGCCCGATTTTTGCATTGTTTTCTTTGCGCCAATCAGTGGAGCAATGTTTGAAGTGCCATAACTTGAGGAATAATGTCGTCAGAGTCCTGAAATGTTGTAGGTTCATTGATACGTACATATAGTCTTTGATGGAACAACCAATGGTACAAAAGTTTCTGTCGACTCCAATATTCCACCTACCATAAATCCACAAGATATTTCATCCCCCCCTGTGATTGGCACCAATAGGAGCTTTAAAAACGGTGATAATGGAGTAGGGTGCCAGTCAGGCACAAATTTTCTGAGAAAAAAATTATTGAAATGACATTTTTTGCATTTATGACCAATATTAGGACAAGCAATTAGCATGTATGATAGGTGAAACCACACCAAAAGCAAAGTCATGGTTTTGCATCTCGTAGTGTTTCAAATAATTTTATGAGAAGTGGCACCGTGAGCGAGCATGTACAAAAAACATCAGACAAATATGAGATGGTCAGGTGTGAACTTTATTTAAAATTTGGTAAAATGAGGTGGAATGACTCTTTTACTTTAAAATGAGACTTTTTTGGTTTTCTGGTTTAATAATATTAAAGCCATTGCCACCTCTTCTGTCTGTTATTTCTTTGGTTGTTGTAGCAGCATTTTTTTCCCCCTGTGGGAATCCTCAAAGAGAAGGACATCTGTTGACAGGGAAACAAACTGGTGGCTGCTCCCTATCTCAGGAATGCTACTATTTGTGGACAGGAGGAGTTATGGGGCATTTCTGTCTTCTTCCTCTACCAGCCTTTTTCAAAAGAGGATGTGAAAAATCCTTCCTTCCCTCCGTTTCCCTTTTGTCTCTTCTTCCCTCATCTGTCTCTATGTCAGTCAGTCTGCCGGCCATTTCTCAGAATCAACCATCCATAGCCATTGTACAACTCCTCCCCACTGGGACCCCCCTCCCACACCTATAATACTGTCACTGCTGTTTGGGTTGGCATGAGATCGATGGCCTCTCAGCCAGTTAATCTGACCCCGTCTGCACTGTAAGAGGAAGGAAGGAAGGCAAAAAAAGCAGAGAATGAGTTGTAATGTACATGTACCAAAGTGTCTCAGTACGATGAGAACAGCGGTGATAAAAGTCGACCTGCACCCATTTTGACTTTATGTAATTCAACATGCACAAAGACGGTGAAGTTACATCACAAACCTCCTAACAACCATGAACGTCTAGTCGACAGTTTGCTTTGAATGTTTAAATCCATAAAAACTAGATGTAGGAAAAGCAGGTACCTTTTTCTGGTAATAAATGACCAGAGCTGGACTTGGTGGTAAATACTCATTTATCATGGTGGAATGGGATTCGCTTTAAACTATGTTCTATCTAGCTTGATAAAAGACAAAAAACTATTCCTGTATTTTAATTTCCTTTTAATAACTACCAAGAAATCTTTAAACTCTTAGAATATATACATTTTTTTGTTTGTTATTTTTCAAACATAAGTTATATATTTAGCATTACATGTGAGTATGCAACATTTGCTAATTAGTACTGAAGAGAAAGCAGATGATCAGAAAGGCAGTGACTGTATTGAGATTTGCTCTTTAGCCAAAGTATCGGACAAGATTGAATTTTAAAATCTGTAGAGTTCATCTTCCAAGGTCCATAACTCTCTCTACCAAACGTTATGGCAATTGTCCAATAGATATTTCAATATGAAGGACCAACTGATGGATATTTCTAAGGCCTTGCTGCTAAGAAGGTTAACAAAACAAACAGACTCTCACACAATTTTGCAGCTTAACAAAAGACCAATATTTTACTAACACCGTAAGGAAACTTTGTTTTCAACATTTGAAGTGTATTGTTGTGTGAGAAAAACAGTGTACATGCATTTATTGACTGATTAGTATGCATCAGCCTTTCATGTCATGCTGTAATGGTATTCGTATCAACAAAGAGCCAACAAATTAGAAGGTTGATGTTTTGGGAGATTCACGTGTTTAGTGTCCTTCTCATTTTTTATTTATTCTGCATTTGCTATTAAGATAAAGACATTTAGCAAGACCATTTCATTGTATAAATCTTTAGTTGTATGTAAACTCAAATATTCACAGTCATTGTTCCTCGTAGTAAGGACTTTTGCTGCAGCTGCCAGGGGGTACGTTGCAATACCTGAAAATCTTGTGTACCCTCTAAAAAGTTGACTGCGTATGTTAAATAGTTTTTGACGTCAGCCAAAATATCAGCATTAATTTGGGGATTAGACTTGCACCTGTGAACCTGTCTGCTGGTAAGAGGATAAGAGGGATTTAGACCATTCAGGTGACAATTCTAAAAACATTCAGCAGCCCATTCATGATTATGTAACACCAATCCCATTAGCAGCAGCACACAGGCACTAAGGGAGCTGTTAGCGGTCACAGTGATAATCAATAGAGGGAAAATGACGCACTAATATTGATTAGTTTGTTCCCTTGTTGGAAAAACACCATCACCGTGCACATAATCCTAATTGTCATTTCTCGTTTACAGAGATTTGTTTGTTTGTTAGAGCATTGGACCAATTACCTTTCCGTTTTTTTTTTGTTTTGGTTTGGTTTTTTTTTCAGTTTTTCTCTATTGATAAGACACTGTTCCTGAAAAATAGCACACATTTCCCAAAACACTGCACCCTATTTTCTTTATTAGGGCACAGTTCGCGAAGCACTGCACACTTGGGTCAAAAGCGCGCTTCATTGTCAAAATTTGAACTTTGTTTTCAAAATTAAGACACACGAAGCAAAAGTAGGACACTGCACTGCTAAATAAAAAACACTCTTGTCTCACTGTGTTTTCACATGAAGTGTTAAAAAAATGATACAGTCCTCAAAAATGACAACTTAAACACAAATGCATCCTATAAATGAATCAGAGGGGCTGCTGCAGTACCTGACTGTACATTACAAAATAAAAATAATGTTAGACAAAAAATGCAGCACTGTATTGTACACAGTACATTATGCAAATATTTACACCACATCTGCATCAGTTCTTTCAGCCTGGTCAGGACACAGGACCTCATCAACATCACAAGCTATGTTTTCTCTGACCAGGCAACGTGGAAAGAAAGACCTAGTGTGTCTGATCCAGTCCTGACATGCATCAGCAGAAACATCACCACATGCCAAGAGACCACTGATTGCAAGAGATTTTCCCGAAGTATGGCTGCCGCTCATATACCTTCCACCTCCATGTAGAGAAGAATTCTTCGATAGGATTCAGAAAGGGAGAATATGGCGGCAGAAAAACCACGATAACTTGAGGGTTCATATCGAACCATTCCTAAATTAATAGTCCTCTATGAAAACTAACATTGTCCCAGACGACAACAAAAACTGTCTTCTTGCCAAACGCCCTGCTGCACCCGTGTCAGTAGACCTTCTAAGTCCATCTAGGAAAGTCAACAAATGCTGGGTGTTCTGTGGGCCCAGAACTGCATGACGGTGAATTACTCCAAGATTGCTTATTGCAGCACAGAGGGTTACGTTGCCCCCACACTGACCTGGGACGTTGATTATAGCCCGTTGTCCAATGATGTTTCTCCCTCTTCTCCTCGTCTTGGCCAGGTTGAAATCAGCCTCATCCACATAGATGTATTCATGTGTATCATCAGAATCCAACTGAAAAACTCTCTGGAACAAACGCACACCAAACAGAGAAAAAGTCAGTCATGTACACTTTCTGTAATTTTACCAGCACTTGTGAACCACAATTATGCATTAGATTTTTGACAGTATTCTCAGAACATTTCTGACGGCTTGTATTGTTCCAGTATAGACATGTCACTGTAGTGACAAACAACATTTACACACCATGTAAAGTGATCCAGGACCATGTGCATGGGCAAGTCCAGGTTCTGGTTCTGGTTCTGGTTCTGGCCATGGCCTGGGTCATTTCTAAAAATGACCACTTGAGAGTGGCTCCAGAAGTGAGTCAGTCCTCATTGAACCCCATGATATAATGTTCAACTTTACAGCAGGAATATACATTTCTCCGGCCTGCAACAAAGAACAGTTTTGGGCTCCATAGCTAATTCTGCATGTTCATGACAACTGTACAGGGGATGAATTACTATATAATTTACCCATTTGGATTGTATTAAGGCTTGACGTTATGCATAATTAAGACATAAAGTCTTTGCCAAAAACCCTGCTAAGGGTGATGTCACAGAGGGTTTGTTAATCTCTATCTACATTACTCGGCTGAGATCTTCAAACCCACTTGTATAATATCAACAGTTTATTATTCAGCAGAGTTCTTCCTTTGTCTATCCAACAGTCTGCAGGAAATGTGGACACTGTGATTGACTAGCTTTTACTGAGTGATTGCATCCATCGCTTTGTCTCCTTGGTGCACTGCATATACAACATTAGAGAAATCAGGTCTTAACTGACTAAAGGTCTTACATGCCCCTTGACTGATGCAACAGTTACTTGACTGGACCCAGAATATCTGAATCTTTTGGTGGTGGTAGCACATTTCTTTTTTCACCAGATCCTCTCTAGTTCAAGTGACTAAAGCTACTCTACAGTATGGTACCCACAAGTTTGAACATTTACTGCAGTCAATCCAAATCCTTCTCCTGGTCCTCATCGAATCAACTAAAGGTTCAGTTTTCAGAATCCCTCTCTACTGTATCTTCAGCCTTGTCTTTCAGGATTACCCAACACCACCTGGCATGCTGTCTTTGTGTCTTATATTAGAAAACATTTCAGTGGATACTTGAAGATTCAAAAGGTGAAATGTACTGTGACTTGAAATGTACCTGTATGTTCCTTTGCCAAAAAATTTAAAATGTGTCACTAAATATCCCAGTCACAATTCATCAAAAACTAAATTCATGCAGTTGGAATCCAAGATAGTTACTTGCGTAATGTTTTTGTGTAAAGATTGTTCTCGTCTTTTAAATATCAACAGTGCTACCACCTTCAAACCCACAGTACTGGATTGACTCCAGTTATGAGAACACTGCTCACTCAAGAATGGAGGAGAGCAGCAGCGATAAGGGAGAGCAGAATAGGAAGGTTACTCCATCCTCTGTTTGAGTGCCAGATTGCTTGCATGGATTAAAGTCTTAGGATTCCCTCCAGTGATGCTTTCTGTTTTCATTGTTTGGGTTAAGCAAATCTACCAAGTGAGTGAATTTAATTCCCGCTCTCTCTGCCCCCTGTTGTTTCTCATTTCTTACACCTATTCTGTCTTGTCTCTTTGCTTTTTTTATGCTCTCTCATCTATTCTCTTCTTCTTGCTCTATCTTTTCCCCCATCTCTGTTTCTCATCACAGGTACCCACAGAGAGTCAGCAGCCATTCAGCTGAGGCAAGCCCTGGATGGAGAAGCCCACAGAGCAGAGGGGCTACTCCTCAGCCACCCTGGCACTCCCACTTCACCTAATAGTGATCTCCCAAGGACTCCACTGCGCCCAGCTCCCGAACAACCGATGGAGTATGAGCAACAGCGGGGGCAACCCAATTCTGACCCTATGCCAGGGCCCAACAAACGGACAATGGAGGATCTGGAGGGTGCAGAGGTGGTCAGGGTTGGAACAGGTATCAGCAAGGTGGCTGGGCAGGGGAGTGGAGGAGGCGTCTCCAGCTACTACAGACCCACTCGCAGGGGGTCTCCGAGGCCGAGCACCCACGATCATTTTGACATCAACGAGCACCTGCCCTGGATGATCGTGCTGCTGCTCTTACTGGTGCTGGTGGTGATCGTGGTGTGTAGCGTGAAGCGGAGTTCCCGGGTATTGAAGAAGGGCCCAATGCAGGATCCCAGCAGCATCATGGAGAAGGCAATTCAGAAGAAACCATCTGCCCCACCGACGCAAGTCAGAGAGAAGTGGATCTACTACTCCAATGGACAAGGTAAGCCTGCCGAATCTTTGATGTCAGCATCTTGAAGGTCTCCTCTGACTTGGAGGTGGGTGACACATAACAACTGGAGAATGGATGTAAGTGACTTAGTAAGGTTCTGTTCAATCACTCAGTTTTACCCTGAGTTTGATGCTGATGAACGCATGGTTTTCATACGTGGTTCTAAAATCTCTAATAGGTGTTTGGTTGGTTTGAGATGTGGTGAGTGGAAAAGCAATGCAATTCACATATCATCCTAATGAAACCACTGTTGAGTTAAGTTCCTGTTAAATTCCTGCATTCATGCATTCAGGTGTTTTTGTTAATTTATTGCCCTTAAATTTTAGGGTTAAAAAAAAGGTTGTTTTCACTGTCTTGACATCATTCTGCTAGACACATCTACTACAGAAGAATATTCACTTTTGACAACCCAAACAAATATGATTGGAAAAGTTTATTTAAACAAACAAGGTACTCAAACCTGAAACAAGGATTGAAACCAAAGGTACTTTTTAACCCTTAAGGTGTTAAAATGTCAAAAAATGTTCACATTTACAGTTAGAGAATCATGCTTTCTACTCACATGATATCTAAGTTATTTATGGTGTATAGTGTTGTGGTCAGTAATAGCCATTCCTCTGGGTAGAAAACAATGTCAATCAAATGTAGCAAGCAGGATACATAATGGATATGTCATATTTAGCCTGCTAACCAAATAGCTACATTTATACTTAATAAATAACAGCTCAAAATTGAACAAAATATCCCCCACCATGCTAAAATGAATGTGATGTCAAGCAAAGTGAAGTGAAATGAAATGGCAACAATGACTGTAAGGCTAAGTATGCACACAAATCGACACACAGACATTGAGAAGAAAGAGTTGGAAGCACCAAGTCTTACTGGGATTGTCTGGTTTTTCTATGAACACGCATCTGTACCGACCCATTTTATGTCTATGAATGCTGTGTTTATGACACATAGACACCTTTGAATATCAGATAAGGAGGCCACACACCCCTAAAAACATCTTTCTGTAACATTATTGACCTGCTTACAAAGCTCCACTGAAGCTTACATGCAGTCAGAAAATAGCCTTTCGTAATCTCAGGACTAGTTTCTCTATTTGCTCTACATCTGCAGCTAACGTGGCGGGTCAGTGACTCTGCCTCACACTGAATGTCCTAGGCAGATGTCATGACATGCATTAGTTCTGTTCCTGAGCTATGCATGTAGAACCATCTGTTGATCGAACTGCTGTTGGTGTCTGATCCAATCAATTTTGCCCCAGAGCACATGGTGGCACACCGACCGCAAGCAAGGACATGACCCTGTTAGTAGTACCACCCGGCTGTCACCATCTACCTACAACACCCACAATGTTTTGTGTTATCCCGTTCGTTTCCGTTCACTACTGATTTGATTTCTTGTCTCCTTCCTCTTCTACCTTGTAAACCTGTCTGCCTTTGTTGCTTGAGCGTTTTTCATCTTTGTTTACACCTCCATCTCAAGGTTGCTTTCCTTCTCCTACGCCAAGGTTTGTGATGAGTTAGTGTCTGTTTGTCAGCAAGATTGTACAAAAACTACCACATTATAGGCACTGGAAGAACCCTCTACATTTTAGTGCAGATCCAGACTACTTTTGCTAAAATTGTTTGATCAGGCATACAATTCATGATGCTTGCCTGATTGCTTGACGTCTTTCCTCAGTTTTTCCTTCTTGTGCACACCATGTCTATACATCAGTTGGTGTCATCCTTTTTCTTGTTTGGGTCTCCTCTATATAGTCTTATATTCACCATGCATCAGCATTGAGAGATTCCATTTACCAGCTGATAAAAAAACCTTGGCTGTGTCCAAAATCAGTCACTGTTTGCCATTTTGCAGTGCTGTCTGAATGTTAAGTTACAATTGTTACACCCTATATAGTCCACTCAAAGCATCCCACAATGCACTGTGAAAAGTAGTGTAGTATATGTTCACTAACCAAGCAATATATACCATCATGCACTGCGTCGAAGAAGAATGGCAGCTGGACGACAGAGCCAATTAAGGATTGGTGTCATTTCCACAGATTTGTTATATATTTCATTGTGTTATTTTACATGGACTATATCTTTTCTATATGTTGAACTTGTCGAAATGACAACAGGCATGAGACAGATCCATAAGTTATGGTATGAAAATGTTATAATTTTAAATAATCATTCGTAAAAATATACTTAATGGAAGAAGAGCAATGCATCATAACGCAAACAAAGAAAAATTGTTATTTTCGTGTATTGATTTAGGAAAACATGCTTTTTACAATATGCATTTATCACAAAATGCCAGATGGTTCATTACCATCAATCCGACATGTTTTAATTCAGCGACAGCAGTGACATAATTAATATTGCTGAGACTTGAGTTGTGTCCGAAAATGTTATTTTTGCAGAGGATCTTCCTACGTAGTTCACAATATAGTGGTCCCGAGACAGGGACTAGAGAACGAGTGGATGACTATGGACACAGCCCCTATGATTATTCTAGAAGAACAGTCTAAAAATGCTTTAAATCTCAAAAATCTACTTGCACCAATTTTTACACGTGTCAAGCAGAGTTCCCAGATTATTTTTTTGGACGGATGTTGCAGCACCTCTCATCTGGATGGATTCTTATACATTTAGTTCATTTCAGTTTTTTTCCTTTTTCTACTTTCGGTTTCCTATCACCTATCACTGATGCTGCCAGTATTTTATCAGCCATGCACATAACTTTTCTTTACTCCTGTCTATTGACATTGTGGTTATCAACAGGTACAGAACATTTTCCCCCACAGATGAGCTCTCAATTTCATTCCGACAATGAGATAGAGACCCAAACTCATGGGACTCCTCCTGCCTGAGACACTCAAAACTCAGTGTGAGTGCATGTGTGCTTGTACAAACAACATGTTGACCATCTTCACTTTTCACACTATTTATTTAAGACTTGATTTTAGAACTGAAATTAGAATAAGGCTTAGGTTTTGTTAGGGGCAAGCGTTGCAGTTAGCAACGGACTGGAGAATGCATTTTGTCAATGAATGTCCTCACAAAAGTAGTCATATAAGTGTGTGTTTGTGTGTCTGTCTGTGATGAAGCTGAGCCACCCGACACCCTCTTTCTGTTCCCTCAGAGACTGAACACAGAGAACTGGAATAATCTGGTTTCAACTGCATCAGGGTTGTTGTTTGGTTGGCAAAGCACATTAGTGGGTCAATCGGGTCTCTTACAGGGCGACACAGAGATATATGGAGAGACGAAAAGGAAGAGGGAGAGTAGATTGTGCAGGAGTTTCTGTAGGTTTTACACAGGAAGTGTACTATTGTTGCCGAACAACCCTGGGGTTTCCCTGCTGTTACCTAGCAGCCCCTGTGAACCCGGAGACTTAAGATGCCTGATAAAGAGATGCAAGTAAAGTTTTATGCAACTTCTATAACGTCAGAGATGATAAAGTGCAAACAAAAGCTTGTTTGTTGCCAGTGCACGTTCTAGTTAATTAAGTACATTTAATCAAAAGAACTGTCCTTAACCCTCTGAACTCCAAACTCGCTGGTGGGTTTTAAAACCATGTCATTTGTAAAAACAATCTGCAAAATTACACAATTTGTTAGAGTTAGAAACTGAAAAAACAGATTGAAATTGAAAACTGCTACTCTTTCACATCGGGGCTGAATGAGGCTTTCCAGGGCCGTGATCCAGATTTTATAGTGCTAAAAACTAATTTGTTTTAACTAAAACAATGCTGCAAATTAAACAGAAGTGAATCACAACAATGTTTTTAAAAGCTTAGCTTGACACAGTAAGCTCACATTCCTGTTTTTACTACATTTGCCCTTAGACATTTGTCTTTAGCACAAATAATCCTGCAATTTTGAGGCTTAAACAGTGCATTGGATCACCTAATAATGTTGTAAACAAGGTTTCAGGTGGTGGATTTGGGTTGTTTTGCAACATTCTTTAACAGTCAATCCAACAGTCAAGCTCTCTTTCCTCAAAAACTGTAAAAACAGAAATAATCATTGGATTTTCAACTTTCGGAAACTATGAATCCTTGACATGCTGCTTTGCTGGAACACTTAACCAAAAACTAGAAAAGCAATCAGAGAGCACAGTGCTCCGCCAAGGCTGCTCATTTCCCCATGTGGCTTTATCAGAAATGCAGCATTTTTTTTTTTTTTTAATATAAGTGTTGCATTTGTTCATTAGTTATTGATGATCAGAAATCACGGCAGCATAGAAAGAATTGATGATGAATTGATAGCGAGAATTGATGGGGCTCGGAAACACCTCCACAATTTTATCAATTGTTCCTTGTATCATTTCCGACATAAGTCCCAATAAGTCCGCAACAGTTGATTTGTAGTTGGATCGCAATCATGTGATTGCCAGCAGGCAGCTGACATCATGTTCACTTGTAGTCATAGTTACAGTGACTCTATGCCATTATCAATGATACAGAAATCGTGGATCCAGATTATAAGCCGCATCATTGCCAAAATATAATGAATTGGTCCTTGTGTCATTTCTGACGTTCCCTGATAATTTCACGTATATCCGTTAATCCATTTCTGAGTAATGTTGCTAACAGACAGACAATACTTAAAAAGCCGAATCTAGACCCCTCACTACCTCTAAACTACAGGCCTATTTCCAAACTTCCATTTCTGTCTAAGATTTTGGAAAAAGTGGTAGCAGAGAATCTCATTGAGTTTTTAGAAAAATTTAATGTTCTTGACAGATTTCAGTCGGGTTTCCGCAGAAATCATTCTACTGAAACGGCCTTGATCAGAGTCTCCAGTGACATTATGATGGCAGCTGACTCTGGTAAATACACGGTTCTGGTTTTATTGGACCTGTCATCTGCTTTTGACACTGTTGATCATAACATAATGATAAATAGAATTGAACAGGTAGGGTTGTCTGGTCCAGTCATAAAATGGTTTGCATCTTACCTCTCTGGCAGAAGTATTAGTGTCCTTGCTAATCAGTTTCTCTCCGAAACGGCACACCTGACATGTGGGGTACCACAGGGCTCGGTTTTAGGACCAATTTTGTTTTTATTGTATATTCTCCCTCTTGGGAAGTTAATTAGTCAGTTTAAGGATATTTCTTACCATCTGTATGCAGATGATATCCAGCTATACTGCTCCTTCAAGGATACTGAGTTGCACAAACTGTCTTCCTTAACCAGCTGTTTGACCAGTATAAATCAGTGGTTAACTGGAAGTCTTCTCAAATTGAACTTAGATAAGACTGAGACACTAATTGTTGCCCCAGAAAATAGGATCCCCCTGATTAGGCATCACTTAGGCACCTTAGGCTCTTCCATCCAGTCTAGTCTTCGAAATCTGGGTGTTGTCTTTGACTCTGCCTTATCTCTGGAGCAGCATACAAAAAATTTAATTAGAAACTGCTTTTTCCAGCTGAGGAATATTTCTAAACTGAGAGCTCTGGTGTCTAAAGTGGAGCTTGAAATGATCATCCACGCTTTCATTTCCTCACGCTTAGATTACTGTAACAGCCTTTTTACCTGTCTGAGCCAGAAAGAACTTCATCGCCTACAGGCTGTTCAGAACTCTGCTGCAAGGCTCTTAACCCGCACTAAAAAAAGAGAGCACATCACTCCTGTTTTAAAAGAGCTTCACTGGCTCCCAGTTCATTTTAGGATTCATTTTAAAATTTTAGTTATCACTTTTAGAGCTCTAAATGGACAGGCTCCAGCCTATATTTCTGATATTTTAAATTTCTACAAACCAAAACGTTCTCTGAGATCCTCAGGCCAAGCATTGCTAGTCATTCCCCATACCCGCTTTAAAACCAGAGGGGATCGAGCCTTTCAGGTAGTGGCACCGAGGCTTTGGAATGCTTTGCCAATGTCTCTGCACACCTCTGATTCTGTTGAGTCCTTTAAAAGACAGCTGAAGACCTGGCTTTTCAGTCAAGCCTTTAGCTAGGTGGTGTTGTTGTGACAGTTTGTTTGTTTTCTGTGTTTGTGCTCATGGCTGTGCCTGTGTTTGTGCTCATGGTTGTGTCACTGTTTTTCGCTGATCGATTTTACTGTGAAGCACTTTGTGAACTTCATTTCTGTGAAAAGTGCTATATAAATAAACTTTACTTACTTACTTACTTACAAACCAATGCCTATCATCACATGACTCTGCCGCATTCCTTGGCGGAGTAATAAGCTTAAAATTGTAACATTTCATTGAAATCACTTTCTACCCTCAAAACATACATCATTTACAGTAGTCCGATAAAATCAGCCCACCGATATTATCAGCCCGATATTGACATAAAAATGGAATATTGGTCAATATCGTTATCGAGATTTTTTGCCTATCATGAAAACTGGTAAAATAATGCCTGCAATTCTACGGCATTTGCCATCACGCAAATGATCACATCATCAAACTGCGTCATGAAGCGTGTAAACAAGTGCATGGCTTAAAGTATTCTGGTACTGTGCCCGATTTCCAGCGTGCGGCGTTGGCGTTTGGCTTGAGAAAAAAAAAATAGGACTACATTGCCAGTCGAGTTCATCTACCAATGGAATGAGGGAAACGCAGCTTTTGGTCTCAACCAAACTAATATCACTAGCCAATGGGAAGTAGAGTAAGGGAGGGTCTTAGAACGACAGTTAGATCCAGCTGCAGGTGAGACCATTGTTGTCATGGATACAGTGATGCCGTGGTGCGATCTCGCAGTGATACAGGAATCTTTAACAGATCTGTGGATCAAGACTATAAGCCTCATCACTGCCAAAATCTAGTGACTTGGTCCGTGTGTCATTTCTGACTTTCCCTGAAAATTTCATCCAAATCCGTAAGCCTGCTTTTTTGAGTAATGTTGTGCACAGACAAATAGACGGAAGGACAAACGTATGCCGATCGTCACATAACTCCGCCGCCTTCCTTGACGGAGTAAAAATAAATGGCGCTTCCCATGGTTGGAAGAGTTAAACAGAGACAGCAAGCCCTTTGGTTGCTGGTGCAAAAAAACTGAAGGAGCCTGGTGCTTGCTTCTGTACCATGTGCTCAAAAAACTCATGTAGCCTCCGCAACTAGCAGCAGAAAGGTGCTTGTTTGTTTATTTGATGATGATGCGGCCAGAGTAACTCAACGTCTGGCAAACAGAAAAGTGAACATTGCCTAAACACTTACAGAAGAAGTAAAAGATGTCAGAAAGAAAGAAGAAATAGGAAAAAATGAAGATTCAGCTTACCATTTTTTGTAGCACCATGAATGTTTATTTTTAACTTGAGCTGTAGTTTTCTGTAGTAAACTGTGTTTGTTTTCTATTTTCTTATGCATTTCTGATTATTTAAGTTATCAGTTCATAGAGCATTTTAATGGTTTTTTTCTTGTTATTTGAACTGAACTGTAATTTGCTTTTATAAACTACATTTTTTATTCAGGTTTTTTTTTTGCACTACAACTGTTTACATAGTTGTACTTCAGAATAAGCAGTGCAAATGGTGCACATATTGTTAAAGCGCGAATAAATGTCCTTTTTCTGTGACTTTTACCGTGAAGTCCACCTCTCTTTCCCTCCAAAGGACGCGAGGACAACTCAATTCAAATTTCCAACTCAAACTTTTATTTTCCTTTTAGTTGGTCAGTCATGGTATTTCAATAGGTTGTAAACCTTTAAAGACAGAGAAACAAAGTTCACAGCATCAAACACAGAACCAAAACGTTGACCTATTACCCACTTAACCATTTAAATGAATCAATCACTTAAACCTTTTTAAAGCAAATAAAGAACAACCAACATTTTAGGAAAGTTTAGTAAAGTTTTAACATTTAACAGAACATACATATTTTCTATATTTTTACTTTACCTAAACTCAAATCTTAATTCAAACTCATTTGACATAAAAATGGAGTAAATGCTGCAGGCTTTCATTGACCAATCACACAGTGAGCAGTTAATATAAACTTGGCCATATCAAGAAACATTTCAAACCACCAAGAAAGCAAATAAACATTTCACCAACCATTGGCATCTTTTGACTGAATCCATGAGTGGACTTGTATCTTCTTTGTTCTTTCCTCGTGTCTTTCTCTTCTGAAGATTGTTTGGCTGACTGACCAGTCCTTCCCAGGTGCTTTAAATCAGTGATCACTGATCAGGTGTCAAGTGCCTCTTTGCTGCCGCCGGTGCATTCTGGGAAGTGTAGTATTTAGTTCCATTTCCTGAGATTCAGCTCAACATTTACTGATTGGTTGCTAAACAATATATTTGCATCATGTTGTATTCAGATGGAGTACCTACCACAACCTACTGATCTTTTTTGGTATTACTATAATCTGTAGTCTGAATTTGCGAAGGCAGATATCTTAATTTCTTATTAGTTAGCTAGATTGTACTCTGACCCCCACCCAAAAGCAAAAAAGTTTGCAGTCCTATGCTTCACAAGTGAAATACCTACTTGCTTTTAAACTGGACAAAATCAGCAAATTGTCCTTTCTTTCATGTGCACACACGATTTTCTACATTCATAAAGTTTAGTTAAACTTAAGCAGCTAAAACTGCATGATGTGAGAAAGAAATCCGTCTTCCTAAGAGAAACCAATGTTGTATTTTGGCAGAAACAGGACACATAAAGTAACTGTTAGTGTAGATTGGTGTCAACATTGACAATAACTCAGTATTCGGTCCTTCAGGCTACCAAATCAATTTGGAAACGTTACGAATTTAAACCCATTTATGTGTGGCAATCAGTGCTGAATGTTTTGGAGCTACAAGCCATTAAAGACTGATTTTCAAATGAGCCTTTTTACATTAGTGTGTGCATGTGTGTGTTCTCCTGATTGGATGAGTAATCTCGCGCCCATGTGTATGCATTTATGTGGAGATGTATGTATGCACATGCAACCCAAGCAGCCCTTTTACACTGCTATTTACTCTGGAACATAAAACAAAACAGCTTCTTAATCCTTCCAAGGTGCGTGGCTGGCTCCCCTTGAAGGTTGTAATGCCCCTTTACTAGGGCAGTTAAAGCACTCAGGCAGTAAAGGAAAAAAGAAAGGGAAATGTCAAAGCACAGATCACACACATACAGCGCTTGGCATTTGCTCAGACCCAGCCAGGAAGTAGTGAAAACTGCTACTCCTTTACAGCGGGTCTCAATGGGGCTTTCCAGGGCCATGGGCCAGATTTGTATTGCACAGGATCTGAAGACCTTATTTGTTTATCTGAAACGAGGGTGCAGCAGTTAAAGTAAATTAAAGGGAATCACAACTGTGTTTTATAAGGGTTAGCTAGACCCAGTAAGCTGACCTTCCTGTTTATTCCACATCTGCCCTAAATTTTGTCGTCCTCAAGACAAATAATGCTGCAGTTTTGTAACTTGTTGTAGCTGTTAATACGCTATTTTAGTTTCATGTTCTTCGTGTTATCTTATTTAACTTTGTTCGAGACATACAAAGGCCCATAAGGAGCGTAGCATGCATCAAAAATGGTACATCGGATCGTAAAGCAATGTCTAAAACAACTTTTAAAGTGGTAGATTGATGACAACCACCATACACAGCAATTGCTCCCATTCACAGAGAGGATTTTACAAGTTATCATGGCTGAGCTATTTTAGCTGTGAAGTTCTTGAGTTAGGAACAGTAGGAATACAGCATCTGTGATACAAAGTAATTAATCAGGAATGTGAGTTTCGATGTATCTGATTTGTGAATGCAACATAATGGTGACATGTTGCGCAAGCCTGTCACAGTTAATACATAGTGGCCTGTTCACAGTTATTTGACCTGACTTTGATCATTTTGCATAACCCTTAGAATGAAAGGCATGTTATCTTTTTATCAATCAGAATCTGTGAAATCAGAGAGAAGTTTCACATTTTTGAAGGTCTTTCAACTACTACTTACTTACACTTCCTGTAGTTCATCCCACTAATTCCCATTAGAGCTGTAATGATTAATCAGTGAGTTGTTAACAATTAAATTTATGACCCATAATTGAGCAATTCTTAAATAAAGGTAAAAATTCTCCAATTCCACCTTCTTCTTCTGTGTTAGAGGATGACATCTCTGGCTTTGGCATAACATTAATTGACAGTTTTAAACCGTTTTCTGATATTTTAATTGATCAGTTAATTGAGAAATATTCAATACATTAATTGCAAGTGAAAATAATTCTTAGTTGCGGAACTAGTTTCTTTTCACTTTTATAAAAACTGCTGAACTAACAAGGCTATACTGTATTTTACTTGCTATTTCCACATGTTTTTTTCCCCGTTTGTGCCCCCTTCTTCTGCTGTGGTTCAACAGCACCAACTTTTTACCTCAAGGTGCTTAATTTGTAATAGTTGATGACTGAATTGACAATATATCGATTCACACTAATGTCATGGATGTCTAGCACAACAGAACCGCTGTGGGCACATCTTGGGCATAAGTCTCAGGAAAAAGAGAAGGTAACCTGATGAACAAGATTTATCAGATTCGCCACAAAAAGTGAGTAAATTATTCAGTGAACTATAAGTATTTTGAATGGCGGGTCTGATGTCTAACGACATGCATCAAATATTTGTTCAGCTTTGTTGCACAAAATCACTTTTCAACACAAAAACTTGTAAATAAAGCAACAAAATGAGATGATTTTCACACCTCAGTGAAACGAATGAAAACCGCTGGCAGTCTTCAATCAAAAACCTTATGGTATACTTTGGAAAGAGTTCAGCAGCATTATAGAGTGAATTCATTCTGCAGTAAATGGTGATAAGCATGGAAAAACACCATTACGGGACTGCAACAGAACATCACATCGAGGCAGGTTGTGCTTGTTGTGGTCACCAGCCATGTTATTTACAACATATATTTCCAAAGTAAGATGCAGACTGTTGAGGAAAACATGAAGGAAAACAACATTCTACCTGCCCACCGTCCTCCCTCGTTAAACATCCACACCGTTAATAATGCCAAGTTCCACATTCAAGCCCAGCGGGGAGCCAAGTGTTAGAATATAATGCTCTGTGCGGGATCAGGGTGGGCCAGGGTAGCCTGCTCTCCATTCAGCCTGGGATTGATTGTGAAGAGCAATATTTGAGGGGGTTGTTGCCTAGTTGCAGGTATACAGCGCCTGTTGAGCTCCCACACAGCCGAAAACACGTTTCATCAATTTAACTTTGTGTGTTCTGAAACTGGATAGAACGTGAGAGGACTATGTGATGTGATTAATTCAACAGAATGGTATTTGTAAAGACGCTGACGCACACAGCACCCTGCTTCACATCATGCTACACACAATAATAGAGGTGAGACCACCTGTTGGGTCCAGCTGTTTCCCCTCTTTACTTCAACAATTCTTTTCTGAGTGTCAACAAATGGTCAATTTTATATTCTGAATGATGTTCCACAACTTTAGTGGACGGTTCTAATATAGCCCTCATAGTATCTGTTGCTGAGAAGTTAAGCCCCAATTTTATTCATTTATATATGTTGGACACTTTTGCTTTACTTACAGACTCATAAGCCAAATGTTGAAATTTGCATAATTGTCATTTCCATAGCACTCAGGTCTTAATTGTTTCACAATGCTTGATTTATTTAAAGCCTTCTTCAGGTCAACATATACTGATCTGTCACAACATCGAAACCCCTAACAGATAAAGAGTTCAACACGGATCATCTCTTCACAATAGTGCCATAGTCTGCTGTTATGTTAACCTTCAGTCCTGGAATTCATGTGGGTGTTACTTTGACACCTAAACGTTGTTCCACATTGTTCTAAGTGTTCCCCCACTTGGCGACAGCACCATCCACCACTCCACACATACCACTCAGAGACAGGTTGAGGAACACGACAAAGAACTCAAGGTTTTGACCTGACCTCCACACTTCCCAGATGTCAGTCTGATTAAGCATCCACAGTATCCGCCGGAGGCTACAAAGGATCCGCTGGACACCCCCAGAGTCGCATGTCCATGCCCCAATATGTCACAGCTGAAGTGGACAATATTAGGGCAGGTGGTTTCATTGTTGTGGCTGGTTGATGTATGTATAACCAAATTTTCTGACCGAGCGCTTGCTGCATCAGCAACGTTGCCAACAGAGTTTAAAATTTAGTAGCTACGGTGAAGTGAGTCACCGCTCCAAGGAAATCAGTTCCTGTGGTTTTGTTGATGTGTAAGGTTAAGATGCCCTCAACTTCCCAGTTAGACTTAAGTACGTTGGAGCACTCATCTGTGGTCATGACTTTATTGTAATTACTGAAGAATGCAACTGTGCAGACAAGAAGATGAAGTAAGCTTTTTTTTTGCAGGCCTATGGCTCAAAGAATCCGTTGGATAGGCTGAGGACCTCAAACATCTTGAAGGGGTACACTAGATGTTCCTTTTGCATCAAAATAAGCAGATTGAAATGGTTCTGGTATCAGATTTGGATGTCTTTATTTAGAGATTTTATGTGTACATCAAACTGGAAGAAAACCTCAGTGAAGACTCAGAACAACCAATGAGTCTTTCGGAAGAGCTGGACGACATGATGAAGAAGAAGGAAACTGGTTTGGTTTGCTTGGTTTGGTTTCATAGATCTATGGGTGGTTGGATACACCTCACTTCATACTGCATCTGAACCCTGTGATACTTCCTGATAATCCCAGATACTCAGCTTAACGTGTGAGCAGTGTGATCAGATAATGGATTCACTGATGAATCCCTACTCAATTGAAGTCCCAGAGCTTTTTGGTTCCGTTATCAAATAACACCCAGGACCCTGGAGGGTTGGCAGACTTGAGGGTGGATGGTGATGTGTGATTTCCATCTGAAGATACCTGGCCATTGCCGTCTACTCCAAACCTTAACCAAAGTCACTCTCTGGTTATTACTTACACATGAAAGAGAGCTCTTTCATGTGAATCAATTTTTATTTCTATGTGTAAATGTATTTTTTTATGTTTTTTTTCCTTGTTGTTAACATTATGACCTGTGTACCTTGATAAATAGGCCAAGTTTGACATTTAGCTGTATTGCTCTTCCCTAGTTTGAACATTTCATCACTAGCTCAAGTTAAAAATATTACACTCGATTACATATATTTGTATATTCATGCAGCTAAACCCTAATGATCCGGTTTGCCAGTCTGCATGTTAACTGTTCGTATGCTGCAGACAGTGTCATAGAAGCAGAACATTGAATAAGTTACAATCAGCTACAGCATTGAAAGTCAGAATGTGCATAAAAGGATGAAAAACATGCATGAAGTATCCACTGAGAAGCAGTTTTTTTCATTAAAGGAATCTTACTAATGAAAAATGTTCACCCAGACTTCAGAGTGCCAGAAATTGCTGAAGATTATTTTGCAACAAAAGCTGCCAAAATAGCTCCTTCCCTGTACTTTGTGTTGCTAAAACAACAGTTCCATATAGTTTTAATAGTCCGATGAAAATTACTTGGTGCAGCAGCAAAAAATCATTATCACCTGCACTTGCAAACAAAATGAGTAATTTTTCACACACAGTGTCTAGAATAGGATATTAAATGTTTGTATCAATTTGCAATGGAGCAAATTTAAACAAAACTGCCTCATTAAGTTCTGTCACACGTGAAGCTCCTTGAAGAGACATCACAACTTGAATCCTTCAGACAGGTGCATCTGACTTTACATGACAGTTTAGCAGTCAACATACAGTGTCGGGACAACACTAATACCCACACTGGATCCTGCCACTTCCCTGCACAAACACATGAACACATCCGCAGACTGACACACCGAATCATCACGAGACTTATATAGGTCATTTGAGTGAGCGCAGCTCGCTGTGGCAGCGAGGCGTGCAGAGCAGGAGGATTTCTCTTCTGTTGCTGGGCGTTATGTCCAGCGAGGTGGATGAGAGTCGACAGGCTTTCGGCCCCAGAAGGCCGGCACGCAAGGTCCTCTGGGTTCCTCTCGGATTCAGCCCAGTTTATTAGTGTTGGACAGGAGCAGGGGATTGACTGTATAACTGTATATATGTGTGTGTGTGTGTGATCTGTTTTACCTTTGAGCTTTAAGCCATTTGGCGAGGGGCATTTTAGAAAATGAGGTCGGGTGAAGCTGGCTTTCGGCTGCTTATGGGGTCATTTTAAGACAGTGGTTTGGGTTTGGTGTTGGGTTTTCAGATAAGGGTTAATGTTCGGGTTAGTTTAGATTCAAAACTCGGGTTGAGCTCATGCAGTCTAGGTACCGGTAAGGATATCAGTCGTAGAATTAATATCATGGGGGGTTGCACACATGTCCTTTGAGGTCAGTCAGCATTTCTTCGTAAGCATGTGTGCGGGCTTCACATGTCTTCCCTCTCGGGCTGTGCAGGCTTGCATTTCTCTGTGTGTGTATGCATTTATGGACACGTGAACGTGAGCATATATGTGTCAAGCCATGACTCGCTGCCGCTGGCTGACATCCATTTAATCCCTCTGCTCCAGTCTTCCTGAATCATCCTGGATTTACGCACTTAGCATGTTTTGCTACAGCAGACTCTAATCAGGGATCAACCTGGGGCTTATCAAAAGAGGAGGAATTTACCCTGCGTTGATGCTCTGATAGTAACATTACTGTAGTACGAGAAGCTTAAGAGGGAAAAATTAGGCTTTAAAGAATCAGATAAAATCGAGAGATTCAAGTTGTTTTTTTTTAAATTAGATTGAAAAGTTGTAAACAAAAAAAAGCAAAAAATTAAAGTCAGTTCACTAAACCAAACGGAAGCAAAGAGATGTAGAAAGGTGTAAAAAGGAGTTTCATACAGAGAAAAAAAAAGCACATCTACCTGGCCTGATGATGTCTGAAATGAAAATGACAATATGAAGTGTGATAGTTCTCTGATATTTCTATCGGTAGACTCATTGTAATCAGGTTGATTATCAGCCAGTGTTATTATTTTTAGATGACAAGTTCAGTAGGGTGGAGGAGTGAAATGTGTCAGACTATATAATTAAAAAAAAAAAGTTTTTTAAAGTTAAAATAAAGATTATTCTCTACATCTCAGTGTCAAATTATGATTTAGATATAAATTCTATTTTTTGATTAAGTATAAATAAAAGAAAATATGGAGAGTGGAAATAGACTCATTACAAAAAGACTGTTAGTTTCAGCTGAGTCACTACTATCTTCTCATGACGATAACGAGCGCAGGTTTTTTTGATTTTTACAGAATCTGGTTAATGCAGTCAGTATATTTTTGACAAAGGTTTAAATGAGACATGGAGAATAAAGTAGATTTCATGAGATATCACAGTTTTACGGCATAGATTTAACTTTAAATAGCTTTAAGTTTTAGATTTAAGTTATACTAAGAAAAGGTATGTCACAGCTGAATAGTTCAGGGACTGTGTAAAAATCCAACAATTCTTTCCATTTTTAAAGAAAGGGGAAATAAATATGACAATAAAAAAGTCGCTCAGTGGAGTTAAGTTGACTCAGACACATCTCCAAAGACAAGACGGAAGCATATGTATAGCTGAAAAGTTGCTCTGACTACATCAAGTCAGATCACCTGCATGGAGAGCAGCGATGGAGGAGGAAAAAAGCTCCATTTTATGCTATTTTTCAATTTTACTAACTTGTTAACTTGCTTATGTCCACACAGTTTGCACACAAGATGTCTCAGAACTGTGTGTAAGTCATTGTTATTTAGTGGAGCAGTTTTACTCCAGGAAAGAATGTTGAACACAAGTGAATGAGACAACACAGCTGATAAGCTACAATAATTTCATTTGTTTTGGACTCTGCAGGTCCCTCAAAGGTCAGAACTGACAAACACTTGCTCTTGTCTCAAGTCTTGCTATTGACCAAACTCACAAAGTTAACCGTCCAAGTGATCTTAAGTTCAACTTTACACATATTAATAATGTAGATGAACTTCACTTCCTCAAGCTGATTGCGCAATCCATCTGGAACTGATTGATTTTTCCACAAAATTTTTACCAATTTAAGTATGTTTTTTCTAGGTCAGGTCTCTAGACCCAAGTGGTTTCATACATGGGTCGTTTTGGGCTAAGTCACAAAATTCAGTCACGGCTCTAATTTAAGGATAGTAAATGTAATCAAAATGATCAAATTATGTCTAAATCCAGGAATGCGATGCATGTGTTGAAGCAAAGTACAACTTGTCTTGTTTACTGCTGATTTGTTTTGGTTAATACATTAATTTTGTCTGCCTTAATCGTGTTAAACATGTCTAGCACAAGAAGAACCACAGCACTTCCATCTAGATGCATACCATAGACTCCACTGATTATCCAATCAGATGACAAAAAGGTCACGTGCCTTTTGAAAAACCTTCAGAAAACACAAGTCATTCAAGTTGTGGGGTTAAGAAATGTCTCTTGACCTAATTGTTCATGTATGCATGCGTTGCTCCGTGTGTGGCTCAATGGAAGGTGCAGCGATGAAAGCATTCATGGGATTGTAACCTGTCTACACTCACACATCAGCTCTGTCTTTTCTGTGTCAAACAAAACAAGGGAGCTACTGTAGATTTTGCCCCACAAACAGATGAGTCAGCGTTTATGCTTCTAGCCGAGTCATTGTCAAATCACATAACAGTCGAGGAGGAAGTGGAGCAGAGAGAGTCTGAGCAGGCAGCAGGATGTTTGGACGGGGGAGCTGTTGGTGAAAAATCAGTATTCACGGCTGGACAGAAATGCCAAATGTTTGTCATAGCGGAGACTGTGAAGCGCAGTGTAAAGCCTGCAGCCATTTGAGGGAATTTAGCGGGTCACGCTTACAGCACATTAGTCAAAATCTGCCGTATTTCCATGGCAACCTGCCCTAGTAATGAGATACAACTCTGACAGCTGTCTGGGCAGCTGTGACTAGTTGTTGAAGATTAGTTGACTAAACAGAATCCATCCTGGTCTTGTGCACTTCTCTGAAAACTACAGCTTATCCCAGCTCTCCTTAAAGGCCATTTTCAGTCCACGTTAAGACAAAGAAAGAAAGTAAATATGAATAAAATACTCAGAAATTGATGTTTCCAAAGCCCAAAGAAATATGGACTCATGCCAGATGCGTTTTTTCCCCTCTAATATAGTAGATATTTATAGTACTGTAGAGTAAATGGATATATTTACTCCAGTGCTGTGGTTTAGTACAACTCTGAAGTGCTTGTATGTTAATATTTCAATTTCATGTTTCCACTCCATCAGATTTCAAAGGAAATGTAGTATTTTCTACTCAACTACATTTATCTGACAGCTTCATTTTCTGTTAAAGTTAATATTTTACACAATGCGCAATATAACGAACTTTTAAAATGACATTGATGAAGATTAAGCTAGTAGTTTCCAACCTTTTCAGCTTCTCACAAAAAACAATGCATTCTGGGTCACATATGTTGGGAACAGGTCCATCAAATAGTGACCAAATGATTGAATATCTCATCCAAATTCAAAGATGGGCGAAAAAGTCCCAAAGCTGAAAAAGGATTTGTGTATCAGAACTTTGTTTCTTCTTCTTTCCTCTATATTTAATCTCCAGATGTACTGTGCATGTATATAAAGCTGGACAGAAATAAGTCCAAAATAGGTGCAACAATAACATGATGCTCAATCACTAATGCTTCACCATTAATAGTCTAATCATTGTCATACTGCATGTGTTGAAAAATCACTGAGTCGGACCAAACTAGCCCTTTGCACTTTTTAAGGTTTTTCATGCTTGACTTTCTCATCTAATAGACTATTTTTACATTGCTGTGTTGGTACTGGATCTAAAAAAAAAAACTTCCTCCCCCACTGGATATTTTAGTAGCTCAACTCATTCGAAAAGCTAAATCAAGAGAGCTGACTCAGACATATTCCTTTAGGACTTTCTGAATACAGCATTTTGTAAATTATGGACCCATTTAGAGTAAAATAGACCATAGACTGGGGCATGTTTACTGGCAGGGCTACTTTGTGATTTTCAGGTCAGATCCAATTCTCGCTCACCTTGTGCGGGTTCAAAACGGCATCATGACAACAAACAAATGCCGAACTCAAAGCTGCGATACAATAGCTTACAAACCAATGGGTAGAATTATTTGCAGTCTACGATAACAACAAACCAGTATCTTGATCCTGAAGCTGTCTGCTAACTTCTACGAGACTAGTCACTTCATAAAGTTAGTTGCAACAGTAACATTAAGCATCGGTTGTTCAGAAAATAATACAAACACAATGATAACTGTTATTATATTGGTTCCTCATGTATACAGATCATACAGTGGTGCTATAGTACTGACAGTATCAGGGGAGATGTACACCAATCAGGCAAAATATTATGACCACCTGCCTAATGTTGTGTTGATCCCCTTTATGCTGCTAAAACTCCTCTGACCCAGTGGGGCATGGACACAGGACTTCTGGGGATGTCCTGTGGCACCGGGATGGTGGCAGTGCATTTTATTGGTCCTGTGGGTTGCAGGGTGGGATCTGCCTAGATTAGGCTTATCCTGGCACATCTCACAGATGCTCAATAAGATTTGGATCTGGAGAGTGTGGAAGTCAGGTAAGCAGCTTAGCTCTTTCGTGTTCCCTGGGCTACTGCTGAGCAGTTTTTGAGGTGTGTCAGGGTGCATTGTCCTCCTGAGGGTGGCAAGTGGCATCAAGGACTGCTGCTGCCATGGGGGGTTGAGGGATTGCTTGATCTGCAATGTTTAGGTGGGTGGTACATGTCAAACATTCACGTGAATGCCAGGACTCAAGGTTTCCCAGCAGAACATTGCATTTTAGCAAGATGGTCAATGTTTTTCACTTCACCTGGCAGTGGTCAGACTGTTGTGACTGATCGTTGTATAGGACTGTATAGGCAAGTAGGAAGTAGGACCTGGTCACTGACATAGAGGATAGTAAAAACAGTGTGTTTAGACTCCTGTACTTCTTGTTTGCATTCACACTTTTAACCCAACCAGCCCAAGTTGTTAAAGCTGAACAGACCCCCAAAAAGGTAGCTATGTAAAAAGAAATGCACGAAATTGTTTGCGATCCAGAACAAAGCATCATCTGAAAGGGCAAAACAAATAGTTTTGTTGTTCCGTGTGTCCTCATGAGCTTTACCAGATGCGTACTTCCACTTAGCTGGTATGAGCACCGCATAAATAACAGGTGTAGACAGGTCCATAAGCTCATCATGCATAGCACCAGTAAAGTATTTGTTTTGACCACTCCCCATAAAATCTTTGACCTCCTTTACGGCTTACACAACATGACACTTGTGAGTCCATGTGACTTCTGTTTACAGGCCCTGGTTAAAGTTGGTGGTGTGAACTCAGTTAAACAAAGCAAACAGGCCGTTGAACCGTGGTTAGAAATCATGCTTTAGCATTGGGGAGCTCCCACATTTGTAAATTCAATTTAGCTTGGAGTGTTTTTGAGGTCTGGCATATGAAAAACATGCTCCTTCCTCTTGGTGATTGATTGGAACTAGACCGACACTGGCATGTTTGGTGGAACCACATAGGCTTTTCAGAATGACAGTCTTTTCCTGCCTCAGCAGCAGCGGATCAACAGCTGTCCGTCCTGAAGATTAGCGACTCCGTGTGTTTCCCCACTTCCAACCACACAGCAGGTGGTGTGTCTGCATGTTAAAGATCTGAGGCCGATGGCATGACTTGCTGCCACTTGCACCACCCCCCGTGTGCACGTAAAAAAGCCGAGGCGTCTGTTAAGAGGTGGATCCGGTGAACTGAGTGGATTCTTCAAGTTGTTTTAAAGTATTCCCAGGACTGCTACAAAAGTGAATGCATTTCAGTGTTTTGTGTAATGGCAGGCTCAACAAAAACAGTGGGATAGTAAGCATGTGTTTGTGAAAGGATCTCTATCCCATAAAGTTGATATGTTTATGCTGACATATATTGAAGATATCTGAAAATTAAAATTTTACTATTGCTTTCCACAGTTCTGAATACCAAGTTCTACTTACGCACCTTAAAGACATTCAAGGTGTTTCCCACTTTCATTTGAAATGCTTTGTGACTCCATTTGCGTATTACCGATCTATATTGTCTAAAACTTGTCAGTGATTATCCAGTGCAAGTTGCTACACCTGCACCTTTCACCATTATTCCTGTAGATTTTGTCATTGTTCTTTATCGCCAATACCTATAGATAGACAACCAATGACAGTACTGTCAAGTTCTGAATTTTGGTATCAACTCACCACTGAATTGCTTGTCTTAACTTGGATGGGCTTGTTCTCTTTTTGGTAGGTTGGTCCTGTAGGGAACTTGATGCTCCTATAAGAGACACTGTAGTTAATACATGGAATGGGCACCATGTAGTTCGCAGCATCTGGCTTTTATGGAGCCACTAGTTCTGGGAATGCATTATATTGGGAATGCATTTTTCTCTGCACTGACTGCAAGTTTGCTTTCTGAAATATATGTGTCGACCTTATGGCAGAAGTAACTTTAGCTTTAGAATCACATTGAGGCATAAAAATAAACAGTGATACAACATAGAAAGGTAGGCGAAGGGCAAGCGGTAATTGTTGACATGATGGAGCACCCGCCTACCATCACTCCACAGTTCAGGTCATTTATGGCAAATGTTCTCCCTCGGACACCTTATAACATTTTTGTAAAACTTGATGTTGACAGTCTGACCCTGGAGGACAAATTTACGATGCACGACCTAAAGAAAATCATAAGCATGCTTTTGGTGTGCTCCTCACTTGACGCACCTTCTTCAGAGACTGTCGTTTCTTCCATCTGGAAGGCTCCTGTTTGGTCTCTGGTTCATCACTACAGACCCTACTCTTGTCACCAGTGATGATCCTCAACATAGAGGATGGGTTTCAGACTTCGACACAGTGCTGCTTCTGTAGTCTCAAGGGAAAATCACAACCTGCAAGTGGTCACAAAACATGTTTCACACAGGCCCTGATGTACCTGTTGCATGTGCATGGCTTTGTTGCTTGCTGTTCAGGACTGAATCAGAACTAATTGGATCATCCCATAAAAAAGTAAACAAAAAGAAACCTGCAGCTGATTTATTTATTTATTCATTTTTTTGCTTTTTTGTGGCCAACTGGAAAAGATAAGTTCAATAATAACTCTGCTTTATCTTTACTTTTGGTCTCCACTGTGCTCTCTGTTACCTATTTGGCTCTTTAGCTGCCAGACATTATCTCCCCAGCTAATAGTGTCTGTCTTTAAAAGTCTCTGTATCTGCCTGCTGTAGGCTGCTGAGCAGGTAGTGCACAGTGGCTTTTTAGAGCATTTTCTCTGAAAATAGATGTCTGCCTCACAAAAACATGAAAAGATGTTTGAGTGAACCAAAACAATAAATCAGTGAACTGGGCGATTAAACAATAAACTGAAACTTAAGATAAAACTGTAGAAAAACAGCAATTCCAGACAATAATACATACTGTATAGATAATCTTTGTCAAGGACAGAAAAGATTGTTCTACACTAAACATACTGTGAGGGACGTAATAGTAAGAAATGAGGCAACTGGTTTGTTGTTGCATCCTCTTACTTGGCACAGCTGCTGACCTACTTTATTCAATTAAGAAGAAATTTAGCAATTATCTGAGTGTCCTTTTTTTAATGTTTGATGTTGGATGACTGATTAGTGGTAAAGCAACTTTACCTCTTTCTCTCTATGTTCAGGAGTGGACATCCTGAAGCTGGTTGCAGCCCATGTGGGCACCCAGTGGATCGATATCTATCAGTCTCTGGCCAATGCCACGGAGCGGGAGGTGGCTGCCTTCTCCAACGGCTACTCATCTGATCATGAGCGGGCCTACGCCGCACTGCAGCACTGGACCATCCGGGACAGCGACGCCAACCTGGCCAAACTGATCAACGCCCTGCACCGGCAGAGGCGTATCGACGTGGTGGAGAAGATCCGCTGTGTCATGGAGGACAACCCACAGGTAAGTTCCATGCATGTGAGAGCTAGACATTCTAGTACCGGCGTGTCCTGTTTTAAATGATTTTCTCAGATATACTCAGCTGGAAAATATCTGCCCCCTTTGCCTCTTCACATCTTTTCCATCAGCCGCTCTGTCAACATCTCTGGCATGTGCTGTAGAACACTCTGTTCTCTGCGTGTCTCAGACTGATATCTAATCTGGGTGGAAGGCTTTCTGGTGTGCCCCTCTCAAGACAGTCTCCGCAGTTCAGCTGCATACCTCACATTAAAGCAACACTTTGCTTTGAGAGGATGACTTGATGTTTAAACGGTAATTGCTCTCGGTGCTGCAGCTTCTCCCTGCGTGCTGGGCAGTTTTGTACAAGTGCTTGTTGGGAGAAGTGAGGAAATGCCGTGACTTTGGACCAGATTTCTTTTTGGTTGAGGCCACAATGAATGTGTGAAGAGGAACTAGACAAGACATGACAGACTGAGGGGAGGCCACAGTGCCCAGCAGGGAATAAACAGTGGACTCTAGAGAGCTTTTAAGACATTAATACATTTGTTACTCTGTTAATTGAGACATGTCAACGCATCTCCTAATGACTGTATGTCAATTTGTCTTTTTTTTTTCTTTTTGCTTTTGTAGGGCAATATACATCACAGTAGGCGCTCAAACTTGTTAAAATCCTAAATATAGTTAATCCATTAAACCAGCTTTTTGGAAGCTGTAGTTATTGAGGCTTTATTTTAAATTGTTTACACAAATGCCAAAAACTTTAATGATTCACACATGTGACTTGAGAAATATATAATCTGTTTTGCTTTATATTAACATTTGAGTTTTAAGGTAATAAAGGGTTGAATTCATGAGACAGAAAAGGTAACAAAAAAAACATGTTTTGCACATTTAATAAATTATATGCTGTTATTGGATATTTGACTGAACTTTTTCTTCCCATTATTATTATTATTATTATTATTATTATTATTATTATTATTATTATTATTATTATTATTATTATTATTATTATTATTATTATTATTTCACAATTATTTGATGTTAAAAGTTGAAAATATATGTTGTGTTTAAGTGGCCAAACATATGAAAACTTTAGTGGTAATTATCCGAACTGAAAGTAATGGTTGATGAATTTTATTGATCAATATTGTCAGTTGATAACAAACCCCTAGCCTTTATTTATGTTCAGTGCTGCACTAAACATCTAACTGCCTCTGCTTTCTCTTGGTTCTGCCTCTTGGTATTTTTATAGCGCAGTGCAGTTTCACCAACACAAATCTGATGTCTTGCTCGTCTGTTTCGCCTTCATCCTATCAAACCTGCTCACATGTATTGACGTGATGCAGCCTGTTGCACGCATGCAGCAGCGTGATGGTAGTTCACATGTCCGAACTTCCTCATAGGCCACCAGTGAGCAGCCTAACAATCTCTTCAGAACACAAACAGAAATCCATAAACACAGGGGTCACTGGGGACACACTGGATCCTTCGTCACCATTTACTTCCCCCCTTTCTTCTTCCTCTGACTTTTCAGTGAATTCTATCAAATTAGTCCTCTTCACTGCCTTCCCAAGATCACCACTGCACAGTTACACTCTTGTTCGAGCAAAGACGTGCCAGACAGTTATAAACGGTTCTTTCTTCAGTGCTTAATAATCAACAGATTATCTCCAGCGAATGTTTTTCCATCGTCCTTAATGCGTTGATGCTGAATAAGATAATAGATATTAAAATTGTTCAGTGGGGGTCGCTCTTATGGAGAATACAGTTTGTTAAATACAGGCAGTGGAAATACCTCAGCATGAACTAGTGCACATCGTTTTACACACTGGCACTGTTTTTAATGTCACACACAAAGCAAGGCAGATGTTTTTTCCTGACTTGCCTTCAAATCCAAACAGTTTGGATGTCAGACAAATCAGTAGGCATCATCAGTGTATATCATTCCTCTATATACTGTAGAGGAAGGTAGAAACCACCTCCCCCAGCTAGCAGAATCAATAGGCCAATTTAATGGTGCTGCCATGGCATGTTCACAGGAGGAACCAAGTGCATACACAAAAAACACAGACTGGTAGAGGCAAAAAGACATTTATTCAAACAATAGTAACTTGCAAAGGTTGGCAGGAGAGCAAACAAAAGACAGCTGGAAGTCCAGAAAATAATCCAAAGTAAAAGTCAGATTGAAGATCAAAAATAACAAATCCAGAGAAATCCAAAAGTGTCTGAACCAGAAACAGATGTAGAGAATCAAAAAGGTCAACATGAGGTGGGCAAACAGGACAAACTGGCACGACACAAGGGACAGACAGGACTATTTATTTCTATACCGTAAACTGAACGGGGAGACGAGACACAAGTGAAACCTATCAGAGAAATCAAAAGAGGAAGGAAACTGTCAAAGGAAGGAAGTACAACAACAAGAGACACACAAGGACTGGGAATTACAAAATGCAACAGGAAATAGATATAAAAACCAAGACCATGACAGGTGCTCTGTTATCACCCCATTTAATGGTGGGGAAGTTGTGAGTTAGCATTTACATAGAGGAACAAAAGTCTGCCTTTGGATACTGGTGGGGATGAAGAAGGCTTAATTCAGACCTGCTTAGACTCAAGATTGAGTCTCCTCTTGGACCATATATTTAGTTTGATTTTCTGACTTACTGTAGATCTTGTTCTGACTTTTGCTTTAATTTGCTGTCTTTCACTCTGTGTTTGGTAAAGTTTACCAAAACTAATTTTGCACACACTTCTATTGATTCCTGACCTGATACAGGGATATTGCTGCCCATGTTCTTCAGCTTGCATTGGGAGTTAAGTCGTTTTCTTTTGTTTCCTTTACAAGATTGCTTAGTAGGTTGGAACACTGTCCGCTGCCTTTTGATTTTACTACTTAAATTGATTTAGCAACACCCTGAGGCCTTGTTATTCTTAGCCGTATTCGCTAATTTGTCTGTTAATTATGCTACTAAGCAATAAATGACTTTATTAAACCAAAAACAATTGGTTTTATACTGCTTCCCTAAGCCTTGATACATGACGCTCACTACCATATGTGATGAAGCACCATTTTGTCCACTCCGGTAGAGACTTTACATGCACTTTTTCACATGACCGCAGGTGATTTCCAACATCGTCTGGGTTACTTTCTGTTTGTCAATGACTGGAATGGACGATAATGTGTCTGCTGTTGGCAGATACGTATGGGAATGATGTGCTCTGATTAAAGGTCATTTATTGGACTGATCACATCCGAATCTGGAGGCAAATCCCTGCAGCAGAATTCGAAACTGTTGCACCAGCAGCACATTGATGCCTATGGTTTTCAATCAAATCTGTGTCCGCATACTTTTATCCATGTGCATGCTGCCTGTTTTTTTTTGGTAACAAATCAAATTAAAAACCCACAGGCAAAGGTAGATGGTTTGTAAAATTACACCTGTATATGCACCTGAGAACGTTGTGAGTGATGTTTCCTGGGGTCATTTGGGTGTTTGAGGTCTTCCAATATCAGATATCCTCTCCCAGGGGACCCATCTGTCATTGATCAGGTAGCTGTTACCTCTCCCCATGGGTCTTCTCTCTTAAGCCACAGCTGTCTGGATCTTTCTGTTGCCTCAGTGATGTTCCTGATATTTCTGCTCCTTGTCACTGCAGTGATACCAAGCAGGATCAGGGCTTTGTTTTGCAATTGCCCTCCAAATCCTAATGATTGAGGTGTTGGTTAAGCTTTATTGCCCTATAAAGAAGACATTACACAACCTTACACAAAAGTCTAGTATGTCTTCTGAAGGCTTTTATGTCTCGCCAAGTGTTTCTTTTCCTCGTGTTTCTTGTAGAGGACAACAAATACAGTGCAGACCATGATTCACACTGATTGAACAAAATGAGATTTCAGCTCTGCTCTTGTTGTCACCGGAAGCTTCAGTGCAGGCAAAAGCTGTGTGGAGGTTAAAAAAAAAAGGCATGGAAGAGAAATCAAGAAAAAATGTTTGCAGGATGTACAATGTATGTGCAGCATATGGAAGGATCATAAGTGTCAGAATCAGTCTGTGAACAGCATGTTCTTCATTTCACAGCAGGTCAGTGTTACTCTAGTAGGAAGCATGTCAAAACGTCTTTTACATAACAGCGATATATGACACTGGACGTTGCGTCGTCACAGTATCAATGGCATTCCCACTGGAAAAAACTGAGCATCAGCTGTTTGATGGATGTTTCTATTTTTATCTTTGCTGCTGCATGAGAGTTGAAACCAGACAGAAGACTGATGCTATTCTCTTCCTCCCCTCTCTCTGTCTGTTCCCCCTCACAGTGAAGCATCCTCCACAGAAGTGAGTTTGCGTAGCAGAGAGCCAGAGCTAAAATAGGACTTTAAATAAGCGTACTCACCACAGTGATACTGATACAAGTCTAAAAATCGGCTCCATTTTGTTCTGTAAATGCTGCAAAATATGTTCTAAATCATTAACCAGAAGTTGACAAGTACTATTTTCCATCTACAAACAACGTAACTCGTGATTAAAGTTCTCTCAAGTCAAAAATGTATGTTTAATTCATGTTTTAAATGAATGTTTAATAGAGATACCGCTGTGCCTGCCTGCTTCTCTGGCACTGGCGTCAGTATGTACAAATAAGTGATTAAAGGGCAGCCATGCTGTTTCATTTCGATAAGTCTCCTGTGCAGAGCTAATGAATGCATCATGTTGGAGACTGCAGCAGACGGAGCTGCTGTCCTAGGGGAGGGCTGGAAAACAGGAGGAATCAGTGAGGAGGAAAGCTGGAGATTATGTGGCTTTTTAGATTTTCCTGTTTACCAATTCAAAGCAGAGTCCAAAATGTTTGTGCAAGTCTGTGAAAAGCCAAAGAAAGACTCAAGAGGGCGAAGGAATAATTGACCTTTCACTTCACAGAAGCCGCTCTTGAGAAATGGATTTGCGTTGGTGTGCATGGCTTAACGACTACAACTTTAGTGGAACTGATTATTAATTGAATGCAGAGAAGATTTCCTGTGATTTTTTTTGTTTTTGTTGTTTAGCATCAAGACTCAATCCTTTTTAATAACCACAAAGAAACCCAAAGCTCAGCAGAGTAGGAAGCTCACACCTACAGGAACACAGGCTTAAACTCATTGTACTCCATATTAACAAAATACCATTTGAAAGGGACTGAATATACTCACAAATCTAAAATCACAAATATTGCTGCTGTCAGTTTTGTTGATCAGTACCATTACTCAACTGTTATCTGGCCAAGTGCTGAGCATTCTGGCTCTGAAAACTTAATTTCATTCGTGTTTTGGAACAAGAAATCAGAATTTGACGATGGCTCATGACCAAATGTTGAAAGCTCCAGAGTTATGAGTCTGTGTCGCTGTGAGGTGAAGCACTGAGGAAGCTGGCAGTTCAATTTTCCCTGTAAGAATATTATAGATAGAAAGATTTAATTCTTAAGATTAGTGTTATTTTCAGTTTTGGACACCATTCCTATCCAGCAAATTAAATCCTGAGATCTGGAGATGCAACAGCATTAATAAAAAGAAGTACAGCAGTGCAGGGAAACCAAATAATAGTTGTGCTCATACAGCTCTCCGGAGCTGTGACACTTTTTTTTACCAACATTTCTGGGTTTGCCAACCAAATAAAACCATAATATTATAGATAACCTGGCTCATTTTGTGTTGCGTTATTCTAAGGTGTCAGTCTTTAGTTTGGTGTCAACAGATACAATGAAAATAAGCCCCATGTTTTCATAGACCAGAACTATCCTTTTGCAGATCACGCAAAGCTAGTCTATTCATTTTTCCCATGGAATCATTCCTTAGCAGGCTCATAGTTTAAGCCTGGCTCCGGTTATTATCAGGTCAATGTGGGGACTCCACCGGTATAAGATATATAAAAGGGAAAACTGCGTCATGAGCTACAGTCTATGGCGTCACCTTGGAACCTGAACAAATCACCACTTCAGATAGAACATTCAAGGATAATTTGTGGTTCCCATGACTGTCTCATCTGATTCGTGACGCACTCTATGCTCCATTCATACTACAAAGATGGTACACATTGGTCTCCTGCCTAGATGTGTTGCATTGCCCCAAACATCAAGCACACATGGCTCCAGTGGGTGTTTCTGAGACTGGCTGTGACTTTGTTAAACGTTAGGCTGTAGAACCACATCACCTATTACTCCAGAGGTGTGCTGAGCGCTATGCAATAACCTACTGCTGGGGTTTGGTGCCTTCCCACTCCAAGCACAGGAAGTGGATGTAGCACAGGATAGCTGGAGAATTTAGACCTTCTCACTGAGTTTGTGATCCATTGTTGGAAAGTATGTCCAAAAGAAAACATCTGCAAAGTCAACTACTTCAATTACAGTCTTCTTAATGATGAATTATAGAAGTGTGGATAATTGAACACAGCCTTCCCTTGAAACATCGTTGATTTTCATTCATTTTCTCAAACTGACACAGATGCAAAGTTGACGTAGATGCGGCCAATGCAGTCCCAAATTTTGGCCAAGGTACATGGACATCTGCAGGGGTGTTGTGGACCCTCATGGACTTGGGTAGATGATGAATTTGATGTCATATGGACCCTTACAGCCATGCAGATACAGATAGCATCAACTGACCTTAACGCCGAAGATAAAAACCAGCATTATTAGCATCTCTGTGAGCTTCTATGGACATATTCCCAGTGATGTCAATTGCTATACATGATGATATTTATCTGGTACAAGTGCAAGGTACAGAGTTGCAGCAGCTAGTTATATATCACAAAACACACATAACTTAATATAGCACATAAGTGGATGTATGTGCATTTGCGGTACATTTGTTGGTATTTAGACTGTGTCTTTCCACTACGAGATTGAGAGATTGCTACAATGTTTAGTTGTTGAGTTGAGTTGATTTTGCATCTGTTTTGTGGTAGAAAGGTAAAAAGGGGAATCACATTGTTCAATCATATGTATATAGTCATGAAAAAAATTGTTAGACCACCATTGTTTTCTTCAATTTCTTGATCATTTTAATGCCTGGTACAACTATAGGTACGTTTGTTTGGACAAATATAATGATAACAACAAAAATAGCTCATAAGAGTTTAATTTAAGAAAAAAAAAAAATTTAAGAGCTGAAATCTAGCCATTTTCCATGGTTTTCTTGATAATAGCCAAAATCCCTTAAGTTCTTACATCAATAGCCATGGCACTGTACAGCCAAAAACAGTGCTTTTAGACAATATATGGAATGAAAGTCTGAATATACATAATGAAAGTCTGCATATATGGAATGTAAGCCTGAATATATATATATATATATATATATATATATATATATATATATATATATATATATATATATATATATATATATATATATATATATATATTATATATATATATATATATATATATATATATATATATATATATATATGGGTTTCAGTGATTGTAATTCACAGGAGAAGGTAGATAATATCCTCTGTCTACTCTCAGTCTCCTTCCCTTTTCTTCACTTTCTTCTTTCTGTGTGAAATGAATGCACAAAAAGCTACAGCACTGCGGTGCTCTTTTTTCCCCCCTTCCAGCCACAATGAGGCACAATCAAATGCAATTTCTGCCCTAATTGAGTGTTTATGACTAAGGTCCCATTAGACGTCTTTCAGTCCCTTCCATAACAAACCCCAAAAGATGATAAAATGAAACCACATCCATTACTTTCTGGAGAAAAGGACAAAAATTTCCCTGAAACTGTACTTATTTGTTTAAAGACAACCCGGCTAGATTATCTGCATGTGTTTGTGAGTGTATTTGACATTAAGTGTGCTTTAATGCAGTCTGGGAGCAGCCTATCTACTGCAGATCTACTTTAAATGTCATACTGGAGACGAATTAGTGGGAAAGGCTGAACATGACGACTCCTGCTGTAGGTGCATTTTAGCGAAGGGCTCATCGGTTTTGGGAGTAATTAAAGCTGGGTAAGATTCTTTGCTGTTACAAGTTTAATCAAATTAATGAAAATATTCCCACCGTGTGTATATCTCCTGTGTCCTTCATAGCGCTGTAAATCTGCCAGCTCTGGCAAGTTCCTGGCTCAGTTTGTATGTGTGTGCACATACAAGTGGCGTTTGTGTGTCCGAGCTCTTGTCCCCAGCAGGCCATTGTGTTGTGCTAACAGTTGAAGTCAGCAGCTTCGTCTTTTCGCTCCCACACACACACATTAGCCTGAGGAGCTTTCTGAAACAGCGGCACTGTTCTTCCTGTCAGTGACCCCTCTGCTGTGTCACGGGCTGCCAGCTTAAGGAAAGGAGACTCCGTGTGGTTTGCAGTGCCTTCAGAAAAGAGTGGCAAAGTTCTCTACATGAGTGGGCACTGATGCTGCGGTGAGGGGACAGACTGTTCTCATAGCAGTGGGCTGCTGATGTTTGTCAGCACTGTGCAATTGAGGTTATACGCTGTGCCTAATCTCTCAACTGCCGTTTAATTAATTTCAATACAGTACAGAGGCGCAATTAAAGGCCATAAGGTTGCAAAATATATACATTTTACACTCATTTTCTGCAAAGACTAGCAGTTGGAGCTTTTTCAAGGCTTGGATGTGTGTAAAATTCAAATGATATGCTGCACAGTGATGCAGTGGTTGAAGCTGCTGGTCGGTTGTGTTTGGAGTTTGCATGTTCTTCCCGTTCCTTAGTGCCCTGCCTCTTGTCTTTTGGATCGGCTCCAGCCCCCCTCAACCCTCTATAGGATAAAGCAGGTTTAGCTGATGACTGGATTCTTCAGAGTAGCTGCCTTTTGTTTCGCTTTATGACGTTGTCACCTGGAGCTTGTCCAAGACTCTTGTGTTTGCTATTGCTGCCAAAAGCAGACCCTTTAGGTGAGCTTTGTTTATTCGTTGCTGTGACATTTTGGAGTTGGAATTGGGACATGGGCTAAATTCCCTGCAAAAAACATCCAAAAAAAACCCCCAAAAACGTTGGATGATGAGTCTAATGGGCCACACTGAGGGCATGGTTTAGGTTGGTAACTGCATATATGTGATATCACAACACTACGGAATTACCGATGGCTCATTTAGATGCACAGGTTTTGAATACTGGCTGTGTGTATTTCCTCGTGGACTGAGCGCTTTAGTAAGACTCAGCCATAACATTAAAACCACTTCACTACTTATTATAGGTAACCTTTGTGTTGCCAAACAGCTCTTACTCATTGGACCATTGCCACAGGAACTCTGGGGAAGTCCTCTGGTGTCTGGTACCAGGTAATTGTTGGCAGATCTTGTGGGTTGTGAGTTGGAGCCTCGATGGATCATCACATCCGGCAAATGCTCGACCAGATTGAGATATGGGAGTTTGAAGCCAAATCAACACCTTGGGCTCTTGGTCTTCTTTGAGTCATTCTGGTGCAGTCCTTGTGGTGTAGCAGGGTATAATGTCCTGCTGGAAAAACCTGCTCGTGTTGAGGAGCAGTGTCACAATGGGGCAGGGATGTACTTGGTCTGCAACAATGTTTAAGTGGATGATATGTGTTCCAAGAACAGCCTCTGTGCTTGTTTGTACACATACCATTGCTTTGCATTCAGTTTATCCCAATATGATCCCTTTTCTTTCTCTTTTCCGTTGTCCATCATTTTTGACCAGTTTAAGCCGAACAAACATCAACTTCATGTTCTTGAATTCCAACCTCTTGTCAATCACAGTGAAGGTATTGCTGGCAAAGATGAAATGACACAAGTATAAGCAAAACAAGACATAGTATCGGCCTTGCTTTCTGCTGCTGGTGGCAGCTCTTGGCAACTAAGAGATGAAGTTTGATGCAGAACTTTCCATGTTTCTTATTTTCTTTCTGATCTTTCTAGACTGGTACGTGAGTTGGCCATGGACTGATAGCTTATAAAGGTAGCTGCATTACATAAGCTGGTGATATGTTAGGTGTTTGTTAATGCGCTGTTCAGAAAAGTCAGAATCATGATATTAGAATGTTCAGTATTCTGCTTGAAATAGCTCTTGCTCATGTTCCTTGAGCTGCTCCTGAGCAGTTTTTGTGGTGTGGTGAGCTGTACTGTCCCGCCAGAGGAGGTCATGACTATCTGGGAATGCTGTTACTATGGGGAAGGGGATGCCTGGTCTGGAACATCCACATGAATGTCAGGGTCCAAGATTTTCCAGCAGAATGATGACTAATTTCCCTTCACCGTCAGCAGTTTTCACGTTGTGGCTCTTTGGTATACAGTACAAAGACATGGAACTCTCTTTTTCTACAATATGCGATATTTACATGGAAACTGTTTCAGACAACATCCTCAGCAAGTTGGTTAAGAATTTGTCAATAGTGTGCAAAGCTATTGTCAAGGCAAACAGTGGCTCCTTCAAGTAATTTTCTAACAACATAATTCCATTCATATTTCATTCATTTCACATTTAATAGTTTTAATGTCTTCAGAATGGTTATATTTTGGAGAGAATATTAAAAATATTTTAAAAAAAAACAACAAAAAAACAAAACACTTGATTGAGTAGATATGTCCATACAGTTCACTGCTAGTTTAAGTTCAAGGTTCATAACCTATGTACCTAAATATGTAAGAACCTATGAAATTTGATTTGATTAGATAACTGACTTCCAAAGGGTAATTCTGTAAGAAATTATGAGCTACATTTCAGAGGAAAATTTGTCACTGTTTACTTGACGGCAGTTTCATTAACTTATACGTTAAAAAAACTGCTTTTAACACACCTTAATCTTTCTGCTCTGAGAAATGCTTAGTATGGTCATGAAGTTGTAGTTTCATTGACTTTATCTTTTCCTGTTGTAGTTTTTTGATAATTTGTGTTATTTTCTTGTTAGTGCAGTGTAGCAGCATATCATTAACCTGACAGACCAAGCTGCGAAGCAAAAAACTGAGCCAAGATTAACAGAAAACCAGCAGCCACAAGAAGTTCAGATCTGCGCCACAGATTTGAGAATCCGATGTGTTGAACTTGTGTGCTTTTTTCAAGCATGACTTCCTGTCCCTCGATGCTGCTGCATTCACCATCCCTCATGGGTCTTCGAGTTTTTCTACATCTGCCTCTAAAAAATATTTGTTCCATTTACGTCTGCTGCTGTGTGAAAGTCACTGTGTCTTTGTCACGCTGTGCGTATTTGCTGCTGTGCATATATGTAAGCTTGCCTTTGTTAGCGAAACAGCGTGTGTTTGTTCCGTCAGAACCGCGTAAGCAGCAGCCCAACAACTCAGGCATTATGGAACAGGAAACAAAAAGACACAAGAGAACAGTGCTGGTGTTTCTGTGTCATACCCTGCTTATACAGTTATAACAGACTGAATTCTCCCCACGGTGAAAACTGGATTTCTTCTTAAGTTAAATGTGTAGCCCACTTAAATTTCCTTGGTTTTGTCTATTTAGCAGAGGTGGGACCAAGTCCTTGTTTTTCAAGTCAAAGTCGAGTCTCAAGTCTTTGCGATCGAGTCCCGAGTCGAGTCCCAAGTCAAGACAGTCGAGTCCCGAGTCGAGTCCAAGTTCGAAACTTTTTTCCCCGAGTCCTAAACAAGTCATTAAAACAATTAACTAGGGAGGTGCCGATAAGGAAATTTTTGGCTAAGATATCGATACTCTTGTTGTGAGGTGTGAGCTTGTAGATGGCTATTTTCACAGTATCTGTCTGTCAAACACAACCAAATGAAACAAATGTGATGCCCCACTCCTACAATTCCAGACATTAGAAGACACGTTCACACCTTGAATCACATAAAATAAAATGAAGAATTAATACTTTAAGGATCTAGAGTCCCGGTGCTGTTATGTCATTTTGTGCAAGAGATAATAGAAAACCATTAGCTTGACCTTTAATAAATAATAAAAATGGAATGCAGACATTGTTTCAAAATGTTTATTTCTTTTAAGGTTTTTTTTCCCCAAAAGGTGCCACTGAATTTTAACAAAAACACTGCACAAAAATAGAGCCCAACACGCAACTTTCTCTCTTGACTATAACAGTCTTTGAGCTTAATTAGACAGGATTACTTGAAAAAAAAACTAAAATGTAATGGGGTTTTTTTAAATGTAATATTTAAACTTTGAAGGACCACTTCACCTTGAACTTGACTTGGTCTATCAGTTACTCTCCCCACGGTGAGTTGAATACAAGGAGAATTTTTGTTTTTGTCAAATTCCTTTAAAGTGATTCAAGAAATCCAGAATGAATGGAATTGATGGAAGGGAATGAGATCTGCTGGGCAAAATCAGTCCCTGTCATTTCCATCCATTCTGTATTTCCTGAATCACCTTAAAGGAATGTGACAAAAACAAAAAAATTCTCCTTGTGTTCAACTGATCATGGGGAGAGTAACTGAGAGAACAAAATTCATTTTAAGTTGAAGTGATCCTTTAACAGTAAATTTTAACAGTAAAATGTATGCACAGCAGGAAGCCATCACCAAAAACGTCCTTTAAGGATAAACAACAAAAGTGCTAATAAATCTTTCAGAATATAAGAGGTAGTTTGCACTTTGCACCATAAATCAGAATGAGCAACATGCCCCTGTACTGTTGAACACAAGATTTGAGTTTTGAAATACAGCCTAGTGTGCCTTGTAAACATTCCTTAGTACTTAACCTTAAAAATGACTTTTCTTCTTTCAGTTACTCACATCCCTCCATGTGTTCAGGGGTGATTAATTGATCGAAGAAAATATAGCTATATTTTAGTATATAAGTAAAGTTCTCTTAAAGTGGTTGTCTTACATGTTTTTAACAATACACAGCAGAAAGAATGTGATCAATTTGAGGCCAAAAGCGATGTCATGTTAAATCAATGACTAGGTTCTAATCTGGTACACAGAGCTCTTAAATAAATCATCTGTGTCTGTGTGTGTGTGTAAGAGAACTGACATTAAAATGTCATGTGCAGGACCAGTTCTGGCAAAACATGTAAAACCAAAACACAACCCTTATTGTTAGTGTTGGTAATACAATGGGTTAAACTCAAGGGTATTTTGTGGTGGTTTATTATTTAAGAAGAAATACATTAACAGTATATGTGTGTATGCTTGTGTGGGTGCTTGTGTGTGGGGTATATTGATGGGGTGAGGGGTTGGGGTTGGGGGTTGAGAGGGAATGTGGGTGATGATGTGTTTGGTTGCTTGGGTCCCCTAATTATAAGCACTTGCTTCTCTGGGGTTCCCTTTCGTGTACATCCGTTGTAAACTACTTTGTTAAGAGTATATTTTTCTTTCTCTGTGCATGAATAAATATATCTGAAATATATCTGAAATATCTGAAATATATCTGAAATAACAGTGATGCAAACACAGTGTGGATGAAAATAGAAAAATATCCAAGTTAGTTGTTTGTATGTCTAGTTAAACTCAAATTTTACCTTTCACTTCTTCGGCCACCTCTGCCCTTATACCAGGACTGGCCAACACATAGTGGTCCACCCAATACAAAGCAAAGGCCGGATCCAGGGCAGCTGTTTAGAGGTAGAAAATGGGATGGTAGTTCCATACTATGCAGTGACCATTTTTACATTCACAAAGATTCTGAGAAATCTTTTCTTCAGGGATTCCACCATACCTCTAACCAGACTGCCCAGGAAATGGACTAGAGGCATTATCTTCTCAAGGTGGTGATTCAGGGCCAGAACTGAAGGAACAACAGAACTGATGGTAACCAACTTCTCCCCATGTCAAATCTGTTGCTTCTGCAAATGGCTTCAGGATGTCTACCAGCTCCTTCAATAGATTCCACTCCCATGCTGTGAATGTCAACTCCCTGTGTCCCACCTTTTCCAGGACATTGGAGAGCTTTAGATGATCACATTGGTAAGCTGCCTTCACCTGCCTCAGTGTTGGGTTCCATCTGGTGTTGACAGCAGCAGGGATGCCATTTCTTTCTCCATGTGCAGCCTTAAATTCCTCTTTGAATGTTGTGCTTGTGTGAAGGAGTGAGCTGAGTTTGAACAACTTTGAAAGAGAAGATGTTGTCACCTTTGTGTCTTTCAACCCGTCTCCCACCACCAGCTGGAGAGTGTGTGCAAAACACTGCAAGCACTGTTTTCGTGCCATAGCAGCATCTACTACCTCCTGATTGTCTGGACTTACGTCATGCCATAGTTCTGGGTCATCAAGGTGATCGTCATCAGGTACTTCACCTTCTTCACTGGGGAAGCACACTGTGAATGTCTTCCGCATGTTGGCTGCATTGTCAGTAATAACATAGTCCAGCTTGCTTTTAATGTCATACTCATGACATATGGCCTCAAATTGTTCACAGATCCTTTCTCTTGGGTGTGAACCTTTGAAGCGATCAGAGGCCAAGAAATTGGACTTCAGCTGTATGTGATCTTGGTCTATCTCCATGTAGTGCACGGTGACACCAAGGAACCCCCTCATCCTTCGGTCAGACCAAATGTCAACAGTGACTGAAGCGCTATCTGAGTTTCTCAGCTGAGTTTTCAGTTTGTCACGTCTCAATCCAGCAACCGTCTCTGTTTTTGAGGTCAGTGTTTTGCAGCACACTGGCTTGTATTTAGGATCAACTATTTTCAGGAAATACCAAAAACTCTTGTGTTCCACCACAGACGGGGGCATGTTGCATTTGATCACCAATTTTTCCAGTATTCCACTGGTAATAGCGTTCTACTGTGGGTGATTCGTGGAATACTGCCCTACACGGATGTCTAGGAACTGCGAGACTGAAGGCTGTTGTGGTTCTGGTTCATTTGTGATGCCTTTGCTCATCATGTATTCATCATATCTGTAAGATAACAAATTAGCACGTGTCAGAAAATGTGCTGCAGTCATAATAGCAGACTAAACAACTCTATTACTCATTTTCTACTTACTTCATTAGAACTTTCAACTCAGTAAGGTTAAAAGACACAATAATAACTTACATAATAATTGTATTTAACTGTTCTATTTAACCACTGAAGCCCCAAATAGTAGACCTACAACTTCACGATCCATCAACAGCTTGTTGAACTGCTATTGTCACTATACAATACAAAACCAAGTTCCCATCTCTGGTATTTAGTGTTTTGTGAATGAAATGACCTTTCTGCTGCTGTGACCTTTAGGCCCGACTGGGCTCATGCTGTGAAGAACAATCATGATGTCATCCCCAAACCAGTTGCTGCTGGTTGAAACCACAGGTTCATTACCACATTAGAGAGAGTGGAGGTGAGTGGGTGAGGGAAGGAGGTGTGAGAGGGGGAGGGAGAAGAGAATAATGACAGACCGAGTAGGATAAAAAGATAGAGGGAGAAACACGAACCAAGTGGGAAAGTAGGAGAATAAAGAACAACATGGGAAAAGACACAAGAACATTGAGGATAGAAGGAATGAGACAATGGAGATAATGATAAAATGGGAAGATTCAATGAAGTTGTGGTTTATTAGAAGCAGAATAATGACATTGGTCTTTGTGTCTAGTAGCAGCCTGGTACTCTGACAAGTAGAAATGTTGTCTTAACTCTTCTCCAATAAAAATTATATTGAAATGATACAATTATATATTATGGATAAAATGGTTGCAGAGATGAGTTTTTAGGGGTCCCGTACAGATATAAAAGAGATATGACATAAGTGGTGTCAGTCTTTTTTTAAATTGAAAAGAAGGTGAATTTTCCAATTTTACAAATGCCTAACTATCCTTTTATGTTTCTATGAGCACATGTCATGGGGGTTTAGAGATCAGACAGAAAGTGATGAATAGAAAAAGAAGACAAAGGACACACACTATGAAAGGATGTGAAACAGATGAAGATAAAGGAACTGCAGGAGGAGAAAAGAATTTACGGCGCAACAGACAAACCTTCAGTTTGTAACCTTCTGTTATAATCTGTAATCTCGATGCTCTTTGAATGGTTCAGATCGTCAATGAGGCTGTTTTTTAGTCACACGTTCCATCCAATCATTTGCGTCCACTTGACTCAACTTATGACTCTGAACATTTTCCCGAATTGGTACTTAGTTGTATGTCGATCTGAAGTGTTTGAATAGGTGTTCACCATGTTTTCCTTCTTTTTCCTCCACTTTACATCTACAGTTTGACATCAACCAGCTGATGACCTCAGTGAATGTAAGCCATAGCCTGAGTCCCATCCACAAGCCGCTCGAGTCTCCCACCAGCCTCGGCAGCAACGGTGGCAGCAGCAGCAGCGGCAGCGTGGGTCGGGTCAGCGGCATGGAGCAGTCGCCGGTGGATCGGACCAAAGGCTTCTTCCCTGACGAGTCGGAGCCGCTGCTTCGCTGCGACTCCACCTCCAGCAAAGACTCGGCCCTCAGCAGGAACGGCTCCTTCATTACCAAAGGTGAGAAGTCAACTTCTACTTTACTTGTATAGGACTCTAAAATCCAGTTTTTAAACATTTTGAATAAAATAAAGTAGTTAGCTAAGTTGCCTTTTTATTTGAGGAAAATAGTACATGCTATATGTTTCAATTTAAAAAAAAAACAATTAAAAGGAAAGATAAAGTAATAATCCAAGGTTGTTTAAATCAATCCAACTGGACTTTAAGAAAGTTCCTTGAAGACGTTTCACCTCTCATCCAAGAGGCTTCTTCAGTTCTGGTGGTGGTTGATGTTGCCTTAGCTTATAACCCCTGTGAGGTGTGGTCACAGGGGTTATAAGCTGAGGCAACATCAACCACCACCAGAACTGAAGAAGCCTCTTGGATGAGAGGTGAAACGTCTTCAAGGAACTTTCTTAAAGTCCAGTTGGATTGATTTAAACAACCTTGGATAACCATGACCTGGATGAATGAGAAACTACACAGATAAAGTAATAATGTACATTTTTGCTATAGTGTAGAAAAATGCATATTTTAAAGCAGAAATAGTGACAGAAGCATTGAAAAGCCCAACCCACTGAACCCTAAGAAGTTTCCTTGTATTTTTGGTTCTGTCTCATTTTTACTCACAGTGGGCTCATTTTTCTCTGCAATATAAAGTCCTGCACCTCTTTGGAAACAGCACAGCCATGACTAGAAGCACAGACATCTCAAAATGTATTCACTGTGATATGATATTGCAGTAAATCTTGAACAAGAATAAAAAGTAAATTTTCTTTAAGAATTGATTATTGACTTTACAAAAAACACGTAAAACTGGAATTAACATTTAAAACACTTTTTCCAAGTGCCCACAGGTTTTTACCAACACTGGAAAATAAATGGTAGCTCAATATGGTGTAGATATTTTACTACCGGTACTTGTTTCTATGCTTCTATGTCCTCTTTGCTCTGAGAAAACACAGCCTGCAGTTCAGATGTAAAAGTCCCAGAATTTTTGTCGCACGACAGCGGGTGAAGCTCAGTCACTAATGGCTTCCCTGTTGGAAGGAGATTTTTAAAAATGTATTATTTTTACAGAATCACGGACAAACTGTTTATTTTTGTCAAATCTTTAAATAAGACGTAAAATAAAGCGATGTTTATGGAATATGATGAGAAGCTTTAAGTTTTTTATGGAATGGAATGTCATGAATGAGTAGTTCAAGGACCATCAGAAAGTTGAAAATCCAAGGATTCTTTCTGTTTTTGACTCAGATAAATGGTGCAATTTTGGCAATTTTGTTTTTAATAAAATGCCTTTCAAACCCACTAGCTGGTTTTGGGGTTCAAAGGGTAAACAGTTTTTTTCTAAACTGACCATAGATATCTTGATATCTACAACACAGTGTCACTTCACTACATGTATAATGACTTTCCAGGACAATGTGTCTTATATTCCTGAGAGAGCTCAAATCGTGATGAATGAAAAATGTGTCACTGTACGAGTCTGACTCAATACATGATTCATCACCTTTCCCAGAGTCATAGTGCCAATAAAAGTTTTATTTGGCAAACAGAGCAAATCCACTGTGTTCTCTATTTCATCCTCGCTGAGGGTCAGAATGATACCGACATTTTCACGTTCAAATCTTTCTGCAGCTGTAGTTCAACACTGTGGAGGCTACTTCTGCAGGCAACAAATGTGTTTTAAATGCTACAGGGGGTCAGCAGTGGAACTTCCAAGCATGAGGTGACCTGTACTGTACTTATGACTTCAGAAGCCGATCCAGCATAGCTGAAACAGATCATTTTAATAGAATTTATAATCACCAAGGTGCTTTGTAAGTGCCCTTAGTCACCCATTGGCCCAACAGTTTTGTTTAATGAGGAATTTCTGTGGCCAAGACGGATCATTATTCTGATTTGCTGGCAGTAGCCTGTAAGTGCATCAGCAGTTTCACATTCTTCACACTCTTTGCAAATGGTTCACTTTCAACTATTATTCAACTTGCAGCATTGAACTCACTTTAGACACTGATGTATGGATGCTGACTGCCCTCTTGTGGTCACTCTGAACAGTGTTCCTAAAATAACACCACAGTTTTCATCAAGTATTCCATATATATAGACACATAATCACTTATTTTAATTGATGGTAAAGAAAACATTTTTAATGATGTTATTGACCCCAGGTTTTGGAACATTTTCTAGGTTTTCGGAGACATACATTGAAGATCCCTATACATTTTAAAACACTTTTTTCTGTGTTAGTGGGATTATTATTGTACCTAAGTTGTACTGCCATTTCTGATTAAAACAATGACAAAGAACTTTGTACACATATTGCATTTGTCTGTAGGTCCACATGCAATTTGCACAATACTAATGCAGAATCCACAAACAGAATGAAGGAAGACTTGTATCTCTTGTTTAGTGTAGCAATTTTCCCATGTTCACTTCAGCCACTCTTTGTATTTTTTTCCTTCAATATCATTTAGAAATAAGTAAGTTTGTCTTGTTCACATTAAGATAATTTGTTGTAAAAAGCAGGTACTTGGAAACACTGAAGTCAACAACGCTAAAAAATTACTTGTTTTTTCTGGGTATATTTTATGGCTCAAAGTCCAAAAGTATTATTCCTCTTTACAAAATGCACAACTGTGTACAAATGTGGGATGAAATACTTTCCAGGCTAGATGGTGAACCACTGTAGCAGGGAAGGTTTACAATTCCCAATTGAAACATGCTAGTAGTTGACAATCTTAAATGAATTTCCTTCTGTTTTATTAGTCCTGGGCCATATATTCATCGATCTTATCGGAAAAAAAAAAAACAATTTCCACAAACACGTAGCATCTCTGCATTGTTTTAATGAAACTTTTCTCAACACACTATCAATTACAAAGTGATATTTTGCTGAAATACAGCCCACGACACTGCTCAGAATCGTAGGATAGACCACTGCTGTGTTGGAGGTTTCTCCCACACATTCAAGATTTTTCACAAAGCAGAAAGCAGTTCCACGAAAAGTTCTTGGCCTCACCTGGAAACAAGGGGCCTAAGTCTCATTTTGGAGCATAACTGTATACTAGCCTTTAGTTTCTGTCCACAAAAAGTCAAATGTTTGAAGTGCTCAAAGACAAACAGAAAGAAAAGCTCTGAGCTGGGATGCTGTTGCTTCCGAACAATGGCCTGTTCATACAGCACTTTACAAGGTACATGTGGCGACAGTTCAAAGGTACATTTCACTGTTTCTGTTTTCTACTATTTGAGTGGGGATATTGTCCACAACAACAGCACACCTGCTTGAGGCTTTTTGTTACTTTTGTTTGCAGGCCTGACATCAATAAGCCCCAGACTGTAAGACCGTGATAGAGATTGTCTACAAGTCGCTATCACAGTCTCATAGTCTCTGTCCTTTATTAGCTGAACTCCCACAATGTTTTCCTGCTTGCCAACACATAACTGCCAGCTTCCTTTTGTCAGTGCAGTATTAGACAGTTAGAGGCTCAACCTGGTGACAACAACAGCCAATCTCCAATACTGGAAGTGTTCATTATCTCGGAAAATCATATTATCTGTAAATTTGATGGGAACATTCCCACTTGGAGGCAGCAGTAACCAGCTATAAACAAAATACAAAACCATCAGTCAACGTTTTTTTTTTTTTTGGTTTGGCTGCTAATGTCACAATCAATCAATCTTCTGGGGTAGGAGGGTAGAGCTATGCCAGGAATCTCACCATGACACCTAACTCATCAAAGTTGCCGAACTGGTACAATGAAACTAGCTGGAGCATGATGTGCCAAGCTGCTGTAGTACAGTTTATACATGGCCACACCTATACAAAGGGACTATTGGAAGTGCACTGGTTTATGGTCTAATGAAGTTCTCCTGTCTGTTTCCCCTCCAGAGAAGAAAGACACGGTGCTCCGGCAGGTTCGTCTGGACCCTTGCGACCTGCAACCCATCTTTGATGACATGTTGCACATCCTGAACCCGGATGAGCTGCACGTCATCGAGGAGATCCCGGCCGCTGAGGACAAACTGGACCAACTTTTTGAGATTGCTGGAGTTAAGAGTCAAGAGGCCAGTCAGACGCTGCTGGACTCGGTCTACAGCCACCTGCCCGACCTGTTATAGTGGAGGAACGAGGAAGAAACCGCAAGTGGCAGGAGAATATGAAGGAATGTGTTTTACTAGAGGGATGAGTCAGGTGTGGTGTTGTTCAGATTAAGCGTGGGTTGACATTTGATCTGATAGAGTTTGACTTCTGTCATTTTGTCACGAGTCGAGCTTGGGGTTCTCTACTCCCTGCAATGAATTGCTCAGCTCTTTTCTGCTTCTTTACTCCTCTTTTCCTTCTTCTCTCATCCTGTGTGTACACTTTACTCCTTCAAAACTCCCACATCCTCCACCACAATACTCGTTCAGCGTAACAAAGTACTGTGACCTTAACCACAAGGCTCTAGAGCCTCCTAATTTTGATAAAAATGCTGGGTTCACAAGAAGCTGAGCACATGATGACTCCATGCAAAGACACAAATAGCACTTTCTTTCTCTTAAATGGCCAATGCCTTCATGCATAAAGAATAATACCAGTGTTTCTTTTTGTTGTTTGTGCCAATCATTCAGACTTCTCTTGCCTTTACCATGATTTCAGTGTTAAAAATATTATTTAAGAGAGCAATTGTGGTTAAATGATTAGACAGACAGTTGTAAATAAACTACGACACTGGTATTATTCTTTGATTTTAGGGTTCCTGTAACACATTCGCCCAGGTGTGGACCAACCTGTAAGTCATGTGCCTGAACTTTTTCCTTTTTGAACCTCGTGCACCCTTTTCCTTCCACCCCACCTGCACCTGGAGCAGATCATGTGAGGGTAGCTCGTTCCCACCAGCAGGTAGCACGCGTAAGCTTAGATGCTCAACCTGCTGCTCTGGAACCAAAACCATATATCAAAATGTCAAAATAATCAAATTCTGGAGCATTATTTACCCTATCTGATGTTATGATATATGGTTTTGCCTTTGTCTATTTTGCTTTTTGACAAAAAGGCTGAACAGAGCAGGAGGTTTACAATGTTGACCGCCCCAGCCTGCTTCTCTGGAATCAAAGCCATAAATCTACAACAATTTAGATACGTCACTTTGGAAGCTCCATCGCTGTTGGATTCACTGGAAGAATCCAATAAATACTTCTACCAGTACGCACATTCAGATCTCTGCTAGCTAGCCCTGTTTGCCTCAACAAATGTAGCGTTGATAAAGTGTTCTTGATGCATTTTGGAGCTTCATGTTGGATTTTGAACCAGAAATAGAGAAATAATAGAACACAGTGATTCTTTTTTTTTTCATTCATGTTGCTACATGCTCTATGTAGTCAATATTTAAATGTAATAATGATGCACTAATTCTATTTACTATCGGAGAGGCAGATATGTATATTCTGTGTCCTTTTTTGTTTCCTTTCTCATATTCTGAAATGCTGTTAACATCTGATTTTGTTGTAGTGTTTTTCTATATTTAGTTTTCTTTATCATGTTGTATTCTCTCTGTAAGCATTTTTGATTTTTCTTTCACGGGCATTCACATGTATTTACTGCCACTTGGTGTCACAAGGAGACCATAGTGAGATATAAGGTATGCATACTCCATACTCTACTTGAAGTCTGTCTACTTGGGTTACTTGATTTTCAATGAAGATAATGTACTCTTTCAGTTCCTCCTGCATCCAGTGCTCTCTCTTAAAACAATAATAGACCTAAAAAGCACCACCAAAAAAACTCATCAGTGTTCAGAGCCATGAGAGCTAATGTGGTGCTCGAGGTGAACTCTCACCGGTTGATCTGACACAAGGGAAGATTTTGGGGTAACAATGGACTGACATATTTAAAGTATTCCAGACTGAGTGAGAAAGAGTGAAGGTTGTGCTGCTGTGGACTGCAGGGTGCGGACGAAGGTGATGGCGATGATTATGATGCGTGATCTGACTCTCTCGTGCCGCGGAGTCTCAAACTGCAGGATTGGAGCTTTTCATTTTCTATGGAAGTCTGAACGGATGAGGGCGAGGTGTGAAATGCACATGTGGCTTGAGTGGATGATTTCATCAAATTTCACGCGTGTAACCAATATGTTTACTACTATGTAACCTCTTAAAATCAATGAATTAAAGCTCAAAACATTTGTCATAACTTGCAGTGTGTAATTGTCTCATTTTAAGCTTTTTAATCATTTTGAAAAAGTCACTTCAAATATTTGATTCTTATAATGACATGCCATAATTTAGCCAAAAAAATCCTATTATATGACTAAAAATAGTTTGCATAACTTTCTACCTACACTTCTTTCCTTTTTGATTCTTTACCCTTCTTCCTGTTTGCTAGTCTAAAAGCTACGGATCTTCTGTATGGTCAAAAAGAGCACTGTGTAAATCTGTACTCTCTGTATACAAACCAGGCTTCTGGATTTGTAGCCTGCAAACCAAAAACAACAAAAAGAGGCATGTGAAAATCTGTAAATCCCTGAGCCCACAGATGTGTAAATTGTGTCAACAGATCATAAAGTAAATTGCAAATCTGTGTGAACGTTTTACAAATTTGTTGAATTCCTGCATCTTTAAGTCTTTTGTGACGTTCCTGCACGTCTTAACGATTTTTTTACAATCCTTCACTGTGACTCATTGTTGTAAATCCCTCACTTTCTCATTGAAAAAGATCAGTGTGGCTCCAGTTACACACACTGAGGTGGGACCAGTTTTTCAATAAGATTCTGGTACATGTGTGTGGGTGTGTAAATTCAATGCACCAGGCCAATGACTGACAGAAAGTCAGACTCACAAAGATGTCTCAGATAATCATCAGTTCACAATGGACCTGGTATTTATCTAGAAGAATAGAGGGCGTGCATGATATAACGTATCCAGTGGCAGATGTATTGGAGGTCTTGGAAGCAGCAAGACTGGAAATTTTTGCTTCCTTATTTACAACCGTGCCTCAACTGAATTAAATGACAAACACTTTCATGCTTTTCTTTAACAGTAAATTCCCAATTATTGTGCAATTTTCTAACAGAATTTTTTTTTCTTAGATATCTAAGCTGGCTAACTTTGGCTAAGTTGACTGTACTGCTGTCATAAGTTCTGTTGTCAAGATTAGTCACAGCTGTAAAACCAATGACAGCTGAAGTGAATCACAATGACAATCTTGTTACCTGTCAATTGGCAGGATATATTACACAGCAGGGGAGCAGTCAGTTCTTGAAGTTGTGGTATTGAAATCAGTAATAAAAAAAACAAAAAAAAAACAAGGTCAGTGTAAGGATCTGAACGATTCTGACAAAGGCCAAACTGTGTTGGCTACAAGACAGCAAGTCTTGTGGGGTTTTTCAAGCACAAACAGGTTAGCAGATGGTACAAGGAAAGCCAACTGGTGAACTGGGGACTGAATCATGGACGCCTAAGGCTCAGTGATGCATGTAGGGAGTGAAGGCTGGGCCGTCCCACAGAACAGCATCTGTAGCACAAATTGCTGAACATCTTGATGCTGCTTTGGTAAAAAGGTGTGAGAACACACACAAGTATTGCAACTTCCTGTGTATCGTGCTGCTTAGCCACAAATTGGTGAAAATGTCCATGTTGATGCTTATCCACCCCTAAAAGTGCCTACAATAGGCACACGAGCATCAGAACCAGACCATGGAGCCACAAAAGGAGGTGTCTGGTCTGATGAGTCATGTTTTCATTTACATTACATGGGCATCTTAATGTGTGTATTGTTTACCTGGGAAAGCAGCAGGATGCACTGTGGGAAGAAGCCTGGCCACAACAGGCAATGTGATGTTAGCTGGGCAACATGGGTCCTAATATTCATGTGGATGTCACTTTGACGCATAGCACCTAAACAGTATTGCAGATCATGTACACCCCTTTACAACACTGTGCTCTATACCGTTCCCTAAGGACCCCAGTTTTATGACATTAATAGGAGTGTCAGATAGCCAAAGCGGCGGCGACCAATGAAGGAACCAGGGAATCAGAGAAGATTCAAATCCGTATTTTCTTTTTATTGTTGTTTGTACACCATAATGCCAGAGAATATACTAGCATGTTCCTACAACCAAATAAAAGAAGAAGCCCGTGACACTTCTCTCTGCTGACTTAAATACCCTGTGCCTACCAGGCACATACCACCTGAGAGGTAAACCCCCAAACACACCCACATAAATAGATATTACATATTTACATAAAACCCATTGTAGACTACAAATATACACTCAATAAGCATAACCAACCTAAACCCCATTTAATAAATAATGCTTTAATAATGCTTTTGTCCGGACATCCTGGGAGGAAGAGGACAAGCAGAGGTAAGTTTTGCTACCAGTACACCAATAAACTAACATTACATTTGCACAGTTTGCTTAACTTGTACACCCTGCTTCTTTCCACCACACCATCTACTGCCATGAATCACCTGCTACCTTTGTTCACAGGTGAAGGCCCTGATGGAACTGTGTGGCATCACAGCTGCAAAGCATGTGCTCCAATCAAACTAATAAACAAACAAATCACAGCATACACCTAAATAAATCATTTTACAAATGAAAGAGCGTGTTGGATTTTATTTCAATGTACTAATTAAAAGCAAATGTTTTAATGTTGTTTTACTCTACTGCTGGGCAGTTTGCACTTCACCTCAGGTTACTGGTGTAAATGAGTCAGCAGCTCAGTCTGGGTCAGACATGATTCAATCTTAATGGCAATTTAAACTCAACATGAACTGTAATGAGACAACATGGTGTTATCTGGACACTTGAGGCTTGTTTCCTCTGGCAAAACAAGTTTCTTGTTAATTTTCTTGGTTTCTTAAAGCAAATAGCAATTATTGTCATCCTAGCATGTCTATAATTAAATCACACCAGTGATTCACAAGTATCAAACCAACCACAAGAGATTACTGAAAATGAATACCAAACTGCTGCGCTGTATTGTCACACCTGATGCTTGGATGCTTTAGTTCCTTTCTGATTTTTTTTCTCTTGTTATATAATGCTGTCTCTCATTATGCTATTAGTATATCAGTCTTATGTTTGTTTAACTTAGTCAGTTTTATTCCACTGCATGTATATCTTGTTTGCAGGTTTGGGATGACGATAAACTTGGCTTGACTTGATTAACTTGAAATTGTTGCACAGAAGCTGTAATAAACTCAACGCACAACCAGGCTGCTCAGCAGTGAGTAAATGTAAATTCATGTTGCGTCTACCAGTGCTGTATAATGAACATATATTTTTTCAGGGTCACATCGGCAACACAAATAAATGTCCCAAAAATGTCCAAAAGACATTGCAAAACCTAAAGACATTTGTTCCATAGTGCTGTCAGATGTGTTAATTTGATTTGCTTCAATTTATCATAGTTGTCATTTTTAAAACAGCACACTATGTCATAATGTTCTTTGCTTTTCTGTATATTTCCCTTGTGAGGGAAGGTTTAAACTCAAATTTACTTTGCAACTTCTGTGACCTTCTGTCTCAGCAAATAAACACACCAGACTTGACACTTTTTTCAAGAATTTCTATATTAATTTGGCTTTAGGTATGTGAGTCTGATGGGAGGAGAAAAATGATTTGATCAGACATCAGTTGTCAAAAGGAAATCAGCTAATTCAGACTAAAGAGTGTTTGCTGTTGTCCAAGCTAAGGTCTAAAGCTATAGAAGTAGATCCACTAAACAGTGGTTTTAAATTACACTTAATGACAAGCAGGAAAGAAGAAAATGTGATCAGAGAGGAGCCAAGTCTCAGATTCTTACTGGAAGTACAGAGAAACCTGCAGAGCAAGTCCTCTAGCTTTGATGCTGAGTGGAGGTTGTGTTTGCTCTTGCTATGTGTCAGTGCCACTGTGTATGGTGGACTCTATGGAGTCTGTTGCTGAGATTGACCAAACACAGAGAGACTCAGGCAGGGGTTTGGTGTCCTGTCTGAGGGTATTTTCAAGTTGACAGAGGCAGAGTCAAAAGAAAAACCTGCTGCCTTCAGAGCTCTGCCATTCCTGTTTGTAAATATGGGCTATTCCAGCTACTCTATCTTCTTTGTCCCCTTTGTTTTCCCACGCTGTCAGAATCACTTCATTCTCAATTTCAGTGTGACTGCTATTGTCCAGTGATCTATAGGTTTGTGTTCTCTGGGCCAATCAGCCCCTAGACCCGATTTCTTTAAATTAAATTCATTGTGATTCTGTATTCCTCCCTTTCCCTTAACTCTGCTCCACCAGCATTGAGACTCTGGGAGGGACTTGGATGTTGCTCTGACGTCCCTTCTCACTGAGTCAAACTGCCAAAATACCTTTTTTTAGCTCACTTTTCAGCTTTAAATTTACCCTTTTACTCTCAAATGATGTGTCATTATTGAACTTAAAAAGTGGGCAGTTACATATATCAAACAGTCATTTTCATCTTTCAACTTGCATGACACCTAATGCCTAACTATCCTGCCAGGTTGTGTAAAGTGAGGCCTTCATGCTCAAACCACATGTTCAAATCAAAATCAAAGCAAAAGGAGTTATGAAAGATGAGATGATTTGGAAAAAGGCACATGGTATCCAACGAAACTGATATTGTGTTTGCAGTATTTTTGAAATTCTGGGATTTCCGTCTTTTAAAGGAAATACAAATATCATTGTAATATTATGCACACTACTTTCTTTCTTTGTTGTCTTGTCACACCTCTGGTAATTTGGTTTATTTTTTATCTTCTAGTGTACTGCAGCGTCCATATTGGAATTGGTCTTACATTACGATTGCATTAATTTATGATTACCTTGGATGGACTTATTCTTTCAGGCAAACGTAACAACAATTTATGATTGCTATAAGTCATCCGCATGTCATAGACTTTGCCCTTGAACTGTCATGATTACTACATTTACTAAATGGTTTTTACACTCGAACATAACATTACATAGTTTAAGGGCTTTTGTTGAAACTACTGCCGCTTTCATAATAACTGGGAGGACTATAAAGGGGAATAATTACCCCTCAGATATGGTGACCTAGGAGCATAGAGGTGATTTCCACAGGACAGACTAAACCCCTGCAGGTTCTACATACACAGTAGTGTAGATTAAAGCATTTTTCCATCACACAACACAAATCTGAAGTGTTCTTAAAGATTAAACTGCAGCTTTGATGACAGAAACAGCCTCAGGTGTGTCCCAGACCTGGCAGTTGGCCTTTACTATTTACAGACAAACATGCCGCTGGCAGCTACATCAGAGTTGAAAACCAAGAACCAGTTCTGCATTGGAACGAATTCATAATTTGTTGCTGGTTTGTTGCTAAACAAACCAGAGCATTGTGTAGAGTTGCTCATTGTAAAATTGCTGTTGTTGTCATGGACAGTGGTACCTATTTTTCTTGATGTTTATCTATATATTTTTGTGTTGCTTAAATTTCTAAGACTTTCAATGGGAGCAGCTGTAATGTAAGCAACTTCCCCTTCAGGGATCAGTGAAGAATTTCAGATTCTAATTCTGATTCTGTTCCCACCACTTAAATGCATGGTTACAAGATTTAATAAAAAGGAATCTAATTCAGTAATTTAGATAAAGCTTTTAAGTTGCAAACATGATTGTGAAAGGTTAGTTTGACATAATGTCGATAATTGCATCAATTAAACATTGCATGCAATTTAAATTCATATTTCTGTATTAGTTGATCCAAAATGTCATTCAGATTGAGTTAACTCAATGAGCTTGGTTCAATAACTTGTTTTCTATTTTGCTTGACGTGAGGGTTTCAGGTTTATGAGACAGTCAAGCCTTGTCATTAAAAAATACCTTTGACTGTAAATGAAAAACTATTTCCTCAACTCAGTGTAGTTTGTTGGCTGAACATAATTGTATTAGAAGTTGGCACAACTCAAAAAAGATTGATTGTGACGAAATCCTACGGTACCCAGTAACCCTCCTAAATCAATTAAATTAATTAATTAACTATCAGAGAATTACTGGACCAGCTCTCCATCTAACGGGTCCGGTTCCCGTAGCCCATATGGTACAACCCAGATGAGATCTGGGGAACGTTTAAGCTGGTAAGCGAGAAAATTCGCCTAGCTTCTAACTGCCTTCATCCAGACGCCTATCCTGCTTCCTCTGATAACTAACTCAACTGAGTAGCCACTTTCGAATGGTCAAATTAATTACCAGTCACGTCTGTTAACGGCAGCTTTTCTCTCATCGGATTCGGCACTTGGTAAGTTGCTAGGTTTAAATTTAGAGGTTAAGGAACGGATAACCCCAAGGATAAGTTTAAAAAAGGCCGCACCTGGCCCCAATGACTAGGTAATCTGACAGAACCTGTTTTAGATGTAATGCACACAATAACCTGACCTTTTTACAAACTGAGAAGATATATAGGGTTAATTCATCATCATGATAAAAATAAATAGAATTTCCAATCTGTTAACTTTAATTGCAGGATAAATGTTTTATTATAATTTCAGCAAGGGCGTAGCATAAGCTCCTAAATCACAACACAATCAATTAAATATTAATTCTTATAACAATCCTCTAATATGACTCCTAACTGGAACTATGCTTTTATCTAAGAGAAGTAATAATCACCCAGATTATGTAATTTGGAGGGGGAGAGCAGACGGTGTGGCCCCACCGGCTGCTCACCTGAAGACCGACGCCCCGCTGGGGCTCTGCTCCAGGGAGGAGGTGGAGAGGGTTCGGTCCAGATTTAGATCTGCTTGTATCCATTTTTGTTGTTTGGCCCAAAAAAAAACTTTGTTAATCCATTCTGGTGTTAATCCTTTGGAAATAATAGAGTTAAGTTATATTCCTTCAGTCAGCGTTATTTTTAGATCACAGTCTTTTGTAATCCTCAAACAGTGCAGAAAGAGCACTCCTTCAGTCCATAATTCCAATAGAACAGATATTCCTTTGCAGATCATGTTGAATCCCTTTCCGAGTTACGTGGTAAAATCCCCTTTGCTCAGAGCATTGCTGCCTGGCTTGCATCCAGTGACCACCTCGCAACGACTCCCCAACTTGTGTCTCGATCCAGTGTAATTTATACAACAACTGAACCTTTTGCATATGCAAGAACTGCACCCTTAATTAACATGCGTGATGACAGCATCCATCACCCTCCTCACTCGTGCACTGCTTCCATCCACTGACCTCGTGGCCTCTGCGTGCTCTGGAGGAACTGAAACCATCTATTCTGGACCGTCTCGCCAGCCCCCCCCCAACTCATCCTAAGACCCCTCCATGTTTGAGGAACTGAAACTAACTGTTTGGACTGTTTGGACCCTTCCACTCAGTCTCACTTCTCTATTAATGTATCTGCTCCATCCGAAGCTCAGAGCAGGCCTCCGGTCAGGAAACAGATGTCAGACTCACAAAAACCCCCGACATCTATTCCGAGGTTAATAACCTTTACCGTGAACACTTGACCTCAGTTCACCTTAGGTCTTGACTTCTCACTTCATTACTAAGTTAAAAACCTTAGTTTTAACAGTAATCAAAACTCTTTCTAAAACATCTCAGTTTCATAGGAATCAAAACTCTTAAAAGCATTTCCATTTCATAAAGCATTAGTTTCTCATATTTGTCATTTCTATCAAAAACATCAGTTTCCCTGGTAACCAAAAACATCACTTTTCACAGTGAGTTGCTGTTCTAACTTAGTTACTTCTTAAACAAAGATTATAAAAATAGGTATTTGAGTTAGCTTTAACACACTTATTAGGTTATAGCATGAATCAGTTATACATCACAGGTTATAATATCACAATGTTCCCTTATTTAGCTGTTATTCTGCCAGTGTCTCACCCGTGTGGCTGATTCTGGGATCTCATACCTCCATGTTTCTCGACAATTGTTGTGTTAATTTTTGTTGCTGTTGAGATGAAACATTATTTTTCCAACAGTGAAATACAAAAAGTATCTTCGATCTAATTTAAATCATCCCATAGTTCAGTGATTCACATCTGCCAGATGGACAATGGGAATGGGACAATTCTGCAGCTCAGTGATGATGATACCAGTTTGACATCTCGGCTTACTGCTGAATACAGAGGAAACCCTCCACATTCTGCTATACTACATAGATAAGTGTCACATTTGTTCAGAATTGGAATTTTTCCTGTTTGTCTTGGAGGTTGGATGTGTTTTCTGTGCTTTTGATGGGTGAGTCTTGCTCAAAGCATCTGAATGTTGGGGTTTTCCATATTTGTATCCAACAAATGGATACACATAAATGATGTCTAGATGAATTCCGCATACATAGACAGTATTAAATGAACAACGTAACCGAAATCTGGTGATTTATGGCTTTGAAGATTTGCATGGGACCTCTGACTGCTTTGCCTGACAGTGGATTTATCTGAATTTAAATCTTGCTCCCAGTGACGCTGTGCCAAAGTCTCCCTGATGCTTTGTGATATCAGCTTACCATTAAATTGTTCCTGAATTTCTCAGATCAGGAAATATCCCTTCTGAAAAATAAAAAAAAAAGGGTAAATCTGCATTCTTGTAAGATTTTTATCTCAGTTTCACACACATTTGATGAAAGGCAAAAAGGAAAGCTGATCATACTGAATGAGGAAATTGAAGGAATAACTAAACCTGCTGCGTCACTGCCAGCTCAGTGTTAGTATGTTTCGGGAAGTTTTGTTGCGCTGCATGTTTCTCATAGTTCAGCATACGGGTTTGACAGCCTCTCTGGTCTGCTACTGTTCTGCAGAGCGTCTTTCAAACACATACAGGGAATAATTACAGCAGAGCAGACAGAAGAGTCATGGTAAGGAGGCTGATTTACACCTTTCTTTCCCCCTGGGAACAGGCTGACTTTCAGTAACGGTATTTTTCAATGGAATGAGCTGTTTACACTGTGACCTCTTATCTGATTATGTACGTTGCATTGTGTGTTGGTGTTTGTGCATGAGCGTGAACTAACAGTGAAGTCAGTTTGTTTGCTTTGACTCCTCTGCATCATTAACTCGAGCTGTGTGGTATTTACTGTCTGTTCAGGGTGACTTTATAGGATAGTGTCAGCTCAGTCACACTGATATTGTCCTGACAAAGGCTGCACTCCTCATGGACAATGATTTCTTGACATGAAAGTGAGTAAAAACAATCACTTTTATTTGTCTTTGGGAATACATGTGTGTTTCCACAAGCTGGAATACAGAGTGGAATTACTGCAGGATGACTTTGAAATGATTCCTCTTTAGCCCAGATTAAAGGGAGTATTTGTATTTTACACTCACTTCTGTGAAAATTTGGCTCACCAACACTACGAGGCGTCAGTAATAATGTTTATACTGACATTTAGTTGAAACTGTTAACCAAAATTAGTTTGATTTAACGAAGTGAAACTAAAGTGACGATGCTGTGAGCACTTTGCCTTTTAGACAGCTCAAATTCTCACTGGTATACTTGAACACAGTTTTTTTAAGCATCTTTGAGAAGAAGCTAAAATTCCTCTGTGAGTTAATTTGTCAGTGTCTCCTGTCACTTCATATAATTCCAGGCTGACGGTTGGGAGCCATAATGTCTACAGAAAGACTCATTATATCTTGTGTTGGTTGAATGTTTTGGGTTTGTGTTCACGATGCAACATGATTTTGATCAGAGGCTTCATCAATGGGTTTGCATGATGGTTTATATAAAAACACAAAGATTTTACAAAGCACTCTTTGTATATGTGTAATAGTATAGTAAATATCGCAATATACACAATGAGTCTAATCAAGCACAATTTCAAAATACTCTAAATTTCTGTTTTAACTATGATATTATCACTGGTTCATTATTCTTAGAGAATTAGAAAGTGCTATACGATATTTATTTGTCATTCTGGAATGATAATGACCAATGCTTTGCATTTCACCCTTTCAAACCTTCATATTGCTCATACTGCTGGGTGGTCGAGGCTATTGAGATAAATGCAGACGATACTTGTAACTAAACTTGCCAGAAAATGATGGATGAACAGTTGGCAAAGGGCAACATGAAGGCAGACAAGGGTAGAGTAATGCAAGACAATTATGTTTAATGTCAAAATGTGTGCATTCAAAAACACCAAGGAGAAAGTAAAGGCTTCTGATAGAAGACGAGGCTAAAAGAATGACTTGTATGAACAACATGATTATATTACCTTCCTATATTCTGTTGCATCAAATATCTTTAATTTTAGAATGGTAACAGCTAATTCAAAAGTCTTTTTGTCTTATTGTTGACTATGTTTTTTTCTAGAACACACAGTATACTAAAGAAGTGAGCACAACCTTGTGCAATATTCCATAAATGTCAAATGATCCAAGACAACTTTTGAAAAAATTGCACTGTTTTAAAGTTGACAAATACAGTATTTTCTCTTGTTAACAATCTAAGACAAGTACTTTAAAAATACTTAGCTGAAAATACAGCTACAACACTTATTTTTGATATTATATTGTTCATACATATTCTAACCTTTTATACTTTCACTGTGCCTTATTGTATTGTAGTGTAATGCGCTGCTGGATACCCCAATTTCCTTCGAGATTAATAAAGTATATTTTGATTTTGATGTGATTCCATAAACGTTGTTATAAAATGACCTGTGAACACTGGAACTTTCTCAGATTTGGACATATCTGTTACATGGCTCCACGTGAAAAAGAAAAAACATAAAGACTGAAAGATACTGCTTGTGAGACTTTTCAAAGCGAAAAAAAAAAAGGAATGATGCAAGAAGATCAGTGGCCAACTCGAAATCAGTGGAGACATAGTTACAGCAGTAATCAGAAAACATAAGTTCTAAAAAAGAGTTTCTGTAAGTTTTCTTTTAGTTCCCAGCCTGTTTTTCTTAAAGGCAGGATCAGTTTCTCCAATGACATTCTCAAAATGTTTGCCAAATGCTGCATTTTCAGGTAGCATTGTGGGAATGTTTAATAGAAGAAAGTTCCTAGGGTGCAGATCACAAAGAAAGAAATACATGTTGCAAGATAAACAAGGATCATTTGAGCTGTGAATCACGTAAAGCTAATGACAAAAAAAAATAAATATGACAGCAATAAGTTATTTTTAAAGTGTCCAAAAAACACCAACCAAGAATTGCTGTTTCTTTCTTTCTTGTTATAGTTCATATTTTTAATTAATTGGCCTAAGTTTCTAGTTTAAATCTGTTTTCATATTGACACATTGTGTGTTTTGATGGAAACAGGAAACATTTCATTGACTGCATTTTTTCATCTCTGGGTCGCCATAATCTTTGGATATAGAGCTCACAACAGGAAGAGATTCTTTTCTAACATATGAATGAGACTTTAAATCACATGACAACAGCTCATTGTCGAGTGCTGCACCTGTTCTCTGATGCTAACAACTTTTAATGACATGTTCCTCGCCCTGCTGTCCGGACTGACAGCAGGATAATGCTGTTGTTTCATTTCATGTCACTTTATCGAGTTGAATTACCTCGACAAAAATGGAATTGTATGTGCTACTGGAAGTGCACATTTTATATCTTCATTTATATATGCATGTGTTTCTAAACTAGTCTCTTTTCTGGCATCTTAGACATGAAGAATCTTCCTCTGATGTGCCACCCAGCAACACTGGATCTTGTTGACTCACAGTCAGTACGATGTGGAAGCTTCCCTGTTCAGTGCAATTAATGTTAACTTGAGGAGCAACAGCCATAAAAGGTGAGCCCACTGGAACAATGAAGGGTTTATATGAGAGTATACTGTAGTATGTGAATTAAATTTTCATCATTTTTCATTTGGACTGTATTCTACTGAAAACACTGAGTAATGGGATGTAACAACTGGAACCAGTCACTGTAACCAATTATGCTTTTTGGAATTTCGAAAATCCAACTTCTTGGAGCCAAAACGTTATTTGAAAAAAAACAAAAAGACTAAAAACACAGTGAGTACACTCCTGTGCAACATCAGTAATTTCAAGTGAGTTCAAATTGTTGCATATCGCAACAATTGCATTATTTCAAAGTTGACAAGTAAGTTTCTTCTAATGAACAATCAAACCTAAATATGTTGAAAAACTGTATTGAAAATACAGGCCTCAACTTTGAAAATCAATGCATCACTAAATACACCAATTATTGCTCAAACTAAGGTGTGCGCTACTTTGATTTCCAATTAGCCAAACTGCACAAACATGGTTATAAAATGACCAGTTGTCATCTTCCAAAAATGACACCATCCATAGTGTATCACCTTCACAATCTGCATCTGATAAACAAACAGGGAAATGGTTTAGACTTGGCACAATTCTTATCAACGGAGTTTCTGTAAATATATTACATAACTTGAGTCTCTATAGATGGCATCTAAGAAAAATAAAGTCCTGCTTCCTCTTCAACACTAAACCTGCACGATTAAACTCTGCTAAAATGCACGAAAAGAAGCCAGATAAATACTTGAAGGGCATGCTTTAGTCATATCAGACCCTTTTAAATTTTTTTAGTTGTGATTGGATCCAGCATGTCTGATGTGAACCTGACCATGACTATCACAGTGAAAGCATCGTCCTGACAGTGAAGCACAGAGGCTGCATGAGGGCAAAAGGCACTGAGTAGACGGCATAATGAATGTCTGCAGATTAACCACAATACTGGCTGAAGAAGAATGTTCCAGCATTACAATGATCCCAAACACACTGCCAAAATCACCCAAGAGTTTCTAAAGAAGGAAACAGTGAAACCTCGGACCTGGCCAAGTATGTCATCAGACTAGACTCCGGTTGAAATCATTTAGGGTGTTTTGGAGAGAAGGGTAGAACAACACAACCCCTACAGCAATGAGCAATGCAATGCAATTATTTTAAGGTGATACAATTCATAATCAAATGATATGTAAGTAAACTGTGTATCACTTCAGTGTTGCAAACTGGAGGAGGCTAATGTGGGCAGTCCTGGTTCCAGAAGTAAAAATCCTATTCATGTTTATATAAACAGCTGATTCACAGTTGGCTCTTTTGTAGACAATAAAATACAAAAAAAAGTGCAAGACTGTGTACAAAAACATAAGGGGTGAAGCTAACTACACCTCCAAAGGGACATTTTGGCAAGAAACATCAATTTACCTAGCTGTCATATCCATGTCTGTTAGCTTTAAATATTGGGGTCAACTGTAGCAGAATATAGCTACTATGATGCCACATTATGTTAACAACGGCAGCGACAACAATGCATTTTAAACGTGTTGATTCTTCCCTCTGCAATTGGCACCTGAGAAACAAAACTGGCAGAGTTGTGTCTTTCTCTGTGAAGCAACACTGAGTTGTTACATGAAGAGATTTCAGAAATGAGATAAACATATGTGAATCTTTGTACCTCTGTTGATTGGCATCTGAACAGCAGCTTTGTACTATTTTCTCATCTTTCTCTAACTTTCTTGGAAGGAATGGAAATATCCAAGAATGTCTTGGTCATCTTTGCCCTTGCAGTGACACTTATTTTGGAAACAAGGACATTCGATGAATATTCAAGAATCGCTTTACCGGTAGGCCAACAGTCTTTATTGATCAGAAAATATGATCGTTTTACATGATCCAAGGTTTTAGTTAATAATCATGTAAATTATGAATGTTTCTTTTTGTCCAAGGAAAATCATGATGAACACTTTCTACCTCACACCCGGCAGAGAAGGGAAGGTCAGTCAGATTACTGAATAGGAATCTAATATTTTAAATTTTGATAATTTGAAATTTTTGGGAGATACACTTATGCAATTACTCATTGAAAATAAATCGGAGGATTTATACTACTCTCATAATCCATCGATAAAATATGAATCTCCCATCTGGAGATTAGATTAGCTTAGGATGACATTTCTAGCAAAGGAAAATCATTACATACACACATACATACATACATACATACATACACACATACACGCGTACATACATTCAAGTGTTTTTGGGCCCTGAAAAGTCAAAATGAAAAGTGTGCTCAAAAAAAGAACACGATGAAAAATAATACCTTGCATTCCAATTGGGTCTTCGCACCATTCGGTGTTCAGACCTTAAAAATATATTTACAGAATGCACACAGGAAAATGTCGACAGGTCAAAGGGAAGTGATGATAACAAGACAGACAATATTGGAAGGAGATGACTATGAGTGGGAGGCTGGACTACAAAAATCACATGTAATCATATGTATTCTTTCATTTTTAAACTTGTATTTATGTTTTTTCCCCTTTTTTGTGTTTCCAACATTATGCACAACAATCTGTAATGGAGGTAATTATAGAATTTAGAAAGAAAAATATTATTTATGTAGGTTAGGTACATATTAAATCAATCACACTTGATTTTTATACCACTTTTCATATAAATACAGTGTAACACAAAGTACTTTGCTTAACAAAAGAAACTAAAAAAGATACATGCAATGTCAATATTATCTTATAAGGATCAAGGGTTTGAAGGTTTAAGGAAGTCGTAAATCAATCATAAATCATTAATCAAGTCCACTGAACACGAGAAAAAATTCAGAATGGTAAAATGATGCAATAAGTAAAGCACAAAAAAAGACAGAAATTTGACTAAAATGTTAAAAACAATAGAGAAGTCAATCAATTACATCTATTTCGTTTAAGGAGATAAGAATGATAAATTTAAGTTAAAAAAAAATCAGTCAAAAGTCAGACTAAAATCTAGGTCTTTTGAAAATATTGTTTGCTTTTGAAAATATCAACATTTCACACACATCACAGTCTGAAATACAATTGGAACATAAGTTTAGGTTGGGTTGGATGGTCTTCAGAACACAAAATTATGCTCAAAGCACAAAACTAGGCTTAAAAAACCCTCACAAACAACAAATACAATGGATCAAAGGGGCATAAAGTGAACAATCAGCAACAATAGATCTTGATCTGGAAACCACTTAGGAGTGGATTGCTGAATGACAACAGTGAGGATCAATTACCACAGGTTTTATATCCTGGAAGCCCCTCCTACAGGGAACAAACCATTCATGGTTCACTATCAATTAAGACTCGTAGTTAATATTTCTGTTCAAAAATAACATAAACGCTTTGTAATTATTATTTACACATTTTAAACATGGAAATATTAACAGCCCATTTTGTTAAGGGTGTTTAGAAACACACAAATGCCCTCTCTGCTAAACATGGTACAGTATGAAATCCCCCTACTATAAAGACTTTTGGACTCTGCCTATTCCTGTTTCTGGACCTTCACCTGGAGGAGAGGAGCACAAACATTTAGGTTATAAAAATGACAAAGAAAAGAAAATTAAACTAAGAAGTGCATTTGAATGTGTGTGTGCCTAAACCTGCAGTTACTTCTTTAGCATGTAAATGCTAAGCGTATGCTACTGAAACTACTGAAAAAAACAGAATTGATGCTAGCTAATTATCTGGTTAGCTTAAACCTATGCGCTCAGTTTTTTTCCACAAAGCAAACATAACTTAGCTACAGAGGCTTAGGCTTCAGTTTCACTTCAACATCAGTTCGTTAAGATGGTCTTGTATTATTGACACATATCTGGTATTTCTAAACAAACAGCAATGCAATCAATTAAATTCAGTTAATTCTGATTATTTCAACTGTGGCTAAACCTGTCTGACACAGCACTGCACAGGATGGCAGCTCCCAGTGATACATATTATATAACAATGCAGAGACAAAGTCAAGTATGGGTGAAATAGACCAATGCAAGCCAAAAGTTGTTGGTTTTGAGTTTGGTTTAGGTATAAATGACACAAATGCGAGATGCCATGTGAATGTGGTCGCGCTAGAAGTGCTGGTAGGCGCATTTTTAGGAAACGATAGTCTCCAGTTGCTAAGCCAAGATAAATATCTCCTGGATGCAGCTTTTTAATAGACAGACACAAGAGTGGTATCAATCCTCTTATTCAACTCTCAGCCAGAAAGCATACAAGGATATTTCCCAAGTTCTAATTTTATATCTTGTGTACCCTATGTAAATAGCTATGGTAAACACGGACATTGTTTCTTTTCTGATTTCAATTTTTGCAGCACTTTCAGACCAAAGGAATTACACTGTTGATATTATAGTGAATGTGTCTGATGCAGAAGCATACCAGAAAATTCTGTTTGCTTTGAACGCTACTAGTTTTCCCAATCACCTCAGTAACAACACAGAAATCATTGAGACTAGCGTCACAACAGGTGAGTGTCATCCTCAGTTCCTTTCAATAACAATCATAACGAACATTGTCCATATTGCTTGTTTTTGAATACAAATTTTCTCTTCTCACAGTTTGTTTCTCAACCGGCTCCGGCTTCAAGTGTAATTGTGCGAAACAGTTTGCTTGGTCTTACAACAACTGTGTTACATATGGAGCCTGTGATTCCATATCCAGTGGTATTTGTAAATGCATCAATGCCATTCCACCTGATGGCCAGTCCTGCCAGCCAATATCAGGTAATCAGGCTGTATCTTCTATTAAATGCATTCACAATGAAGGCATGTATTTCTTGCAATTGGTAATAATTACCATTGTTTGTCAAGTCTCCTACTGGATTTCTGACCAAGATCACCTGCAAACATTCACGTCTGCCCAATCAGAAGTTCCAATGATTTTGTCGTCCTCCATTCTGCAGGGAATACATGTTATTTTATGGTGTAGTATTAATACAGAGATGCATAAATGTAGTACTTTGTTTAATATAGGCAAGAAAAAGAGCTTTAACTTTGAAGGAGAGTTTACTTTGACCGGGAAAAACAAAAGTCATCTCAACCCAGACGTGACAGACTTTGGCTGGTCCTGTATCAGTGCTTTGCATGTTTGTTGCAACAAAGTCCAATTGAGTTCCAGCTTTGATTGTTGATAAATTCATCCACATGTCAGACTTGTCTTGCTTTGCTTTTGTATTGGAAAGAGCTACTTTAATCTTCTTTTCAAGTTTATTTATTGACTCCATCCTTGTGATTGCAGTAAATTCTGGCACCTGCATTTCATTTTTTGACTACCTGATAAACCCACAGGAAAGTTAAAACTGACTGTTCCCATCAGGTTCATGTTGGGTCCTGCAGGATGCCATTGCAGTCCTCTATTACAGACTACCATTGACAAATATTATTTAACATTCTGCTTTCTCTTTACTCGACAGAGATTTGTCATATGTTTGAGTTCATTGTTTTGGTTTCTGTAAACACAGTTTTACTATTTTACTTTAGTCCCATTGCTCTCACCGGTTTTAATATTGACATATGCATGCAAAATATAGTTAGTAATAGCAACTAGCTGGTGAACATGATGGAGTATTTAGCTTCTCAAGTGTTTCTCAGGATTTGATGAAGTCCACAAACGGAGATAAAAGGAAAATGAGTACTGGACTTGTGAGTTTTCATCATGTGGTTCAACAATGGAATGGTAAAGGGTCAATTTTTGCGAACAAGTAACATATATTGCCATTCACACATGGAGACAGTATGTTAGTTTTATGTATATGGCTTGTTTCTGCTATCTAGACAAAATGATTTTAAAAAAAATATGAAAATTATATAATTAAATATGAAGATAGCTGCTTACATTAATAGATTTTAATATAGAGAGTTCATAAGTCAGTGAACTTTGTGCACCTCTGTAAAAATGATTGGTGCATATGACACATATGAAGGCCATGCAGTTCGTTATAATAAAAGCCTTCATCTGAAATTCAGTGTAGACATTTAAGGCAATTATAGATTCCAAGAAAGTTTCTTCAGCACAATGTTGAAATTAGACGTGCATTTGTCTCCAATGCTGTATATTTAATTTTAAAAAAGGAAAAAAAGCTAAATAATGTTATGATTCTCTTGCAGAGCTGCTTGCTCAGGTTGAATATGAAGTTGAAGTGGAGCTGAATGTAACAGATATCGAAACACTGAACCACCTCAGGAGCCTATTGATCAATGGCAGCTATTTTCTGGGTTTGAGTCCCATTGTGAACATCACACACATTAACATCACTACAGGTAAGAAATTAGCTTCCTCTGGTCCTGGAAGCTAAATTGTGTGCCAAGAATAGTGAAGCTCGCCATGTATTTTTTTTCTTTGGATGATACATTCCATAAAAACAATTCCTGTGTGTATTCAGGTATGATATTAGGTATTGTTTGAATAAAAAGCAATGTCTTATGGTAGATAATATTACTGTCACTTACAAGAATACCTGTGGACATCAGTGCAATATCAAGTTGACTTGGCCGTTCCTCGCCCACATTATGAACTCCAGATCACTGGAGGAAGTGTCACTGCGATTAAAGTCACGCACAGAGCTCAACATGCCTTCAGCTGTCTTTACACATTAAACTGAATATCACAGACTCCTTGTTTTAAACTGGGAGTTTCCCTGCCTAGATTCATTTGGGATCAATAACTGCACACCCGTCTTCAACTAGAAGAATTAGGTACACAAGTTTGTCCTTGGAGGAAGTGAAAAGTGACACTTCTTTTAAGTGTTCCTGCAAACAACATTCAGTTACTCAACTGCAAGGTGTGGAGCCCTAATAAATGCGTCAAGTGCATTTCTTTCCACATGGTTATACAAAAAAAGATTTCCTTTAATGCAGCATTGTTTGCATGCATGTTTACTAGCTTGCAGTCTTAATTCCCGCTTTCTCTTGTGCATTGCAGCATATTTTGCAGTGCATGCGGAAAGACACCCACATGTTGTTCAGTGGAATAATATGAAAAAACTTATGGGTTCATATATTTGACGACCGTCTCATGTATGTATACGTCCTCATGACTGTACATAACATGAATTAAAAATGAACCCACAAACTCATTGAAAAACAGCTCCGCAGTGCTACTGGAGATTAAAACTGGAGGTCAGCACTTTTATTTCCTTAGAGCACAAAACAAATAAAAAATCTATTAATAATCTGCAGTGTTGGCCTGTTCGCTGAATAAAAACTGCTGTTTTCTAGTTTTCTGAAAAGAAAGCTGTGATCTGATGCTGTGGTTCTGTTTTCTGGGATGTGTCAATTAACAAAATGAGAAAAGGAAACAAATTGCTTCCAACAGCAAGAACCAGAGAAGCTGTTTTGCTTCTGTACAGTGAAGAGATAATCAAATCTTTTGTTTAAGCAAATTACCAACACACCACGAGGTCTCTGTAATGTATTGTTCTTATATTACAAGTTACTGATGCAACATTATGTTTCACTGTCGAGGTAGAGTTATTTTTTAGTCAGGTGGTTTCCAACCTGGTAGTTCTTCAACTGTATAAGATGGTTACAACCCATATTGTGCTATTGGAGTATTTACCCCCTTTTCTACTACATAGATGCTTTTTTTGTGCATATAAAATTTCTGCAAACTTCTAAATCCACACCAAAGAGGGAGAATGTTTTTTCCACAGAAACCCTGCTGGTACCTACCCGAAACACCTTACAGTGTGAGAAAAATACTGTTTTTAACATTAAAGCGTGTAAACATATTCTAGTAGACCATCTGACAAGTGACAAGTAACATTAAAAACCTCTAAATGTGCATAAAAATCATTTTAATGGAAGAGAAAAAAACAAGTCCTGCACCAAACATTGGCTGCTTTGGCCTTTTAGGCCTCAACATGTTGTGTCAATGGGACCAAACTGCTTACAACACGTAGACATAGTTGTAACATTTGATTTGTTGTAATGGTTGGGAGCCACTAGATTAATCACGTTATGATTATAAGGCAAGCTTTTATTTAAATCTTTAAAAAAAAAAAAAAAAAAAATACACATAGTGAAGCAGAAATAATGTATAAAGTAACATAAAATAGAGATGCTGTTGCAAGGTGCCTTAAAATGTTGTACAGCTGCTTCAGAAAGTAATCAGATGTTTTAACATTCTGTATGGCGTATTTCAAGTCTACAACCTATTCAACCAGATTTTCAATAACTCTGCAAGACAGTATTCTTTATATGTTACTGTGTGCAGACTTGACAGGGGAAAAGCCCAGTATTTTCTGTTTAATATTAATCTAAAAACAACAGAATGTGCAAAAAAAGAAGGTGTTTGAATACTTTCGGAGGCAACTGCGCTTCTTGCGTACTGCTTGAGCTACAATTTGGATAAGACACATTACAACACACAGTCAAAAGTAATTCTAGTAGTGAAATATATCAGCAGCTTCAGGTGTGCAGAGGTAAATAATTCACCATATTTCACCATAAAATGACAACTCTGCCCTTTACCTTTAGTTCAAAGAGGTTTGCTTCAGGATTTGGTGAATTGAGGTGAAGAAGGAAGCTAACAAAACTCAAAATAATCATGAGCTTCTCTGTATATCAACCGTTTCCTCTTGGAATTCACACAGTTGGGCACTTTCACCCAGGTGTTTGTATACACCCACTAGTTAAAGCTCAACAAGGAACAGAGCAAAATCAAACAAAGTGAAGCTAAAGCATCTGCCCACAGGCTGTTCAAAATATCAATGATTAACATAGTTGTTGCGTTAGTAATTGTATTCAAAGTACTCAGTCATGTGTCCAATAAATAAGCTGCAGATGGGTCAGATGACTACTTCTGCTCACTGTGTTTGCTGTTTTGTGTTCTTAGTTCTTTAGTGATATCCAAATGGTACCAACTTCCAGTGCAGATGTGAGGATGATATGTGAGGATGTATTGATCACATCAGCATTCTGTGCTGATAAAACTAAATGCATTCAATTTAGTCTTATTTCTTTGGGACATTTTTTTGTAATTGATAAATCTAAAAATAATAGGTTAATGATGGTGGGATTCCATGTAGCTGCTTTGCCTTTAGAGTACTGGTAATGTGAATAGAATAGAAGGACTTTTTTTTTAACCGTCAAGGGGAAATTCTATAAGGTGCATGTTGGCTCTCTGAACCAAAAAAATCTATTATTAATGTTATTAACAAAGCCTGAGTTAGTTTAAACACAAGACACTTGTGCTCCAAACAAAAAGGATGTGCACTCAATGAAGGACTTGACCCATCACTACACACACCAGTGAGCAATGATTCCTAACACATATCTGGAGGTCATCAGGTGGAAGCCTCCTTTCAACGGTATTTCACCTATTTAGTCCCACAATACTTCCAGGAGGCTAGGCGGTGAACTCTGGCATCCCAGATTCACCCCCTCAGTGCCAATTCACACTGCCCTTACACAATCCAAACAGCACTGCCACGTTCAACTGACCCAGGCCCGTTTAAGAGATGCTCCAGGTAGTGACCAGTGCCGATGCTACCAGTTAGCTAGTGCAAGATGCTGAATACTTAGTGCCAATTCCTAAAAAGTGACAAAGAAACTACACTTATAAACTCTCTGACCCCCTCTAAATGCTAATGCTAGCTGAAAGACTACTAACATGTCCAAAGCAAACTTACCACTGAGAAAGAAACTATACAAGCCAGCTCATCAAACTTGCTAGTGCTACATACTAATGCTAACTGCTAATTGCTAAAATGCATCACTACTTCAGCCAAGCTCACCACAGACTATACAAGCAGACTTCATCTAAGATGCAAGTACCAATTGCTAACTGCTCATTGCTACTGCTACCTAACAAGAAAAAAGAAATAAAAAAAGACAAAGACAGCCACTGCCTTACACCACAGCCTTACCTGAGATGGCCGCATGGTCCCACAGAGACTCTAACAGGCCACTCCCCCACCTTATCTTCACTTCCTCTTCCTGGATCTCTGCCCATTGGGAGAGGGAAAAGAAAGCGGGTAAAGCAGAGTGAAGGAGAGGGCTTGTCCTCTGCCTTCCCCTACTCCCTCACCACCTCTATTTCACCCCCCAACAATTATTATTTCTCCTAATCCATATCCACTGACTAGATCTAGTAGCCACATCTGCCATGTCCCTCACCGTCTTCCTCAGACTCTGCCCTTGCACTCCCAGCTCCCTCAAAATGAAACAGCTGACCCTGCAACAAAGCCCCTACACCCTACTTCAACTGGGCAAATTCTGGTTCTCCATCCGCTCTGCTCAGCTTCCGTCTTTAAGTCTGCACATCTAGCTTTCTTCCTCTCATAAGCTGCTTCCACTGAATCTTCCCACGGGACTGTTAACTCACTGAAATACACTGTCTTTTCATTCACAGACCACAAAACAACGTCTGGCCTCAGATTAGTACACACTATTTCTTGGGGAACAACAAGCTTTCCTTCAAAATCTACCCGCATTTCCCAATCACAGGCTCCTACCAGGCGGCCATGCCCCTGCCTCCTTCCTGACTTAAGGCCCTTATCCTTCTCGCCCTCTCCAACAAATTTCACCACTAACCTCTCCTTACTTGAACCTCCAGAATTCACCTGCTTTCTCCTCTCTTCAATTCCTGCAGCTAAGCTTGTCAGCACCTGATTATGCTGCCATGTATACCGGCCTTGTGATGAGCTAATTCTACAACCAGACAAAATATGCAGTAAGCTTGCAGTACCTGAGCACAGCGGGCATGACTGGTCGCCATCTACCAGGTCTTAGTCTAGTCTTAGGTTCATCTAACCAGTCTTACCTAGTCTTAGGTTCTGGGGGGTTGGCAACACATCGTATGTTGCCCCTATTAGAAATTTAATACGGCTTTCATCCATACTCCACAGGTCCCTCCAGCTAAGCTTCCTTATCTCAACACCTTCCCAATTCAACCACTGCCCCTGTTTGGCCTGGCCAACTGCCTTTGGCCCTCTTAACAGTTCCTCTTGTCTACGCATCTGTTCCACTACGAGCTTTCTTTTCTCCTTTGAATCTGCTTGGTTCCACGCTGCCTAAGAGCTGCCTCTGCCTCCTGAACTGCTGCTCTTTGGTTCCATTTCCTCCGCCGGTGGGATTCGGAACCACATAGCTAACTAAAATGTCCTTATTCCCAGACAATAAGAGCTGTGTCCTAACCTTGGTGCATTTAAACTCCTCTGTTAGACTAGATACTGACAGCTGAAGTATCCCTTTCCCATACAAATGTACACTACTTAAGCACCTGGGAACACCCAACCATTTCCTAATATAAGAACTAACTATCCTTTCCATTCTCTCTGCAATGGATAGTGGGACTTCATAAATGGAAATTGGCCACATTAATATAGGACATAAGCCAAACTGCAAGCACCACAACCTCAGTTTTCCTGCGAGGCCTGATTTATCTATTCTATCCAGCCCTTCTGCAACATCCTTTTTAAATTGCTCAACTTGTTCCTTATCAGTGAGGTCCACGTTACACCACTTTCCTAAGCTCTTGACTGACTTCTCCATAATGGTAGGAATTTCCTCACCATCTATGGAAAACTTCTTATCACTTACTTTCCCTCTGTATATCAAAATACTCCTTGATTTACAAGGCTTGATCCTCATACTAGCACATTTGAGATTCCTATTTATTCTAATAACCTCTTTGCACATGGCACTGTTGTAGTTATCCGTGTCAAATCATCCATATCAGCTCTAACTGGTGGAAGACGCATTCCATTCTGCCGTCTCTCTCCACCTACAACCCACTTGGAAGCCCTGATAATTAGCTCCATAGCCATTGCGAAAGCTAACGGCGAAAGTGTACGCCCTGCCATAATACCAACCTCCAATCTTTGCCAGCCTGTTGTAAAATGTCCTGTGCTTGCAAATAATCTGATGTCCTGGAAATATGCTTTCACCAGGTTACCAACCATCTCTGGCACCTTAAAGTAGTGAAAGTAACTCCAAATAAGACTATGCGGCACTGATTCGAATGCATTAGCCAGATCCAAAAACACAACATTCAAGTCTCTCCTCTCCCTCTTAGCTGTCTGAGTCTGATGCCAAATCATGTTAGTATGCTCCAAGCACCCAAAAAATTCCAGTATCCCTTCTCTCTGCACTGCAGAATCTATCACACCATTCCTCACGAAGTCAACCTCTGCGCTACAATACTGAAGAAAATCTTTCCCTCAACATTTAGGAGAGCATTTCAGTGCCAGTATTGCCATGCGCTTTGGGCCAGTCATAGAATTGGCAGCTTAAAGCTTTATTTATTGAATTTTGGTCTAGAAGATACATTCACCATGTATCAGCAGATTGAAAAACAAAAGTCCCAGCCAACAATGCTTTGGAAACATCTGTTTTTTCTCCTTTTAGCTTTGTTTTGGTCTCCAACAATTCCTGAGAGAAGCATCCGGGTCCTCAGCGTGCAAGCTAGATTTAGGACTTTAATAGATTAAGTGCCAAGTTTGTGATCTATCTATCCATATATATGTGTATATATATATATATATATATATATATATATATATATATATATATATATATATATATATATATATATATATATATATATATATATATATATATATATATATATATATATATATATATATATATATATATAGAATGATTGTAGATAAGTGTCATATTTTCCAAATGATCCAGATGTTTTCTTTATGTGTTTCCAGTTTGTTCTATGGGCAATGATGGTTTCCAGTGCAGATGTGAGGATCAGTATCGCTGGTCATGTGACCAGTGTCTAAAGTATGGATCCTGTGACAACATCACTGATGGCACATGTGGATGCATCAATGCCTTTTTTCCTGATGGACTGTATTGCCAGTCTGTGTATCAGCACAGTAAGTTCATTTGTAGTAATTATTATATGAGATGAATCTTACTGTTAAAAAGCTTTAAGCAGCACATTTTTGGAATAAAACAGACAAGTGAAAACAGGACACACTTTCATAGACTGTCACACTGGAGGAATGAACAATCACTGAATCCATAAAAATGCATGAATCAAGTGAGATATTAAAATAACAGAAACATGACCCCAATTCTGAATCTATAAATGGTATCAGAATTGGGGGATTGTGCTGTTGAATGATTTATTAACTTTTTGGCCTTAGAATTTTCTAATGTGACTGTGTTTTTCACTGTTTCTGGTCTGGTTCTCATTTCATGATTTGGCCTTGTTGACAGGCAATAACAAGTTTTTAGTAAGTGCAATAACTGTCTTGGTTTCATCTGCTTTTTAACTATGACACTTGCTCCGTCTCTTCTGGCTTTGGACCTGTTGAGCTTGCTTGAGTGTGAAACAATCTTTGGGATATGGTGCCATCTGCTGTTCAAAACATGTAAATGCATTTAAATCTTCTTTCCTTTGATCGGGGTGGCCCGTCTTTTTTTTTTCAAATCTCATTCCTAGAAAGATACAGAAAGTTATGCTGAGGCTGATTCAGCATGTAATGCATGCTGTAAGTGTTCTGACTATTATCTTAGATGTGTCAGTGTCTACATCTGTGTTTATTCAGTTGCTGCTCTTCTCTTTCTTCATCATTACAGACTTCACAGCTTGTCCTTTGTAGTAATTATTGCATTTAATCCAATGTAAGATGAGTCTTACAGTAAAATCCCTTCATGACACACATTCTTTTATAAAGAGATCTTGTAAATATATAGTCACATTGAAGGAAAATTACAATCAAGGAATCCATAATCAATCCATAAAGCATGTACCAAGTTGGATACTAAACTGCAAGAAACATGACAAATACCATTTTAAAGAGAATCTGAACTGAAGCATTCGTCTGTTTAACAATTAATTCATGTACTTTTTAGATCATTTGAAGATCTTTACTTTTTAAGATTGTCTTTTTGGACCTAAAATCTCCTAATTTGACAGTGTGCGACACTATTTCTGTCCAGGCACTTATTGGATGGCCTCACAGGCAATCAGGAAAAACAAGCCCTAAATAAATGGTATAAATGACTTGTTTTGGGCCAGTTCAGTGCTTCCAAACACATACATATTTTTTTAAAAATTGGATTTAGCCTTTATTTAACCAGGTCAGTCCCACTGAGATACAACCTCTTTTCCAAGGGAAGACTGGCCAACACAGCCTGACAAACAATAAAATTGCAACAATTAAAACAGACAACACAAACTCACACAACAAAATAAATAAAATGCATGCTAGATAAAAGCACAGGATTAGGAATTTACATGGAAACAACAACAATACTTAATCACTCTGTGTTCCACCAGCTGTTGAGCTTTCCTCGGTCAGACAGAAACTATCGGAAGTGCTGCCATCTGATGTTGAGAACACATTTAGATTTCTATTCCTCTGGTGGGAAACGGCTCTCGTTCTTTTAAATGTACATTCAGACTTTTTCAATGTGTCACACATACTGTAAATGTTCTGGCTCTTCCCTCTGCAGTTTCAGTTTCTACATCTTGTCTCTCTCCATCATTACAGACTTTACAACTTGTCCTCTCACAACAACTCCACCACCAACAGGTAAGAGTGAAAGAGTGTTTAACATGAAAACACACAAACGTAACACAGTACAGATATTACAGTCATATACTGTAGCAGCTTAAGTTCAATTTCTGCATTTCTTCTCTGATTTCTCTCTCAACAGCTCCTCCATTTGTCTTTGAATTCCTGATTTCTGTTGAGCTGAACACCACAGATGTCACAGTGATCGATCGACTGAGGAACGTTCTAAACTCCACCAGGTACCCCATCAGCCTCAATGACCAAGTACAACTGTCTGACGTCAATTTTACTACAGGTGAGAACCCTGAGTGAGTCAAATAAAACACAGTAACGGTGTAAATATTTAGTCTACAGACTGACCAGTGAATCTGAAACAGAAATTTAGTGTTACGACTGAATATACCCAGTCTTCATTTCAAGTTTGAAAGTTACTTTCTGGAAATATAGTGCAGCAACCAAACAAGACCTCCTTGCAGAGGATCCAGATGTTTTCTTTCTGTGTTTCCAGTTTGCTCTATGAGCAACGATGGTTTCCAGTGCAGATGTGAGGATCAGTATCGCTGGTCATGTGACCAGTGTCTAAAGTACGGCTCCTGTGACAACATCACTGATGACACATGTGGATGCATCAATGCCTTTTTTCCTGATGGACTGTACTGCCAGTCTGTGTATCAGCACAGTAAGTTCATTTTTAATAATTATTGTATTTACTCCAGTGTAAGATGTGTGCAACACGTGTTTTTAAATTAAACTGAGGACATGACATGCTTTCTTTTATAAAGAGGATATCTTGTAAATATATAGTCACATTGAAGAAAATTACAATCAAGGAATCCATAAACAATCCATAAAGCATGTACCAAGTTGGTTACTAAACTACAAGAAACACGGCCAATATGATTTTAGGGAGAATCCAAACCGAATCATTCATCTGTTTAACCATTAATTTGTGCACTTTTTAGATCATTTGATGACCTTTACTGTTTAAGATTGTCTTTTTAGACCTAAAATCTCCTTATTTGATAATGTGTGACACTATTTCTGTCCAGGCACTTATTGGATGGCCTCACAGACAGCCAAGAAAAAAAAGCCTGAAATAAATGGTATAAATGACTTGTTTTGGGTCAGTTTAGTGCCTCCAAACACATACTTAGTGCCTCTGTGTTCCACCTGGCTCGAGGGCTGTTGAGCTTTCCTCAGTCAGACAGAAACTATTGGAAACGCTGCCATCTGCTGTTGAGAACACATGAGCACGTTTAGATTTCTATTCCTCTGATGGGAAACGACTCTCTTTCTTTTAAATGTAATCCCCATAAAGATGCAGCGAGTTACACCCCGGCTTTTTCAGTGTGTAACACATACTGTTAATATTCTGGCTCTTAATATTCTGGTTGCTACGTCTTTTCTCTCTCCATCATTACAGACTTTACAACTTGTCCTCTCACAACAACTCCGCCACCAACAAGTAAGAGTGAAAGAGTGTTTAACGTGAAAACACACAAACATAACACAGTACAGATATTACAGTCATATACTGTAACAGCTTAAGTTCAATTTCTGCATTTCTTCTCTGATTTCTCTCTCGACAGCTCCTCCAGTTGTTAATGAATACCTGATTACTGTTGAGCTGAACACCACAGATATCATAGTAGTAGAGACACTGAGGACCATTCTGAGCAACATCAGTTACTCCATCATCATCAGCGACCAAATACAGGTATCTGACATCAACTTTACGACAGGTAAGAGCAATGAGGCATTCACAGAAATAATAATCTACTCAAAGTCATTTCAAAAACAATGACAATCAAACGTTTACATCTTTTTAATCATCATCCTCTCCGCAGCTTGTTACCCCAATGGTTCAACATACCAGTGCAGATGTGAAGAACCGTACAGCTGGCCTTGTGATTTGTGCTCCACTTTTGGCAAATGCAATGATGTATTTGGAAATACTTGTGGATGCATCAACACTATTCCTCCAGGTGGAGTTTACTGCCAGCTGCTGACAGGTAGAACTTAAAAGCCTCTTTTCAATTCCTCATTCATTATTTATTAACGATTAAGTTAATTTAAGTCATTTTTTCTTTGTTTTCAGAAATTTGTCCATCACCACCTCCTCCAACTGGTATGAAACAAAGTATTTATTCTACTCATTGTTCTGACATTTTGTGTGGTTTTTCCCAGACTATTTCGACTTTTTTACTCCACCTTACTCACTCAGATTCATTCAGTATGTCATCGGAGCTATGAATGTTAAAATACACAAGTTTTATTGTTGTTCTTGTTGGGATGTTTTCTTGGTGTTCCAATGACTTTTGGTTTTGTTTATATGTACCTTGTACCTCAGTGGTGGATTGGCCTGATCATGCTAACTGTCCTGCTTACTCACCTCCCAAAAGCCAGAAAAACCCCTGACTGCATGAAGTCAGTATCTATGGATCAGAGCGATTGCAAATGTTGCTCTGAGGAAACACGAAACTTGCAAGAGAGTACAAGCAATCCAGAAAAAAATATTCCTGAAAGGGCTCCATTGATTTCCCCAGCATTTCATTTGCCAGCTTTTCCAGTATTTTTATAAATCAGAATTGTTTTTTTTTGTTATTGTTGTTGTAATTGTTATTGATTTTAAATAAACTGTGTAAAAAAAAAAAAAAAAAAAGTAACATAATTTCATAATGAAAGCACCTGTCTAGCCTTAATTTGTATATGCAGTCATGTATTTTTTTGGCTTTTTAAGTTTTTTTTTTTTTTTTAAATATATGAGTAAAAAACTGAGGTTTCTTCATTATCTTTCACTTCATTTGAGGGATTTTGCTTAATTTATTGCATTTTTTTTTTTAAACCAGATTCAACACCTGTTTCTACAACAGCTGCAACAACAATTGCAACAAGTAAGGGGCTCAAAATAATCTTCACATGACAGTTATTTCATTAATGATACGTGACATACAGTCATATTCAAAAAAGGATTACTCTGGGTGATGTCTTCTTGCTTGCCATTTGGTTCACCATCAGCTGTGTTAGCAAGCTGTTGGTTGGTGTATATATATATATATATATATATATATATATATATATATATATATATATATATATATATATATATATATATATATATATATATATATTTTTTTTTTTTTTTTTTTTTTTTTTAAGTAATGAGATTACTGTGACTGATACTGGAAAGGCAGTTGAAGGGTTTGGAAGGGAACCCTTCATTTAACTCCATTTTGAGAAAAATAGATTCAAAGTTGTTGTCTTTTTGTGTGTGGGTTTAGACCACTTTACCACTAAAATTTAAATCATAAATATTACAAAAAAATTTTAAAACTCAGCTCAGATTTTTTTTTTTGTTAGACCACTCTGCTTCTAACCCCCTTAGTTTATCTGAATCACATTACCAACTCCCACCTTGTTAGGATTTGATTAAAATTTGTCAGCAATTTATTTTTAAAGTGTATATAAAAATGTATTCAGTATAAAATGTATATTTTAATCTAATCTTTTCTGCCTCAACAGCACCTACAACACCAATATCTATATTCTCTGTTCTTTACATTTAATTGTGTTTAAACTATTGCATTTTTAGCTACTCTTGGGCCGATCCAAAGTACCACAACTACCTCATCAGCTACCCCTACCCGAATTCCAACTGCTGGTCCCACCAGTCCAACTCCTCTCCCCACCACTGCCACCAATCCAGCCACCAGTCCTACTACTGTCACCACCACAACCATTGCCACACCTGCAACGACCCCACCTACAGGTAGTTTGCCTTTACCTTAGTGTTTTTGACAAATAAAACAAGCACAACCAAATGTCAGGTGTTTTAAATACCTCTAATTTAGAAGGCATTCACGTCATCCATTGCTTCACAGTGCTCTGAATTCTTTTCGCAGTCCTTCAGTAAGGTGTCTGTGAGGCTAAAAATTTACACCTGTTTAAGATCAACCAGACACTCTAAATCAGGGGTGCCCAACCTTTATTGACCCAAGATCTACTTTTCAAGTAGCCAACCTCCTGAGATCTACCAGTCCAGTGTCAACATCGCAAACCCACACACATCGTTTCCAGCCTGCAGTAAAGAACTGAACAACATTTTTGTCACAAAACCACTCGACATCACATCACAAACCCTTCCTCTCTCAAACACACACAGACACAATTTCCTCTCACAAAGTTGCCAGTTTGCATAGTGCGCTGTAGCACAAACCCACTCTCTCTGCTCCTCTTTCTCACACACGCATGCCAATCTGCATGGTGAGCAATAGCCATAACTGATCTTAATATGAACTAAACAGAAAAATAAACGAGATACAAAACAGGTAGAGCTCTGAGTTTGAAAAAAGGAAATCCCTTCCTACCTTAGTGGGAGACCTGGCACTGGGAGGAGGAGGCTAGCTTCTCATAGTCAGGAGTGTAGGAGCTGGTTGCAAGGCGTAGGCAGGCTGCAAGGTGGTCATCCGTCATTGCTGATCTGTGCTTGGACTTGATGATTTTCATGTGCGAGAAAGCAGACTTGCACAAATAAGTTGATCCAAAAAGAGCTGTCAGGTTCAAGGCACATCTTCTGAGATTGGGATATTTCTCCTCCACCAGTAGTTTCCAGAACACCACATGCTCTCCAGGTTGAGCGGATGTTCATCTGGCTTTGATCTCAATGTCATTTTGCAGTGTCAGAATCTCATCCTCAAGAGCGGAGCTTTCCAAGTCGAAAAGTGATTTGATTTTGGCGGCAAGGTCACCAACATCAATACTTGCACCAAATGGATAACACATATAGCTGGCTACAGGCTCCATGGATGCAAAGTCAGTAAAACGTCTCTCAAACTCTGAGGAGATGCTCTGAACATGCTCTTCATAACGTGCACTGTCAAGCTGTGTCACACCTTTACCTTGACGTTGTAGTTCTGCTTGTGAGGGAAGTTGTGCAGGTTACCACGCTGCAGCCTGCTGGACAAATCTCGCACTTTTGTGACTCGCCAAGGCGTTTTTGTCGGGAAATCCCTCTCATAGTTCCCGTGTACTGTTTTAAAATGCCGCTCCAGATTGCCTTTCTTTGCAAAGCCACCATTGCATTGCATATCAAACAAATAGGCTTTGAATGAGAGTAAGCAAAGAAATAATCATCCCATTCAGGGTGAAAATGGTAGGTCTTGGCTCGTTTCCCTTCGGCCATGTTAACGTTTCGGAGTACGTGACCGCTCTGATGGCTAGCTGCTAGCTGCTAGCTACTGTTGACAGCTGTCAACTTCCTGTCATGCATGTCATGCGCGACCAAAGGTAAACGTGACCTACTTTTTTCCTTTATCTCCTTTTTTAAGATACTTTTTTTATGTGGAAGTGTTTAAGAGACTGATAGGGTGTGCAACAAAACATAATCACAGAAAAAAAACCTTTATTTCAATTTTTTTTTTTTCCTCGTGGTCGACTTGGGATCACCCTGCGGTCGACCAGTAGACCGCGATCGACTGGTTGGGCACTCCTGCTCGAAATGTTCTCTCTCCTGTTTCATACGGCGCTTAAAATTTTAAAGTTATACACTTTATTACATAGTGATGTAAGTGCCACTTATTGCCTTTGAGCAGGAGTTGATAGATTACTTACATTTGACTATATATATATATATATATATATATATATATATATATATATATATATATATAAATTTTATATATATATATATATATATATATATATATATATATATATATATATATATATATATATATATATATATATATATTTGATTGAATGTATTTGCCTTGCAGAAGTGTCTTGCAGAACTTTTTGAATGCTCTTTTACAAACAAAACAAGTGAACTCACACCGACCCATTTCCAAACCGCTTTGACTATAACCACAAGTTGATGGACAACTAAACTACATGGCTTCCTGGGGAGGATAATGATGCACTTTAGCTACTTCTGTCAGATTTTAGACCTGTAACTGCTGTTGTGGATGACATAGGACAGCGTTACTTTTAAACCGACAACTTAGTAAGAAAGTATGGTTTTACCTTGCTGACATGTTTCGATGGCATCTGCCTTCTTCTTCAGAGCGTCATCAAACGTGATGGCGTGTCCTTTTTTATCACATGGCCGATCTGAGGGATCTGTCAGAATCTGTCAGATTGGCCACGCCCCCCGCCGTCCGGTGGTCTCTGGAGGATGGAATCCCAGGTATGCGAGAGGGTGTAGGCCCCCTTGTCCTGGTTCATGGAGCAGCTCGTCCGCTTCCTAATCTCGATGGCCTCCTTAATCCATCGTTTGTGTTATCGTGTTACCAATCTGACAGATTCTGACATATCTGTCAGATCAGCCACGTGATTAAAAAAGGACACGTCATCACACATCGGCTGACGTTCTAAAGAAGGCGGCAGATGCCTTTGAAACATGCCAACAAGGTAAAACCATACTTTCTTATTGAGTTGTGGTTTAAAAGTAACGCTATCCCATAATAAGAAATGACAAAATGAACATAATCCAACTTTTGTGGATGACATTGCTGAATCACTTGATTTAAAAGCAATGCTGGTGCTACAGTCTTTGTAGAGGCACTGAGCTGCCACCGAAGACTTTAACTGATACTGCTGATGATAGCACTTTGGTAAATGAGCTGCTCTCTGTGGATTCGGATGATCCTGTTAAACTGCTTCAAATCATATATCTGCCTGACAGAGTTCAAATTGTAGTTGAGGATGGTTTAAAATCAAGTCCACAGATGATTAATAAATGAATAAATAAATAAATAAATGGTACACTAAAACATTATATATACTTGGAAAACAACTGTCTTACAAAACTCATAATGCTCCAACATCCAACAGCAAAATTGAAACTGGACTCCTATATCAGAATGTCATTTTTTTTCCTCCTTTAAAAACAGCAATGCCACCATGTTGTCCATGTTAGGTTATAGAGATATGTTGTTTGCTCATACTTCCATTAATCCACTGGATACTGTGTATTGCAATGCCTCTCAGACTGACTTTAGTAAATAAAACTTCAGTAACTCCTTATTTCCAATAGTATTCGTGAATTATTTTCAAATAATGTAGTTCTGAATGATTTTCATTGTTGTGATCTTGTGTATTTATAATTTCCTCTGGTGTTTGTGTCTACACTGGACATCACAAAAAACAGAAATATTTATCCATAACGTTGCTTGTGTTTTTCATCATTTCATTTTTCTTTTAAATCAGCAGTAATTAATGTGACGATGTTAGTCAGATTAGACTTGGAGTTCACTGAAGACTTGACAGACAAATTAAGTCCTGCATACAAAGACCTTGAATCAAGGATTAATTCAGTGGTAAGTGCAATGTTATATATATCATAATATTATGAATATGAAGTGTAATGGTTAGCTTTTTGTGTTTGTATATTGACTTTATTATTATCTTTCCAACAGTTACAGGAGCAGTATAGCGGCATCAGTGGGGTTCGTAGAGCTTTTGTGACGGGATTCAGGTACAGTGATTCCTTCAATTGCAGAATAATAAATAAATAAGAATAAATATTTAAAGTATGGAGTCATAGTACATTTTACAACATAACTTTTTTTTTCCCCCTTTAGACAAGGAAGTGTCATTACAGATTTTGTAATTCAGGCAATAGAGGTGAATGCGCGTGAAATAGCTGAAGCAAATAACAACCTCCCAAGTGCCATGGAGTCGATTGCCCCAGTTCTTGGTTCAGTTGTTGCACAGTACACAAGTAAGTTCAAAAGAGTTAGTTTTTTTTTCCTTTAACTTGATCAAATTCCTGACTGATCTCTTGACTTTCTTCAAAGGTCCAACTTCACTCCGCATTCCAGACCCCATTTATACTGGTCAAACAGTGAATCTGACATGTGGCCCCCCCGACATCGATGTGGGAACAATTTCTGGTTCTGTGTGGAAATTTGAAGGGCTGGCAATTAGTTCTGATAGAATTATAGCAACAACAGCTGGCAGTCAGTCCATTCTTATGGTCAACAACATCATTCCTGCTGATGCTGGTAAGTCAGTGCTAGCCTCATTTGGCAATAAATCAGTAACCAAGAAACCTCCTGATATTTTACAGTGTAGTTGTTGCCTAAATCTACAACATAGGGAGTTGGACTCTCACCTTACTTCTGTATAATAGCTGCAAAAGGCAGCTTTCCACTGCAGGAACTTTGGGCAGGTGTGAGGTGGTGCAAACATTTACAGGAATGGCCCAGTAACTTTGAGGGGGCCAAAATAATGTTAGCATATATGGTGAATTTTACATTGTTGATGGCAATGTTGGAGAAGATTGCTACTTGACAGGACATTGGGAGGGTAGAAAAAAATGGGACATGTTCTCCTGTTTAACCAATCAACTTCTCGTCCCACACAGCAATTTCCAAAGGTTGTCAGAATACTTACCTACATTCCTACCACAGTAGGAACTTTCTGTCCTCCAAAAAAGGCCCTGGAAGAGGCTCTATAGTGGTGGTTTCCGCTTTCGGAACACGGTCAAAGGTTCAGGTGGCCCTAAAACAGTAGCCACACTTGAAAATGGCCTGCATTTACTATAGTTTGGGATCAGACATTTATTGTAGTTTGGGATCAGAATATTGTTTAACAAAAAGAAGTACACTAACTAAGCATAATTCCTTTCTCAGAATAAGTGTCGTACCCATATTTTAATACTACTGTAATTATAAATCCACTGCTATCCATTTTGTGGTTTGTAGAATACTTGTGCATTCAATAATACCTACTTCTTTTAATCGCAGGACTTTATGAATGTACAATGGAGGGCACAGTTTTGCGTTTTGTCCAAACGGGAAAAGTGACTGAAATCATACAAGCTCCCATTGTGCGACTTCAGAGTAAAGTTTCTGTTAAATGTGAAGAGGGAGATGTACCACTTCAGTGTTGTGTGCAGTCCCCCTACACAGTACGCTGGTTTGACGGTATAAACAACTTAACATCAAGTAAGCAAAAATTGAATCTCCTTAATCTATCCATGATGAAAAGTTGGACCTCTCTTAATGACTTCTGACTAACAACAATGGCAAACGTTCCCAGGTCCTACTGAAGAAGCCAACTGCATCCAGCATAATTATCAAATAGAAAACTGCAACAGATCACAGACAAGAGAAGAAATTTTCACATGTAGGGTTAATGAACTAGAGGGCTATGACCAGACAACAACTCTGACCGTTTTCATCGAATGTAAGAGCAATCTTTGACACTTAACTATATCCTGCCTTTGTTGTTTTACCATCCTTTTGACTAACTGATTATTTAACTCTCAAGCTGTTGAATGTAACAACACTCAATATGGGACTGGACGGGAAGGTGACACAGCGAGCGCAAGGTGTGATGCAGGTCAAGAGGGGGAAAAGATAGCACGATGTCAGAATCGACAGTGGAGACTTGTGCAAGACACCTGCATTTTAGTACAAATCAGGTTGTTACTAATTGGTTCGCAGGTAGGTGCTCCACGAATGTACTCTATTGGTCTGTACATGCAGATAAATATTACTGATGCCACTTGGGCAGAGTTTGGGTCCCACCTGATTCATTCATATACCAAAATCAGACAGTATAGTCATTGCTTGTTAGCCTTGAGGTACTAGTAGTGGTGATAACAGTTTTGCATATGGATTTATTTGTCCTTTTGTAATTTTAATCTTTTTTCTTTAACTGCAAAAATGTGATTATCACATCATCTTTCAGGACCTGGCTTTGGAAACAGTGCCAGAATTTGTTGGGAATCTTAGTGCAGCTGTCATGACAGAAGCAGCAGTAATTCCCAGTTCACCTGCTACAATATCCGCTATTGTTGACATCTTAAATAACGTTGCGAATGTAACCACTGTTGTCAATGAAAACGTCATGGAGGCAAGTAACAGATTTGTTACATTTTACAAATGTACTTTATGACCTTTTGGTCTTACAGTGAAATGTTTCTTTATTTGCAGGATATACTAGAAACTGTTGATGTCATCATTGGTGATGATTCAAGAGAGTCCTGGTTGTTTCTGAATTCAAATCAAACCAACAATGCCAGCTCAGGACTGTTGGGTTCACTGGAGACGCTCTCCAATGAACTGAATGGGACGTTTATAATCGAGACTCAACGGATCCAACTCAACAGAACTGTGATCAATGACTCTTTCAATGCAATGCTGAACTCCAGCGTTGCCATAAATATTCCAAATACCAACTTTTCCAATGTGTTCATCACCACCATCATTCTGTCCACGTTTAATAATGTTATGCCAGTAAGGAACTCCTCATTTGATGTCAGCCTCTTGAACGCTACCACCAATGAGACTGTCCTTGACAATGCCATCAATGCAGCTGTGTTACTGGTAAAAATAAATGAATCAATTTCAAACGTCACCCTGAGCTACAACAAGCTAAACGAATCCCTATCACTGAACCCACAGTGCGTCTTCTGGAATTTTACATTTTTTGATGGCCTCGGTGCTTGGGATGATGAGGGATGTACGTTTGTTTCCGACATAAACAATACAGTAACCTGCAGCTGCAACCACCTGACATCCTTCTCAATTCTGATGGCAACTGACGTCCCTCTGTCGATAAGATTCGCTTTGGATGTAATCACTTATACTGGAGTTGGGATATCTCTGGCAAGCTTAGTTATATGTCTTATTATTGAAGGATACGTTTGGAAGGACATCACCAAAAACAGCACTGCCTTCATGCGTCACGTGTCCATCATCAACACCGCCCTGTCTCTGCTGATCGCTAACATCTGTTTCATTATTGGTGCTTCTATCGCCAAGAACCCCCTCGAAGATGCTGGAGATGACTACACTGTTCCAGTTGGACCATGTAGCACGGCAACATTTTTCATGCACTTTTTCTACCTTGCTCTGTTCTTTTGGATGCTTGTGTCAGGCCTGCTGCTCTTTTACAGGACAGTTATGATCTTTTCCCACATGTCAAAGTCAACCATGTTGGCCATCGGCCTCATTTTGGGTTACGGCTGTCCTCTGATTATAGCTGTTATTACTGTTGCCGTCACAGCACCAGGAAACGGATACATAAGGGAAGACAATGCTTGTTGGCTCAACTGGTTTGAGACAAAAGCCCTGTTGGCCTTGGTGATACCTGCCTTGACCATAGTTTTCATTAATATTGTGATCGTAATCGTGGTCTTGTTCAAAATGCTGAGAAGGGGTATGGGAGACGCTGCCCAAACAGATGAAAAGCATACCATGGTGGTCATTATAAGATGTGTAGCCATCTTGACTCCTTTGTTTGGACTCACCTGGTCTTTGGGAGTGGGAACCATGATATCGTCAACAAATGTCGGAATCCATATTGCCTTTGCATTCTTCAATTCATTGCAGGTATTTGCACCCATGGAAATCCAAGGCACTAATGCAATGCTGATATTAATAGATATGCCGACATATTTTTCAGGTTTTACTCTGATACTGTGTTCATACTAAAACAACCACATACAACTGATTTGATAACCCCTTCATGGCAAATGTAGCATTAACCTCTAGTTAGCTGAGCAGGTAGTCAGAGCTGGAGTGTCACCAATATCAGTAGTTTGAAAATATTATGGGGTTAGCAATGATGATAAAAGGAAGGCCAATATACTCTCATCATCTCACCAAGTCTGAAAGAGTCTACACTATCTGGGCAATAGTGTGTATGTACAGAATTCGTAGCTAACAACCATTGTGCATATATGCATTGGAGTCTTCCAAGTGGACTCCCGAGGACTAGAAAATAATACAAGTATGCATTCATTGGTGTCAGAAATGGCCTTTCTAAGTGCCTACAAAGGAGTATAATGAAGGTCTGCAAGTGCAAAATAGCAATTTGAGCAAACATCTCCAGAATCAGCACAGCACAGAGTTCAAGAAGTTTGATAATGCTTGAAGCAACACGAGACAGAAAATGTCTAGAGTCTGTAAATATGACACAAGCTCTTGATGATCAGCAGTTGGAGATAATTTAGGATTTTGTTGTTTTCTCAGCGTACTGGAGCCTAAGTACAAGACTCCCTGGTATTATTGTTAAAAACTAAGGCACAAAGCACAGTTTTGTGAAAAAGCACATCAGCAGCCTGTTGCGGGACATTTCTGGCACCGGCTTCACCATCAATATTTGGATTAGCATTGTCAGCCAAATTTGTTTAGCTACACAGAGGATTGATTTGATCCTCAGATTCATTCTACATGCAAAGCAGTTTCACAGTTGTATTACAAAGCTTTGGCAAGTACCCAAATCTAAGTACTTATGTGTAGCTTGAGACAAACTGGTTTAGGTGTATCCCTACTTGTAGTGCAGTAAATTTGTGCACTTAATTTATTGTGCTATTTCACTGTAATGATTTAAAAACGTTTGTCTGGTATTCCTCAGGGTTTCTTCATTCTTGTGTTTGGAACATTAATGGATTCAAAGGTATGTTGACCTTTACTAGAACAATTTGACATTTTGGAAAATGATGCATTCTGCACAGGTGGCATAGCAAGGACAGTATGGTAGCATAGCAGCAGCAGTTTTGTTACTTATGTATGTAAAATGGAAGAAAATGCAAAATCACAGAACAGTGATTCTAACGTTAACAATTCTAGTGCAGGCACAAGTTTTTTTTGATAAATATTATATTAATACATTTCATGATTACACTGTTCTTTTAAACAATTTTACTCATTTATTTGAACAATTTACTGTTATTTTATAAATCTTTCCTGTGAGATCTTTTCTATTACAAATGATATATGCTGCAAAAATGATATATGACGAAATGATATGTATTAATTCACATATTAACTATAAAATAAATAAATACATAAAAAAGGCAGGCCAGATCAAAAAATAAGTATTTTTATAAACAGATCTGGTGTTACAAAGTTGCATTTTTTTGTTTGCATTTAACTAGATACTCTGTTCACAACAGTAATAATACAAAATATGTATAGATGAATAGATTACAGTGTATTGCCTCCCCAGTGTCACATTTTTCAAAAAGACAGAGTGGAATCAGTCTTCTCATCTCACTGACAACAAATATAACAACTCTTTCTCCCAATCAGTAAACCTGTTAAACTAATCTTCCCCAAAATTCAATTAGTTTATGTTTCATTCACTGACAAAGCAACACAAAACAACAAAAAAAAAAACTCTAATTCAATACAATACAAAAACAAAAGTTTCCAAACTTCTGAATGAAAGGGAGCAGAAAGAAGAATAAACTCATGTAATCTGTGTAATTTGTGTCTGTAGATTCGTGCTATTCTCTCAAAAAGCATGCCTAGACCAGCCTCTGGATCTAATCAAACAAGCGTAAGTTCTTTTTTTTTTTTTTTTTTTTAATATGACAAAACTATTTCTATTGCACTCAGCTAATTTTCAATTTTCACATTGATGTTTGTTCTACCGTAGAGCACAAGTGGTGGCATTTCCTCTTTCAGTGGGATGAATTTGATCAACCGACTCCGTGGAAGAAAAAGTAAATTATTTTACTTTAAGCTGCTTTGCTGTTTACTCAAGTCGACTGTCCAGTTGACACTTTTGCTGTTTGTCTTTCAGATGTCTACCGTGTTTCAAACGCTACAAACTCCAGCAACAACAACAGCAGTGCATCAGAGACATTTATTAACATACATGAGTAGTGGCTCAATAATGAGTCATTAATTCTGCTAGAAAAACAGCCCAGAAGAAGGAAAGCAAGTGTAATATATCTGGAAGGAAAAGTGCAGTGAAACAATCTTGTGAATGAAACTGTGAAATAGTGTTTTTGAGAGCTGCCCCTTGAAGCAGTGTTTTGTAACACTAATGTTGCACAATGGCCAGAACAGTTAGTAAAGAGCCTGTTAGAAGGCTACAACTTGTAAAAACTGTTGTCTGACTGCAGTTTCATGACTACATGTTAGCATTACTGTCCCTTTAAACAGAAGCAGATCAGGCTATATCCTTACTGAAGAAGCTGATGATCGAACAACGTACAGCTCAGCATTTTGTGTAAAGTGTTACCATTATTTAAAAGGGAAGTCTTTATGGTGTACTTTTAAACTGTGTTGCATTAAGAAATCTTGTTTTATTTAATACCATTGTACTGGTTAACTGTAGCATGTGTTGCAAAATTGTTGCAGAAATTAGCCTCATACTGCACCAAACAATGTAGATAAAAGTGTAGGCTGCAACATACCAAATGGTAGAAACTAACCTTTATGATTTAAATTGTGCTCGTTAATTTGATCAGTCTCATTATGAAAGTCGTAAACTCTGATTTCATTGACCTCCAGTTCCCAAAACAAAGAAATACATGGTAGAACCGCTGATAATTATATCCGAACATTTATTAACTACTACTACAAACAAACAATAAACAACAACAGACAGTGAATAAATGAATGAATAAATGCAGATAAAGTAGTGAACTATGATCGTCACTGGAAGCCGTTGGTAGAAAAGGTGATGAATTTAGAATGACTTTGAAAATTGGAAAACCAATTGTAATTTATAAATTTTCCCGTTTTACACTTTGTATACATCTTAACTTTTCTTTTTTAAATGTTAGATAATAATTCTGTAAGAAGAATTCAATGTTAATTGTCAAGTAGATTTATTTCGAGTTATTGTGTTATTGTACTTTATACACGATACAGCTTGCTGGCATTGCAGAATAAAAAGTGAAAGGAGTGAGAATATATAAAGTGTAGACTTTTACCTGCTCTCTGTCCATCTTTGTTATTATTGTTCCTTCTGTTATGGTTTTGTTTTTATTGTTATATATGTGTATATATTTTAAACAACCTTCAAACTACTAATCTGTGCTCAAAAAGCCAGGAGAGCTGCTGCAGTCAGCTGTTCAAAAGTGCATTTTTCTGTGCTGTTCAAGAGGTGATTCAGATCCTAGCTCTTTTCTAATCACATGCAAACTGTCCAATATATGAATCTATACCACACATCACAACCAGCCTCCCTTCATCGCTTGACCCCTTCAATTCGCTTACCGTCCCTACCGCTCCACAGAGGATGCAGTATCCACCACCTTGCAGTCTGTCATCACACATCTGGACCATAAAGACACCTACGCCAGAATCCTGTACATTGATTTCAGCTCAGCGTTTAACACCATCATCCCCCAGGGACTAACGGAGAAACTCCTCCTACTTGGCCTGGATGCCGCCACATGTCTCTGAGTCCTGGACTTTCTGACAGAGAGACCCCAGTCTGTCCGGGTCAGGTCTGAAAGAACTTTCCAGAACCACCACGCTGAGCACTGGATCTCCTCAAGACTGTGTCCTCAGTCCACTATTGTTTACACTGCTAACACACGGCTGTACAAGCCACACAAGAGGGGATACAGATCATAAAGTTTGCCAACAACACCACAGTGGTGGAACTCATTTGGGGGAAGAAGGAATCAATGTACAGGGATGAAGTGAGAGAAAACAACCTGCTTCTCAACGTGGACAAAACCAAGGAGATGATCATAGACTTCCTGAGGTCCAGGTTTAATGTAAGTCTTGATTTAGACCTGATTTAGCTCTAGTCTCCCTTCAACAAAGAAGAATATTTAACTCAAGACTTGGACAAGTCTGAGACTATTTTAATCTATGTTTGAGAAAGCCAATTTAGTAAGTCCTGGTTTACAATGTGATTTGGTCTAGAACTAGGGTTTAATTCCTGTATGGAAAACAGGGCCATTGGGTACGATGGAAGCAACTCTGTCAGAGGGATTAAGTTATACTGAGGAAGACTTACTGCAGCAAGGGAAAACATTCCTCTGTGTTTGTCATTATTAGCCTGTTGTTTCATTGACTTGATCACTCGTTTGAAAACTTGTAAGAGGTAAACATCTATGTGAAGATAGTCTTTGCTGTGGAGGTTGCTGATGCTGCAGATCAGAGGCAACAGGATGCTGCTTTGTTCTCTGCAGAATTAGCGGCTTGGCAGTAACATGCTCTGTGGCTCCTGTTGCTTGCACAGTTAACAAGGAGAGTTTTGTTGCAGCTGCTGGGCTAACTATTCAGTCACAATGTGTATCTGCACATAAGGAATCTCCAGACAGGCTCTTGCATTGCTGCTAGAGACAAAGAGTTTGAGACTTCTCTGCTGGCTGGAGAAGGATAGAAAACAATACGTGTGCTATGGTTTTGTTTCCATTCTGCCAGGTGGAAAGTTCATGTGTCAGGTTACATAAGGTGACTGGAGTAGCAATGTGACCATTTACCTGTCAGAGTGAATGTCAATTTAAATAACATGTTCAAATCATCTATGGAGAGCCCTGTGGTATCTATAATGACCATGAGTCTGCATGTTAACAAAAAGCTACAGCTCAGAGTAGTTTTTCCAGCAGTTATTCCTGTTTTATAGGAAATTGAGACATTTACAGCTGATTTACACTCTTTGTATCCCTGAGTTTTGTTGTAAACATCAGCACAACTGCTTTCATCAACCTGTTTGTTCATTTTGTCAGGAGCTGTGGTGCTAATAATATAATGATTTCATCTGCGGCACTCCATCTTGGTTATGAGGGGTAATGTAATTAATTCTCTTACCAATTCCAAGCAAGAAAACAATGTTTTACTGGGAAGCCAGTCAGAAAAAAATTAAACGGTACATTAACATGTCAATTAAGCCAGTTGTTACTAAATACAGGTATTTTTCAACATTCACAAGTGAATTTTAGCATTCTGACATGAGCTGGATGACAGACACCAGCTTAGTTGATGCAGCCTACTGACTGCATTGTAATTGTTGAAATGAAGGTCTTTATATTTTTCACGACAAAGTCATCTACTGCATAATCACAGTGTCTAACCTGTACCAAGTAAACACTCCTCTGTATTAGCTGAAATAAAAACAGGACGTTCAATGTGTCAAAGCTCCAAACTTTAAAATGCTAGCCAGAATATCAATACACATCAGGATTTACAACAGGAAACAAGAAAAACATCACAGGAACAAAAAACTATGGTGGATATATTGGACAGGCCAAGCAAAGGTTAAATGTAATCTAATGTTTAGTTGAAGGTCAAAGGTCTATCAAGTAAAGAAAACAAAACAGTCCGACATGAGTGTTAGGTTTCTAGAGGTCAAATGTCAGAGTGATCAGGTGGAGTAAAATGTCTGGAGTCCTCTCTGCGTCTTTTGCGACTTTGTTGCTCAAAGAACTGATGGATGTCATCAGGAGTCACAACCTATCAGAGAGCAGACAGCAAAATTACACAAAGAGTCACAGCATATCAGAGAACACACATTCTGAAACATGTCTAACTTTCTACTGACAGATTCCTGCAGTGCTATCCCAGACATCCAGAAGCCGCTTCCACAAAAATAAAAATTCACCTTTCCATCTGCCGCAAATCTCTGCAGGAAGTCCTTCAGTTCTGCTTTCATGTCATTGTATCCTGAAAGAAACACATACACTGCCAACAGAGTCATGCATCAGCATGGAAGCTGTAGTTCTATCTGTACGACATTTCTTTTTATGTAACACTTAGTTCTTTTTGTGAGACATGAAGTGCTTTCAGTAGAAGCTCTAGTTTCATATGTGATACTGATAATTTTATGTACCATAAGCAATTAAATTGTTTGACATAGTAGTTTTGTGTGTAGTACATGTAGCTATGTACCATGGATGATCTCAAGCTGCTGTACTCGGTTCAGGTTGTCCAGTGCTGACATCAGAAGGTCATGTCCTTGCTGTCTCTGTTCATTGTTCTTTCCTTGGTTTTCGTAGGTGAGGACAGTGTCTGACTCATTCAACAGGAAGAACAGATTGGCCTCAGATGTTCCTGAGGAGGCAGGTGAAAGATATATTTATGCTTTCCCACCTACCTACCGACCTACCTGTCAAAAGTTGGACATACCTTCTCATTGGGTGGTTTTTCATTAATTTCATGACTATTTACATTGTAGATTCTCACTGAAGGCATCAAAACTATGAATGAACACATATGGAATTACGTAGTAAACAAAAACTGTGAAATAAGTCAAAGCATGTTTTCTAATTTAGATTCTTCAAAATAGCCACCCTTTGCTTTAATTAATGCTTTGCACTAGGGCTGCAGCTAATGATGAATCGATTAATTGTCTGAGCACGATACGTCATCAAAAGCGGAAGTAAGTGCGCAATGCAACAGATATCACCGTCTGAGCGGAACACGGACGGGCATCCGCACTGCATCGTGCATATATAGTATATGCATATATTACATATGCATGATGCAGTGCGGACATTCACGTTTACGACACAGCGCGGACATCCTTGTGCATCGTGCATATATATATGTACGATGAAGCGTGGATGGCCCTCCGTGTTCAGCACTCGCATGGCTCGCCTTGCGACTCAGCTCCCTCTTCACCACGATGGTTCGGTACAATGGCCGCATTACTGCTGATGCTGCTCCATTTTCCCATCACTCGTGAACAAGATCCCAAGATACTTGAACTGCCTAGCTTGGGGAAGCAACTCCCCCCCAACCCAGAGGGAGCAGTCCACCGGTTTCCGGCAGAGAACCATGGCCTCGGACTTGGATGTGCTGATCCGCACCCCCGCCACTTCACACTCGGCTACAAACCGCTCCAGTACATGCTAAAGGTCACAGTCTGAGGAAGCCAGCAGAACCACATCATCTGCAAAAAGCAGAGATGTGATCCTGAGGTCCCCAAACCAGACACCCTCCTCACCCCGGCTGCGCCTTGAGATCCTGTCCATGAACACCAAGAACAGGATCAGAAACAAGGGGCAGCCCTGGCGGAGTCCAACACCCACTGGAAACGTGTCTGACTTGGTGCCGAGTATGCGGACACAGCTCTCACTTTGGTTGTACAGGGACCGAAAGGCTCGTATTAATGAGCCTGGTACCCCATACTCTCGCAGTACCCCCCACAGAGCCCCTCGGGAGACATAGTCATCGGCCTTCTCCAGATCCACAAAACATATGTAGACTGGCAGATCAAACTCCCATGACCCTCTCAGCAGCTCTGCAAGGGTAAAGAGCTGGTCCACTCTTCCACGACCGGGACGGAATCTGCAGTGCTCCTCCTAAATCTGAGGTTCGACAATCAGTCTAAGCCTCCCTTCCAGCACCCTAGAGCAGGGGTTCCCAACCTGTTTGGCTTGGAGCTCCCCCATAAGCTGCACCCCAGCCCCAGCATACCCCCAGCGTGGCTCCAGGTTGGGAACCACTGCCCTAGAGTAAACTTTCCCAGGGAGGCTGAGAAGTGTGATACCTCGGTAGTTGGCACACACTCTCCAGCCCCCATTTTTGAAAATGGGAACTACCACCCTGGTCTGTCACTCCACAGGTACCGTACCCGATGCCCACGTGACATTGTATAGACATGTCAACCAAGACAGTCCAACAATGTCCAGAGCCTTCAGCATCTCAGGGCGAATCTTGTCCACACCTGGCGCCTTGCCACCGAGGAGCTTCTTAACTACCTCGGCGACCTCTGCCACGGATATGGACGAAGATCCCCCGAGTCGTCAGGCTCTGCCTCCTCCACGGAAGATGTGTTTACCGGATTCAGGAGTTCCTCGAAGTGCTCTTTCCACCACTCGACAATGTCCCCAGTACGGGTCAGCAGTTCTCCACCCCGACTGTACACAGCCTGTGTAAAGCCCTGCCTCCCCTTCCTGATGCGTCGAATGGTTTGCCAGAACTTCCTCGAGGCCGACTGAAAGTCCTTTTCCAAAGTTTTCCCGAACTCCTCCCACACCAAAGTTTTAGCTTCCACAACTGCCGCAGCTGCAGCCCTTTTGGCCGACCGGTACCTGTTAGCTGCTTTGGGAGACCCCTGAGCCAACCAGGCCTGAAAAGCCTCCTTTTTCAGCCTGACGGCTTTCCTCAGTTTTTGGGTAGCCGCCGCGACAGGCACCAGTGACCTTCAGGCCATAGCTCCTAACAGCTGCTTCTGGAATGGAGGCTTTGAACATGGACCACTCAGACTCCATGCCCCCAACCTCCCCCAGGATGCAGGAGAAACTCTTCCAGAGGTGGGACTTGAAAACCAGACATTCCCAGTTCACCGGCACTACACGTTTGGGTTCACCAGGTGCTCTGGTACCAAGTACACTTATGAGCAACCTTATGCTTGAACATGGTGTTTGTAATGGACAATCTATGGCTAGCACAGAAGTCCAATAACAAAGCACCACTTGGATTAAGACCAACCTGTAAGTCACATGCCCTAACTTTTTCCTTTTTGAACCTCGTGAACCCTTTTCCTTCCACCCCACCTGCACCTGGAGCAGATCATGTGAGGGTAGCTCGTTCCCACCAGCAGGTAGCACGCGTAAGCTTAGATGCTCAATCTGCTGCTCTGGAACCAAAACCATATATCAAAATGTCAGAATAATCAAATTCTGGAGCATTATTTACCCTATCTGATGTTATGATATATGGTTTTGCCTTTGTCTATTTTGCTTTTTGACAAAAAGGCTGAACAGAGCAGGATGTTTACAATGTTGACCGCCCCAGCCTGCTTCTCTGGAATCAAAGCCATAAATCTACAACAATTTAGATACGTCACTTTGGAAGCTCCATCGCTGTTGGACTCACTGGAAGAATTCAATAAATGCTTCTACCAGTACGCACATTCAGATCTCTGCTAGCTAGCCCTGTTTGCCTCAACAAATGTAGCGTTGATAAAGTGTTCTTGATGCATTTTGGAGCTTCATGTTGGATTTTGAAGCAGAAATAGAGAAATAATAGAACACAGTGATCCTTTTTTTTTCCATTCATGTTGCTACATGCTGTATGTAGCCAGTATTTCAATGTAATAATGATGCACTAATTCTATTTACTATTGGAGAGGCAGATATGTATATTCTGTGTCCTTTTTTGTTTCCTTCCTCATATTCTGAAATGCTGTTAACATTTGATTTTGTTGTAGTGTTTTTCTATATTTAGTTTTCTTTATCATGTTGTATTCTCTCTGCTAGCATTTTTGATTTTTCTTTCACGGGCATTCACATGTATTTACTGCCACTTGGTGTCACAAGGAGATCATAGTGGGATATAAAGTATGCATACTCCATACTCTACTTGAAGTCTGTCTACTTGGGTTACTTGATTTTCAATGAAGATAATGTACTCTTTCAGTTCCTCCTGCATCCAGTGCTCTCTCTTAAAACAACAATAGACCTAAAAAGCACCACCAAAAAAACTCATCAGTGTTCAGAGCCATGAGAGCGAATCTGGTGCTCGAGGTGATCTCCTGCTATGAATCACCTGCTACCTTTGTTCACAGGTGAAGGCCCTGATGGAACTGTGTGGCATCACAGCTGCAAAGCATGTGCTCCAATCAAACTAATAAACAAACAAATCACAACATACACCTAAACAAATCATTTTAGAAATGAAAGAGCGTGTTGGATTTTATTTAAATGTACGAATTAAAAGCAAATGTTTTAATGTTGTTTTACTCTACTGCTGGGCAGTTTGCGCTTCACCTCAGGTTACTGGTGTAAATGAGTCAGCAGCTCAGTCTGGGTCAGACATGGTTCAATCTTAATGGCAATTTAAACTCAACACGAACTGTAATGAGACAACATGGTGTTAACTGGACACTTGAGGCTTGTTTCCTCTGGCAAAACAAGTTTCTTGTTAATTTTGTTGGCTTCTTAAAGTAAACAGCAATTATTGTCATCCTAGCATGCCTATAATTAAATCACACCAGTGATTCACAAGTATCAAACCAACCACAAGAGATTACTGAAAATGAATACCAAACTGCTGCGCTGTATTGTCACACCTGATGCTTGGATGCTTTAGTTCCTTTCTGATTTTTTTTCTCTTGTTATATAATGCTGTCTCTCATTATGCTATTAGTACATCAGTCTTATGTTTGTTTAACTTCGTCAATTTTGTTCCACTGCATGTATATCTTGTTTGCAGGTTTGGGATGACAATAAACTTGGCTTGAATTGATTAACTTGAAATTGTTGCACAGAAGCTGTAATAAAGTCAACGCACAACCAGGCTGCTCAGCAGTGAGTAAATGTAAATTCATGTTGCATCTACCAGTGCTGTATAATGAACACATATTTTTTCAGGGTCACATCGGCAACACAAATAAATGTCCCAAAAATGTCCAAAAGACATTGCAAAACCTAAAGACATTTGTTCCATAGTGCTGTCAGATGTGTTAATTTTATTTGCTTCAATTTATCATAGTTGTCATTTTTAAAACAGCACACTATGTCATAATGTTTTTTGCTTTTCTGTATACTTCCCTTGTGAGGGAAGGTTTAAACTCAAATTTACTTTGCAACTTCTGTGACCTTCTGTCTCAGCAAATAAACACACCAGACTTGACACTTTTTTCAAGAATTTCTATATTAATTTGACTTTAGGTATGTGAGCCTGATGGGAGGAGAAAAGTGACTTGATCAGACATCAGTTTTCAAAAGGAAATCAGCTACTTCAGACTAAAGAGTGTTTGCTGCTGCCCAAGCTAAGGTCTAAAGCTATAGAAGTAGATCCACTAAACAGTGGTTTTAAATTACACTTGATGACAAGCAGGAAAGAAGAAAATGTGATCAGAGAGGAGCCAAGTCTCAGATTCTTACTGGAAGTACAGAGAAACCTGCAGAGCAAGTCCTCCAGCTTTGATGCTGAGTGGAGGTTGTGTTTGCTCTTGCTATGTGTCAGTGCCACTGTGTATGGTGGACTCTATGGAGTCTGTTGCTGAGATTGACCAAACACAGAGAGACTCAGGCAGGGGTTTGGTGTCCTGTCTGAGGGTATTTTCAAGTTGACAGAGGCAGAGTCAAAAGAAAAACCTGCTGCCTTCTGAGCTCTGCCATTCCTGTTTGTAAATATGGGCTATTCCAGCTACTCTATCCTCTTTGTCCCCTTTGTTTTCCCACGCTGTCAGAATCACTTCATTCTCGATTTCAGTGTGATTGCTATTGTCCAGTGATCTATAGGTTTGTGTTCTCTGGGCCAATCAGCCCCTAGACCCGATTTCTTTAAATTAAATTCATTGTGATTCTGTATTCCTCCCTTTCCCTTAAGTCTGCTCCACCAGCATTGAGACTCTGGGAGGGACTTGGATGTTGCTCTGACGTCCCTTCTCACTGAGTCAAACTGCCAAAATACCTTTTTTTTAGCTCACTTTTCAGTTATAAATTTACCCTTTTACTCCCAAACGATGTCTAATGATTGAACTTAAAAAGTGGGCAGTTACATATATCAAACAGTCATTTTCATCTTTCAACTTGCATGACACCTAATGCCTAACTATCCTGCCAGGTTGTGTAAAGTGAGGCCTTCATGCTCAAACCACATGTTCAAATCAATATCAAAGTAAAAGGAGTTATGAAAGATGAGATGATTTGGAAAAAGGCACATGGTATCCAACGAAACTGACATTGTATTTGCGGTATTTTTGAAATTCTGGGATTTCTGGTTTTTCAAGGAAATACAAATATTATTGTAATATTATACACACTACTTTCTTTTTTTGTTGTCTTGTTACACCTCTGGTAATTTGGTTTATTTTTTATCTTCTAGTGTACTGCAGCGTCCATATTGGAATTGGTCTTACATTACAATTGCATTAATTTATGATTACCTTGGATCGACTTATTCTTTCAGGCAAACGCAACAACAATTTATGATTGCTATAAGTCATCCCCATGTCATAGACTTTGCCCTTGAACTGTCATGATTACTACATTTACTAAATGGTTTTTACACTCGAACATAACATTACATAGCTTAAGGGCTTTTGTTGAAACTACTGCCGCTTTCATAATAACTGGGAGGACTATAAAGGGGAATAATTACCCCTCAGATATGGTGACCTAGGAGCATAGAGGTGATTTCCACAGGACAGACTAAACCCCTGCAGGTTCTACATACACAGTAGTGTAGATTAAAGCATTTTTCCATCACACAACACAAATCTGTAGTGTTCTTAAAGATTAAACTGCAGCTTTGATGACAGAAACAGCCTCAGGTGTGACCTGGCAGTTGGCCTTTACTATTTATAGACAAACATGCCGCTGGCAGCAACATCAAAGTTGAAAACCAAGAACTGGTTCTGCATTGGAATGAATTCATAATTTGTTTGTGGTTTGTTGCTAAAAAAAAGCCCAGCAATTATGTAGAGTTGCTGTTGTTGTTGGATGTCCCTGATGTTGTGGTGAAGAACAAAACTAGCCATTTTGTTTGGAGGAAGCTTTATTTAACTGAATGAAGTTATACAATTTACACTTGTAGTTTTATGTCAGCACCTTGATCTGTTAGGGGAAAATGTCATGTCGGATTTATTGATCAAGTTCTTTGTATGATCTCGTGCTCTAGTTTTTCATTTTTATCTTCTTTTACACTTAAACAAACACACAATATCAATCATCTGTACTGTAGTTGTGTCCAAGATTCCTCCCCAATCACTACCTGGTGCTGTTTTATTTCTGCCACTTTATGTGAATGTCTGAAATCTCTGTGTAAAAACCCATTCACCATGCATATTAACTCAAAAAGGGGACCTATTCTATTTTTTAAAACAATGCGTACCTTACATTTTATGCTGAATTTGTTCTACTTATGTTTATGTTTTTAGGACCTATTTTTCCTTATGTTTATATATATATATATATATATATATATATATATATATATATATATATATATATATATATATATATATATATATTATATATATATATATATATATATATATATATATATATATATATATATATATATATATATATATATTGTAATTGCATCAATTAAACATTGCGTGCAATTTAAATTCATATTTCTGTATTAGTTGATCCAAAATGTCATTCAGATTGAGTTAACTCAATGAGCTTGGTTCAATAACTTGTTTTCTATTTTGCTTGATGTGAGGGTTTCAGGTTTATGAGACAGTCAAGCCTTGTCATTAAAAAATACCTTTGACTGTAAATGAAAAACTATTTCCTCAACTCAGCGTAGTTTGTTGGCTGAACATAATTGTATTAGAAGTTGGCACAACTCAAAAAAGATTGACTGTTGTGTTAATTTTTGTCGCTGTTGAGCTGAAACATTATTTTTTCCAACAGTGAAATACAAAAAGTATCTTCGATCTAATTTAAATCATCCCATAGTTCAGTGATTCACATCTGCCAGATGGACAATGGGAATGGGACAATTCTGCAGCTCAGTGATGATGATACCAGTTTGACATCTCGGCTTACTGCTGAATACAGAGGAAACCCTCCACATTCTGCTATACTACATAGATAAGTGTCACATTTGTTCAGAATTGGAATTTTTCCTGTTTGTCTTGGAGGTTGGATGTGTTTTCTGTGCTTTTGATGGGTGAGTCTTGCTCAAAGCATCTGAATGTTGGGGTTTTCCATATTTGTATCCAACAAATGGATACACATAAATGATGTCTAGATGAATTCCGCATACATAGACAGTATTAAATGAACAACGTAACCGAAATCTGGTGATTTATGGCTTTGAAGATTTGCATGGGACCTCTGACTGCTTTGCCTGACAGTGGATTTATCTGAATTTAAATCTTGCTCCCAGTGACGCTGTGCCAAAGTCTCCCTGCTGCTTTGTGATATCAGCTTACCATTAAATTGTTCCCGAATTTCTCAGATCAGGAAATATCCCTTCTGAAAAAAAAATAAATCAGTAAATCTGCATTCTTGTAAGATTTTTATCTCAGTTTCACACACATTTGATGAAAGGCAAAAAGGAAAGCTGATCATACTGAACGAGGAAATTGAAGCAATAATTAAACCTGCATGCGTGACTGCCAGCTCAGTGTTAGTATGTTTCGGGAAGTTTTGTTGCGCTGCATGTTTCTCATAGTTCAGCATACGGGTTTGACAGCCTCTCTGGTCTGCTACTGTTCTGCAGAGCATCTTTCAAACACATACAGGGGATAATTACAGCAGAGCAGACAGAAGAGTCATGGTAAGGAGGCTGATTTACACCTTTCTTTCCCCCTGGGAACAGGCTGACTTTCAGTAACGGTATTTTTCAATGGAATGGGCTGTTTACACTGTGACCTCTTATCTGATTATGTACGTTGCATTGTGTGTTGGTGTTTGTGCATGAGCGTGAACTAACAGTGAAGTCAGTTTGTTTGCTTTGACTCCTCTGCATCATTAACTCGAGCTGTGTGGTATTTACTGTCTGTTCAGGGTGACTTTATAGGATAGTGTCAGCTCAGTCACACTGATATTGTCCTGACAAAGGCTGCACTCCTCATGGACAATGATTTCTTGACATGAAAGTGAGTAAAAACAATCACTTTTATTTGTCTTTGGGAATACATGTGTGTTTCCACAAGCTGGAATACAGAGTGGAATTACTGCAGGATGACTTTGAAATGATTCCTCTTTAGCCCAGATTAAAGGGAGTATTTGTATTTTACACTCACTTCTGTGAAAATTTGGCTCACCAACACTACGAGGCGTCAGTAATAATGTTTATACTGACATTTAGTTGAAACTGTTAACCAAAATTAGTTTGATTTAACGAAGTGAAACTAAAGTGACGATGCTGTGAGCACTTTGCCTTTTAGACAGCTCAAATTCTCACTGGTATACTTGAACACAGTTTTTTTAAGCATCTTTGAGAAGAAGCTAAAATTCCTCTGTGAGTTAATTTGTCAGTGTCTCCTGTCACTTCATATAATTCCAGGCTGACGGTTGGGAGCCATAATGTCTACAGAAAGACTCATTATATCTTGTGTTGGTTGAATGTTTTGGGTTTGTGTTCACGATGCAACATGATTTTGATCAGAGGCTTCATCAATGGGTTTGCATGATGGTTTATATAAAAACACAAAGATTTTACAAAGCACTCTTTGTATATGTGTAATAGTATAGTAAATATCGCAATATACACAATGAGTCTAATCAAGCACAATTTCAAAATACTCTAAATTTCTGTTTTAACTATGATATTATCACTGGTTCATTATTCTTAGAGAATTAGAAAGTGCTATATCGATATTTATTTGTCATTCTGGAATGATAATGACCAATGCTTTGCATTTCACCCTTTCAAACCTTCATATTGCTCATACTGCTGGGTGGTCGAGGCTATTGAGATAAATGCAGACGATACTTGTAACTAAACTTGCCAGAAAATGATGGATGAACAGTTGGCAAAGGGCAACATGAAGGCAGACAAGGGTAGAGTAATGCAAGACAATTATGTTTAATGTCAAAATGTGTGCATTCAAAAACACCAAGGAGAAAGTAAAGGCTTCTGATAGAAGACGAGGCTAAAAGAATGACTTGTATGAACAACATGATTATATTACCTTCCTATATTCTGTTGCATCAAATATCTTTAATTTTAGAATGGTAACAGCTAATTCAAAAGTCTTTTTGTCTTATTGTTGACTATGTTTTTTTCTAGAACACACAGTATACTAAAGAAGTGAGCACAACCTTGTGCAATATTCCATAAATGTCAAATGATCCAAGACAACTTTTGAAAAAATTGCACTGTTTTAAAGTTGACAAATACAGTATTTTCTCTTGTTAACAATCTAAGACAAGTACTTTAAAAATACTTAGCTGAAAATACAGCTACAACACTTATTTTTGATATTATATTGTTCATACATATTCTAACCTTTTATACTTTCACTGTGCCTTATTGTATTGTAGTGTAATGCGCTGCTGGATACCCCAATTTCCTTCGAGATTAATAAAGTATATTTTGATTTTGATGTGATTCCATAAACGTTGTTATAAAATGACCTGTGAACACTGGAACTTTCTCAGATTTGGACATATCTGTTACATGGCTCCACGTGAAAAAGAAAAAACATAAAGACTGAAAGATACTGCTTGTGAGACTTTGCAAAGCAAAAAAAAAAAAAGGAATGATGCAAGAAGATCAGTGGCCAACTCGAAATCAGTGGAGACATAGTTACAGCAGTAATCAGAAAACATAAGTTCTAAAAAAGAGTTTCTGTAAGTTTTCTTTTAGTTCCCAGCCTGTTTTTCTTAAAGGCAGGATCAGTTTCTCCAATGACATTCTCAAAATGTTTGCCAAATGCTGCATTTTCAGGTAGCATTGTGGGAATGTTTAATAGAAGAAAGTTCCTAGGGTGCAGATCACAAAGAAAGAAATACATGTTGCAAGATAAACAAGGATCATTTGAGCTGTGAATCACGTAAAGCTAATGACAAAAAAAAATAAATATGACAGCAATAAGTTATTTTTAAAGTGTCCAAAAAACACCAACCAAGAATTGCTGTTTCTTTCTTTCTTGTTATAGTTCATATTTTTAATTAATTGGCCTAAGTTTCTAGTTTAAATCTGTTTTCATATTGACACATTGTGTGTTTTGATGGAAACAGGAAACATTTCATTGACTGCATTTTTTCATCTCTGGGTCGCCATAATCTTTGGATATAGAGCTCACAACAGGAAGAGATTCTTTTCTAACATATGAATGAGACTTTAAATCACATGACAACAGCTCATTGTCGAGTGCTGCACCTGTTCTCTGATGCTAACAACTTTTAATGACATGTTCCTCGCCCTGCTGTCCGGACTGACAGCAGGATAATGCTGTTGTTTCATTTCATGTCACTTTATCGAGTTGAATTACCTCGACAAAAATGGAATTGTATGTGCTACTGGAAGTGCACATTTTATATCTTCATTTATATATGCATGTGTTTCTAAACTAGTCTCTTTTCTGGCATCTTAGACATGAAGAATCTTCCTCTGATGTGCCACCCAGCAACACTGGATCTTGTTGACTCACAGTCAGTACGATGTGGAAGCTTCCCTGTTCAGTGCAATTAATGTTAACTTGAGGAGCAACAGCCATAAAAGGTGAGCCCACTGGAACAATGAAGGGTTTATATGAGAGTATACTGTAGTATGTGAATTAAATTTTCATCATTTTTCATTTGGACTGTATTCTACTGAAAACACTGAGTAATGGGATGTAACAACTGGAACCAGTCACTGTAACCAATTATGCTTTTTGGAATTTCGAAAATCCAACTTCTTGGAGCCAAAACGTTATTTGAAAAAAAACAAAAAGACTAAAAACACAGTGAGTACACTCCTGTGCAACATCAGTAATTTCAAGTGAGTTCAAATTGTTGCATATCGCAACAATTGCATTATTTCAAAGTTGACAAGTAAGTTTCTTCTAATGAACAATCAAACCTAAATATGTTGAAAAACTGTATTGAAAATACAGGCCTCAACTTTGAAAATCAATGCATCACTAAATACACCAATTATTGCTCAAACTAAGGTGTGCGCTACTTTGATTTCCAATTAGCCAAACTGCACAAACATGGTTATAAAATGACCAGTTGTCATCTTCCAAAAATGACACCATCCATAGTGTATCACCTTCACAATCTGCATCTGATAAACAAACAGGGAAATGGTTTAGACTTGGCACAATTCTTATCAACGGAGTTTCTGTAAATATATTACATAACTTGAGTCTCTATAGATGGCATCTAAGAAAAATAAAGTCCTGCTTCCTCTTCAACACTAAACCTGCACGATTAAACTCTGCTAAAATGCACGAAAAGAAGCCAGATAAATACTTGAAGGGCATGCTTTAGTCATATCAGACCCTTTTAAATTTTTTTAGTTGTGATTGGATCCAGCATGTCTGATGTGAACCTGACCATGACTATCACAGTGAAAGCATCGTCCTGACAGTGAAGCACAGAGGCTGCATGAGGGCAAAAGGCACTGAGTAGACGGCATAATGAATGTCTGCAGATTAACCACAATACTGGCTGAAGAAGAATGTTCCAGCATTACAATGATCCCAAACACACTGCCAAAATCACCCAAGAGTTTCTAAAGAAGGAAACAGTGAAACCTAGGACCTGGCCAAGGATGTCATCAGACTAGACTCCGGTTGAAATCATTTAGGGTGTTTTGGAGAGAAGGGTAGAACAACACAACCCCTCTAGCAATGAGCAACGTAACGCAATTATTTTAAGGTGATACAATTCATAATCAAATGATATGTAAGTAAACTGTGTATCACTTTAGTGTTGCAAACTGGAGGAGGCTAATGTGGGCAGTCCTGGTTCCAGAAGTAAAAATCCTATTCATGTTTATATAAACAGCTGATTCACAGTTGGATCTTTTGTAGACAATAAAATACAAAAAAAGTGCAAGACTGTGTACAAAAACATAAGGGGTGAAGCTAACTACACCTCCAAAGGGACATTTTGGCAAGAAACATCAATTTACCTAGCTGTCATATCCATGTCTGTTCGCTTTAAATATTGGGGTCAACTGTAGCAGAATACAGCTACTATGATGCCACATTATGTTAACAACGGCAGCGACAACAAAGCATTTTAAATGTGTTGATTCTTCCCTCTGCAATTGGCACCTGAGAAACAAAACTGAAATGGTTAAAACTGGCAGAGTTGTGTCTTTCTCTGTGAAGCAACACTGAGTTGTTACATGAAGAGATTTCAGAAATGAGATAAACGTATGTGAACCTTTGTACCTCTGTTGATTGGCATCTGAACAGCAGCTTTGTACTATTTTCTCATCTTTCTCTAACTTTCTTGGAAGGAATGGAAATATCCAAGAATGTCTTGGTCATCTTTGCCCTTGCAGTGACACTTATTTTGGAAACAAGGACATTCGATGAACATTCAAGAATCGCTTTACCGGTAGGCCAACAGTCTTTATTGATCAGAAAATATGATCGTTGTGCATGATCCAAGGTTTTAGTTAATAATCATGTAAATTATGAATGTTTCTTTTTGTCCAAGGAAAATCATGATGAACACTTTCCACCTCACACCCGGCAGAGAAGGGAAGGTCAGTCAGATTATTGAATAGGAATCTAATATTTTAAATTTTGATAATTTGAAATTTTTGGGAGATACACTTATGCAATTACTCATTAAGAATAAATCAGAGGATTTATACTACTCTCATAATCTGTCTATTAAATATGAATCTCCCATCTGGAGATTAGATGAGCTTAGGATGACATTTCTAGCAAAGGAAAATCATTACATACATACATACATACATACATACATACATACATACACACATACATGCGTACATACATTCAAGTGTTTTTGGGCCCTGAAAAGCCAAAATGAAAAGTGTGCTCAAAAAAAGAACACGATAAAAAATAATACCTTGCATTCCAATAGGGTCTTCGCACCATTCGGTGTTCAGACCATAAAAATATTATATTTACAGAATGCACACAGGAAAATGTCGACAGGTCAAAGGGAAGTGATGATAACGAGACAGACAATATTGGAAGGAGATGACTATGAGTGGGAGGCTGGATTACAAAAATCACATGTAATCATATGTATTCTCTCATTTTCAAATTTATATTTATGTTTTTTCCCCTTTTTTGTGTTTCCAACATTATGCACAACAATCTGTAATGGAGGTAATTATAGAATGTAGAAAAAATATATTAATTATGTAGGTTAGGTACATATTAAATCAATCACACATGATTTTTGTAGCACTTTTCATATAAATACAGTGTAACACAAAGTACTTTGCTTAACAAAAGAAACCAAAAAAATACATGCAATGTCAATATTATCTTATAAGGATCAAGGGTTTGAAGGTTTAAGTAAGTCGTAAATCAATCATTAATCATTAATCAAGTCCACTGAACATGAGGAAAAATTCAGAATGGTAAAATGATGCAATAAGTGAAGCACAAAAAAAGACAGAAATTTGACTAAAATGTTAAAAACAATAGAGAAGTCAATCAATTACATTTATTTCGTTTAAGGAGATAAGAATGATAAAATTAAGTAAATAAAATCACTCAAAAGTCAGACTAAAATCTACGTCTTAAATGTTTGTTTTTGAAAATATCAACATTTCACACACATCACAGTCTGAAATACAATTTGAACATAAGTTTAGGTTGGGTTGGATGGTCTTCAGAACACAAAATTATGCTCAAAGCACAAAACTAGGCTTAAAAAACCCTCACAAACAACAAATTAAATGGATCAAAGGGGCATAAATTGAACAATCAACAACAATAGATCATGATCTGGAAACCATTTAGGACTGGATTGCAGAATGACAACAGTGAGGATCAATTACCACAGGTTTTATATCCTGGAAGCCCCTCCTACAGGGAACAAACCATTCATGGTTCACTATCAATTAAGACTCGTAGTTAATATTTCTGTTCAAAAATAACATAAACACTTTGTAATTATTATTTACACGTTTTAAACATGGAAATATTAACAGCCCATTTTGTTAAGGGTGT